>CM053615.1:21015930-21048404 GCA_028646535.1 Procyon lotor
AATTCCTGTATGAGTTCTAGCAGTTTTAGAGTGGAGTCTTTTGGGTTTTTCACATGAAGTATCATGTCATCTGCAAAGAGTGAGAGTTTTACTTCTTCTTTGCTAATTTGGATGCCTTTTATTCAACTCCCTTTTAAAAGACAAAGGATTTATGAGAGGAGCAACTCATTAAAGAATTCATATCTTATTCTCCAATTACTGGGGAAGGAGTCAGAGAAAGAGCCCCTGCAAAGAAAAAAAAAAAAAGGTGGGGAGCGCCAAGAACTTGAGAGGGAACCTGAAAATGAAACTCTACATTCTTCTACCATCTTGCCCTGGGCTGGTCTTGAATATTTTACTAGGAAATTTAGCCGAGTTTTAATAATCTAATTGCTGTCGATATCCAAGAAATTTTGGTTGCATATTTGGCACAGGCAAGAAAGCAAGCAGGAACTATAGGCTGTCACAAGGCTGTTAACCTTGCCTTCTTGGTGTGCTTCTTTTTTTTCTCTGTGTGTGAAAAGTAGTTCTTTCTTTCCCAGTCCCAAAAGAGACCTGACCAAATACTTCTTCACCGCTAATGAGTTTGTGTTTAAAGCTTAGAAATGAACCCTAAGAGCTCTTGAAGGTGGAGGAGTGCAGCCATTTGTTACAGAGTTGGCTTAAGGTTTTATTTGTTGAGATTCTTTTAGGGGTCAAGATAAATTTGTATGAAGATAAAAGCAACCCAGTTGGCAGAGATGAGGAGATGCTTGTTTCTCAAAGGGATTTTGAGACTGTTGACCAATGAACTGTCTTTCATCCCTTCCTAGAGGGAGTTTCTGACAGCAGTCCTCAAATCAAGTGTTTGCAAATATTTACTGAGTCCAGGTTTTACTCATAAAATATTTCTAATCAGTAACTACAAATAGATATCATCCAAATTCAGTTTTAGAAATAAATTCCATGCAGTTGGGTTCACAGCTCAACTATTGTCTTCCACCAGAGAGTAAAAAAGAACAGAAAGACTATGAAGTTATATCTACTTTTTGAAGTGGGACCTTTTGTGCAAACATCTCATGATTAGGTAGGTCATCAGTCTCTACGGAGTTAAGTCATTCTTACAAATGAATCCGTTTTTAGGGTCGTGGCAGAGATAAGGAAGGGATGTTTCAGTTAAAAAAAAAAAAGAGACAGCACAGCACTAAAAAGGAGAAAAATAAAATCTGAGAAAAAAAATACAGCATGAAATTAAAGGAGAACCTGACTATGATCCCATTTCCCCATCTGAGCCCAGAAGATAAAAACTGTAATAAATGCATTCATCTACACCCACTTTAAATATCGGAGCCGATCAGCAGTCTCACTGATGTACAGCCAGACTTTGAAGTCTGCCTTAGCTCTCTGGAATTCGACCAGCCACTTTCCAGACCATGTAATGTACTGCAGATCTTTCCACATTATGCATTCCAGATGGCCACAGTAATTCTTTGTGCGTTTTCTCCTTTCTTATTTGGGTTACCGGGGTAATTTGGGAAGAAAGCGCGCATGCTGCAAAGTGAAAATTGACATACAGTCACTGCCCTGCACTGAGCGGACGATGATGGACAGCAAAGACACCCAAAGAGTTAAAAATATATACGGCGGAGGGCGGAGGGTGGGAGCAGGGATGCGGGCAAGCTTCCCAAACAGCTATTTTTACTGCGTACCAAGTGAGGGGTGCTGGCTGTTGAAGCTCTAATTACTGCTTCAGGACTGCTTAGGGGACTCATGAAACGTTATGCCTCCCACGGCTCCCTCAGCCAGCGTGCTGTTGACTTTGACGTAGGTGCGTGCCCACGCGCTTTATCTGCACCCCGGGATACATCTGAGTGAGAAGGCGCTATTAATAATCACACCTGGGAGTGGGCTCCACGCACCAATCGGGACACAGGCTCCCCCACCGTGGGAGGGTAACTTCTGGGAGGGGGCTGGGCTGTTTCCATGCCGGTTTTATTTAATTCAGCACTTGCTCAGTGCAAAGAGGCTGCCAAGTGGCCATTGACCCTTGGGTTTGTGGTGACTGGACCCTCCAGGTCCCCACACAGAGTCAACACGTGCAGCTAATAGGCAAAAAGCCTTTGGTCACCAGACGGGCTGCTCAGCCCGGGCGGAGCTCACCCCTTGGCTGATTTCTGTGGCATTTCACAGCTGCGAGTGAGCTGAGAGTGAGCTGAGCGGTGTCCCTGGGTTGTTTCATTGTTTCTATGCAGACCCTGAGAGGAATCTGTGAATGAGGTGAAATGATTGCGTGGAAACCTTTGCAGCAAAGGAAGACAGTCTTAAAAAAATAATCCTTTCTAAATGATTAAAATGATTAAATTAAAATGATTTAAAGACCCCTGTCTCCGATGCTTGCGTGTGTTCTAATTGCTGCTCAATTTCCATATGAGCTCCCTTTGCTATATCTCTCCAGATGTTCCCCAGTTTTGCTTTACATCTGAATCGTCTGTAAATCTTAATAAAATAAGGACGTCAGAGGCCCCCTCCCTGGAGCTTCTGATCGCAGAGATCTCCCCAACATCCAGGCAGGTCTACAGGAGGCAAAAAGCCTCTAGAAATCATTTCTCTATCACGATCGCCATTTCTCAGGCTCCCCCACCATTCTCCATGGTGTCCCTGAAAACATAGCTCTGGGAGCCGGGCCACTTTCCGGTTTCAGCGAAGGGCGTGACTTCCCCTCGAAATCATCTGCAAGCAACGAGTCTCATCTGGTGAAGAAAGGCGGATTTCATTTTCTGAGACCCCAAACAAACCACGGCAAGCCTCTTGCTGTTTTTCCAAGCGGTTCTCCTTTTCTGCCCTCGTGGTGAGGCTTGTGCACACAGGGCAGTCTTCTTTGCGATGAGCCGGGAAGCTGAGGAGTGTCTTCTCCCGGGGGAGCTGCAGCTTACGTTTCACGGACGCAAGAGGTTCCCAGATTTGGAGGAGGCTCCTGGAATCCTGAACTTGGAGCCAAACTCCCAAACAGTCTGGGGCAGCACAGCAGAAACAGAATGCCTATTTGGGTCTGTGTTTTCTTGCTCAGGGAGAGACATGGACAGATAATCTCACAGAGACATTTACTTTTTCAGGAACACGCAGGAAAATCAGACATGTGTTTATTTGTGTAGACTGCAGGGTGATTCACACACACATCCAGACAGGGGTATATACTTTGCCATGTAAAACACAGACTCGTAGGAGTATTTTTCCTCTTTTTTTCTGACTGTAGAACTATTACATTTTTTTAAACGCTCGGAAAGGACCCAGAAAAGAATGGCAAGAAAAGCAAACCACCCAAAGCTATAGGTTTCAGGGAAAATGAATGCTAATATTTTACAGTAGGACCTTCCAAGTTTTGTATCTTTGTAGTACGGGGATCAGAAGATGGAAGTCATAATTAGCATATTGTTGATAATCAGGTTTTCACATGATAGATTTTGAGAATTGCTCCATTTTGTTAGATATTATTCAAGCCCAAGATTTTCAGTTTTTCATTTTGGGGCTACCTGAGGAAGATTGATTTTTAAAAAACTTTCTGCTGTCTGACATTTGGATTGTTTCTTTTTTAAAAAAGTTCATATATTGGGGAGCATGGGTGGCCCAGTCGTTAAGCGTCTGCCTTCGGCTCAGGTTGTGATCTCGGGGTCCTGGGATTGAGCCCCGCATGGGGCTCCCTGCTTGGTGGGAAGCCTGCTTTTCCCTCTCCCACTCCCCTCGCTTCTGTTCCCTCTCATGCTGTGTCTCTTTCTGTCAAATAAATAAATAAAATCTTTAAAAAATAAAAATTCAAAAAATTAAAAGTTCATAATTGCTACAATGAATTCCTTTTTAAATTTTCTTTAGAGTTTTCCCATTGACTTTTTCCAGGGCATCCACACCTTATGATACAGGAAATAAGTCTAATGGGGGGAAGTGACAATTTATGGTTTTCTTAACCTTTGTGGTCTGAACCTACTATTTGTATCTTCAGTCTATACGTTGGTCACTCGTAGTCAATAGCCACCGACCTGGTTCTTCACCCTCATACCGTCTCTGGGCTTCAGCTGGAATGATCTGCCCATGGGTTTTCTCTCCCACTGCCTGCTTCCTCCCACCAGACTTTGTTCTCCGCCAAGACCACTCTCCATCCCCTCCTATCCTCCTCTGGGTGAACTTCTGCCTGCCCTTCGGGTCTCCCCTGCAGACAGCTGGGGAGTTGAGCTTCCAGGAAGCCCCTCTAGCAATTTCCTGGCATGCAGGTACTTAACGATTTTGGCAACTTGCTGGGGAGACACTGAAAACAATCTCTTAGGAAAACCCGATAACACTGACATCTGCAGGAGGAGGAGACTTAGATACTCCTTGAGGGCAGACTGTCCTCGTGTGCTGGGAAAAGCACCTGCAGGAGGCACTTGGTAGATGTGCGTAGAGCAGGGTCTGCAGTCTGCACCTGCCCCAGGGATATTGTAACATTCCTTCGTGAGGACAAAGTTATTTCTAAGAAGGAGGTAGGCATGCATCTCTGTACACTGCTTTTATTTTCAGATTGCTTTTGGAGAGGCCTCCCGAGGAGTAAGACATCTTCGTCCTGTCTTGACCTTGGAGCTGGATCAGGCCCCCTGGGTCAGAGAAGAGACTAGAAACCAGAGAACTGTTTTCCCGGGAGGCTTTGTGAGGCTGTGGACAAACCGGAATTCTCCCGAGTCCAAAGGGACCATCTCTGACACCCCAAAGACGCATGCCTTTGGTTTGCCGTGTTTAGTTCTGACTGGGTTTTGCAGGTAGATGGGGAAACAGTGGTCCTTTTGGGGTTTCTTGGATAGCAAGCAATGGTACCAAATCTTCCTATTAATGCCAGTGAGGTTTGAGCTAATGTTTTTAGGCAATCCTACCGCTTGAAATAGATGATAATTTTCCTTTTCTTTTCTTCTAGTTATACTTCGAATGTCTGGTTTTCGTGTTTTCACAGTGAAAGAAGGCACACTGCAGCCAGATTGGGTGGAATGAGGAAATGCTGTCGTGTTTCCGAGAAGCTGTGGGAACGCAGCTGTGAGAGGCAGGGAAGAGGCGGGAGACAGAGGGAGCAGCTAACACACTACGACCCGTCTCAGGGGTGAGGGAATGGGGTCCGAAATCGTGATCATGGATGCAGATGTGAAAACAAATGTACACACACACACACACACACACGTATGTGTTTTAGATGCCATTTTGAGTGGTTTTGGTGATGTGGTAGGTCCACAAAAAATGACTCTCTGGCTCCCAGCCTGAAACATGGTGGTCTAATTAATTGTTAGCAGGAAATTATTTTTAATAGACAATGAAATCGTTCATTTATCTGTAAAGAGGCGGATGGGAAGTATTTTAATTAAAGTAACCAGTTTACAAACACATTTAATACTATGGATTCGAGAGAAATTCGCTGCTAGTTCCGTGTTTACTATTCCTTTGTGGTCTGAGACCTAATCCAGCTGTACCCCAAACTCCGTTAATGAGCACACGCATGACGCTGTTGCAGCCCCCAGAGCTGCTTTAGGGGCACGTGATCTCATCTGGGGCGCAACAACCCTGCGATACATGCCACCGTGGAAATAGTGTCCACGGAGCAGTTTACAATGGCCGAAACACTTTCCCCGATGCCTCCTTTCAAGGTCATGTGTACGTACATGGTGGGTGACTTGTGATTCAGCCCAGCAGTAATGCCACTTGCCTTTTCTGGACACAGCATGCGGTTTTGGACTCGTGTGACTTTGCACGACTGGTTCCCACTGGTGAAATGCCCTTCCTTGCCTTGTCCTGCTACTGGACCCCTTGTAACATTCAGGAAGGGCCTCCCTGTCTTCCCCAGGGAGCAGTGGAGGTGGGTGGAAGTGAGTGGGGGTAGGAGAGGCAAACACAGGCAGGGTGGTCTTTGGAAGGAATGAGCTCGGCTAGGCCGGTGACCACGGCGGGACTGGCTGGGTCACCTCCTCGTTTGCTTACGATGGTGCAGACCCAAGCCTACAGTCCCCTCCACCATTCACAGAGACGCCAATGGCTTCTCGACAATGCAAAATCGACATCACCTTGAGCCATGAAGCATCTTCCTTCCTTCCTTCTGTTTCTGGACACACATTCCATGATCCTGGCCACCCACCCCTGCAGGGTCCCACTGACCCCTCCCCTCCAACCAAATCCACTTCTTCTGGGAAGAAAAAGGGGGAAAAAAGAGAGTCTGTTTGTTTGTTTGATAAAGGGGAACAAAACAATGAAGCAGAGAAGCTTCGGGGTTCAGTTTTCGCCTGCTTAGCTCTCATCGCCGCCTGGAAACTCCCTTGGGCCCCCAACCTGGGTCAGGAGCCCCCACGGACCCATGTGCTCCCCCAGTCCCTGTACTTATGCATCTTTTGGTACATTGCAGTAAACAGCACTCGCTTGGTGACAAGCGACCGTCCCAATTCAAATAAGCTTAAGTAAAATGAAATAAAAGCAGGAGGAAAATGTACTGATATTCAGACCACAGAAAGGGGCACGTGAGGCGGGCCCAGGACTCCACGCTGTCAAGAGGCTGGGTTTCTGCCTTGTTTGTGCTCCTCTTGGAAAATGGTGCAGTGAGGGGCACAGGCGTGGCTAATAGAGGGGTCTGAGACCTGAGTCATCCCCTCCTCGTTTTGCCTCTGGAGCATCAGTCCCCTGTACTGTCCCTGTGGTTTCTTATCTGTCCCTCACTCAGCCACAGCCCTCAAATATATGGACAGTGTCTGGTTCCCACTGTGTGCCGTCCTTTGGCTCAGGGCCTGCATGGAATTCAGCAGTTGTTCAGTCAATGTTTGAAAAATGGAAGAAAACAATGAAGGAAGCCCTATGTCACAGTAAGGGCCAGATTATATCAGGTATCTGACCAGGGGAGCCCTGCTCAGGCACCAAGACAATGCACGTGATCTCAGATATGTTCTATGACGTGGCCCCGAGAGTTTCCCGGGTTCTATACCCCTGAGTGATTGTTTTCATTCTCTAAATGATGTGCTACACGCAGGAGGGGACCGGAGCTCGGGAGGACGAGGTGAGTACCTTCCAAACAAATGCTTGTGGACCCTGACAGCTGCTCCTCTGACAACTGCACGGGCATAGTTTCCTGCTGTGAACCTTGTCCCTCCTCACACTGCACCCCCCCCCCCCCGCCCCCAGACACACTGGCCTAGAAATCTCCGTCCTCCCTAGCCGATGTCAGGGATCGCACATTATGGTCGGCTTACGAAGAGCATGCGTTTCCTTTATCCCCTCCCTAAATGCCTGCGTGGTAACATCACCGTCAGAAAAACGCTGAAGCACTTTGTTCTAACCACCCTGTTTGCAAATAAAAAATTAGGTCGACATGACTTTCTCCTGGAACATTGTTTACATTGCACTTTGCCCTTGAGGAATGTTTTGAATTCGAGCAAATTAAGCCCTCTCCAAACGTGGTGTTTAAAATAATAAAGAACACTCTGGAACATTTAAGCAGGGCTGGAGGTTTTCCTGACAGCACCTGGGATTCACCAGCTGTTGCCATGGAGTGTGGCCCCGGAGTTTGAGTGTACTCTTCCTAACACCCGCTTGGCCCGTGTCATTACATTCCGTGACACAGCCAGAGTCCTAAAGACAAGCGTCTCTCTCTCCATCACTTGCTGGATGGGGAATGACAGGGAATGTAACAGACTAAGATCTATGTGAAGTAGAAAAGGCTTCAGGGAACATTAATCCAGTCATTAACATCTGTGACCTAATTATACACATGACAACATCAGAAGTTAGGGAGGTAAGTCAGTGATGGAGCTGAGACGTCCCTTGGGGAGTTTGGATGCCGAGACACATCTACATCGACCCCATGAAGATGCAACACGGAATAGCAGACAGAACAGCAGATGTTTGGGTCAAGCTTTGGGAAATACTAAGGAATCCCTGGAGAACATGATATTACATAATAATGCATGATAACGCCGGGGCATCTGCTTTGTCATTTAAGAAGCTCTAGGTTGCAAGTAACAGAAAGCCAAACTCACCCTGCTTTAAAAGAGAGGATAATTGGGGTGCCTGGGTGGCTCAGTGGGTTAAGCCTCTGCCTTCGGCTCAGGTCATGATCTCAGGGTCCTGGGATCGAGCCCCGCATCGGGCTCTCTGCTCAGCAGGGAGCCTGCTTCCCCCTCTCTCTCTGCCTGCCTCTCTGCCTACTTGTTCTCTCTCTCTCTCTGTTAAATAAATAAATAAAATCTTAAAAAAAGAGAGAGAGAGGAGAATTCATGGACGCTCCTAACTGGAAATCCAACTGGAACATTGGCTTTGGGTGGGTGGGTGGGTTGTTTCATCCAGAGGCCATGGCTCATTTCTCTGAGCATTCCCTGGCTCTGCCGTACTCTCTGCATTGGCTGCATCACCGAGTTGGCCTTCCTTTTAGTAGCAAAATAACCATTGCTGGTTCATTTCATATATCCACCCTGCCAGTTCAGGGGCCAAGAGAAGGCGCTGTCCCGGCCTTCCCAGCAAGAGTCCTGAAAATCACCTAGATTGTACCAGCTCAGGTGACGTGCCCACGCCCAAACCAACGACTGTGGTCTGAAGAAGAAAACACAAGTTCCGGTGATAACGGCTTAAGTTGATCGTGCCCTCTTCCTGAAGCTCTCTCCCAGACAGAGATCACATGGGCCATGGGGAGGAGAGGTGGTTGAAATAGGAGGTTTGGGTACTGTTAGGAAATGAAGGGTGGAGACAGATGCTAGGTGGGCAACCTACAAAGCCCGTTCAGCACGTTCCCTGATACCCATTGCTATGAACACAGGACTCACCCCAGTGAAGCCTCACCTGGTGGATTTCCAAGCCTGCCCCGAAGAACACACTTACAAGCCAGCGCGATCAGCCCAGTGAAGACGCTTCAGGTTTTTCCCCATTTGCTTCTCTGCCTCTGCCTCTTCTGTCTCCACGGACGCTGTCTTATTTGCTCAAGCACTGCTAACACCGAGATCAGGGATTACCAGCCCGTCGTGTTCCGCCGGGGGCCATGGCCATCCCCATGGGGCCATCTGCTCCAAAGAGAAGAGTGTGTGTTTATTTCATAGTCTTCAGAGGGGTCTCAAAGCAGACTTCCTTGTGCCCAGTGTCTCAAGGAACTCTTAGGGAAAGGAATCCTTCAATTTTTTCTTTATGAAAAGATTTGAGGAACAAATGTGAGGTCATAACGTCACTGATCAGCACTGACTCTCTTCTCTAATGCTTGTGTCTTTGCCACTGAGCCCCACTTGGTTGCCTAGAAATATCTTCTCCTGGGGAGGGGAGGCTCTTAACAGAGGCATCCATGCATCCGAGTGGGGAAAAATCATGTCTATTTTCAACATCTAGCTGATAGTCAGCATTTCCTTCAATTATGCAGATAAGCAACTTACAACTGCACTAGCTGTGACTTTGTCACCACCAAAAATCTCTGGTACTCACATATTATCTCTAATTGCTGCAGGTATCCGGAACTACCACTGAGGCTCGCCAGCACTTCGGAATCGTGGTGGGTGCTGAACCCACCACGGGAGCTTGCTGTTTCAAGAGCTAACAAAGAAGCACACAGATGACTACATTGATGACTCTTTTAGAAATATTTTGATACATGCATTTTGATATTCTCGATTGCCTTGGCAGTTCTCTGCATTTTGCTTAATTCATTTAAAAACATTTTTCTGAGAATTTATCCGCAAGTTTCAGCAGACTGCTAAAGGCATTCGTGGTTCAGACAGATGCATGCCTTGTTTGTCTGAGACATCACAGGACTGGTGTTGTAGTTTCCACAGTAATTTTTCTTCCCATCTAGTGATATTAACATCTCTGGTGTTATTCACTTGGGCTCTGATTGTCTTCCTTCCCTCCCCCTACACTTCACACTCTTGCTATCCCAGATGAAAAAAGCAGACAGAGCCCCTCCTGGCCCATCACTTGCCACATTACTGGAATCTCAGTGCTGTCCCTTATGATCAAGGCAGATCGGGTGGGCAGATGTAAGCCTTCACAGAAGCATTACACTGTGTGCCTCCACAAAGTGTAAGCGCTTTCTCCTTCCCAACCAAGGATTAGTAAAAAATACTCAAAAGCCCCAAGTGCCTTGGTGTCCTTCAAATCGTTTCAAAAAAATGCATTTCTTTATTTCTCAGCAATGTGGACACCTCCCCCCTCCCTAGAGTTTCCTTCTAGAACTAAGAGTCACCGGGAAAAACTTATCTATGCGTGAATCCAACATCACTGATGATCTAATTACTTACTGCCCCAATATTTCCAGGGTCCCCTTCTTTTAAATATATTATCCCTCTTGCTTACTGTTCTATTGCAGATTTTCTGGCCCACTTCTGAAACCTCCCCTTGCCTCCCTCTGTCTCTCGGCCCTTTCCAGTGTGCGGTATAGAGAATTTCAGCGTTCAAATAAGAAAAAAAAAATCACCCCACCAATGTGTCCAAATGCTTATCACTGTGGTCAGCGGCACTTTTGTATAACAATTCAAGCTACGTCCTCCGTTTAGACCTTGAATCATTTATAAAGGCAGGTCCCTCCTGACAACGTGGGAGAGAATAGGCTGCCTGCGTGGGTGGTCTGGGGCTCTGGAGCCCAAACTCGGAGGGAACAGATGACATCATGAATTCACATGGCAAGTTTATGGAGCACTAGCCCAGCTCTGCCGAGCAGTAGGCCCAAGTGGCTGCATTATCTCCACTAGAGCGTTCAGTCCCCGAGAGTCACAGGACGGGGACATTTCGAAATATATTTAAACCTGACATTCGAAAAGACTGCAAGGTTTGCAAGCATTAGCGGGGTATTTCTGAGACTAGACACTCAGGATGGTGGGGGCTGGGGAGGGGGTGAGAATCGTGCCCCCAAATGATTTTGCAAACTGGTACACCGGTCCCTTTGCTTGCCTGAATTGTTAATTCAGGTTTTTTGTTGTTGTTGTTGTTGTTTTTTTTTCCCCTCCCCAAAGGACTGTTATTGGTCTTTTCCCAGACTTCGGTTAGGCATTCTGGGCTGCAAAAGGGGGGGAGCGAGACTCTGCTTTTCTGCATGGACCTTGCAGGAATTTCAGTCTGGGATGAGGTTTATGGAACCCAAGTTATAGCAGGTGCACATAGGGTCACCAGATTTTAAGCTGATTGGAGTGTTCCTGAATGCCAGCCTAGAGACCCACTGAACTCGCTGCTCCAAGTGTCTGCAGTGAGCTGCCTTGGGCAGTATCTCCACCTCTCTCTGTGATGCTCGTCGGCTGTGAGATGCAGGCGACATTTCTTTTCTGTGAATATCTACCTTACGATAAGCCGTTACCCTTCCTTCCCTGGCTATACGTCATCATCTTAATAACCAACGTGTTAGTTACGTTTGGATATTTCCTCCAGTAATAGTATTGATCTTCCCCGGATTATAGTTTCAAGCTCTTAACCGTTTCTGAATATGAGAGCATATACGTGCTTAGTGGATCTAGCCTTTCTGAACTGAAATCTTGTTTCTGTCTCCTGAGAGTGTTTTTTGACCTTGGGCAAGTTTTTGACCTTCCTGTCTCTTCATTTCCTAATCTGAAAAATGGGGTCATAATAAGGAGTTGCTAACTCATTGTATTGTTTGGCGAGCAGATGAGTGAATACAGACCAAACACTGAGCATAGCAGTGGGCGGATAGCAAATGCGGAGTGAATGGCTAGTCTCATTGCCATTATTGTCATTTTCCTATTTGTCATTGACCTTTTTCTGATGTCTTGTCCAAGCTATTACTGTGAAAATCGTCTTCGCCTTCTTCACGGCACCTTGTCTCACTACAGAACACAAGAGATTTGAGGGCAAAAGTTCTCAAACACACATGACTTTCATCCTCTGCAGAAATGGGACACTGCCTCAGAATTCAAAACAGAAGGGAGAGCTGGGAATGCCTGAAGGAGATCTATTACTGCTCAGAAGGTAGCATGAAAGTATCATCAGCGGGGTACCTGGGTGGCTCAGTGGGTTAAAGCCTCTGCCTTCAGCTCAGGTCATGATCTCGGGGTCCTGGGATCGAGCCCCACATCGGGCTCCCTGCTCAGCGGGGAGCCTGCTTCCCCCTCCCTCTCTGCCTGCCTCTCTGCCTACCTGTGATCTCTGTCTGTCAAATAAATAAATAAAATCTTAAAAAAAAAAAGTATCACCAGCAAAGGGAAACCTCGAGTCTCTGTTTCTGCCTCACACTCAGCACTAGAAGGAGCCAAGGGGACTCTGTTGTCATAATAAGGCCACCAAAGGACACGCTGAAGACAACTGTTCCCCCGCTGTGCCTGAGCCTCTCTTTCCCTTGACATAAGAGCTCTCTGCCAATCCAGTGAAAGAAGGCTGGTCCCCTCAGGGAAGGTGCCAGGAAAAAATGATCAGCAAATGAATGATGCTTTCCTAAAGGGTGGTACCTGGAATATTTCTCTCCAATAGCGTTTGGAATTACTTTTTCACGTGGGAGCTTGAATGGGAATCAGACGGAGGCAGGAGAGACCAGGAGTCATGAACACGCACAGCCTTTGGAGACAGCTTCGGCTTTCAGTCCCAGGCACCCGTCAACGTGGCTGTCACCTTCTGCAAGTCTCTCGCCTTCTCTTGAAGCCTCAGCTTTACCTCCTGAAAAAAAAAAAAAAAGAGAGAGAGAGAGAGAATAGCACCCGCCTCGTAGTATTGTTTGGAAAGGTTCAATGAGATCATGTACGATAGAAGGCTGTAGATGTTTACCTCGTGTAAACACAGTGTCAAGTATGGGAAGGGTTGCTTCTTTCCTTTTTTTTTTTTTTGTTACTTCAGGAAAAGTGGGTCACTTGCCACTCCTCTTCTCTTAAGAAAAATTGAGTTGAGTGTTTCTGTGGCAATAGACTAGGGATTTGGTCTCAAGTTATATGATCGAGTGAGATTACGGAATACAGCCTTGGGAGCGGGGCTCAAGATGGCACAGGAGTGGGAACCTCAGGGGCTAGAGGATGGGGTAGGACAGTGGGGAGAACAATCAGGGGGTTCTGATGCCTGAGATGGCATCCTGGGGTGTTGTCTATGGCGGTAGGGGCAGTGCCGGGTGAGGGCATGGAGGGAAGGATCATGGGAAGGGTCATGAATCCTCACCACCAGCTTCCATCCCCATTCATCTCCTCCTCTAAGGACATTTGCCAAGTGATGATTCTATTTTCCACTGTTGGCATCTCTGCCACCAGCCTGAACGGACTCCCCAATGGGGAGTGATACCCAGCGAGGTCTGCAGATTTTCTCTGCTGCTTTTCTACCGGGCTTGGTTATCTGAGCCCTGTTAGTCTCCAAGGGCCCCTGGGTACTAAATGAAGTGGTGAGATGAGCCCCCCCCCCCCCCACGCAATGGGTGAGGCCAAGCCTGGGCTGGACCATCTGAGGACTGACCACTGAGCAGTGGCAGCAGTCTATGAACCCACGGTAAGCATGGCCAGCCTTTGGCACCCTGCCAGACTCCAAAGGCAGCTGTCCCCATTGTTTCCCTAGTTCTTGGGAAAACTTTTAAATGCAATCACAAACGCAGCTTGTTTTTAATTTTTTAAAAAAGAGCTGTGGGAAAACAGTTCTCGGAAATAAAGCATCACCTAGAACCTCATCTAAATTTCTTTACAGTTCCTTCGTGTTCGGGGATCGCCATCCTGCATATAGGTCACTTGCCTGAATATTTGTAGATCTCATTCACGTTTCACATTTCACCACCTTGTCCTTTTTGAAAATTCTGGATAGACTTTCTTTATTTCATTTCTTTGTTTTTTCCCCAGACAGACTCTTCCTGGAAATGAAAGGCATTCGTAAACTTCTGAAGAGTGGATCTTTTTGGTCCCTGAGTGAGTTTTCCAAGAGAGAGAGAGCCCAAGATGAAAGCCGTAATCTTTTTTTTTTTTAAGGATTTTTATTTTATTTACTTGACAGCGAGAGAGCACAAGTAGGCAGAGAGGCAGGCAGAGAGAGAGGGGGAAGCAGGCTCCCCCTGAGATTGGTCCCTGAGGCAGAGACCAATGGGGGCCATGTTGGAGGTTAGCTTCCATCAATAGAAAGTCTTTCACAATTGCAATATTAGTTCTACACACACACACACACACACACACACACACACACACACACACTTCTTATTTATCTGCCACTAAAACTTATTTCCTCAGTTTTTAAAAGGACCATCTTATTCACTTATATGGGCAGCTTATTTTTCTCGGCAAACTTCAAACTCATGTCCTGTAAATGTTATTTATTCAACAGTAACCCTCGGACATGATTATCTATAGCTCCCATGTGAAACGGTGCCATGCCCAATCAACCAGCACTCTCTTCCTGCTCTGGAACCCAATGTCTGGAGGACACTTGCTTCGGGCTCTGCTAAGGTGACATGCAACAGAAAAGACAGGGTTAGCTGCACCATATGCCGCAGAGAAGCAGGGACGCTGCATCAGTAGGAAGAGTTGAGTCTTCTACCCAATACCAAAGTACGTGATTTTCTCAAAGCACCTCTTCATTCAGAGAGATTTTGTAGACCAAACGATGTTTCCTATGGTTTAAAGTTAAATCACATTGCAAACTCCCTTTACTTCTTTGTGTTTTTCCCCCCTTAGCTATCTCTCAAAACACCATGCTCTCAATGCTGAATAATTGAAATGATTCAATCCAACACTCTTGTTTTATGCCACACACAACATCCTGAACTCACTTTCTTTAAAACCCTACTTTCCACAACTTCTCCCTACTTGTCCTGGTTCTCCCTTCTCCCTGCTCTAACCTGCTATGGTTAGAGATTCTGTAGGTAAATTTTTGTTCGGAGCTGGTCGGCAGAAGTGTAAGAGTGGATTCATCACCTCAAATCAACCTTTAATCATCAACGAAGGAAATTCAACAAAGTTATCTAGATTTTTCTCTCTTGTTCATCTTTTTCTTGTTACCCCCGTCTTTTAGAGTAGTCAAAATCATAGGGACCAAAGGCAGAGTGGTGGTTGCCAGGGGATGAGGGGAGAGAGAAATGGGGAGTCGGTGTTTAATGGGTATGGAGTTTCAGTTTGGGAAGAAGAAAAAGTTTCAGAGACAGATGGTGGTGATGGCCACACAACAATGTGAATGGGCTCGATGCCACCGTACACTTAAGAATGGCTTAAATGGTGACTTGTATATTGCATGTATTTGACTCCAGTAAAAAGACAACCAAAAGACTAGGAGACTCAATTTAGTTTTAGTGCAAAAGGAGGTGTCACAGCTTAACCATGAGATTTGAAGTTATTGGTAAAGGTTCAAATTCTATGGCATTAACCTGGTAGAGAGTAACTATTCTTATATTCCTCTGGTTTCTCCATTAAACAATTAAATGACAATGGAAATAATTTAAATGTCATGTGTTTTGTTATAGGCCAGATACGAACTTTCCAGTGTGTGTGTCTCCCAGTGTCCAGAAATTGGCCCTGGGTTTAGGAGACAGGGGGAAGGCATGGCTCTCATCCACCTTAAATCAGCAATGCCCAAAGTCTAAATCAATGCTTTGTCACTCTCACTGCAATATGTGAGCCCGCAGAGCCCGCAAATGCCTGAGGTCCTGTCCCCAGGGAATCTTATTTAATTGATTTGGGAGACAGCCCAGATGTTAGTATTTCTGAAAGCTCTCTTACTGATTCTAACATGCAGTCAGAACTGTTTAGAGAGGAAGAAGAACCACTGTTTAGAGAGGACATATACTCATTATTGGTTATGGGATATTGATAATATTGGAAATCTATTGGATAACACCATTGGTTATTTTTTCTTCTAGATTTTAAGAAAATAGTAAGTTCTATCTCATCAGGTAAAGCAAATGACTGATCCCAATCTTTATACTGAAGACATCATAACCTGGACAGGCTTGGTCCAAGCACATGGTTTGCCCATGTTGGGACCCTAGGAGGATGTCTGGAGGAAAGAAGGTGTGAAGAGGGAGCAGAGCTGGGTCTGGGGAAGTTACAGCTCCTGTAAGAATCCCCCGGGGCCAGCCCACAAGAGCAATGGGGGAGAAAGCTTGTTGCCAATCCCTGGGGACTCAATCACAAAAGGATTCCCATGCAAAGAGAATTCTTTCAAGTCCAGAGGGAGAAAATAATTATGTTCTGGGTGACACTATCTGTGCCTATTTTATCTCATCAGTGGTAAGTTGCACCATACTTTATATATCACTAGGAAAGAAAAAAAAATTTGGTCCTTATTCAAAGCACAATATTTCCAGATTACTTGGATTTATTGAATACTGATTGAAGGAGTTTTTTTTTTTAGACTTATTTAGACAGAGACGATCATCTTACATGACTCTTAAGCTTACATAAGAAGAAGAATAGAAACAATTAGTTGACTCCTTAAACCTTCTTCGCATACAGAATGTGCTCATCTGAATTTTTTTGACTCAAAATTGTCAAGGTCCACTATTTCCCATACACAGAATTATCCCCAGGGCCATCAAGAGGAGAGCATTGGTGACGCAGTATTTCATAAAGAGGGCTCCGTGGTTGTCATCGGGACTCTCTTTCAAGGACTTTCCTCATCTCCCCTGAGGGTGTGAATGGAAGGCTTTCAGTCTACACCCAGGATTCTCGTGTTCCTTCTTCAGAAGGTCCTCGCGGTCTAGCAGCACCCGTCAGGAATCGCCATCAAGTCTGTTCCAGGAACAAGAACGCATGCATGGATAATAGCAGCCACATCACACCAGTCCCTTGGCCTGCGGTGACTGTTAGCTGTCATCGGCTTTAATACACATCCTGTCTTCAGAGATGTTAAAATGGGAAAAGAAATGTGTATTTCAAATTGACAAAATATAGTATTGATGTCTACCACTAATTGGATGCCTGTGGTAGGTCAGACATGACCTTAAAATCGTAGACATAATAGAATCCACTCTTCATAACAATCTCAGAAGTGAGCATTAAATATTTCATAGAAAGGAGGGGGCACCCGGGTGGCTCATTTGGTTAAGTGTCTGCCTTCAGCTCGGGTCATGACCCTGGAGTTCCAGGAATGAGACCCCCGGCCCCCCAAATCAGGCTCCCTGCTCACAGAGAAGACAGGGGAGTCTTCCTCTCTCCCTGCCCCTCTCCTTGCTGCTTCTCTCTCTCTCTCACTCTCTGTCAAATAAATAAATAAAATCTTAAAAAAAATTTTCATGGAAGGGGAAACTGAAGCTCAGAGGTGCTAAAAAAACATGTCCAAACCCTGCTAAAAAAGAAGCATGATCAGAATTCCATGGAGCCAAGGTGCCTAATGTTGTCGTCAATGGATGGGGATATGGCAAAGAGAATCCAACCTTCAGGGGGAGGACACTGCAAGGCACCAGGGGGACACCCAGGCAGGTGGTGCCCAAGACAGGACTCTAGCCCAGCAGTGCACCAGAGAACCAAGTAAAATGACCCAAAAATGGTAAGAGCAGGAGAGAGTTTGGAATCCAGGCTCATTGAGTCTGACTCCAGGCTTAATTCCTTATCCCATCGAACCTTGGGCAGGAGTAGTCGGGGCTGGACCTGAGTGAAGGGGCCTTCTAGTAGTTTAAGGGCAGCTTAGAAGGATAGGGAAAGGCTGCGGGTAGAGACACCTGCTTGTTTTCTCAGTTTCTTCTGCAGCATGGGACGGTGGGATGAACTCCACTGAACGTGGTTGAAAATTACTTTGAAGGAGCAAAACAACTTCAGTCTCACTCTTCCCTTTGACTGTCCATTGCCCAAAAGAAGCATCACCAGGTCTGAGAAGACAGACCACTGAGTGGGATGAGCTGTCTGGTTTTTATTCAGTAGTCTAAGGAAACTGACCAACACATTCGACAGAGTTATTAATAACACATTTTAAGCACAGATTGTCATGGAGAACAAGTAAGGCTCCCATCTGCACTTGGAAACTGCTGAAGGAGTCCCGATTTGGTTTGAATGCTGGATAAAAAAAGGATCTGCTTTAACTCTACTCTTGGTTTTTAAAGCTCCTGGAGAATGAGCAAACTTCGTGGATTAAGGCTTACGAGGGAGATAAACACCATTGAGTCTCAGTTTATGAGGTTCTTCCCTTCTATTCCTATTCATAGAAGACTGGGTACAGTCTGGTTAATAGGAGAAGCAAAATAAAGACTAATTTAGTCCCCATTAATAATTTTAATACCTAATATTTACAAGCACTTACCAAATGTCAAGCAATGGTCTGAACATCTGATGTCTGTTAGTTCCCCAAAGCTCTGGGAGGTATTATTAAGATGGTTCCCAATTAAGAGATTCGAAAACTGATCTGAAAGATTGAATAACTTGGCCCAGGTCCAATGACTAGGAATGATGAGAAGCAGAAACGGGGTCTCCAGCACATGCATATTTTATAATAATATAACTTCTAAATTAAGTGTTACCCATGGCGAGTATTTGCTTTACGGCTTCTCTCCTGACAATTTACATTTTAAGCTATTTGTAAAATCAATGCTATTTTATGCTTGGTGAGTTTTTACAAATACGTATCTGTGTAACCACTACCTTAAACCAAGATCTAGAACATCTCTGTCACTCTAGAAAGTTCCGTTACACAACTTTGAAGTAGCCTCAGGCAATCACTCCTTTCTGCCACCATAGATGAGTTTAGGATGTTCTAGCATTTTACATACATGTCATTGTGCAGCATTTATATATGTACACACATATATATATTTGCATCTGGCTTCTTTAGCTCAGTTATCAGAGTTGTGAAATTCATCCATGCTGTTGAGTGTAAGTGGTTCATTCCTTTTTTCCCCCTAAATAGTATTCCAATGTGTAGATGTATTATCATTTAATACATTCAACCATGGGTAGACATTTGAGTTGGCTTCAGTTTCTAGCTGTTCTGAATAAAGTTGTTATGAACTTTTGGTATAAGCCTAGGTGTGGATGCAGGTTTTCATTTCTCCAAGATGAATACCTAGAAGTGAGGTTGCTGAGTCATATGGTACATGCATGTTTGACAGTTTTGCTTTATAAGAAACTGCCTGAAAAAAATCTTTTTAAAAATTAATTAGTTAATTTTAAAAAACGGGTGGCTGGGTTATGGACATTGGGGAGGGTATGTGCTATGGTAAGTGCTGTGAAATGTGGAGGCCTGATGATTCACAGACATGTACCCTGGGGTAAATAATACATTATATATATATTTTTTAAGATTTTATTTATTTGACAGAAAGAAACACAGCGAGAGAGGGAACACAAGCAGAGGGAATGGTAGCGGGAGAAGCAGGCTTCCTGCTGAGCAGGGAGCCTGATGTGGGGCTTGATCCCAGGACCCTTGGGATCATGACCTGAGCCGAAGGCAGACGCTTAACAACTGAGCCACCCAGGCACCCCTACATTATATGTTAATAAAAAAATAATTAATCAAAAAAATAAAAGGTGGAAATGACAAAAAAAAGAAAGAAAGAAACTGCCTGCTTCCTAAGTGGTTTTCTCATTTTCCAGTGTCATTAGCAATGGGAGTTTTAGCATCTCCATATTCTTGCCAACACGTAGCACTTTAATTTTGCACTCCTTATTGGTGTATAGAGGTAATTCATTGTGGTTTTAAAATTCTCATTTCTCTAACAGCTGATGACATTGCACACATTTTTGTGTGCTTATTGACCATTTTTAATGTCTTTTTTTGTGACATGTCATTTAAAAAAATGGGGTTGCCTTCCTTGTTTTGAGTAGTAAGAGAAGTTTATATATGCTGAATTCAAGTCTTTTGTTAGGCATGTGTATTGTGAATATTTTTTTTTCACCCTGTGGTTTGCCTTTTCATTTTCTTATAGAAATCAGAGATTTTAAATTTTGATAAAGTTCACTTTCTTGTTGCGGCACCTGGGTGGCTCAGTGGGTTAAAGCCTCTGCCTTCAGCTCAGGTCATGATCTCAGGGTCCTGGGATGGAGCCCTGCATCGGGCTCTCTGCTCAGCAGGGAGCCTGCTTCCCCCACACCCTCTCTGCCTTCTTGTGATCTCTCTCTCTGTCAAATAAATAAATAAAATCTTTAAAAAAAAAAGAGTTCACTTTCTTCTATCTCTGCATTTATGACTATTTTCCCTTCCCTCATCTAAGGTTGCAAAGCTATTTCTCTATGTTAACTTCTGGAAATTGCACAGCTTTAGGTTTTGTATTAAGGTCTATGATACATTTTGAGTTAATTTTTGAATATTTGGAAGGTTTGGTTAAGGTTCCCTATTTTGCACATGAATGCCCAGTAGGTCTACTGCCAAAACACAGGACATGATCTTTTCAACATTTCATTCCCTGGGCACCTTTGTGTGGGCCTATCTTTGGACTCTCTTCTTGGTTCCACTGATCTATTTGTCTTTATGCCAACACTTGCCTGTCTGGATGACTATACTGTTATCATAAATCATAATATTTTATTATTTACAAATGTCTTTGCAGGTAGCCATAGTGCCCCAGCCCTTCCGTTTCCTCATAAAATACTGATGACAAATGGTTCATCCCAGGTCACACAATTGGAACTGGTAGTCAGAAGCTATTTCCTGGGCTCACACGCCAAGTTCAGGGCTCTTGCCCCCAGCAGTCCTGACTCCTAGATCCAGAAAGGAATTCTACAGTGAGACAACAGGGTTCAAGTAAACTCCTGCAGCTGAAATTCTGGAATTCTGACTAAAAATACCCAAATATCTTCAGTCAGCACCCAAGTGGAAATTGTGCACTAATTGCAGTTCAAGGATGCAGATAATATGAACTGGAGTACATTGGCTGACAGAAAATTCTTTCCAGCAGCTGGGGTACTTTCTCTACATTTCAGCACTAGCAACGGAACCCAGAATGAGAAAGAGAAGAGAGGGAAGCTGTCGGGCACATGGTTTTCCATGTATCTATACATTTCATGTCTACTGCCATCCTATCTTCTTTCCTTACACCATCTTTGAAATGTCCAGACCAACTAAATGAAATTTAGTTGAATTCATAAAGAATTCTTGTGTGTTTCTGGGTAAGGGAGACAGTTGGACCAGCAACCATTGCTGACCAGTGTCCATGGATGCATCCTTAGCTTTAGGAGGAAAGTCATTGCTTTCTTAGCCATTGGCCTAAACAATACATTTGCCCAACTGGTTTGAAAGGTTGATGCTGCTTAATACATAACCATAGCAACTGAGGAAGAATCCATTTTTCCTTCAGTTTACTCTTGAAAGAAATGACTAGCACAAAACTTTCTGTTAAAAGGATAGTGATAGGACTGATCCCAATTTATGAAAAAATTACTTTAATTATTGTTATTTTTATGCAATTAAAACAAACAAGAAACTCAACTATTTACATGTGAATAATGAAGTTTACAAGTATATAAGTGTGTAAGTATCTTATCAGTGTAAGTAACCACTTCAAAACTAGCTCAATAATTCTATTTAGTTCTGGTTTCAAGTAAGTCAGTCTTTGGGAACACCATGCAAGGAAAATATAGGAATCAATTCCATTATTTTTTAAGAATTTTATATGTTCGCTATTTATGATTCACAAATGCTGCTTAAAATGAAGAGTGATTCCAAATGATTCAATTCATGAAGGGCTGTTTGGGAAAATGAAAGAAAGATGAAATTGCTAAATTAAAGGAGAAATTTCAAAAATCTCACGTTCAATTCATAGGGTTTCCTTTTTTCTGTTTTAAAACAGGTCTGGTTTTAATTGCCTCATTAGCCTATAATTAGCATGTCACCTGATTGGAAGGGATGAGATCTGGCTCAGGAGGAGGATCTTGAATAGTGGGCTGCCAAAAGAGACATCAACGGAGAAGGTACTACGCATGGAAGAGACCATGAGGAATGGAAGGACACTGTTCAGCCTTCCCTTCCCTTCCCTTCTACATATGCAGAAACTGAGGTCCAGACTGGTGAGGTGATGGCGACCTAAGTGATTCTGTACTGGGCCAGCAGAGGGGAATTTCAGGAGGGGGTGGGGAAGGAATTAATAGGAGGAGAAAAAAACCCATCAAGTTTGGTAAGTAGAAATAAAAGGAATTAAGTTAGCAAATTTAGGGGAAAGGGTACCTCAACGTGCCCCTGTGGAAAGACAAAACAAGAAAAAAAAGAAGACTGTAATGTTCTTTATTTTTGCAGCCAAAAAGGGAGGTAAGCCAAGAACACAGTGGGCATTTAATCAAGTAGGGCTAAGTCTACAGCACTTCTGCTTATTAAAACAATGGGTTACATTTTCACAAGGGAGAAAAAGCAATGTAAAATGAAATTAAAGGTCACTGAGATGTAGCAATATTTGGCTCACTTCGGGGAAAAATCTGGGAAGGAGTCTCAGAGGGCTTTGTGCCAGGCACAGACTGAAATCAAAAGGAAGAATTTGATGTATGTATAAAAGAGTGGACTTGGGTTTATAATCCAAAAATTCTCAGGACCCTGCCCACTTGCAGATGGGAGGGGGTAGCTGTGTGGCTTGTTCCAGCCAATGGATTGCCAGGACAAGTGCCAAGGTGAGGTGATGAAGATCCCTTGTGACTTCCCACTCTCTCCTCCCTTTCTGAGAGGATCATGGAACCAAAAGATGACGAGTCAGGAGACATGAAATTAAAGATGTCTGGGTCATTCTGTCTCTAGTCAGGGTGAGTTATTCACATGAGTTAGCCCACCTACAGTGGACTTTACATGAGTGAGAAAGAAACACTAGATATTAAATCACTGTGATTTGGGGATTGTTTCTTACAGCAGCATATGCCTAGTCTAGCCTGACTAATACAATAGTCTCTTATAGTTGCATATTCACACAGTCCTGCTCATTCAACTTAATGACATCACTGCCTAAAAGGAACATTGGTCAGGGAATTTGCAGTCCATTCTTCTGGACTCACATAAGATTTGGGGTTAAGTAGTTATAGCAGCCAGAGGGTTGGTCTCACCAAGAGTATGGTTGTAGGTATGCAATTATCGTACATTTCATGTTGCGGGTCAGAGGTAAAGGTCACAGTTTGCTAAAAGCAGAAAAATTCATGATAACTTGGGTGAAAGAAAAGATATTGTGGGAATATTTAGAAATCTTTGAAATTTGCTAAAACTGCAAAGGAAATAGCAGAAATCCAATGTTTATGCAGTTTGTACACTGAAGGGAAGCCAGCTGGGCAGACTGGGGAGAAGAAACCCATGGGAACCTACGTGGAACCATGTTTGGTGGGTCTCTCAGACTTCCTTCTGAAGTGAGCAGTATAGAGGGTGGGAGGAAGAGCCTTACAGTGGAGAAACCTGACTAGCATTCCTTCAGCCAGGTGATCAAGGCCAATGTCAACAGTGGTAAGTCATATTCATACTATATCCTTCATACGAGGTGCCAAGAACGTGCATTTTACTTCTGTGGTCTTCCTCCCAACATCCCCTAATCCAAGATTTGTTAGAAGAAAATCATCAGATAAATCCCATTATTGGGGAATGCTGCAAAATACTTGATCAGTCCTTCTCAATACCGTCAAGGTCATCAAGACCAGGGAAAGTCTGAGCAACTATTAGAGCCAAGAACAACCCAAGTAGACTTGACAGACTAAACAGAATGTGGTGTCCTGGATGGAATTCTGGAACAGAAAAAGGACATTAAGGAAGAACTGAGGAAATTAGAATAGTCTGGTCTTCAGTTAATAATAATGTTTTGCTATAGATTCCTTAATTATAACAGTTGTATCTTTTATAAGATGTTAATGGTAAGATAAATTGGGTGTGAGGCATATGGAAACTTTCTACACTATTGTTTCAATTTTTCTGTAACTTTAAACCTGTTTTAAAAAATAAAGTCTATGAAAAAAGGAAAAAAAGAGAAAGGTTACAAAGTAAAAAGACAGTTTAACCAGAGACGACCTTTGATGAGAGTGCCCCAATAACACCTGACCTTGAATTTCACTCCCCTGGATGCATTTTTCTTTTATGAAACCAACGTTGGCAGTAGAGACTTGAAGTTCTGTGATGTTCTTAGGTGACCTGTGTTTCTTTGTTTTTTTATGAGATTTATCTTTGCAAAAGTTAAACAAACTCATTTTATTTAAGGGAAGTCAGGTGGATGTAGTTAGAGGAGCCCTCATTGAGGCAAGGCTGGGTATGGAACCCCCAAATCTTGGCCCCTTCCCTAGTTCAAAGCCTACCACCACTAAGTCCCTGATACAGCTTCTGTCAAGAACTTCGAGTCTGTTACATTTATGAACATCAGGGGGAGTTTGGAGGAGGTAAAAGAAGGAGGTAAAGGCTCTCAATGAGATCCTTCCAGGTCCCGTGCAGGGGAAATTGCTCTCACAACAGCCACAGGTGTGAAAATCCATGTACAAGAGAGAAGTGCTCTTAAATCCCTAGGAAGGCAATATGCGACCGACCAACAACTCAGGTTTTGTTCAGGATTGGAGCAGATTGGGCCTTTTGCTGAGTACGTCCCAAAGAAAATGATTCGAAGAACCCCAACAGAGGACTAAAGACTCTTCCGCTGTGAAGAGTGAACCATGAACCGCTGTGAAATGTGAACCAGGGGGAACCTGCAGCCCACTGCTGTCTGAGCAGTCCCAAGTTCTGTCTTTGTGGTCCTCACACTTCATGGCTCAAGGGGCAATTTTCATCTTTCAGTAACCTTGGAGTTGGTGATGAGTTTCTTCCTGTTTTTGCGCCTCTTGCTTGGGGTCATTGGTGCAATTCCCCAGCAACCGGGGAACGCGGTCTGTGTAAACCTTGAGATGGATAAGGGAGCCAAGCTTCGTGGGGAGGAGATGCTGAAGAAAGAGAAGAAAAGGAAAGACAGGGGACAAGTAGAGAGGACAAGGGGGAAAGGAGGATTCTCTCCCCCGTCTATGAGAGTCCTTCTGTACAGAACTCAATTAAGTAGTTGACTTGCATCTGTGAAATGGAAAATGGGCATCTGTCAAGGCTAGATGGGGGGTGCCCACAGGTAGGAAAGAGCAAGCCTCATGAAGGGTGCAGAGGACATCACTTGTGCCGATGTTACCCCAGGGCTGTGTCAATGAGGAAAATGGCAGGTGGCAGGAGGGTCTGCTCTCTTTTAGTTATTTTCTGTCTTTCCCTCCCTCCTCTCCCTGCCTCTCTTTTCTTCCTTCCCCCACCCCTTCACCCTTTCTCTCATGCCTAGGGTTGATGCTGAGTTGTCAATTTAATGCTACAAGCTCGGGTAATTCCACTAGATCAGATTTTCTTCCCAGTCATCCGTGACGTCGATTTCTACATTTTTCATTTTTAAGAGAATAAAATCATAAAAAAATTAAATTAAAAGCAAAAATAAAAGGACTCCAATTAAAATGAAATTAAACGGAAAATGAAAAATTAAAAAACTTAAAATATGAAATAAATTAAAGAGCTCACATGTCCTTAGCCTTCCCTCCCCTCCTCCCTGGCTTCCCCCTGTCTTTGTGCCTGGCCACGGCTGTCACCCGTTTTCGTTTCCACTGCATCCGAGTTGTTCGGGTCTCTGTGAAGCCATGGCCCCTGGGTGCTGGCCGGGAACTTGCCTTTGAAAAGGAGAGTCCTACCTCTGAGCCGGGAGTCTGTCCTCAGTTGACATTGGTAAAGCCGTGTTCTTTAGGCCGCGCGCCCCAGGCTTTCCCCCACTGCGACCTGGGTACGAGTGACCCTCCCCACCTTCTGGCCAGAAGGCCTAGAAGGTTCCAGCTTGAGAAACCCTTTTCTATTATTCTCCTCACCACTCCATCCATCCCATCAGAGCCCAGGACATCTTCACCCCGAGGCTGGGAGAGAATTCCTGTCCTGAAAGCTTTGCCTTGACTTCGGTTTTCATTGACATCAGGAGGTACTGCCTTGTGTCAGGTGTTGTTGGAGGAAGGGAAAAACCACAGAAAAGAAGAGGGAAATTGTAGAAGAAAAGCTTCAACCAACAGTGTAACTAATTAAGTGGCAATAAATAATAACTTTAGAAATGAGATACTTTGTGGTTGATTTTTATGACTTTGAAAACAAAGTAAGCAGTGGCAAAAACCTCTGGCACCCAGAACCAGAAGTCACAGTTTGGTTGCGGTTTTTCATTCTCTACAAAATACAAAATACTCGGGAAAGATCATTTCAACTGTATTTTCCCCACAGAGGTTGAAATCGTCCTCCTTTAAATGATCCCTGGGCAATTTACATGTCTTTCTATGTTGGAACTGACATTTCTGCTAGAAGACTTACTTTGGTGATATGAATATTAACTTATATAAAACACCTTATCATTAGCAGAACAATTTCACAGACATTCTCTCATTTTATCCCACTGGTGGTTGGTATGCTCTCTGATGTTCTCAGAAGGTAAAAGGCTTGTCCAAAGTCTCTTGTCCAGAACATTCCAGGATCTACAAGATCAGGGCTCAGGAAATGGCAGCCATGGACCAAATCCTACCCACTGTGTATTTTTTTTTTTAATGGCACATAAGCTAAAAATGACTTTTATGGGTTTTTTTTTTTTAAAGATTTTATTTATTTGAGAGAGAGTGAGAGCGAGAGCAAGAGAGTGAGAGTAAGAGCGAGAGAGAGAGAGAGACAGAGAGAGAGAGAGAGAGACAGAGAAGGAGAAACAACTCCCCCGTGAAAGCCATGTGGGGCTCGATCCCAGGACCCTGAGATCATGACCTGAGCTGAAGGCAGACCTTTAACTGGCTGAGTCACCCAGGTGCCCCAGAATTTTACAGTTTTAAGTGATGGGGGCCGGGGGAATTTACTAATATAGGAAAATTACATAAAATTCAAATTTCAGCATCCAGCAATGAGGTTTTCTTGGAACTCAACCACATTCACATATTATCTATGGCTGCTTTTTTGCCATAAGGGCAGAGCTGAGTAGTTGGGACAAAGACCATATGGCCCGCAAAGCCTGAACTATTTACTCCCTGGTCCTTTAGAGAAAAAGTTTGCCGACCCCTGTCCTAGATCAAGGGCTTCCTCCGTCACACAAGACTGTCTCTCCAGAATCCTAGCAGACCCGTGGACAAAGGCAAAACCCGCAGGGATCTGGTTTGTGAGCCTCATAGAAGAGGCTTAAAAATGGGCCTGTGACAAAAGGCTAGTCCTTTAAATCTTGAGTGTCTCAGTTCTTCTGACTGGTGAATTGAAGACCGGGGTCCCAGCCTCCAGCCTAGTTTAGGCAGCATTTTCTCTGGGGGTGGGGGTCGGGGGGAAGGAACGCAGGTCCTCAAGAGACCTTTGCCAAAATGAAAGGGTGCCATTTCCCCCTTTCCCTCCTGTACCTCCTCCACTCCAGGGGGGGGAAAAAGTTCCATTTCTGAGTTGCCCCTACAGTTAGGAATGGCGAACCATCCCAGCTTAGAGGCGGGGGCCAGGAGGAATGGAACAACGAAACGTTCTAGCGTTTGTTTCGTCTTTAATGCAGTTGTTCGATACACTGTCCTCTTCCTGGACCCCACTTGCACCAGGCATTCTGTCTGCTGCTAACGGAGCAAGGGGTTCAGCCGGAGCGTGGAAGGGCAGGTGGGGTAGAGAAACCAGGCACAAAAGGGTTGTTCTCTCAGCGGAACTTCTGATCATCTTGAGTCCCTACTTTGTCTACCTCGCCCGCCCACGAAATATAATTAGCTCCCTTTCCTTGCGTGCCTATCATGTGTCACTGGACACAGGCTGAAATAGATCTCGTGTAACTGTCCCCGTAACCTCATAGGGTTTACAGAGGAGGGAACTGAAAACTGTCTTGTGGAAAATCCTTTCCTGGTGGCGAGCCAGAGCCTGATCTTTGTAATGTCAACATCCAGACTTTTCCCACCCAACTTCAAGAGCTCCGCGGGTCTTCCTCCACGCGCGTGTTTTCTCTCTCCGATCCGTGGCCCTCCTGACTGCCCCCCGATAGAGAAGCCATCTCCCAAGGGCATTTCCGCAGAGCACCAAATCCTGGGACCTTACAGGGAATCTTAAAAAAAAAAAAAAAAAAAATCTAAAATCTAAAAAAAAAAAAAAAAAAGAAGAAATCTGGGGAGCAATGGGTTACAAAAAGCTTACTCAGATTCTTCACTTTAGGACTTCTCAGAGAGCTGGCTTCTCGGGCATTTGCTGCTCTTCTCACCTCTCTGGTTTCATGGTATTTTATTGAACTTCTCAGAGACTCAGTTTTCTCCTCCGAGAAACAGAAATAATAATATCTGCCTCTTGAAAATATTATTAATGCTATTTCCATTCTCTTTCTGTTTTGGGGAGGTTCTCTTAATTTCTATTAAATAAAATTAATCCTAGCAACCGGAGGGACTCTGAATAACTCGAAGAAAAAAGTATCATTCCGCTAATAAAATAAATTTACGCACATCTGCTAAGGGTGGAATGCTGCACACATTTTTTGTTTATTGCATTGGTTTTCATAAAGGAAACAATGCACATAGGGTAGGGTAAACTCACGAGCAACCATGCTGGGTACAAAACTGCATATGAACAAGCCACATGTGTGAGTCCCCAAAGGGAAAATGCCCGCCTCGTACCAGAAACACAGGGGAGATTTGGGCGCTGCTAAGCTTTTAAAGCATTTTTGAATCATACTGTGAGGATGACTGTTTTTCCATGCCCCTGGGTCAGGAGTCAGCAAACTTTTTCTTTAAAGAAACAGAGAGTGAATATTTTAGACTTTGCAGGTTTCACAGACTCTGTTCCGACAATCCAGCTCTGTCGCAGCAGTAAGCAAGCAGCCATATGTAAACAAGCGGGCAGGGCCGTGGGCCAATAAAACTTTATTTACAAAGACAGGTGGCAGCTTGGTCGTGGGCGGAGGGCAGTTCGCCAGCCCCTGGTCTACATGGCGGACGTAGGCAGACAGGCCTCTCAGCGTGATATTTTGCTCAGTTTTTTAAAAGTTTTTTTTGTTCATTTATGTTGCAGAACACTTAACATCTTTTAGAACTAGTATTTTAAAGAACATGAATTTGGGAAAACTTTAAAGAGCTTTGAGCATCGGAGTCATTTCCCTAGAACAGTGAACACAGAAGTAATACAGTTGGAGGGGAACTGGGACTAGGCAAAGGGGTCCAATCTCTGGGGGCTGAGCTGTTTATTGGCCATCTAAGTTCAAGTCCTCGGACAACTAAAAGGGGAGCAGGACTCGGGTCCCTGGCAGACGACCTGTCCAGATGCTCGCAATAGAGAGAGCTTACAGAGTGTGCAATAGTGTATCTTTCTGGAAAAAAATTATTTTTTGTTTTATTATTTAGGGAATGTCTGCAAGTAACCAAACACACCTGAAGACCCTTGGGGAGATTGGAAAATAGCAATCAAGACTATGGCTTCCGGAACCATTCTGCCCAGATTATGGTTATCATTCCACACTGGGCCCAGGCAAATTAGCTAAAATATCTATGTCTCGGTTTTCTCAGCTATGAAACAGGAATGTCTGAATCACAGGCACGAAAGAGTTCGGTGAATTACGTTTAAACGGCTGGCATGGAGTAAACACCATGTAAGAATTGCTGTTAGCATTAATTTCCTGTTGTATGGTTTATGTTATTCGTTTTTGGTTTTGTTTTAAAGATTTTATGTATTTGACAGAGAGACCCAGTGAGAGAGGGAACATAAGCAGTGGGAGCAGCAGCAGGAGAGGGAGAAGCAGCCTTCCAGCTGAGCAGGGAGCCCGATTCCGGGCTTGATCCCAGGACCCTGGGATCATGACCTGAGCTGAAGGCAGAGGCTTTAACCCACTGAGCCATCCAGGAGCTCCAATTTATGTTATTAATATTTCAGGGCTTATTTATTCACCTAGCTTCACAAGAGCCAAGAGGTCATTATAGAACTTTACTCCCCATATTTTTTCAACTCTTTCTTTCTGTTTGTTTGTACTTGTTTCTATAGAGACCTGTTTCATTTTTTTATGCACATGGATCCTCCTGGTTGCCTTCAAATGGAAGCCCGACCCCCAGCCCACATCTTCTGCTAGGCTAGCACCGTAGACAGTAGACCCAGTCTCTGGGCTCAGCTGCGCCAGGCGCCTGCCAGCCCAACCTCAGCATCTCTCTAAGAAATGGCACCTTCTGGTCTATAAGGCTACCCCTTCCAGGTCTCCTGGCTGTCCCTGGTCTCTGCAAAGAGAATGAGCTCAGCAGGTGGAAAAAATGGGTATGTCTAGTGCTATGTCCTGGGCTGGGTTCATCCTAGGCACACTGGACACCAGGTCAAGATGGCCGACTGTGGCTAGACTCTGAGTCATCAGTGGAGAGGGAACTTTCCATTTTATCTATCTGGGCTTCCATTGACTCAGGACCAGAGCAAAATTCAGCACACAGGTAATAGGATTTTATAGCAGACCTGTGGGTGGGCCAGGGTGGGTGGTGACTGACATCAGGGACAGAAATAACCATAAAACATGGAAGGATTTGCTTATTTCCAGCCATTTGCTCATCTGTTCAACAAATATTTATTGAGTGACTTCTAAGGGCCTTGCTAGGAAATAATGCAATTTTTTATTAAAAGAACAAATACATTTCTTTTTTTAAAGAGTTGAGGAGTATTTTTGTAATCTCAGAAGTAATGTTCTCAAGCCAGTTGTCTTTGTAAATAATCCATTTATTCTAGATGTTTCCTGATGGTAAAAACAGATCTTATTGTATGTCTTATTCACATGCTTTAAGAGTTACTATTATTCAACGGATTCGCTATGATCCATATACAAAACGATCCCTGGAGATTGGGAGTGATTCTATGAAATATTTCATAAATATATTTAAAATGCATATATATACACACTACCTAGGATATATGAAGAGATACAAAATAATAAAATGAAAAGCCTCATATTCACCACTGAGCTTAAGAAATAGAATTATACAGTTTCTCGGAAGCCCCCTGTGTGCCCTTCCCAGGTAGGGGTCTCTAACCCTCCCTCAGAAGTAGACCATTCTTCTGAATTTGGTGTGAATGAGTCATTCTCTTTCTTCAAAGTTTTTATTATATATGATTCAACCCCTAAACAAAATATCATTAGTTTTGTCTATTCTGGAAATTCAAATAAATGGAATCACACTGTATCTGTTCTTATGGTTAGCTAGATATTCATTCATTCACTCATTTTCCTGCAATTGTTTTTCAAAAAGATTTTATTTATTTGTGAGAGCGAGAGCATGGGAGAGTGTGGACGCACACAGCGGGAGAGTGAGAGGGAGAGGGAGAAACAGACTCCTCACTGAGCAGAGACCCTCGATTAGGGCTCCATCCCAGGACCCTGAGATCATGACCTGAGCCAAAGGCCAACGCTTAACTGACTGAGCCACCCAGGCACCCCTCCTGCAACCACTTTTATATTTTCATTATTTTTTAAAAAGATTTTATTTATTTATTTGACAGAGAGAGAGATCCCAAGTAGGCCGAGAGGCAGGCAGAGAGAGAGGGGGAAGCAGGCTCCCCGCTGAGTGGAGGCTGATGCGGGGCTCGATCCCAGGACCCTGAGATCATGACCTGGGCCGAAGGCAGAGGCTTTAACCCACTGAGCCACCCAGGCACGCCTATATTTTCATTATGAAAAACAATAAATTTGTGAACCTCTTTGTCATGTTTCCTCAGGCAGATGTGCAGCACCTCAGGGTAAAAACATTGTGTCCTCAGACATATGCATTGTGTGTATCTTGATATTTATCAGGTAATGACACCTTATTTTTCATCAGATATTTGGGTTATTTCCGAGTTTTTGCTCTGAAAAATACTGAATTTATTTAGATGTTCTCTGGTACACTTCTCAGCATAGTTTTGTGCTTTTCCTCTTAAGTCTTGCACCTCTTTTGTTAAATTCTCTCCTAGGCACCTAAAAATGTTTTGCTGATGTCGTCGGATATGGTGACATTTTAAAAAACTATGGAACAAATGATTTGAGAGCTTCACTGTAAACTATATTCTTATCGTGTTGCATTGCTCTTCAAAGACATGGAGGTGAATGGGGTCAGACTTCCAGAAAGTTCTGTTTTTCAAATCCTTAGGTTCACTTCTTATGGTCTTCCGTCTTCTTTATTATTGTTATGTTGGGAGGCAGGGATCCAATACGATCCCCAGCTTCATGAATTCCTGAATAACCATATGATGGTTATGATGATTGTAGGAAAAGTAACCATACATATATCCTGTGACATTTATTTAAACTACTCATCCTATTATTTCAAATTCCTTCAAGGTTCTCAAAGAGTTGAGCTTGCAAAGATAATGATATCTGGATCAGTAAGCTATTATTTTGTTAGTCAATAGTAATTTGTACCTATTATAATAATAAATAATTATATTCTTACAGAAAAATAATTATAATTAATTGGAAAAAAGTAATCTTTAAAGTAATAACTCAGAAAACATTGTCGAATGGTTGCAGCCTAATAAAATTGTAGGTAAAATTCTTATACGAAAATGAATAATCTCAGAGATATTACACTCGGCGAACCTAACTCAACAGACAGATGGCTACTCTTGTGTACTTGAGAGCAGTGAGGCTGCGTGTGTAGACATAGCATCAGAATTCTGGGACCATTTGACTAATTTCTACGTTTATAAAATTCTAAGATTCTAATAAGCTGTGTCAAAAATTTAGCTGACATGGGTAAAATTTGGGTCTAATTGAGGTGTATTATTCGACT
>CM053615.1:21048904-21091276 GCA_028646535.1 Procyon lotor
AGACAGCCACAGTAATGCTGGCTATGACAAGCAAACAAAGAGGAGCGGAACTTCAGGGAATACCATTTTCCAGGATGACAGGCAAGGGCAGGGATGGTACATGAGGTCCCCACTGCCTCACCTGCAATGTAGGGGAGCTCTCTTTGTGACTTGCATCAGGACTCTGATGCCACAAGGGACACCAGTCTAGAGAGGGAGCAAGAGGGACTCAGGATGTATTTTTCAGTCAAAGAACTTTCATGAAACGCCAGAGAGAATTGACAAAGTCACTTTCAGTAGTAAATATAGTTTTGATATTTCCTTTAGATGAGATGAGTCTCAAAAGCGAGGGTCCTATGATGACATAGAATTGTTCTTTCTCATTTCATGTTTCTAAGTGCCTAACAGGCTTTTTAGAAATTTAAATTTTGGGGCACCTGGTGGCTCAGTTGTTAAGCATCGCCTTCAGCTCAGGTCATGATCTCAGGGTCCTGGGATCAAGCCCTGCATCAGGCTCTCTGCTCAGAGGGAAGCCTGCTTCTCCCTCTCCCATTGTGCCCCTCCATGCTCTTTCTCTCTCTCTTGCTCTCTCTCTCTCTCAAATAGACAAATAAAATCTTTGAAAAAAATTAAATTTTGATTGCAATACACCCTGAATGATCTCTGATATTATAACTCTTATTATTAACTATAATGTCATAATAGTCATATTGTTTAAGATTTATGAGGCTTATATGTGCTAATAACTACATTAAACATTTAGATTGTCAGAGAATTTCAGTGATGAGTGCTGTGACCTCCATTTACCAATGAGGTATTACCATTAGAGGCAATATGGTGGCCGGAGGTTAACATTGGTGAGCGGCAGAATGGAGGCTCAGCCTTAGCCTGTCCCATCTCAGACCCCAGGTCTAAGTCCTCCAGTGCATACATCTATTCTGACTCCTGAGACTTCCCATGCCCCTTGGAAGAGCTTACTAGACTTGATTTGGATCATCTTGAATTTTTTCTCGGCACCAAAACACAACAGTAGAGCTCAGGACCTCTGGTCTTGAGTCCTGTACTTTCCGGTTGGCCCTGTTATGACAAAATGGTGGGCACGATCCCCAGATGGCCAAGGAGAGAGAAGGCCCAGGCCGGGAGGTGTGTGGCCTTGCACCACTGCAAACTCGGTTTCCTCACCCATGATTTGCAGAGTTTGTGGTCCTTACAGGTTTCCTCCGGAGTCTCTTCCAGATGTGAAATTCGGTGGCTCTACGCACTCAGTGTCTGGCTTTTATGTGGCCTCCCATCTGAATTCAGAGTGACTCTACTCCCCTGTGGGCATTTTTCCGGGGTTCAGGGAACATCAACAACATTCACAGCATTTGTAGGCAGTTCCGGAGACACGGCTGGAGTTCATTACTTTCAGTAGCCAAAAAGCCTTTATACTTCCATAGCTCTGGTGCGGGTAGAAGTCAGTCCCTCCCTGGGCCCTCTCGTCCACCTTTTGCCCTCGCTTCAGGCCTCCTGGAACTAGGAAATTAAGACCTTTGCCTTTGACGTTTGGGCCAGGAAGAAGCGAAAACTGATCTAATAATAATTAGTTATGGTTTAATATGCGAGATCGGAACGTTCTCGTTTTTCATCCTGGAGCCTGGTGGGAAAGAGCCAAGGGGAAAGGGAGATTGATGGGAGAGCATAAACGCCTGAAATGTTCTCACGCCATGTGAAATAAGTGATCCTTGGGCGCCTTCTTATATCATGTGAAGAGCTCGTGGCAGCCCTGAAAGAAATGGAGAAACCCAGCAAAGGTGCTGGATAAAAGGGTTTTCTTTGATTGTTCTCTGAGGCCAGGCACCTTGGCACATGAGTTGCTGCCTAGTCACTGCATAAAGACTGTGGTCTCACGCCGGCTCAAGACTCCAGGCTCCAAGAAAGAGGGCCTGGGTTCAGATAACTGGCTCTGAGTAAATAGTAGCTTGTTTTTGTAACACTAGAGACGTATTTACTTCTCACTTCATGAAGGGGAGTGATGTCTTGGATAAGACCTGACCCAACACCAACTATAAATACTAAGTCCAAACATTGTAGGCCAAACTCCTTCCAGAACTTTCCAATTGGTTGCCATGTAAAATTGGTGTCGGTAGTTTTAGTTGCCATGGGGCTATATCATTCACTTTCTGAAGAGAAAACACTGGAACAGAGAAGCAAATGTAAAGACATTCTGTGTGTGTGTGTGTGTGTGTGTGTGTGTGTACACAGCTGTGAATCGACAGAGTCTAGTAAGATCAGCCTGTTCCTCACTGCTGGGAAATTCAGTATGGCCCAGAAAGTTGCAGGGGGTGAGGAGGATGTCTACGAGTAGGTTAGAAAGGAAAAATGTTAAAGAATTCTTCAAGTATCGCTCTGCCCCAGAAAGGAACGAAGATGAGGAGAGAATGAGAGCTGGTTCCAGGAGAGGAGAAAAAGATGGTGCTTCGAGAAGAATGGCCCTGCCCTTCACCTTTGTCTTCTGAGGGGGATTCAGACATGAATGCTCAGACTGAGTAGGGAGCAGGCACAGCAGTGGGGACCCACCAGTGATGTCCGATGACCGAGGTGGGTCAGACCCCCGGAGGCTGGGGATCAGGTGCTGCCCCGCCGGGGGCGTCCGTCCAAGGCCAGCAGGGACGTCCAAGGCCAGCAGGGATGGTGAGCCAAGCATCCCCTCTCATCCACCCTGAGTGAGATGGTGAGACTCCAGGGAGAGGAACTGCAGCCAAATGGTCAAGGGTAAGGAAATAAGGCTAGGTAGGACAAGACAGGGCAAGCAGGGCTTATCACTGATACCAAAATCAGAACACGGACATTTTCACAAGTGGTGTTTAGACACTTGACCGAGTTTGAAATCTTCTCCCTACGACCCTTATGGCTTCACTGAACTTTCTGAACCTTCTCCCTTCCCCTTCCTTCATCAGCTGCAGGGAAGAAAGGAACCAGAGACCTTGCCCAAGTCAGGCAGCCTACACCCAGCATCTTCAGATATCACTCAGTGTCTGGAAGTCTCTGCAGATTTGAAGGTAGTCTTGAGTTGCTTGCCTGGAAGCAATGTGTCTAGTGAGAGCTCTAACACACGCTGCTGTCCCACGAGAAGGACAAGGCTTGAGTGTGGAAAATGTAGGATTTCATTCACTACTGTGATTTTAACATAAGGAATAAGAGGTCACATGATGACATTTAAAAAGTAAGAATATTTTTGGGCGCCTGGGTGGCACAGTTGGTTAAGCGGCTGCCTTCGGCTGAGAGCCTGCTTCGCCCTCTCTCTCTGCCTGCCTCTCTGCCTACTTATGATCTCTCTCTCTCTTTATCAAATTAATACATAAAATCTTTTAAAAAAATAAAATAAATAAAACACTTCTTAAAAAAATTTAAATTAAAAAACAAGAATATTTCTTTAAGTACCAAAAAGTCCAATGTCGAACTCAACAGTAGAAAAAGAAGATCCAGCCCCCAAAGAGAGGACATTCTACACTCAGCATTATAGGTACGACACAAGCCAGACAAGAGCAGCCATTTTGGACTTTTGATTGTTAGCATGATGTTATGGGGATACACAGGTGGTAAATGTCGGTGCAGTGGTTCTCAAATTTGAACAGGTGCCAGAATCACCTAGAAGGCTTGTTACAACACAGATGGCTGGGGGCCATGAACACCAGAGTTTCTGTTTCAGTAGGTCTAGGATGGGGCTTCTAGCAAATTCCCAGGTGCTGCTGCTGCTGCTGCAGCTGCTGATCCAGGGACTGCACTTTGAGAACCACTGCCCTAGCGCAGTTAGGATCAAGAGACATATGTAAAATACATTTATGTTTACCGCCATTCGCACCTGTTTTCTGGGAGGAAGTGTAATGGGCTGTAATAAAGCCAACATTTGTTGAGCTGAGCAGAGACGGCTGTTGGCGGTGAGAACCTAGGTGTTCTGAATTCCTAGGCTGGAATGAGCTTGGGACAGAGGAAAGGGGCATAAAATATTAGACAAAATGCTAGCATGCGGATGGAGCTGGGAAAAGCATGGTGATGACATTGAGCATTGAGTCCGAGAGCTTGAATTCCAATTCCAGCTGCGACCGTCGCCAGCTTTGAAAACTTAGCAAGTTACTTAACCCTAGTGAACCTCACTTTCCTTCTCTGTAAAACTGGGACCCCTGTGAGGCTTGTGTTTCAGTCACGATACTTAGCTACAATCAGCTGGAGTCCACTCTGGCTGATTGAAGCAGGAAAGGCATTTATTGTAAGGATATTGAGTTCTACAGGAAAAAGGAAATTTTTGGCCAACAAATCAGTGGTACAGGAGAAAAATATTGAATGGAAGAGAAATCAGAGACACAATGACCGAAGACAATCACTGGGCTTCATTTGGATCCTGATTCAAGGAAATCTGCTGTAAAAAGACAGTTGGAAAATTATAATATGCCTGGGTACCAGACAACATTAAGGAATCACTGTGAATTCTGTTTGTTGTGATATTATCATGAGATTAGGATTCTTTTCTTTCTTTCTTTTTTTTTTTTTAAGGATTTTATTTATTTATTTGACAGAGATCACAAGTAGGCAGAGAGGCAGGCAGAGAGAGAAAGGGAAGCAGGCTCCCCACCGAGCAGAGAGCCCAATGCGGGGCTCGATCCCAGGACCCTGAGATCATGACCTGAGCCGAAGGCAGAGGCTTTAACCCACTGAGCCACCCAGGCACCCCGAGATTAGTATTCTTGCAGAGGCCTTAATAGAGGCTAATGCACTAAGGCATTTACAGGTGAAATAACACAATGTCTGAGGTTTGATGAGCACCGAGTAATGTATAGAATGGTTGAATCATTATATTGTGCACCCCAGATTAATATAACACTGTATGTTGTCTATACTGGAATGAAAATTTAGAAACTTAACAACAACAACAAGAAACTTCAGGGAAGCAGAGAATGTAGAAGAACTAGGACTGACAAAATGTTGATTATTGCTATGAAGACAATAAGAGATTTCTTTTGTTGTTTCTGTGTATGTGGGTGTGTTCCTGTAGATGTATGTGTGTGCACTGGAAATTCTATGTGATAAAATGTCCTCAGAGGTTCTGCTGCATCCGAAGGGCCCACAAAAAGCTGTGGCATTTAGGAGGATGGTGGCCTGTGGCCTTCAAAGTCACAGGTCCTGGTGGACACCTTCTGGACGTTCATGGCTTCTTGTCTGTCCATGTGGCCACTTTCTGATAGCCTACCTGGGACCAAATACTTTAAACCATTCCTGAGCTCCTTTTCTCCATCAGGATTTCCTTATTTTAAAAGACATTCTCCTTCTGGACACTGAGCTCTATCAAGTCACAGAGGAGGCTCTGTTACTGTTAAGGGTGGCAAAGTAATGAATACTTGCTGTTGGTTTGGTTCCTAGCAGAGTTTGAAGATAAACATGGAGACTTCAAATGACACTCCTGGAGCTGATTGGTTCCCTACTTGTTGCATTTCCCCTGCTTCTTACCCACTGTCCTTGGTTCCCTACTTGTTGTATTTCCCCTGCTTCTTACCCACTGTCCTCACTGCCTTGTGTCATAGCTGGTCCCTTCCAAAGGGATAGAAAGCCAAGCATCTGAACATCCCCAATGAACTAGGTGATCCAGCTCGGGTTGGGGTCAACATCCATCATCGCTGGGTCAGCCAATCAGAATTGAGCAAGATTGCATCCAAACAGGTTATTTTGCATCCCCCTCATATTCCCTCCTCCATTCCATTTCCCCTCCCCCACCAGCCCACAGGAGCCCCCACGACTAGTACCCTAATTTATCTATGTTATTGTTGTCTACATGATACTCTGTGTTGCCCCACTAGGCACCTTGGCTCTGTTCTAGATCCCTTACTCCATTGGCTGGGCAGTGTGAAGCCTTCCTACTTGTATCCAGGGAGGCTCCTCTCGCCAGCAACTTCTCTAGAGTTTCTGCAGATTTGCGTCAGTGTTATGTATGTTCTTCTGCCACCGTTAGTTCTCTTTTGCATTCCAAATGGCTAAGTAAGCAGTGCCTTACCTATTGTGATGAAGGTCCAATTCCCTGGAATAGGGGCTGGATGTATAGCAGACCACTCATTGCACTGCAGGAAGATAGGGGACATTTTCTCGCTATATTCCACAACACTTAGCAAAAAGTAGGTGCTTAGAAAAAGAAGCAGTTGTGGAGATAACTTTCAACCAAAAGAAAGGCTCTAAGGGTGGGAATTTTGGACAGGCTGAGGTGGACGAGGACATATTCTTGAGCATGTCCTCCAAATTATTTCACAGACTTTTTCTTATTCTTTGTTGGGTTGACTGTGGAAAAGGACCATACATGCTTGTCCTGGTAAAAGTATTGGTAAAATGAAAGCTGAAAGCTCCTTTACAGTCTTTTTTATACTTTTTTTAAAAAATTGAATGGGCTCTCTGCTCAGCAGGGAGCCTGCTTCTCCCGCTACCATTCCCTCTGCTTGTGTTCCCTCTCTTGCTGTGTTTCTCTCTATCAAATAAATAAAATCTTAAAAATAAAAATAAAAAAATAAAAAATTGAATAGGTTTTTCAATGGGACCCAGAGTAACAAGCTTATAATAGCTTTGAAAATCAGTCACAGGCTGAAAGAAATCAAAGGAATTTAATGAACATAACAAATTGGATCTAAAAGAAATGTGATAGGGTCAGTCTATCTCATCTGTGTCAGTCTAGAATAAATATGCATTAACTAAACGTTCTGAAAAACTGATCCCAGTGGGGACAGGAGTTGTCCCCTCCAGTACCTAGCTCAGAGCTCCATCAAGGCATGCAATAAAGAGTTGTTATTCCATGTTGAAATAATATATTAGACATATTCCGTTAATAAGATATATTACTCTTTTAATTGAAGTAGAGTTGACCCACAATGTGACATTAGTTTCAGGGGTAGAACATGGTGATTAGACAACTCTGTGTTATGCTATGTTCACCACAAGTGTGTTCACCATTGGCCACCATCCAACACTGTTACATACGATTGACTGTATTCTCTATGCTGCACCTTTTTATCCGTGAATGATATCTTATTAAAAATAAGTTCAATTTTGTATTTTTTTGAATGTGGTTAGTAGAGCATTTATCATCACAAGTGTGGCTCTCACTCCGTTTCTGATGGGCTGTACTGCCTCAGAGAGATAGGGCGGGGTGTGGAGAAAGAACTCTAGTAGCTGTGGAGCACTATGGGCTGGATGTCAGAGCAGGGAGTGATGCTATAGACCATCCCAGCTGACCTCCTTTTGCCTGTGAAGAGACTAGTCAGCTGTGCCATTCACACTGCTCATGCTGGGCTACCAGAAGTCAGAACTGGGAGAGCCAAGCCAGGCCCTCCTCCATGCTCCTTGTAGGGCTCTTGTCTGACTCATCTACTTTGAGGAGGCAGTGACTGCACGGGTCACCTCTCGGAAGCATCTGCATTCCTAAAAACATTTTTATTTATTTAAAAAAATTTTTTAATCAAAAAATATATTCAAGGTGGACAGTTTAGAAAACAAGAAAAGATCCAGAAAAAATAGTAGTTAAATATCTACAATCCTATCACCCAGGAAAAATAATAGAAAAGTTTAAATTGCAATTGCTATGTCCAGATACCATTTGAACCTCACACATACTGTGTTTCACCAAAATGAAATCACCAGTAATTATAAGAGGCAACTCTTCTTTATGGAACACCAAGAGAAGAAAAAAAAATGCTGCCAATTAAACTGTTGTAACACTTCCTGGTCATTTAGAATTTCTCTTTTATATTTAATAAAAAAGATTTCCTTTTAGATTTACTTAGGCATAGAGGTATACCATGAATTACTCTTCATTTATAGAAAGGGAAATGTTAGCAAAATAAAATGACTAAGTTTTTACTAAACTTCTTCACATACAGAGTCTCAACTGCCTGACTAAATCATTAATGATCAAGTCCTTGTTTCTTTACAATATCTTCTGTACCAATAAGAACGTTGGTGATTCAGTCCATCGACATGGAAGTCATCCATTTGGATGTCTTCTTTGCAGAAATGTCTGTCAGTATGGTTAAAACTAACAGGTCAGGAAATGACAGGTGTTGATGAGGATGTGGAGAAAGGGGAACCCTGCTACACTGTTGGTGGGAATGCAAGCTGGTGCAGCCACTCTGGAAAACAGTATGGAGGTTCCTCAAAAAGTTAAAAATAGAGCTACCCTATGACCCAGCAATCACACCACTGGGTATTTCCCCAAAGATACAAAGGTAGTGATCTGAAGGGGTACATGCAACCCAATGTTTATAGCAGTAATGTCTACAATAGCCAAACTATGAAAAGAGTCTAGATGTTCATCAACAGATGAATGGATAAAGAAGATGTGGTTCAGGGGCACCTGGGTAGCTCAGTGGGTTAAAGCCTCTGCCTTCAGCTCGGGTCATGATCCCAGGGTCCTGGGATCGAGCCCCGCATCGGGCTCTCTGCTCGGCAGGGAGCCTGCTTCCCCCTCTCTCTCTGCCTGCCTCTCTACCTACTTGTGACCTCTCTCTCTCTCTGTCAAATAAATAAATAAAATCTTTAAAAAAAAAAAAAGAAGATGTGGTTCACATCTTCTTTGAGATGTGAACACATCTCAAAGACACACACACATATATACACAATGGAATATTATGCAGCCATCAAAAAACAGAAATCTTGCCATTTGCAATGACATAGATGGAACTAGAGGGTATTATGCTAAGGGAAATAAGTCAATCAGAGAAAAACAATTATCATATCTCACTGATATGAGGAATTTGAGAAATAAGACAGAGGATCATAGGGGAAGACAGAGGAAACAAGACAAAACCAGAGAGGGAGACAAACCGTAAGAGACTCTTTTTTTTTTTTTTCAAGATTTTATTATTTATTTGACAGAGAGAAACACGAGCAGAGGGAATGGTAGCAGGAGAAGCAAGCTTCCTGCCGAGCAGGGAGCCCGATGCGGGGCTCGATCCCAGGACTCTGGGATCATGACCTGAGCCGAAGTCAGACGCTTAACGACTGAGCCACCCAGGTGCCCCCAAACCGTAAGAGACTCTTAATCTCACGAAATGAACTGGGGGTGGCTGGAAAGTAGGAGGGATAGGGATAGGGTGGCTGGGTGATGGACACTGGGGAGGGTATGTGCTATGGTGAGTGCTGTGGATTGTGTAAGACTGATGAATCACAGACCTGTACCCTTGAAACAAATAATACATTATATGTTAATAAAAAGTAAAATAAAATAAAACAAAACACACACACTAAAAATGCCATCTCATATGCTGAAAAAAAGAAAAAACTTTTCTTTATTCTAAATAAAAAAATAAAAAGGTATGTATTCATTATATGATAATGAATTAATGTTAAAAACGAATTTCCTGTGGTCATAAGGCACAAAGTATTTAAAAACATCATTCTGGATTGCATTATCACTACAAGTATTGTCAGTACATGGTTAATGAAAAGAAAATAATTATCTAAAAAAACGGTGAACATAAGTTCCATCAGTTGTGAGGTGTATCTGGATTTCAGGCATGTAAATATGTAGAAGATGGTGTATCTCTGAATCAGTGAAGTGGGATAAGGTATAAATTTGTTTTATTTTCAGGGGAACACGTTAAGATAATGCAACTGTGATTACTAGCTCATTATACAGATGGGAAAACTCAGGCACAGAGAGATTCAGCCACTTATTTAAGATCACAGTATTCAACACTTACAAATAAGTCTTAGAAGTACCACGTGTTTGTATTTAGGCTAACGTTTATCTTAGCATTTCTTTGCCAACTAGAAAGATTACATTTTTGAAGGATCTAGAATAGGGGAATTTTATATTTAAAATCTTAAGATGCCATGCGAAAAATAGTTATGAGGATTGAAGTTTATGAATAAACATTTATGCTCACTAAAAAAGCAAGGAAGACAGAATATTTTCAAAATCTTTATTCCCAGTAGCTTTAAGTATACTTTTATTTTTTAAAAAAGATGTTATTTATTTATTTGACAGAGAGAGAGACAGTGAGAGAGGGAACACAAGCATGGGGAGTGGGAGAGGGGGAAGCAGGCTTCCTGCTGAGCAGAGAGCCCAATGTGGGGCTCAATCCCAGAACCCTGGGACCATGACCTGAGCCAAAGGCAGAGGCTTTAACCCACTGAGCCACCCAGGCTCCCCATACTTTTAAAAATTTATCTTATTTTATGGCAGATAAAATGTCTGCTAGGAAGCACTTTTTCTCAGAGTGTCCCTCCATCTGAATGTTCACAGCTTGCCTCATTTAAGACTTAGAACAGTAAAGGATGCTCACATTTTGGACCACTCTCTGTGTCTAGAAATTCAGGATAACTAGGATATTTGAGATTTTCAAAAAATATATACTAACCTGCATTTAATCTACCCAATTTACCTTAATAGAACTGATGTTTCCCAACCATCCCAACCCCAATATTTTTTCATTGAGTTTTTAATTTTAATTCCAGTATAGTGAACATGCAGTGTTCAGTTAGCTTCCAGTGTGCAGTATAGTGTTCCAACAATTCTAGACATCATTACCCAGGGCTCATTATGATAAGTATACTCTTAATCCCCTTCACCTATTTGATTATAAAACTTTGAATCAGTTGTGCTTTCAAATATCCTTCTTCCTCTTATGAAAATTCTGCTTCCGTAGCCATCTTTATGCCTCGGGATATAGCACACTGTGTTTTAACAATGGACAGTGTTCGCTTCATCATTTCCAGGCTTAGAATTTTAAGGTGCATGAAATTTCTGCAGGACAGGTTTTTGGACAGTTGTTTTTCAAATGCTTTCAAATAATACCGTGTAAATATCTGTAGGATGCATAATAGAACAGAGGCAGAAGGCATGCCCACCGCCTTATTTTCCTATAGGCAAAGTAGGTAGGTTATGGAAAGCATAACTTGTGTAATCCAGGGTACACAGTTGGGAGGAGAAGGTGATGTGAACACTCCATTCCCACTTCACAGATGAGGGGACAGGGGGCTGGTGAGGTTGAGTGATGTTCCTGAAGTCACATGGCTGGTCCCGTCCCTGGCAGATAGAGGACCCGGGACTGAAATGTTGCAGTCTGGTTCCCAAGGCCTTGATGAGAGAATAGCGCTCCTTTGGGTGTGGAAAAGTAAGCCCCAAGGCACTATTGCGGGGTGGGAAGGGTTTGTTAACCCATACATCTCTCTGGAAGACAATTTATCGGTGTGTGATGATGAAAATGCATTACAAAGAAGGGCCACATGTACCCCATTGTTCATAGCAGCAATGGCCACAATTGCCAAACTGTGGAAAGAACCAAAATGCCCTTCAACAGATGAATGGACAAAGAAGATATGGTACATATACACAATGGAATATTATGCCTCCATTAGAAAGGACGAATATCCAACTTTTGTATCAACATGGATGGGACTGGAAGAGATTATGCGGAGTGAAATAAGTCACGCAGAGAGAGCCAATTACCTTATGGTCTCACTTACGTGCTGAGCATAAAGAAAAACATGGAGGACATTGTGAGAAGGAAGGGAAAGGTGAATGGGGGGAAACCAGAGGGGGAGATGAACCATGAGAGACTGTGGATTCTGAGCAACAAACTGAGGGTTTAGGAGGGGTGGGGGTGGGGGGCTGGGTGAGCCTGGTGGTGGGTATTGAGGAGGGCACGTATTGCATGGAGCACTGGGTGTGGTGCATGAACAATAAATCTTGTAATACTGAAAAAATAAAATAAACATTTTTGGGGAAAAAAAAATGCCTTTTGGTCCCAATTCCACTTTTAACGATTCATACCCACCCAGTGATCAAGAGTGTTGCTCAAAGGTGTATAAATAAGAAGTTCATTATCACATTGTTCAAAATATTAAGGAATTCGGAAACTATTCGAATGTTCAATGATCATAATCAATAAAATTTATTAATGGTACAACTAATAAACTCCCATAGAAAAAATGCTTAATGGCATGAGAATCTTTTCATCAGATTTTTATATTAAGAGAGGAAAAAAGTTCACAAGAGTAGGTGCAGCATGGTCAGTTCTGGCTTTAAATTATGTGGCCCCTCTACTCTGCCTTTATAAGGAAATTACTAAAAAATCATCACAGTGTTATGTTGCAAGTAATAGACCCTCAGTAAGGATTGCTCCTGCTCTCTGCTTTTCCTGCTGCAGTATTTAGCTTTGCTGAGGGACCCTAAGAAAGTCTCTAGGCAGTAGAATGTGAGCACAATGTAGAACATTCTCATTCTTTACCCTCAGTGACAAGTTGAGGCGCCACGCATGGGTCTTTCGTCTGCCATTCCTCCCAACTTCCGCTTGATCCATTGACAAGGACGGAGTGCTGTTGCAGGACCCAGCGAATATGGAGGAAAGGAAATCTGTGATCTGGGCTTCAGTCCCCTTTGGGATTCCATGGCCCATAGCCACATGAGGGTCTCAGGCTTTGTGAAGACAGAGAGGAAGCACAAGACCTGGTCCCTGGAGCAGAGATATGCCTAGAAAAGGCACCAGGATAATCACACAAGGGGGTCTGTGGTTTAATGTCCCAATGGAGGGTGCAGCCCAGCAGTGTTTCAGGTGGGGAGGGTGGTGGGCAGCTGGGAGAGGGTGAGGAGAAAGGCTGCCCAGAGGAAGGGACACAGCTTCACTGAGAAGAAAGAGCGGTTTGCAGAGCGAAGTTTCAGGGAGGGTAGAATGCATTTCAGGCAGACAACCAGGATGACTCAAAGCTGGACAGTCCGGAGAGGTCAGATGTCTTGGGACGACCATCTGAAGATGTAAACATAATGTTTTATTTGTTTTCACAGTCACTGTGTGCAACAGAAATCCATCATGTTATCAGTATTCTCAATGTAATAAGAGCTCCTACCAAGCAATAAGAAAAAATATAAAAGTCTGGATGATGGATGTTTCACAGGGTGATTAACAAGATAAGGTAAAAGAAATGAAGTAAGGAGGTGGGGGGGGCGCATCTGGGTGGCTCAGTAGGTTAAAGCCTCTGCTTTCGGCTCAGGTCATGATCTTAGGTTCGTGGGATTGAGCCCTGCATCGGGCTCTCTGCTGAGCAGGGAGCCTGCTTCTCCCTCTCTCTCTGCCTGCCTCTCTGCCTGCTTGTGATCTCTCTCTCTCTGTCAAATAAATAAATAAAATCTTTAAATCTTTAAAAAAAAGAAAAAAGAAATGAAGTAAGGGTAGGTGAGTTTTCGAAGGTGACTTCCTAGATTCAACTGATAAACCCCAAAGTTTGACCAAGTGGGAGATAATTATCTTCTGGCATCTATAATCTCTCCTAAAAATACTAATGGTAAAAGCAACATAGTCAATGAAAGTTTGCAACAATGAATCATCATTCATTATCCCCAAAGTCACCTTGATTAAGTTTAAATTTCTCAATCTTGCCGAGATCAACTTGAAAAGCAAAAGTTAGACACTGACGTAGGAAGAAACTTCTTTATGCCTAAGAATAATAAGCTTCTTTAGATGTTTCTCAAACTTTAGTTTCTAGCAAATTCATTAATTAATAAAGCACAAGGCATTGTGAGGACTAATAATCCGTTCTAGGCAATATGTCAATTTTGATAATGTTTCAAGCAAATTTGTTTCCTGTCCCTTCTCAGGTAAGAACACTAATTATATTTTTTCTAGTTTACTTGAGCCAATTCAATTGAGTGAATGGGAACACAAAAACAAAATCAAAATGCATTGTCACTTTGGGAAGCGTATCTGCTTGTTACTAATGAGGCCGCTACCCCGTGTTGGTGTCGGGAGCAAGTGAAGCCCTTCTCTAGCTTGGGCTAACCTCAGCCTGGTTCTGGTTACCCACACAGACAGATGTAGTCACCACTGTCCCACCCCCTCACACGAACTCACCCACGCAGGCAGACCTGCCAGGGGTCCAGGGCTCACACTCTCTTTCTCGGTACCCTGTAGAGGGCTTGCCTGCTGTACAGAAGACATGCGGTAGATGGTGGGAGTAGTCACCGACACATTGCCCCCATTTCCCTTCCCGGGGTACAGCATTGAAACCAGACCTAGCACATGACATGTGTTGGCCAATGAAAATGGAACCAAAGTAACATCCGTCACATCTGGATGGATGTTTTAGGAGTGATTTGGGGCTTCGACACCATCTGTTTCCCTTTGGCCTGGGCCCAGACAGTAACTGGAGTGATCACCCAGGGTTCTCTTAGAGAAGACAAACACGATGATGGGGCAGAGCTCCCAGCCAGTGCACGACAGCAAATGCTGGGAGTCAGAAAGCTCCAGTGAGATTTGGGACTGCTTGTTACTGCAGCACAACCAAGCCTAGTCCAACTAGTATGCTGGGCAGGAAAAAGGACATTTGGAGGCTCAGATTAGTGCTACCCTTACAAGTTGGTCTGGTTACTATGTCTCCAGGTCCCACCCAGTGCTTAGATGCTTGCTTGAATTGAACCTCTCATATTGGCCTTTGTTGAGATGGTCCTTGTTCCTCTCCACTCAGTCCTCATGGAATCCAGCATGTTCTCTCCCAGCCCCACCCACCAATCTGGTCTCATCACCTCCCCTTCATCTCATTCCGCGTGCCTTCTCTTTCTTAAACCTGGGAAATTTTAGAAGCCGCAGGGGGAGGTAGGAACCTCTGTTCCTATTTCCCCAAACATTCTCTCTGCTGGAGCCCTCTGCATTTCCCTAAGGGATCAGGCTTTTGGAAATGGACGCCAGGCAGGTGTCATTTCTCCTTTAGTCCTGTCACATCTTACCTTGGAGGCAATGAGCACAGAGCCATAAACTAAGTTTCTGGAGCAGAGGACAAATACTGTGTTGCTTCATACTTCTCAATTATTGTTCTGCCATGGAGCTTTGAAACTTCTTGTTTGGAATAACACCTCTGGTGTGTCACTTAAAGTAACCTTAATTGCGACACACCTTTCTTCTTGGACATTGATTCTTGGTAGTAAGTCCTAACTCTCTAGGCCAATTCTGATGGGAAAAAAAAGGGAGTGACCACTTGGGGACATACATCTACTTATCCAACAATGGATCAAAAATGGGATAAGTCATATTTCTTGAATGCTGTGCGGATTCTTTTCGATGACAGATTTCATTTAAAAAAAATCAACTTTATGAAAGAACAACTTATTTTAGTGGCATATCTCCTGCCCTTGAGGCATTGTAAATATGGAAATACAGAGGCAAACATCCCAACATGAGCAAATATCATGCTGCCAAATGAATAGCTCAGAAAAGTGTAAGCTCCCTGAGGTGGGATCACATCTACCAACTCGCCATCATGTACCGTGCACGGTGACAAGCACATAGTACATGCTCAGTGAACTATTATTGAGTGAGTGAGTCAATAAGGACTTTAGTGAGTGAGCAGAAGGGAGAGAACAGGGTGAAGTTTTCCTACAAGAGCGTGGATTCCGGATGATCTTTCAAGGCAAGGGTGAGAAAACAAACTAAAGTCAACTCCATCTTTTCCTCACATTTTATTTTATTTTTAAAGATTTTATGTATTTATTTGTCAGAGAGAGATAGACAAAGCACAAGCAGGGGGAGCTGCAGAGAGAGGGAGAAGCAAGCTCTCTGCTGAGCAAGGAGCCTCATGAGGGATTGGATCCCAAGACCCTGGGATCATGACCTGAGCCGAAGGCAGACACTTAATTGACTGAGCCACCCATGCATCCCTTTTTGTCACATTTTAATCAGTTTATTAAACATGGCAATTGTCATACATTTCTGGTTTATTTATGTACATATGTTCAAGGCCTAAATATAAGCCCATTTAGTCAAATTTCTAAGGATGACAATACCTGAACTTAGCTTTGCACCAGGCCCACTCTCTGTCCCTTCCTCCATCAGAATCACCACCATTTAAGGCCATTTGATGAAGGCCACATGAAACTATTGACTTCATTTTGTGTCTTTAATTTTGGGTTAGTTCACCGAGAATAATTTCTATGAGTTTCCTTCATGGCCAAAGAGGTGTTTATTGGGCTAAATCACATCTATGTAAAAGTTTTATAAAATAAACCCACTTGGAAATATTCTTGTTATGAAACCCAACAACTTTTGGGGAATAACAGAAACATAATGCACATGCTTGAGTGCATGTGTGGTGAGTGTGTGTGTGTGAGTGTACACCCAGGCACGTGTACATCTGCAAGACTAAAAAACTCGCTGTTTTAGAGAAAATGTGTTGTGTTTGTTTTTTTTTTTTAATTTGCTCTCTGAAATGGTGGGCCACGATAGAACTTCACTTCTTTTCTATTTTGAAGTGCTTTATAAGGAGAACCTCATGACCCTCAGTTTTGCTTCTTTATCCCACATTTTTTGTATGCCCCATTTGAGCTCAATTTTGTTTAAAGCCAAATGTTCAAAACTTTTTAGAAAATGCCATAGTGAATTATCAGCATACGAGATTCAAAGAAACTGGTTCAATACTTTCTGCAAGGGGTGATAGACACTTCACCAACTCTTTGAGCAACACTGAAAATTTGGCCTTACACTTGTGGCACTTGTCACATGATACTTTAAATAATCTTCCAAATGTCAGCTGTAATGTTATCTCTCCCTGCTAAGACAATGGATGGACCTAAAATTAGCTAGAAAAAGACAGCTGGGTCTATCGGAGATTCTTCGAGGAAGATGCCAGAAAATCTTGATTAATACGTCCATTCCCTCTGGAATTAATTTTCAGTGCTGCCATCAGGTGTGTTGATGGAAAGCGGTCATACAATTCTAGTAATTGCCTTGGATTCCTGTGTTGTCCTTCATCAGGCCCTTTAATGAAGTCTGAGTTGTAGCCCGGTGGATGCCAGACGGGAATGTAGGGAGGCTGAAAGCTGATACCAGTTCAACGAAGCAAAGGGCCAGGCGCTAAGGTTGTCTCCATGACAACCTGAGGATTTTCCTGGTGATGCATTTACACAGCAGGTTAAAGTTCTGTGAAATCAACAGCTGTTGTAAAACCAGTATATTAAATATGTTCAGGTTAGCAAAATGTGCATTCTTCTCCGTGGCATTTCATTGGGGGAAATTCTGAAAATGCAAAATGTACTTAAAAGAAAATTACCAAAGGTGGGATGTTTCCTTGGACAAATCTCCTTAATTCTTGTTTTTGAGAGGAAGTATGAGAAAATCATTGCTGATCTTTTTTTTTCCCTTGGCATTTATTCCTTTTTCAATGATCTTTTCATACTAAAATACCCAAATTATAACTCTGATCCCTCTGTGCTGACCAGTGTATCTGCAGTAAGTCACTTGGCAAATAACCTGGGGGAAAGAAAGCAATATATGAGACCTGTGACAGAAATCATTTGTTATGCTTCTTAGTTGACTTTGTTCTTTTCTACTCGAGGCCTTTTCATTTTTCATGCTCATACTTATCCTGACAGGTGTTTGAAAAAAGAAACAGAATTTATCAAATGGCCAAAAAACATATTGATATTTTCAATAGAAAATTCTGTTCACTTTTTGCAAACCCCGTGTCCCCAGGTTGAGGAGACTGATTGGCTAGAGGTAAACTGACCTTCATTCAGAGGGAGCAACTTGTGACTTCTTGAACAGATTTGCCCTGGGCAGGGGTTTTTTCTGAGACACTGGAATTTCACTGCTAAAATCAAGGACATTTGGGGAAAACCAGGACTGATTGGTCACTCTAGCATTCAGAAACATTGGCCAACATCCAAAGGCAATGGGATCCAAAGTCAAATAGTCCTTGATCTCTTTCCCTCTCCCTCAGTAATTTAGTAGAAAAATGCAGTAAATTAATTTGGACTCTCTACCTCAGTGTGCTCATATCTAGAATAAGAGATGATAACATGTGCAGCTTCATTTATGGCAGTGGTGCATGGCACTCTCAGGTAAGTATATGGTGGGACCACTTTCTGTCCGAGGCTGACATCTTGATTAGATTAAAGTGAGCATCTGCCAACTAGCTCCTGATTTCCTCTGTCTCTATGCCTGTAGAGGCTAACATTGACCAAGGAAGTCCATTCACACAGTACTCCTCTTGAAGCCTGGAATGGAGAATGGAAAGTCCATCTATCTTGGCCAAGTCATGACAGACCCAGTAAAACCAACCATGCGGCATTTTACTCTCTTCTTTCCATGCGGGGATTGAGGGGAGGAAAAAGAAATCTCTAGATTCTCTAGCCACAGAGAATTTCTGCTGGGAATATTTTTCTAAGTCAAATGAATCAAGGTGTATTAGTTGCCTGGCTACTTTGTCTAACATAGGTCTGGGAAATTCAAAGACATATATTCTCCCTTTCCTCGAAAGCAAGTGACATAAAATTGGTTTACTCCCTCTGTTTCAGAGTACGGAAAGCAGTTAGTAATGCTTCTAAAACACTCTCAAAAATTAAAATGGCGGCCAAAGGAATGCCCACCTTTCATTGTACTCTACTTTTTTTTTTTTTTTTAAGATTTTATTTATTTGACAGAGAGAAACACAGCGAGAGAGAGAACACAAGCAGAGGGAATGGTAACGGGAGAAGCAGGCTTCCTGCTGAGCAGAGAGCCCGATGCGGGGCTCCATCCCAGGACTCTGGGATCACGACCTGGGCCGAAGTCAGACGCTTAACGACTGAGCCACCCAGGCGCCCCCATTGTACTCTACTGACTATGATTTTAAGAAGAAAGTCCTGGCTGAATTCCCCAGCACAGTATTCCAGTGGTCAGAATAGAATTCCTTGTTCAATCACATGGAGTGGAAACTCCACACATGAGTATTCATTCGCTCATTCACCAGGTATTTATTGAGTGCCCACTGCATGTCAGGCATTGATCTAGAGTAGTGGGGGGAGGAGGGGAACAAGACAAAGATTCTTGCCCTTGTGCAGCTTATATCCTAGTGAAGGAGAATAAATTAAAACTCTGTCAACACACACACATACATATTTTCTTGTAAGTAAACTCTAGATTAGGATTATTATAACTTCTTCATTTCAAACAGCTTCTTCAGATAAGTTCACAGATGTTTCTCCCCTCAAATTCTAAATTGTAGTATCTTGACTAATATTCAAGAAAGTTATAATATGCATAGTATGAGGATAAAACTAGCAATTAGATATTAAGAACTGACCTATTCAAACCTGTCTAAAGTTATTATGCATATGAGCCCGATGTGGAGTTTATTCCAATAGAGCTTATTATAGGAGAAATTAAAACTCACCATTTTCTTAGCTAAATGAGATAATGTTAGCAAGGTAACAGACTGAGCTACTCAAAGTCATTGCAGAATTCAGGAACAGAGATTTTACAGCTTGCTTGGCCCTGACGGGATCGTTTCACTTAGTCTTGAAGGTGCTTGAGATGGATTGCTCTTTGGAAACAAGTTCTGATCTGTGACTAGATTGAGCATGTACCACCAGGAGGCCACAGAACTGGATGGTTGTGAAGACCCACAGTTCCTAATGGACATAATAGTTCCGGTGAAGAAGCGTTTTTCACTTTTCATTCATTTGAATCTTATGGTTATGCTGGGCACAAACTTAAGGTAAGTGTGGTTTTCTTTAGGGTTTCCATATCTTTAAGCCAGATTTCAGAAACTGATCTATAATATCCCATTTACTACTCAACTTATTTTTCCATATAACTCAGTAGTTTTCCAAAAGATCTATCAGAAACTGAAGCATGTGGAAAGCATTAATTAATATGAATAAACTAATGGATCTTGAGGATAAGTGACTGGATTTAATATCAGAGCCTCTAAATAAAAGTGATCCTTTAAATAAAAGCTTTATTTATGACAAATGCTGTCTTTTGGAATATGCATATGAAGAAAGAGAAGGTATAATTTGAATAAACACTACATTCCACATTGTCCAATATTTTGTAAGAATCTCTTCCTTTAAGAAGACACATTTCACTTAAAACCGCCACTTTTGGGGTGCCTGGGTGGCTCAGTGGGTTAAAGCCTCTGCCTTCGGCTCAGGTAATGATCTCAGGGTCCGGGGATTGCGCCCCGCAACGGGCTCTCTGCTCGGCGGGGAGCCTGCTTCCCCCTTTCTCTCTGCCTGCCTCTCTCTGCCTACTTGTGATCTCTTTCTCTCTGTCAAATAAATAGAATCTTAAAAGAAAAAGAAAGACTGATATAAAATTTGACTCCTTTAAAAGAAAATCATGTTGGGAAGACAGCCATGAAATTGAACTGAATGGGCACCTGCCAAAATATCTTCTTCTAAGCTACCTCCTCCCAAGAATGCAATAGGGTTTAAGCATCTGAAAAAGCCTAAATGATTTCTACACAGAGCTCATGTTACTAGAGGTCTAGCGCAAGTACAGAGGATGTTGGCCCGTGGCTTCTTTTGGAAGTTTGGTTTGGATTGAAAATCTGCTCTCAGAAGATAAGAATAAATAATTTTAAAAACCAGTTGCTGGATTTGGGAGGGTAGGATGGAACATGAAACCGGGGACTGAGAAATCCGTGTGTGTGTCCTCAAACTACCCTGCTGGACCAGTTTTGGTGTGGAAAGGGACCTCCAGAGGCAGCATCTACAATTGCATCCCTTGGGAAGATGTAAACAGACTCTGCCTCAAACAGAGTTGAGATGGTTGTGGGCTTGAGAGCAAGAGATGGAGCTTCTCCAACCGGCTTTCTCATTAGTTCATTGGCTTGGTTTCCTTAGGAGAACTACTTAACTTATCCAGGAGCCTGTTTCCTCACCTGGAAAAGTGAGAGCCTGAGTCCTGTTCCCTTCCAGGACTATGTTCTACTCAGGCAGGCAAGGACCATCCACCTCGAGGAGGCTCCGGGCTGCCAGCACTGGGCACAGAGAACATTCTACCAGCTTCGAAGAGAGAAGCTTCTCCACTCTCAGTGCATCCTTTCAAAATGGTAAAGCAGTAGCATGTGGGAGTGCTATCAGATACCTTTCTGAGGATAGATTTAGTACCTTTGTTAATGGGGGATTTCAATGAGCCCTTAAAAAGAAGCCTGAGAAAGCAAGCTCGAAAAGAACATATCCTAATTTTTCCTAAACTATACGCCTTTTCTAGACGGATTAATTTCGCCTACGTAGCAGCTTGTTGATTTGAAACATATACAATTGGCCCCTTAACATCTAATTTGCTCAAGAATTTTTGGATGTAAGTTTTCGTAAGTTTCCAGGAGGCTACCTTGTAGTATAGCCAATTTCCCAGAACCTAAAACAAATTAGATTAATCATGCTAGAAACTAAATAGAAGTGCCTTGTTGGGGCCTGTTTGGGCAAGCCCTAATACTCTCTCCCACTGGCCAAAAGGAAAAGATCATCTTGGAGGTCTCAGCTGCCACCCACCCTGCACAAGAGCAGGGAGGGACTGCGAGCCTCGGAGGGACTTCAGATCGCTCTCCAAGAGTCCAAGCAGATGCCAGAATCCTGTTCTCTTGCAGGAGAAGACAACGCGGATGTTTTCCAAAGATTTTTATTTACAGGTAAGCGTGGTTTTCGAGCACTTGAGCTCAGGACTACCAGGGCTTTGCTGCCTTTAATGATCATCCAGCAGAACTATTTACCCTTCTTCCTGATTTGCTGGGTATCTTTACCACGCATCGCCCCTGCCCGGCACTTGCGTAATACGCGGACTTCTTCGCGTGTCTGGGGGTATTTACAAGCCCTGGAGAATGCGGTCCTGAGAGCACCTGACACTTGATTTGTGGTTGCTGCGGCTTTCTCTTAGAGCTGCACAAGCTCTTCCCGCGGGTGGCAGAGCTGCTGGAGGAACTCCGCCCTCCCCCATGTGTTCCTAATCGAGGGCTCCCAACGCACCGCTCCCAGCCTGCTGCTGAAGGAGGCGGAGTCGTCCCCAGGCTGCCATTTGATCTCTGCCCGGCCCTCACCAGCATTCGAGAACTGAAAATATTTACTTTGTGTTGGCTCGACAAAACCCAGTAAATAGCAACCTCTGCAGCCCCAAAACACACGCCGAAGGAGTGGAGGGAGGAGGGTCCGAAGAGTCCCAGTTATGCTTACCTGAGGGGCTTTGCTGAGCTGGGAATGCAAAACCTGGAGGCAGTCAAGCCCCGCGTTTGTTTTGCCTCTGAACTCAGTATTTACTGCCCAGAGCTTTGGGACGGAGTAAAGTATGATTGGTGCCCCATTTCTATTGTTGAATCTCTTTTGGGAAATGCAGCTGAAGAAAAGCTTTTTTCTCTGTTTCGCTTCCGGGATCGCTCATTCAAGTAGTCATTTGATAACTTTTTACTGAACTACCCCCACTTTCTAGGCTTTATTCTGGGTACTAGAGATTCAACAACGAACAGGAAGAATCTCTAAACTCAAGAAAATAAGTCAATAGGATCATTCCAAACTGAGACAGCTGAAAGAAACAAACTGGGGGATTTGATAGAGTGAAATTGAGGAGCCTTGGTGATAGGTGATCAGAGCAGGCTTTCCTGAGATGCCAATGTTTGCTTCAAGACTGAAAGGAAAAGAGGCAGGCATGCAAAACCTGAGAGCTCAATAAATGCCTCTTGGGGCAAGAATGAGCATCACACGATGGAAGAATGGGTGAGGGGCCGCGTGAATGAAAAGAACGAAGTCAAAGATAACTGCATCACTATCTCACTACCGTATTTTTCAAGCTACTGATCCTTACTACCATCATATCACTGTTTTATTCTTGTATGTGCTGCTGAACCCAATAATCACCAGGAATGGATAACCAGTGCTTGATGTCAGCACATGAATTTCTTGAAGTTACATAGAAGCAAAGGAAGTTCTGTTAATGTCCTCCAAAGACATAGTGAAAGGTACAGTTCAAGAGGCTTGGCAATCCTCTGGCACGTGGCCAGAGAGTGACCTCCTCTGAATTCTAGGTAATTATATCGTATACATCTTTGGAAACCCAGTTTCACAGAACTCCAAGTCACCAGTAGACTGCAACTCTCCAAGTAAGTGGAGAGTCAGTGTAAATTGAGTTGACAGTTGGCATCACACAAGATGGCAAGCATAGGGTTAGAGTCTGAGACGCGGATGAGAGTTCTGTCTCTGCCCGCCCTCCCTATGTCCTTGGGAAAGTGACTTGCCTTCCTGAGCCTCAGCTTAATGTCAATTGAATAGAGCTCGTAACACCTACTTCCTAGAATAGATACCACAAGATAATTTAAAAAAAATCCCCAGGGAATTTTTTTAAAAACTCCCTGGTAAGTCTTACATCTGAGTAAGTGAATAGAATCTGATTAAATTATAATCACATGCAAATGAAGAACCACGTGGTGGCTTCTGGTGGGAGCACTTGTCACTCGAGTTGGACTAACTTTATAACGCGCAGTGTGGTATTTGGAGAAGGTGAGCAAAAACGCTCTGAGAGCATTTCAAGGAGAAATCACAGTTTGAAAAGAGACCCGCTTCTGCTTCGCAAGGGTGGAGTTGGCTGGGAAGATGGGGACTCAGGCAGATACAGCTGGCTCAGGTAGGGAGGGGCGCCAGGCACCCCGCAATTCTCATGAATTTTGTCTCCGGTCTCCACCTGTCTCCAGCAGCATTTGCTGGCACAGTTGTGCCTGCTGTGATCTCATCCTAGGGGCTCCTTCAAGATTCCTTCTGGCTGTTGGTATTAACCATCACAGGAGGACCTTACTGACAAATGCTGTTAATTTTGTCACTCTTCGGTTCGGGAGGTCAGTTTCTTCTTTTGTTAAATGAGTCACATGCTCTAAAGGATCACTTCGGTTTCTTCAAATGCTAACCTTAAACACCTTTAGGAGTGTAATATATTCAGGTACAATTTGCTGTTGTGTGTAAGGAAATCAGGTGGCCCAGAGAACCTAGTTAATTTCTCCTGTGTTTCTTGAGTCAGCCAGCAGGAAATGGTTTCTCTTGGGATGAAGGTATCAGATATCTTGTCTTAGTGACTTTAAAACATCAGCAGGACTATTATTAGTTATTTTAATTTTAATTAGTTATTAGTTTATTTTTTATTAACTAATTATTTTAATTAGTTATTAAAAACTAAAAATAGAAAAATTAAAAATTATCTGAGGGAAGAAATAACAATAGAGGAATATTTTTATAACATAAATTTCTCAAGCTATGATAAAAAAATTTTCATAGCTATGAATGGTGATGGATGTTAATTAGACTTATTGTGGTGATTATTTCAGACTTATTGTGGTGATTATTTCACAATATATACAAATATCTGATCATTGTATTGTACACCTGAAACTACTACCATGTGTATGTCAATTATACCTCAAGTTTTTAAAAAAGGCACATGAGAAACAATGACTATTTGTATATTTCTGTGCCATTGCACATGGTTTCCATTATGCCAAGTTTTAAATAATTTCTGTCACCTTGTAGGACACACTCCTTGCCTTAATTCTCCTTGAATATTTTTACTCCAATATGTGGATTTTGTGTCAAGTTCCATGAAAAATGCTGCTAGGATTTTTAAAAGAATTATATTAATTTATTAGATTAATTCGGGAAAGGATTTACATCTTTATGATGTTAGTTTATTCTCTAGGGACTTGAAAAGTCTTTTCATTAATTTAGATATATAGTAGCACTTTAACATTTCTTTATGTTAAGAATTATATATTAATTATAGATTAAGAATATATTAATATATATTCTTAATATATTATATTATTTTTATTATATATTATAATATAATATATTATATTATAATATATAATATATAATATTATATATTGAATATATAATATATTATATAATATATAATATATATAATGTTATATATTATACATATAATATATAATATATATTATATATAATATATTTTAATATATTATATTATATATAAAAATAATATATTAATATATAATATATTAATAACAACATATATTATTAATAATATATATCAATTATATTGTGTAATATATGATTATTAATATAAGTATTAATATAATTATATATTATAATATATAATATATTATATATTAATATATATTATATATATTTTAATATATATTATATATATAATGAATTATTATATAATTCATATATATATATGAATATATATATGAATATATATTATATATATATTATATATATTATAATATATAATATATATAATATTAAGAATATATATTATATTTATATAAAGATATTGCTAAGTATTTTATATGCTTATGTTACTTTGTAAATTAGGCTATCATTGTATCTTCCAACTAGTTATTTCTAGATATGAATTAATGCTATTAATTTTTAAAGTTAATGTGTATTAATTTTGTGGTTGTTCACCTTACTGAATATATATTAGTATATATATATGAGATATATGCTTATATATACAGATGTATATATTTACGTGCACATATATCAGAATCTACCATATAAATAGCTTTTACAAGTCAATAAGCAAAAATGTAAAACCCAACAGAAAATCCAAAAAAGGATAAAAGCAACGAGTTTACAAAATAGGAAAACCAAATAGCCGATAAACATATGAAAAATTGTTTTACTTCACCAGTGACCAAAGAAATAACACTGTCTATGCCCCTGTGAGAAAGGAGATATCCTTTGGTCATGATATGGTCTACAATACCAGATGCTGGCAAGAATGGGGACAAGGACGACCTTCACATTCCACATGTGACCACTTTGGAAAGCAACTGGGCGTCATCTTAACTACTCAGTGCACACACACCCCCTACCCATCCCCACTTAGCAATTCTGCTTCCAATTGTATTTCTTAAAGAAACTTTTGCATCAGGGAGACACGGCATAAAAATGGTTAGTGGAACGTGGTATGCGATAGTAAAATCTCTCAAAAATCCAAATGTCCATCGACACCCACAGTTGTGGGTGAATAAATCATGACATGTGATGGGATACTGTATGGACACAAAAATGAATGAATTTGATTTATAAATGTTGCCTCTCACAAAACAATGCTAAATGAAAAGAAAATGATGGAATCTTAGATACAGAAAGATGCAGTTTGTATACATTGAAAAAACCTCAAACAATGCTATTCCTTGACTCGTAGACACAGAGTAAGAACGTGGCTGCATGAACAACACGGGAAGTCATGATAGGGACCCGCCTCGAGCAGGGAGGGAAGGATGAACAGAAGGGAGCTGGAGTAGAGAGGGAGATAAAAAGGAGACTTCAGCTGTTATAGTTTCATTTCTTTCATTTAAAATAAATCGAAGCCCAAATGACAATATGCTAGCATGTATTAACTGTGAATTTTAGAAATGCAGGTGTTTATCATACCCTGAACCTCTCTGACTTTTTAAAACTTAAAAAAAAATTTTGCATTGACTTGTGCTAAGTAGCAGGCTGCCCTCTACAGTATCCCCTTGCCAATTTCATGCGTGGGTCACCTGTCTGCACACATCTGACCTTTTACTCTTCCCCCCTCTATCATCTACCCTATTTACCGCCTACTTAGCACCTGTCAGGAAGCCTTGCTTTTGCTTACCTTCTAATTATCTGTCCTCCAGCCTTTCCATTGGAATAGAGCTGTAGGAAGGCAAAGTCCTAGCCGGCCTTCTTCACCGCACGATGTTAAGCTGGCAAGCAGTGCCAGGCGCACAGTAAGGACACGTCTGTTGAATGAGTGATTTCTGTAATGCAAAGCAAAGAGCTATGTGCTTCCTTAGTTCTTCTGTCAGCTCTTGGATACAGCTATCTGCAGCATTTCTCAGCTTCCTTTCAGGTTCAAATGGAAAAGTTTTCTGTTTTCAGAAAGGAACTTTCGTATTACCGCGTTTTTCCTACTCGGGAAAAAGGTCTTGGAAAATTACACTAGGATGGCGCTCCAGCTTACTTTCCTTGACTCTTTCCCCAGCCAGGGTCTCCCTCACATGGTGGAGGTCCGCTCTGCCCAGCAGGTCCCAGAAGATTCTGTAAGTCACTCAAGGAGTCTATTTCTTAAAAATCCCCAGTAACTCTGCTGTTCTTGGAATATTTAAAAACATTTGAAAATAAAATAGTGGGTGGAGAGAGTGAAATGAGTAAAGAGGGTAAAAAGGTGCAAACTTCTAGTTATAAGATGAGTAAGTCCTGCGGATGTAACGTACAGCATACTAATTGTAGCTAATGCTACTGTAATTGCACATTTGGAAGTTGCTAAGAGAGTCGATCTTAAAATTTCTCTCAAGGAGAAAAACAATCGTAACTATGCGGGGTGATGGATATTAACTAGACATTGTGGTGATCGTTTCACAACATATGTGAAGATCCCATCATTATCTCGCACACCTGAAGCTGATATGTTATATGTCAATTGTGTCTCAATTTAAAAAGTAAAAGAAAATAGGAAACATATTTTTAAAAGCTTAATACTCTGATTTTTATCACATAAGAATAGAAAACACGTATTTGCTCAAAATCAGTTTTATTAATCCATTTGCCCTTTTATTATTTTTGTTATTCCTTATCACCGGAGGTGGTCATTCCTCAGTTTTTCCACTTAACACCTCTATCTTAAAGATCATATTTAAAGCAAACCATGGGTATAAAACATCGGATCACTTTTAAAAATAACATCCTTAAAAATACGAGCAATGTCCCTATAATAATGATGCCATCATAGCATTTACCCCATTTATCTGAGTCCCCCAAGATTTGTCTCAGAATAAACACTGACAAGAACTGTATCTTTACAAATGCCAATGTTAGGTGTTTGGGATGAGATGCAGAATTGTTCTCCCATGACCCTTTGTTTTCGGTACAAAGTTGTAAAGTTATGAGTAGAAAAAATTAGCATGTGTCTCTTTAAAACTTCCAGGTGTACAGCTATCTCGTTTCCATTACTGGGACCATCGGGATACGCGTTTCTGAAAGATTCTGTCTAGATATCTCCTTTAGTACAAGGGAGAATAGACCAGACAGAGACCACTTGCAACCAGGCCTGAGCCCCTGAGCATGAGGAAGAGGCCTGGTCAGAAAGGCCATTTGTCTTTGTTATTAGGAAATAAATCAACCTTTGTTTTCCTGGCCAAACTCAAGGAATGTCATTATTACCAAATAAATTGTGTCGTTACAAATCAATCAAGCCACCTTTCATTTAAATGTGAATCACTTTAATTGTCTGGGCTTCAAACTTGATTCCAGCCCATGGAAACAAATGATGAGAGATATAGATCATTCGAACTCTACCTTTGGCTCAAAATTTTCTACCGAAGCAAGTTTTTTAAAAAAATCTATAGATTAGTCGACAAACTAACTCATCATTCAACATTCTCTCTTAGTGAAAGAGTCATTGCAAAGCTTTCTTTGTAAGACCAATTTGGGAAAAAGTCAAGGGCTGTCTTTCTCAGAATATGACAAAACTAACATGCTAGAGATACCGTGAATGAGGTATCTAAGTCTGAATATGCTTTGCATATTTTAAAGTCTTGTATCCTCTGCTGATAAAAAGAAAACAGTTTCTATTTGGAGAAACTTTCCAAAGGACTTGGAGACAGAGTGAGTTGATTACTTACTTTCAACTACATTTCAGTCTACCTTTTGCTGAGCAGAGAGAGATTTCCTGTCTGGAACAATCCTAGGGTTTAAGTTCTGCTATGGGCATTTTTCATATGGCTGTAATTTCATTAGTGTACAGTTAAAAGGAACTTAATTCTGAACTAATGACGCTGCTCAGCCCAAAGATTGCCCCATTTTCCTTCTGGTTCTCACACTGTCCCTTCTCTGTGACCTCTCTCCCACCTCTGACCTCCTCCCCAGTTTTCACCCTTGCTTTAACAATTGATTTATGATGGGCCCATGGAAGGGTCAAGCCCACTTTTATGGTTTGCTTAAAATATTTCTTTTAGAATGAGCATCAGAAGTGGTCTTCAAGCCTAGCTAACCAGTTTCCCCAAGACCTCAAAGGAGTCCCTTTACTGCCTGCCTATCACTGCACCTTATTTATATCTTTTGTGCTTGTGAAGAGAAACTCATTAAATAAGGCAATTTTGAAACTTTTACCAAACTGAATAACATATAAAAGATGTGTGGGATTGAGCTCCCCCACCCAATGAGAACGTCTATGAATACATATGTAACTCAAGGATAGGGAGGTGGGAGGAAGAGAAGAAAAAGCCACTAAGAATAATTCGAAGACTTGGATAATTTCTTTTATGGGATCTAGTTTTCTTTGACTGTGACAGCTTGATCCCCGCTAACACTGAAGCCTGCAGATCTACTGGGGACGCCCTCACATTCATTTCACTCCACAGTAAATTTCACTCTTTCCTTTAATTTGACTTCTTGTTGTTTCAATATACTAAATAATTGCCGAATTTTAGGAATGCTTTTAATGATTATTGGAGCATTTTTTTTTTTAACATTTTGAAGATTCTGAAGACAGAAAACGATTGGAAAGGGAGGGGACCATTTCTTTTGAAACACATGCAGAATCTGAAAGACCAAATAGCCCCTAAAAGGAGGAGAGTTTAAACCAAGATTTCTGGCCTGAAAGGGGAATACAACCTTAATGCTCTAATTTGGATCTTAACATTGAACTTCGGACTGCTGTGACATATTTGCCACCTTGGTGAGCTAGCGTTAAATAACACCATATGATGCTTCTACAGATGGCTTCCCCAAACTTATTGATCTCCCCCTCCTCGGTCATTAAAGATGTGATTTATTGGTCTGACATTTTTAATAGGGCAAAGCTCAGAGGTTTATTGCGATGGCTTTCTTACTTCCTTGTTGCCGAAGAAGCGGCTCTTTTTTTTTTTTTTTAAACTAAATGGCAACCTCTACATATTTAAAGTGTTTTACACCTATGACATAGCAATGAATTAATTTTTCCCATTTCACCCCTCTCTTTCATGTACTGTGAGGTGCTCCCCCCTAATTAAATGCCGTCATTTCCTTAGTGGGAGGCTTGGCAGGACTCCAGAAGTGAGCAAGCTTGAACCACGGGGTCTGCTGCTAGAAGTCTGTGTGAGCTGAGACAAAAGAGGAGGTCTCTGACCCGCTGCCTTCCTCAGCCCGGGGAAGGAGACACAACTGCGAGCCAGCAGCCTCTCACGCATGAAATCGCAAATCCAGCCATCTGAGGGTCACTGACCCGGTGTATGAAAATAGGGCACATGAAGGGACTGTGCTCTATATCCTAACTTCCTAGGCTTTGCGGTCATGAATCCTCTTCATGAATGGGAATGGATCTGTGTGCCTACCATCGAATTTAGATTCATACTTCTGGATTCTGGCTGGTGCCCAGCAGAACTTTGGCGGCAGGGGGGAGGCAGAGGGTGAGTAGAGTGTCAGCCACAGCAGGGGTATTCAAATGAACCCTCGGTGAGGGGCTGGATTCCTGCCCTGGATTTGAACCTTCCGTCCCCCAGTCCCCCAAGAGCCGTGCGGCTCCCTTTCTCCCAGTTCCTTCCAGTAACACATGTCCACTTTTGCACGTATTTTATTCGGAGGAGGAGGAGAGATGAAGTTTTTGGAAAGAAAGGGCTATGGTTCTTTTGATCGTAGTCTATTTAATTAGTCAGCATACCATGACTATGACACAAACCCAGAATATCAACTTTACGTCTTTCCCAGGTTGTTTGATTTAGAATCTTTTCTTACACACTCACTTTAATTGAGGGCACTGGTACGCAGCCAGAGACACGGGGAGGGGAGGGGAACCCGACTCAGGTCTGTGTGAGGATTCTCCCGCCAAAGAGAAACAGTTGCATCTGACATCCCCTAAGACGTGTATGTTTTAGGCTATCAGGGCTGCCCCTGAGTTTTTTTTTTTTCTGACTAATGCTTTTGTACTTCTTTGATGGTGGATGATAAAATGCCTCATGTGCTTTTCACCTTCTATGCTTCGCTTTCTGTTCTTACTTCCTTCTGGCAAGTAAACGTCATTGGCCATGGTCGTGGGGAAGCAGGTGCTGAGCAGGCTACCTACCCTCTGCTGCCATGGGCCCCTCCCATGGTTCCTCCCAGAGCAGACTGACCACGGGGATCCCCACATTTCAGGAGCAGTCCTGGTAAACACCAGTGGTCCCGCATATTGATCAGCAAGCCCCCTTCCATTCTCAAATTGTGCTGATTTGGATAGGATACGCGGCCCCCTTGTTCAAGGGGCGTGTCAGAGCCGTGCCATGGGAGGGGAGCTCCACTTGGGGTTCATCGTCTCACCCTTCGTGGCAAAGTGTGTTCCAATCAGGTAGACCTGTGTTTGATTTTTGGCTCGATCAACATTCTTTAGGTACATAAACTTGGAGAAGTTGCTCCCTCTCCCGGAGCCTTAAGGTGCTCACCTGTGAAATGGGATGAATGATAACCATTTAAAACAAATGATGAAATATAAAAGTGCCAACATCAGTGCCTGTAAGTCAAAAACGAAGTTAATATTTCCTTTTCCTTATTCCAGCCTCTTAAATGTCGCGGCAGGGTCTTTGCATCCTAAGTTCTGCCTCTCTGTGTACACATCAATGCGGAGGGAAGTTACAAACCCGCAGTGTTGGGAAGGTCGGAGTGTGGGCTGTCGTTGCCAGTTCTGCCACAGACTCGACCCTTGCAAGCTGTTTGCAAACTGCCCAAGCTGTTTAAGAAGTCCGTATAATAAGGATCGTGAGAGCAACAGAGAGGATTGAGACATTAGTCTTTTTACCTTTTTAACAAAGCAAGTATTTAGTGATCGCTTTTTATTAAATTTCACCACTTGTGCCAGAAAGTGTACTATGTGAGTTAGAAAGAGAAGAGAGGCTTCTTGACCTAAGAGGATTTGAGTGCTAGTTGGGAAAGTTATAAGTGGACCCAAAGGCTGCAGGGTTTCTCAACCTTGGCACTATTGACCTTATGGGACAGATAATTCTCTGTCGGGGGGGGAGGGGGCTGTCCTGTGCATTGCGGGGTGCTCTGTCGCATGCTTGACCTTTACTCAATAGATGCTGGTAGCATCTCCCCCATCTGCTTGTGACAATCACAAATGTCTCCCTTAATGCTAGCTACGGAATTCTCAGGGCCCCGTGCAAATGAAAATCTGGGTCCCTTATTCAAAGAGCAGGGAAAATGTGGCATCAAAAGTACTAAAATATGCTGATTTTTCTTTTCTTCCACAGTCTTTCTCTCTGGATTTGTCATGATGCTTTTTTAAAAAGATTGTATTTATTCATTAGAGAGAGAAAAAGAGAGAGCACGAACAGGAAGAGGGGCAGAGAGAGAGGGAGAAGCAGACTCCCCCCTGAGCAGACAGCCTGATGCAGGGCTCGATCCCAAGACCCCAGGATTATGACCTGAGCTGAAGGCAGACACTGAAATGACTGAGCCATCCAAGGGTTCCTGCCATGATGCTTTTAAGACCTTCCTATTTAGTGCCATTCTAACAAGAAAAATTAAAACTTTAAATTATTAGCATGAATTTTACTGTTTATATTGTAGAATACCAGTTTTAATGCAAATATAGGAGCATTTATATTGTATGCAGAATCACTGAAATTACACAAATCGCATTTCACCCCCCCAGAATAGTGACTACACTGCACAAAATATGCACACATTGTACTCACACTCTACCTTCAGCTCCTCGCTGAGGAAGGAAGGTCTCAAAGGAAAGGAGCTAGGAGATGTTCTAGCTTTTCCTCTCTTTCTATGTTATCATTTGCGGTGTAAGTAGTGGGCTAACCCAGGGAAATAACATGAACAAGAAAGGATATGATAGGATTTCTTGGTCATGTGTGTTTCTTAGAATGCCATTGACTTCTTTCGGCAAGACTCAAGGCAAGTTCTGGTTCAAACAGAAAGTGTGGCCTCCGGGGGATGCCCCTACTTACTCAGCCACAGGTGAAGCACACAGAACTCATCCTACCTTTGAATCTGGCTGAACTCCTGCTCAAGGCAGGCTCACTGGAAATCTGTGTTCAGAGAACATCTCAAATGCTTTATGTGAACGGGGTGCCCGGGAAAGGCTATCCACACGTTCTGCGCGTATCCCTTCTGTTCACACACAAGCTCCATTGGCTGCTTAGACTTCACATACAAAGTACAAATTCAAAGATAAAATTCTTAGCAGTTGTAAACAGTGTCAGCAGAGCATTAAGCCAGGAGCAGAGCCCTTCTGAACGTGCAGCCCCATGCAAATGCATAGATCACACATTTATTAAGCAGGTCCCGGTCACCAGACTTTGCCAACTGTTTCCTAGGGAGCAAAATAACCGCTGGACAGGAACCACTGGGGTGCAGTACATAGTAGGCTATGCTTAAGACTATTGGATTTTAAGTGTGCTATTTCAGAATGAGAGATGCAAAGAAAGCTTTGCTTTGAGTGAGACCTTTGAGGACAGGGTGATGGGAAAAAAAGTTTGGAAATTGCCTGAGCTCATTTATTTCTGATAGTTCATTTGTTGCCTTTGGTGAAACAAAGGGTGTTTGAGGGTGTTTTAACTTTTTTTTTTCTTTTATGTGCATCACCCTCATGGAATATTTTTAATTTTTGCCTTAATAAAAGTTTATATCAGTACAACACCCACTGAGAAAGAAGTTATAACAAAACTTGGCTAGCTATGTCTTACACACTATGTATTTTACTTAGAGATAAAAATTTTTAATCAATTCTGTATTTTCCCAGGAGATGCATTGCACTGGGAAGTTCCAAATTTCTCTAGGCATTAATCGTAATATGGAATAGATAAAGTGGTACAACTCCTTTCTGTTTTTAAAGAAATCTAACTAAAAGAACAATCATTAACATTAGGCCAAGAATGTAGGCCATGCTGAAGGCTTTGGCATGAAGCATGGGTATAAATATTAAGTTGAAATATGAATATGAGAAAAGAATTGGATAACAAAGTTAATCATCATTTCTACCTCTTTGAGAATTCTCTGCTAAACATAAACCATGGTGGATAGGCAGAGGATAAAATGAGGATTCAAGATAGTCTGTTTAAATCTCAGCTTCTTCGCTCTGCCTGTCTGCACTTCTGTCTCTTAATCTATACCTGTGATAATAAGCCCCATTCTGTACTCTCACCAGTTGCATCAAGTGTCTTAAAGAAAACAGTGTGTGAGTGGATGAAGTGGGTGAAGTACCATGCATATTGGACCTATCATATTAATGAGATCAACAACAGTGACTATGCATTTGTAATATATACTCGGCACAGAGCTAGGCCTTGTGTAGAGACCTGTACACACACACAAAACACACACACACCCCATATATGTTTATCAGGCCCCAAACCTCTTATCCCAACCCCTAGTTCCAGGAACTATAAAAAAGCTGGGAAGTCAAAATTAGCCCCCATAAAATAACAGTGAACAAAACTGGGAAATCCACAATTAAGCACTGAATCTTGAGGTTCTAACTATAAAGTAGAGGTTTCAAACTCTCAGTCCAGCTATTGAATTGATCTCATTCGGTTTGGACCACACAGTGTTTTGTTTTAAAAGTCTGAATGGTCATTTAAAAAATCAGATTTTACTATAAAGTTCTCTTGGACAAATAGAAAATCTGGCAACATTGGACTAACACTCTCCCATGGTGTCAACCAGGAGATCTGCAGGGTGGCTGGCCCACTGAGCGGGGACATGCCTCTCTTGGTCACGGTGGGTCCCACCACCCCCGGTGGAGCCCCCACAGTAGGGAATCATTGATTTCCACTTGTCACGTGATCACAGTGCTGCTTCCGTCTTAGTTGAGAAACATTTCTGTGTAGTCACATCTTTATCAAAATTAGAAAATAAAAACTAGAACAAGAAAATCTCGAGTTTCACAAAATATGGGAGATTGCTATTTCTTTGTGCGATTGAAGGATGTTGTTAAATATTTACTAAGCCAAAAGAGTGCATCTGCAACCAAATCCTAAAACCCACACCTTCTTCCACTATAAGCCTGGCCTGGTAGACATTGTTTTTTTTTTAAACAACTTCTCAATATTATACCTCAATAGTGTAATGTATGTATTATAAATTTTACCTGTAAAAAGTGTACGATTCAATGATTTTATTAAACTTTTTGAGATGAGCAGCCATAACCACAATCTAAATTGTAGAGAACCTCCCTCACGGCCAAAGTTCCCTTGGGCCCGTGTGCAGGGATTCTCTGGTCCCACTCCTAGCCCCAGTCCATCCATCACACAGCCGTGTTCTCAAATCATGCTCAGAGGACCAGTGGGTATTCAGAGGAGAAGGACACCATTCCAGTCTGATGCAAGAAGGACTCCATCATGAAGGAGATGAGATTTGGACAGTTTGTACAAATGGTGGCAAAGGAGAAAGGTATTCTGGGGCGACTGTCAATTTTTGCTTAAGAGTTCCTTCAAATGGGCTGGGTAACTTTTCTTTAAATTTGTGATACAATAACCTGCAATTTTAGGAAAACATATAAATTATATGATACAACTACACTTACGCTTTTCGTTGGTCATTATAGATTAAGCAATGAAAATGGGTAATATACAAATCAAATGTCTCCAAGTAGCCCTTTCTTCTCCTCTCCACCCAGTGGGGAATCAGTGGTCTTTGAAGACCCAAAGCAAGTCATCTATCTTCATAGAACTATGAGAGATTACACTAACTTCCAAGAGGTCTCTTCACAGGCCTCAAAACACACAGTCTATATCCCACATTAGGCAAGTTTTCGAGTTTTTGCCTAGGACATTTCCTGTATTTATTCCTGTGCTATTCAGTTCTTGTCTTTATAGAATTCAGTTTTTGACATGCGTTTATCAAAGATACCTAAATATCTATTCCCTCGGGGTTTAGGGACAGTTATAGTTTCCTCAACATTTTTGTATTCCTTGCACAAACCTTTATGTTCTACCATTCCTATAGTAGATGTTTAATAAAAGTTGCTGAAGAGTGAATGTCATTTGTGGAGTACATTTAAGAATTATAATTCAGTGATTCTGTAGTTTTAAATGCAATAAAAATGCAATGAGTTGACTGAGTCAATATAGACATGATTTAATGAGGGGCCTTCTTCATCCTGGCAACTAAGACCCCTGCAAAAGCCCCAAAGCAAGAGGTGGGTTTGCTCATTTTAGTGTCTTAACAACTGAAGCAGATCATATGTTCAACTTAGCCATTGCTTACAGCTCCCATTTAATCAGTGAAACGAGGAAGTCTGGGCCAGCTACTTTTCTATTGTTTCCGGGTGTTTCGTTTTGTTTTGTTCTTTTGTTTTGTCTTTGCTTTTTTTTCTCTTCCTATCCTGGTGTCCCTCTATGGCTTTATTTGTGATTCTACTTCTCCCATCCCCCCTGAGTCTCTCTATCTCTTGCTCCCTCTCCCTCCCTCCTTCCCACTGTCTCTGTCTCTCTCCCCCCTCCTCTTTCTCCTGCCCCTTTGTCCATTTGCATCTCTGTTGTGGCTTCTATTTGGTCCTTGGTCTCTTGCCTTTACGGTGTGAACACCCTCCAAGTTCAAGGACATTTTCAGAGCACCAGCACTGGCTGGCCTCATGTGGCAAGCTCAGGAAGTCATTTGTGGGTTCAAAAATGGGTCATCTGAGACATTCAGACAGACTTTAACTTCCTATTTTGTGCTATATTTGTACTAATAAAATGGGGGGAAAGGCAAAGGAAAAAAATAGTAAATTCTCCATACAGAAGGACTGAAATGTTTTAGAACCCATGGAAATGCCAAATTATAAAAACTTAATCTTTGCTTTGACTCACATGGAATTTATTTAACAAAGGCTAGTTCCTAAGAAAGAGTCTATATATTTGAATGAGCGACTCAGTATGAAAAGTATGTAATTCATCCTCTTTTTTGATGTTTCTCTCTCAAAATACAAGGACAACACTTCTTAAAAATTCTGCAAAATCATTCCTTCAGGCTCAGATTATAACTCGATTGGAGAAAAGACAATCTAAACAGGATTTATCTTAAAAAATTTTTTCTCACTCGCATCTGCTATTCTACATCAAGATACTTTGAGCCCTTGGGGAAAAAAAAAAGGATTTCTAAAATAAATAAGGGTAAGTGTATCTTCCCGGGGGAAAATAATGTCGCATCCTCACCCCACAAGACCGTCCCCCCAAAACCCTCCAGCTTTCCCACTGCTTCATATTCATTAATTAGTCTGAGGTTTCTTCCGTGTTTCGTTTACAAAGCCACTTAAACCCACGCACCCATTTAACATATTTATGACCCCAGTTTTCTTTCTGTTCTCCGAGACTGTACCGTAATTGTTCTCTGGACCCAGGGACTGCAGAGAGCCTCCCTGCTGAAAAGACACAACATAAAGAAGGAAATGAATGTGTGCGGGTTGAATACCTTCAACAAAATGACTGGGTGCAGTTTGGCCCCTGCCCCCCCTCCTCCCGGGGTCACTTTAATTGAGTGGAGCCTCACCCTCTATTGAGTGTATGGGAGACTATTAACTCTTAACAACACTTCTCTCAGGTTATTTATTTATTGCTTAAATGATTTGTTATTGCTCCTTGAATTTAATACACCCTCTGGGAACCAAGATGGCGGCATCATGTTACAGAAAAACTACAAGTTATTTTAAAACTGTAATTGACGTTTTATGAGAGCCATAAAATCTTTCTGAACAAATAACTTACCATTAGTCAGAACCTTCAGCAGGAGATCTGTAAGATTAAGGATATAGCAGAACAGTACTGTACTTGTGTGTGTATCTGCATATGTGCGGAGGATGGGGCAGAAGGCAACCAGAGAAAATCCTGATGATTATTCTGCACGGTTTCCCCGAGTCTTGATTTAAATCACCACGCTTCGGAGTCACGGGTCTTTGGGAAATAGTGCACAGGATTCCCGATGAACTGTATCTGATGAACACATTTCAAGTGACCACCTGGGGTTTTTCAGTTTTTGCTGCTCATCGAGACCACTTCCCAGCCGGACACCAGCATAGTCCGCTGTGATCGTGCTGCCTGGCCTCGCCGGGTCAGCAATTACCTGTAGGAAGAACATCCCCCTGTCCCAACCCCATGTAGATTTTTCAGCTCTTTGTAAGAGCTGTGAGAGCCCATCACTGACAGGTTTGAACCATCTCGTTTCCTGGTCCAGCAGAGCTTAATCTTTTTAACAGCACTTTGAGATAATAGGAAAGGCTTTGGCTGAAAATTCGCAATTCATCTTCTCTTTCACGGGATCCCTCCCTCCAGGATTGAGGGTCCCCAGGAGTCCTGAGTGTTGGCTACTGGTGCTCAAAGCTGCACCCCCAGGAACTGCCTTTGGCAAGAGTGGGGTTGCCTGCCCAAAGTAGCTCAATCCATTGAAAAGGTACCAAAGCCCAATTCTCTTGCCTTAATTCAGGACAACTCTGAATGGCCTCCCCAGTTCCAGAACTACCTGAGGGATCAGCTTCGGATTTGTTTGCAATCACATCTATGTCAGTCCAACTTCTCCCTCTGCCCAATCCTGCTTCCCTTGTCCCCTTCCAAAGTCAATCCCAACAGTGTGTCCTGGTAAGCCCCCTGCATGCTCAGAATGTGTTCCCAGGGGAACCCAACCCAAGACAGATGTTCACTTTACCTTCGTTGACCCTTTGAGTCAACCACAGACCTACCCATCAGCCCAGGAAGCCCCAAGGTCGTTTTGTAAATTGCACAGGAATCTATTTGTCTGGCTTCTAACTTATTTTTGCTCCGAGCTCCTCCCTATTCGTCTCAGCTCTGAAACCCCCACCAAATCCTGTTCCTGGCTCCCACACTCCAGTCACATTTTTCTCTTGTTTGTACTTGGGCTTCTCCAATTGGCTTCGACTCAGAGCCCCCATGCTGTAGCTTGAAGGTGATTTATGCAGCCAACAGTAAGAAGCTCCTCACAGCAGTTCCAGATGAGAGTGGAATCCAGCCCTGGATGTAAGTTAACTTAATGCTAGTTAGGTTAACCTGCTTGGTTAATGCTGACCTCCCTTCTCCACCAGGACCTCCACCTCATCTGCCCCGCCAATATTTTGAGGCAAGCATGCTGGACAAATGACATCAGGAGCATCCACAAAGCGACACACTATATATGCTTCTCGTCAGAGAAAAGCATCATGTTCAGATCTTGTTGGGGCTGAATCTCTTACAAGTACTATGAGTGTAGTAGGCATTACACAGAACACAGCAGAAAAAAGATGAATGTAAGCTCGCAGGCACAGAAATAAGTAGCACCACCCAGGACTTGTATTAGACGGACCCGGTTGCGTAGAAGAACCCTAGTAAGACGAATCTTAAAAATTAACTGAGATGCTCATATCCTCCCTTCCCCCCTCCATCTACACACACAACCTGCCAAACTGTGTTCTCTGGATTTCTGTGTTCTGATTCCTCGTCTTTAGGCAGGGAACTGTTTTGTCCATGAAGGTCCCTTTCATTTCCCATGATTTCTAGTTATTTGAAAGTTCTTTTCAGGGATGTTTTGGAATGGACCCCAGATTTGTTTGAATCAGGTCTAGTAAGATATGCAGACCCAGAAATGACTGATATGAAGGAAGAAGTCTCTATATGCAGTTATCCCTAAAATTAGGCCACACAGGGTGGGTCAGGAGGCAGAGGGAGTGAAGGGACCATGTGGGCAAAGCCTTTATTGTGGTTTCCACAGGAAGGATCCAGGAGTGGCCAGGTTTAGGTTTGGTTTGTTTGAATACTTGCATCAGGCTCTGGAGCATAGATGATCTCCCTCGTTGTCTGGCACTTGGCTCTGGGATGATTAGGGCAGCTGGATGGTGGTCCAGAGTGTGCGAACCCCATAAAGAAGCCTTTGAATTCATTGGTTTGCCTCTGAAAGGCATGCCCAATCATTTGCTGTGTCTAGGAATTAGCTAGTGCATGGAAGGGCCCCAGATGTCAAAACACCATATACAGAAACTGGAAGAACTGGTTGTTATGAGATGAGCTACAACTGCCTCCTTGCGCTCTCTACCCAAAGGTCCTAGTTCAGCCCTCTGGTGCTGTGCGGCATCACCTGGAAATTCCCTGACTGGTTCTTGGCTGCTTGAAGTCCACCATCTCCCCCTCTCCGCCCTTCTTTTCCCTGCTGGATCATGACTGCAAACCACCTCCCAAACTTGTCTCACTTGAGAGATATCAGTTTGTCCTTTTCTTCCCCTATGGCCTGTACATCACGCAGCACGTGGCTGGAACCCTCTGCTTACTGGTAATGCATTTTGAGCATGTACAAGTATATCTATAGGCTACATTCTTAGATGGGAATTGTTTGCTCAAGGGAAATAGGCATTTGTAATCTTATAGAGTTTGAAATTTTTCCCATCGTGGATATTACTTCTTGCTTTGTTCTTAACGTATTTTTAAAATATATTCTACACTTAGTAAATTAATGTGGATAACCAATCATTCTCCTAGCTGTACTTCAATAAAATAAAAAGTAAACTTTCCTTCCATGGTCCCGTGCTCTTTTTACATATTTTACATAGATAAGGTATAATAATATTCATTCACTCCATCCCACTCTGATAAAATAACTATTGCCCCTTTATTGTCTGGAAAAGCAACCCTAAGTCATTAAAAAATCTGTGTTAATGAAAACCGTAAATGCTATAGGTATTTTGGATAAATGAAAAATGATAGGGAAACTACAGGAAAGGAGTAGACAAGTCGATATAGAAAAAGAAAAAATGATAAAGAAATACAGAATATATGTAACATCTACAATACAGAGAGAATATAGAATATCTAGAGAGAAAGAAAAAAATGATAGGACAACTCCAGGAAACACTAGAAAAGTCAATGAAGAAAAGTCTGTTTATTGTCAGGGTAAGTGGAAAAGTCCAAAGTGGAGTGCTGTCACTTAATATTTATAAACAATAGTAAGAACTTATAATAGTCACATCTGAAATTTTGTAACTCTCAAAGTACCTAAGGAAAAAATAAATATCAAAGGAAAGTGCGGATAATAAAACATATTTCCTTTGAGTTAGAAACTACAGAACTCGGGTGCCTGGGGGGCTCAGTTGGTTGAGCGACTGCCTTCAGCTCAAGTCGTGATCCCAGGGTCCTGGGATAGAGCCCTGAATCGGGCTCTCCCTGCTCAGTGGGGAGCCTACTTTTCCCTCTCCCTCTGCTGCTCTGTCTGCTTGTGCTCTCGCTCTCTCTGTCAAATTAATAAATAAAATCTTAAAAAAAAAAAAAAAGAAAAAGAAACTACTGAACTATTGCAAAGATTTTTGCTGTGTTGGAGGAAGAAACAGTCTTGACCGTCCCATTTGGCCAGCCAGCCCCAGTGATGATCAGTCTTTGAAATCCCATGATCTTGGGGAATTTCCTGCATGGACAAAGGGTTCAACCTTGGTATTTGATGGTTCGTCTGCAGGAGGACTAATATATGGGTGAAATTTTTATTTTTTGGAGCTTAACTCTTTGGGCATTTGATGGCTGATTTTGAACTCTTCTTTGTTTTTTTGTTTTGTTTTCTGCTTATATCTTTCTGCTTATATCTTAAAATTTCTTTTTTTCTGCTGTAGAGCCTCAAGACAAAAGCTTATCCTCTTCACATTTTAGCTAACACTTAGAGGTGTGCGTGTGACCTGTAACATAAACCTGAGGGGCGGGGAACGCAAAAGGGGTGGGGAACAGAGGGATAGGAACAGCAGACTACACTCAGCAAGACCACCGACATGGGGCTCGATCCCCGGACCCTGAGATCATGACCAAGAGTCAGAGGCTTAATTGACTGAGCCATCTAGGCGCCCCACCACATCCATCCTTTAAAACAGGCTTCTTGGTATTGTTTTCATCACTTCCCTGCTTTAAAGCCGTCAGTAACTATGAGTGCCATTGGCTGACCACTTCCTCCGCACTAGGCACTGCCTTCGTTCATCCTTACAACTGCCTCCCCAGACAGACTGATTCATTTGCACAAGTCGAACCTGATGTGGCCTGAACTTACAAGTGGAAAGTCCCAGGCTTCGGTGTCTGATCTGTGTGATGTCAGAGATGATGATCTTAATGAGTCTGCATCCATCCTGGGATTTAGGTGCTGAGAAATCGGGACTCAATTATTTCTTACCAGTTGAGCTCTCTGCCTCACCCCAAACTAAATTATTTTTCTCTCTCAATAGGCCTCTTAGGGGTCTTCATTTTTATAATCAGTACAGAAACTTCGAAAAGACACTATCTTAAAGTTCCTTCAGCTTCTCATAGCCCTATTACCCCCAGATTGACGAAAATACTTGGTTATTTTGGAGAAACTTGTTCATGCTTCAAGGGATCAGTATATTTCTTTTTTTTGGGAATCTTTATTTATTTATTTATTTATTTATTTATTTATTTATTTAAAAAACTATTTATTTATTTATTTATTATTAATTTTTATTAACATATAATGTATTATTTGCCCTGGGGTACATGTCTGTGAATCATCAGACTTACACATTTCACAGCACTTAACAGCACATACCCTCCCCAGTGTCCACAACCCAGCCACCCTATCCCTACCCCCCCACCTCCCAGCCACCCTCAGTTCGTTTCGTGAGTCTAGGAGTCTCTTATGGTTTGTCTCCCTCCCCATCCCTTCCTGTTTCATTTCTCTCCCTCACCCCCCCCAAACTCCCTCCTTGCCTCTCAAATTCTTCATATCAGAGAGATCATGTGATA
>CM053615.1:21091776-21103411 GCA_028646535.1 Procyon lotor
GTCTGGAGTCCCCAGACCAGCAGATTCCTGCTGCGCACGCCCGCACCGCTCCTCCCGGAGGAGGAAGGAGGGGGTGTCTCCGGAGCTGCCTCCCGTGGGGTCCTCACTTGAAGTGCGGCAGCCCTATATGGACTATATGTCTCAGTTCCTATAGTCCAAGGTAGGCCTATGTGGCGTTGCGCGGCTCCTTCTCTGCCGCCGGCTTCTCCAACCCGATACCTGGGAGCTCTGCCGCACTCGGGCTCCCCTGGTCCCTCGGTGACCCTACGGGTCCTGAAATCACACTGTTCCCGCGAGGCCTGAACCCCCGGTTAGCCTCCGGAGCGATGTCCCTCAGTGGAGCGGACTAGAAGTTCCGGATTTTGTGCTCCGCGGCTCTGCGGCTGCTGGGAGCCGGCCCCTCCCCCCGGGGTCTTTCTTCCCGTCACTTTAAATTAACTTTTTCCACTCCTACCTTTCTGAAAGTGGTTGATTTTCTGCTCCTAGAATTGCTGTTCTTATTCTCTTCTCTCTGCTGTTGTGTTTGCTGGCTTTTAGAGTGGTTTTCAGTCTCTTTCTGGATCCCAGTGCTCTCCGTGCCTCCTACACCTCCGCCATCTTGCCTTGGTCCTGGGATCAGTATATTTCATCTCAGGTTGTCAAACTGCACTTCTGGACTCTGTCTCCTTTGGGATGTTAGTGATGCTTTCTTCTGTTAAGCAGTGTCCAGAAATAGACATGAAACTGATTCTAGGTAGGACCTTAAATGTGTGTAGATTTATGCCATGGCTTGAGGCATTCCTTCACTTGCCTTGAAAGGAGATAAAAGATGTTTCTGTAAGAATGGTGCATAAAGGGGCGCCTGGGTGGCGCAGTCGTTAAGCGTCTGCCTTCGGCCCAGGTCAGATCCCAGGGGCCTGGGATCGAGCCCCACATCGGGCTCTCTGCTCCGCAGGAAGCCTGCTTCTCCCGCTACCAGTCCCTCTGCTTGTGTTCCCTCTCTCGCTGTGTTTCTCTCTGTCAAATAAATAAAATCTTTAAAAAAAAAAAAAAAAGAATGGTGCATAAAATGCGAGTGTGGGGTCATATGAATGCAGACGCCTGGGGAACCAGCAGAGCTATGCATGAGACTTTGGACTGCTTATGCAGAGACTCTCTGGTCCAGTTGTAAGTGTGGTAGATGAAGGAAAGGGAACAATATCATCATTCCCTCTGAATATTCCATATGGCAAGGGACAGAGACACCATGGGCTGAGAGTGATGGAAACAGAAGTAGATGCCTCATGGAATCAGGCATATGTTCAAGAGATATGGACAATGTAGAAGTCACATCCTTGGAAAGGAGCACCTGTTGCTCCTTTCTGGATACTCCGAAATGGATGTGGGTCAGCAACCACAGCTTCTCAACACTAACTAACCTACCCATCAGGCAGTGATTTTCAGCCTTGGCTGCATGTTGGAATCACCCAAGGCTTTAAGAGACTGATGCCCAGGGGCGCCTGGGTGGCTCAGTCATTAAGCGTCTGCCTTCAGCTCAGGTCATGATCCCAGGGTCCTGGGATCGAGCCCCGCATCGGGCTCCCTGCTCGGCAGGAAGCCTGCTTCTCCCGCTAGCATTCCCTCTGCTTGTGTTCCCTCTCTCGCTGTGTTTCTCGCTGTCAAATAAATAAAATCTTTAAAAAGAAAAAAAAAAAAAAGAGACTGATGCCCATGTCCCTCCCCTAAAGACTGGATTTTTACAAGCATCCCAGGTGATGAAAGTGCAAGCTGATGCTGAGAGTTACGGCTTGTCTACACCCTTGTTACCAGTGTAGACAGTAAACTGGCAACTTCTGTGTCACTGGGGAGTTTATTGGAAATAGAGTCTCAGGCCCCATCCTCGAATTATCAAGTCAGAATTGGCATTTTGAAACGATTTCCAGATGTGTTTGCACATTAAAGTCTGAAGAAACATGGGTCTAGGCTTTTTGTCTGCCTGTAACTTCTGACCCCCTGAATGTCCAGAATACTGAAGGCTCCTGCTGACTCAGTGACTCCTACTGTCCCTATTCTGGAATATTAACTCTGTCTGCAGGTTTTAGATACAAGTTAGCCTCTCATCCCAATCCCCCAGCTCCAGTGACTTATAAACTGGGTCTCTTATCCCAACTGGGCAAAGCCACCTCAGGCCTCCTGACCAGCCTGCCAACGAGTTGCTTGATCATCTGATCAAGGGGTCTTCATCAAGGGGTCAAGGACCACACATCTAATCCATTCCACTGTGGCTGGATCTGTAGACATCCAGGGCCAGAGGCCAGCTTTCCTTGAGTGGGGCCATGGGCCGGGTAGGTATCCATAGAAGCCCTTCCTCTTAAATTCTTTTCTGTCCAGAGCGATTATTCTGGGAAATCACCATCATCTCTCACTCTGGAAATTGGACTTCATGGTGTATCATCTACAGCTGAAAGATGCTTTAAAGGGAGGATTTTGGTGTTGATGAACTGGGCCTCTGAGGGCTGACGGCAACTGGAATTATTCATTCTGTGATATAGGCCCGTGGGTGAAGTTAAAGGAGCATCTAAAGTATTCTTACCAAAGCCTAGCAGATATTTTCTGTTTTTATTCAGGTCAGAAAAAGATGTGTGGATGTAAACTGCTAGGTCATTATAAAATGAGTATTATTTACAAAGTGTGCTCACATCTTTATCTAAACGCAAGACATATCAATAGCAGCGGTTAACTATGGCGTTATCTTAAGAGCCAAATGCCATTTGGGGGAAGTGATCAGCCATTAGGATTCTGCCAAGAGGATGGGTGCGCTGGTTGTCTTGCTGAACTTGACTTCCACCGCCACGCCTCACTCCAACCTGGTCTAAACTCCCTTCTCCAGCAGCACCCCAGTAAGGTGTTAGGGACTTCTCTGGACAGATCTCTTCAGTCCCCTGTATTTGCATTTGAAAGGAAAACCCTAAGGAAAGGAAGAGGAGGCCATCGGAGGCATTGCAGGGAGGGCTTGTTGGCTGGTTGGTTTTGACTTGCAGTTGGCCAACGAAGAGGACTCTTTCCCCATTTCAAATCATTTTTCTCACAGGATCACCCTCCAAGCAAATCCTTTTTCCAAATTCTTTAAACGAAATAAAGGACCACACATCAGATTTTGTAAGTTTTACCTGAGATGGCTTACCATAAATAAATTGAGGAATTTTTGTCGTCATATGTACGCCAGTAGTTGTTGGCTAGGGGAAAATTTATACTCAGCTAACTCTGCAGACATCTTCAAATTAATCTACAGATGTGCCTGGCTTTAGAAAAGAAAAAAAATAATGTTAAGATGCAGACTATGAATTTTGCAAAACGGTGCAGCTGCTGTGGGAAACAGTATGGAGGTTCCTCAAAAAATTAAAAATAGAAATACCATAGGATCCAATAATTCCACTACTATGCATTTACCCAAAGAAAATGAAAACACTAACTCAAAATGATATATGCACCCCTATGTTTATTATAGCATTATTTACTATAGTCAAGATATGGTAGCAACCCAAGTTTCCATTGATAGATGAATGGATAAAAAAGATGTGGTATAGATGTGCAGTGGAATATTATGCGGCCATAATAAAGAATGACATCTTGCCATTTTCAACAACATGGATGTACCTGGAGAGGGTATTATGCTAAGTGAAATAGGTCCATCAGAGAAAGACTGATACTATACAATTTCACACATATGTAGAATTTAAGAAATAAAACAAATGAACAAAGGAAAAAAGAGATAAACAAGAAAACAAACTCTCTCTTTTTAAAAAGATTTTATTTATTTATTTGACAGAGAGATAGAGAGAGAGCACAAGTAGGGGAGCAGCAGACAGAGTGAAAAGAAGAAGCAGGCTCTCCACTGAGCAGGGAGCCCAATGCAAGGCTCGATCCCAGGACCCTAGGATCATGACCCGAGCTGAAGGCAGCTGCTTAACCAACTGAGCTACCCAGGTGCCCCAAGAAAACAGACTCTTAACTACACAGAATGAACTGGTGGTTGCCAAAGAGGAGGTGGGCGAGGGGATGGGTGAAATGGGTGAGTGAGAAGGGGATCAAGAGTCCACTTACTTTGACAAGCAGTAACTAATGTATAGAATTGTTGAATAACTATATTGTACACCTGAAACTAATATAACACTACATGTGGACTATACTTCGATTTAGGAAGGAAGGGAGGCAGGCAGGCAGGTGGGAAGAAAGGAAGGAAGAAGACATATTTCCTGTGAAAGATCAAGCACTGCTTTCACACTGGAATTCAGCTGTTTTGTTGATAAATTCAGTCCCTATTATCTGACTATCTTACTATAGATCCTCTTTGACCTAATTTACAGGGTTCAAAGAATTGCAATAGATGACATTTACAAGTGAAGCACAAAAAAGAAAAGGCATTATCTCTTTATGTTCAGGATGCAATACATTTATGCATCTAAGATCTATATTATATGTGAAATGTAAAATACAATAATATATATTACTAAAAATTTTGCTTATTTTTCAGAAAATAACTTTAAATAATTCTTTCCATATTACTTTCAAGTCAATAAACTATTTTGCAGAGAAAAAAAATGCAGACTGCAAGTTCAGTTAGAAAAAGACTATACTGTACAATTTATAGTTAAATAATACAAGCCTCAAGTTATCTGATCAAAGATAAATAGCCACTTTGATGAGAATCTGTGGGACAGAGTCAGTGGGAAAGAAATATATGTTGAGGAAAAAGTGTCTCAGAAATATTTTCTGTACAGCATTATGCATAAGTATAATTCTGTTGACAAATGATTAGAATAAAATTATGATATTGGCACAGATTGAGATGATATGAACCTTTCTGTGCACACTAGAAAGTGTAAGATGAGAGACTACCTTGACCATTTCTAGGTCAACACCCTTCCCCTGTGCAGGGCTGGTCCAGTCACGTGGGAGTATGGCAGACTGTGTTTTCTGAAAATAGTCAAAGACTACCTCTCATCCTACATGCTATACTTACAGGGAAGTTTTGACAGTCCTTCCTCAAGTGATAAGATTGATGTCCCTCCCTCTGAACCCACAGAAGTAGAAATGGCACCATGGACTTCTGAGGCTAGGTCTTCCCAGGTCCCCTGGGACACCTACTCTTGGATATCAGCCACAATGCATGAGAAAAAGCCCAAACAGCTTTTGGACAAGACTATGTGGAGAAGATCTAAAGATCTGAGATCTTAGCCACATGAGATCCCAGCCAATAGCAGAACCAACTTGTTGACCATGGGACTGAACCATCTTGAAAGTAGATTCTCCAGCCCTAAGTCAAGCAGCTCAGGTGAACCTGGAAGGAAGAGAAAGGAGACCAATCTAAATTGAAGATTCATGAACAAAATAAAAGACATTTGTTATGTCAAGCTAGTAAGTCATGGAGTGGTTTGTCACAGAGCCATAGATAATTAATACAAGGCCCTTCCCCAGATATCCTGCAGAATTAGGCAAACATCTCAGGCATCTCAAGCAGAGCCAAATCCTAGGAGGAAGGAGCTCTGGAATTTGGATTTCTGGTTACAACTGAGGTACCACTGGCAAAGCCAATAAGGGATCCTGAAGTCCAGCATCTTTGGCTCCTCCTTGGGTAGCAAATGAGCAGGGCATTTGTCTACCCTTAAAGGATGATAGGCATCCTTCCACTCTCTTCCCCACCCCCACCACATGGTCCATGCACCAAGGAACTCCATCACCTCCATCTCTTTCCATTTGGAGAACATTCTCTTCTTGACTATGCCTCTCCATCTTCTCCTGTGGACAAAAGAGTCAGAGGACCTCCTTGAAAAGGAGATTGAAAGGATATTGAGATAGGAACACACACACACACACACACACACACCCCTCAGTAATTTACCCTCACATTTATATTTTGCTGGAGAGGTTACTGAGGGGACAGAATGGCTACAATAAAATGAGAACACTATTGATAATTATAGGAATAAAAAAAACATCATGGGCCAAGGTAATAGTAAATTCATTCAAGGATTAAACATTTCTCAAAAGCTATGCAAACACACATACTATCCACACATTATTGGAAATAATACAGAGACTGGCTAACTCTAGGAGAGTAAAAGCAGCCAAAGTAACAAGATGGTCAGTTAGTTTTTAAAAAAGAAAGGATACTGAACTGGAGATCAGAAAGTTGGTCTCATCTTAGCATGTATTCATATCCTGGGAAAGTAATTTGTTCCATGGTTTAGTTTTCTGTGAGATGAGAATATGAACAGGATCATTTTGAAGCCCCTTGAGCCCCACACCCGTACAACTCCCATACGAGAGTCATGCTAATACAGACTGGTCCAGTTGATAACCAATCAGCTTACACTATGAGAAAATTAGTTGAAATTTGGGTGCAAACATCAGAATTTTCTGCCACTCTGTGCCAGAGGTTAAATTAGACTCACATAACCTTATATATCCCCAAAGTAGCCAAGAGTAAACAAGATTTGTAAAAAGAGTGGGGAAGTGCTCTATAAATACTTGTTGAGTGATAATTATAGTCCATGACATGGTATCATTTGTTCTAATTATCTTCTAGGCCACAGTCCAGTGGTCAAATGCTCGCTTACATGTCTTCATGCATGTTTGCACATACATGTGTTGTTAGATCCCGATCAAGCAGATAGTCCATGAAAGATTTTGATGATCATAATTTATGTATATTCCACTTAAAGACTGTGAATAAAATCCCAATTGCCTATATACAATGTTAGTTATTAAGGCAAATAATATTCTTAACTTTCTGTTGATGGTGGCTTCCCAGTGTTTTAGGATGAAAAGTCATCTTTTTTTTTTTTTTAAGATTTTATTTATTTATTTGACAAAGAGAAAGAAATCACAAGCAGGCAGAGAGAGATGGGGAAGCAGAGAGCCCAATACGGGCTCAATCTCAGGACCCTGAGAACATGACTGAGCTGAAAAGGCACCCCAAAAAGTCATCTTTAAATAAGAATTCCTGGTGTGAAGAACTTAATATCTTATAAAAAAAAAAAAAACATAATTTGGGGAGGACTAAATTTGACAGGGATCCAATGGAATTCTCATATTTTTCACATTTTGTAAAAATTAAAATAGCTTGCTGAAATAATGTGTCTAAATGATATTTATGATAGCATCATTTGTAATAGGAAAACATTGGAAACAAGATAAATTTTCATCAGAAGAGGATTCATGAATTCAATTATGATCCATCCACATACTAGAATACTACACAGCCATCAAAAAGAGCAAGACCATTTTCTATGTGCATTGTCAGAGTGAAGAAAGCTTGGTACAGAATAGTGTGGTTAACTCCTGTTACAGTTTTTGAATGCTTTTGACTGTTTACTACAGTCAGGAGCCGGGAAGATATATGGCAGCTGTGTCTGGAAGGTAGAAAGGAGTAGGTAAGTACTCTACTTACTTAGCCAGGGGAAAATGAGTCTTGATTTGCACTGTGCTTTCTGTCTTACCTTTGGGACTTATATACCATGTGGGGGAAAAAATTAAGCAGCTACAAAAGCATACTAAATAAAGCTGACATTGATCCCATTTTACACATGGGGAATCATAATGGTGAGGAGCTCCCAAGTGTCATACATTGCTAACCTTCTATCCCCATTTTTCCTTATGTTTCTCCTATCTTCTTTACTCCTATTTGTCAGATTTCTTTCTTGAATTATGTTAAATGGGATTAGCTTAAAACATGCTGTATGGAGAAATAAAAAAATAATACTCCTCTAAAGCCTCCCAAAATGCTTCCCCCCCCAAAAAAAAACCCACAAGAAAACAGATCTTCAAAGTTAAGAAAAAGCTATCCAGAAGTCAATCCACATACACTAGGTTTTAGGAAGAGATTCTATAGTGAGAGAAGGATTATTATTTTGTCTCCATTCATACAGCTTTTTCTCCCTATGATTTTGTATTGAATGCTTATGCAGAGGTAGCAGTGGAGGTGGTCATCGATGCTAGGGGACCAAAACTGTCCTCACAGAGTAGCTATTCTCAAGAACAATGGACAAGGAACTGTCATATGAATATGGTTCTAAAACTAGTGACCTTATCTAAGGATTAGAGATATGCTTGCCTTGGGAAAGATTTATTTACTTACCTTTTTTTTTTTTTAAAGATTATTTATTTATTTATTTATTTATTTATTTGACAGAGAGAGAGATCATAAGCAGGCAGAGAGATAGGCAGAGAGAGGGGGGGAAGCAGGCTCCCTGCTGAGCAGAGAGCTCGATGCGGGGCTCGATCCCAGGACCCTGAGATCATGACCTGAGCCAAAGGCAGAGGCTTTAACCCACTGAGCCACTCAGGTGCCCCTATTTACTTACTTTTAATAGAGAGGCAGCATATTTTATGAATGTCTTAGTCCATTCAAGTTGTTATAACACAAATACCATACACTAGTGCCTTGTAAACAACAGATATTTATTTCTCACGGTTCTAGAAGCTGGGAAGTCCAGGACTGCAGGCAGATTTGGTATCTGGTGAGGGCCTATTTCTTGGTTCATAGATACCTCCTTTTTACCCTACATGACAGAAGACGCTAGGGAGCTCTCTTAAACCAATTTTTTGTAAGGACACTAATCTCATTCATGAAGGTGGAGCCTCCCAAAAGGTCCTAATATGACTACATTGGGGGTTAGGATGTCAACACATGAATTTTGACAGGGAGCGGGGCACAAACATTCAAACCATCAATGACATTGGAGTGGAAAATTAGACAAGAAATAACCACAGCTATGAGGACTATTATATTGGCTATGCCTTTTTTCTTGGTGGTTTAACATATTTAAGTATATAAATAAAGATGTATTTAAGGTGATATTGAAGCTAGATGAAATAAGGTAGACTAAAGAGTAGCAAGCCTTCCATAAAATGGGTTTTTTTTGGGTAATGATGTTGATAATAATGGAGATGATAGTGATGATGATGGTAGTGGTAATGATGGATTGCGATGGATGGTAATGGTGCTGATAATGGTGATGATGGTGATGGTGGTAACAGTGATGACAATGATTATGGTGGTGATGATTATGGTGATGATAGTGATAGTGATGATGATAATGGTACTGATAATGGTGATGGTGGTGATGGTGGTGATGAAGATGGTGACAGTGATGATGATGGTGGTGATGGTGATGGTGACAGTGATGATGATGATGATGGTGATGATTATGGTGATGACAGTGATAGTGATGATGACGATAATGGTGCTGATAATGGTGATGATGGTGATGGTGGTGACAGTGATGATGATGATGGTAACGGTTCTGAAAAGGGTGACGGTGATAGTGATGGTGATGATGGTGATGGGGACAGTGGTGGTGCTGGTGATGGTGGTGATTGCTCTAATTTTTTCTTTATTATGTGCCAGGAATCATGCAAAGTACTTTACTTACGCCATTTCTTCCAGTCCTCCCAACATTCCTATAAGACAGGAATTATCTCTGTTTTCTAGACTAGAAAAGAAGGCTCAAAGTCATTAAGAAACTTCAAGAAGATCACATTTTCCCTGCGGTTTTACACCAGAGGTAAGTTAGTGCTGATGTAAATCATGCAGCATGTATGACCTCAGATGCCACACATGGTACCCTTCCCCTTTTAACTAAAAATCTCTTCGCCAGCCCTGAGAACTCTTCTTCCCAGCTGTCAGTGTGGGTACATCAGATGATTCCTTGTCAGCAGTTTTGGTAATCAGAAAAAAAATATGTGCCTCCTTCATTTTGTTTATCCTGAAGAGGTCTGGCTAAAAACCAATGCCATATGGCTCTCTAAAATAGTGGTTTCAATGAGCTGGAATTTTAGCTAACACCGGGAACTTCAAGAACCCGCAGACCATCCAATCCTTGCCACAGGGCATAAAACATCTGGGTACATCTAGGTTATCCATGCCAACATCACCAGGTCAATGCTTGTTGGCCCAGAAAGACTGGGAAAGATTTCTCTCTTCTCAAGTCCACCAGGGACACCCTCTTTGCTGCTGGTCAATGTGGTGATGCCATATGGTTCCATTCATTCAGTGGTTTTTGTATGACACAGAGTCTTTGACCTCAGTTACAGGGTCAGGAACTCAGCTTTTAGGTTCCCGGGCAGGTATTCTATGAAATCTGGGCAAGGATTAAAAGCAGACAGCAGCACCCGGAACACTTTGTTAGCTTCATCACCGTCTGGAAAGAAGTAGACTTAAGGCATCAACTGATGAGTAATTTCACGCGGCAAACTGCCTCTGCTCGCCATCCAGACAATAAAGAGAAATGTGGCCAGTTTGAAGCAGTTTCCATCAACAATTCACTCCAGGATGTTCTTGGTACTCTTTATCATTTCTTGGGCCCCCTTTTCAGAAATAATAGTGCTGGCTGATGCCCATTCAAGTGATTTGCTTATTCTTAGACCGACCTCAGCAAATCCGCATTAAGAAGCAATGAGTTTTGCATATTTGTAATTAACAGTCTCTGGCTGGTAATTTTAAGGCAGACCCCAGAGCACATTGAGTCATTTTGCATCAGAATCCACCAACATCAATTCTTCTGCATCAGAGTGTGTGGACACTGTACCCTGGTTAAATGTGCGTCTCTCAAGAAGGTTGGAGTTTGTGTTAGTTTCCTACTGCTACATAATCAGTTGCCACAAACTGGCTTAAAACAGCACGCATTTATTATCTTACATTTCTTTTTTTTTTATTTAAAGATTTTATTTATTTGACAGAGAGAAACACAGGGAGAGAGGGAACACAAGCAGAGGGAATGGTAGCAGGAGAAGCAGGCTTGCTGCAGAGCAGAGAGCCCGATGCGGGGCTCGATCCCAGGCCCCTGGGATCTGACCTGGGCCGAAGGCAGACGCTTAATGACTGAGCCACCCAGGCGCCCCTATTATCTTACATTTCTTAGGTCAAAAATCCACAAGGCTAGTATCAAGGTATCAATCAGGCTGTATTCTCCCCTGGAGCTTGGTGCCTTCCCCCAAGTTCAACATCTTCATTTTATAAGCTAAGATACTGCTTTTTTTTTTTTTTTTTTTTGTCTTTTGCTCTATCCTTGCCTCAAGTAGTCTTTTTGAACATCACAGATGTGCAGCCGACTATAAGGCGGGGCACACAGGCGTTCAAGGAAGTTCACAGGGCAGTACCAGAAGTTTCAGCCAAAAACACCAAGGGGAATGTGAATCTGAGAGAGAGAGAGAGAGAGAGAGAACCAGGATTGGCCCAGGTTCCTTACTGACCAGCATAATCTCTTCCCATATTAGACAAAGGAACGCTGGGTTTCTTGTTACTAAAAAAAAAAAAAAAAGTAGGGTTTCTGACACTGTCATGCACATTGATATGCATTTGTGAAAAAGGTAGAGCAATTGGTTGGTGGATCGTGTATCGTGCTGAGGACAAGAGATGTGCCACATTTAATTACCTGCCTCTATTTCTCCACTCTCTGTGCCCCCATAGTCAGTTCCAAGCCATCAGATTTGCTGTTTGTTCAGTGGCTTTAGAATGACCACTTGTATTAATTGGGCCTTTTTTATATTCTGTATTTCTGATGCTTTGATATGCTGATCCTAGAGGGACTGCCCCCCCCCCCAGGATTAGTAGCCAATTCCTAGAGTCAGTAAAGGACTTATTGATGAGTGTCTTTCATATGCAAACCAGCCC
>CM053615.1:21103511-21131048 GCA_028646535.1 Procyon lotor
CCCCTGCCCCAATCACACCCCACCCAGTTCCAGATAACTAGGCACATTCCACACCCCAGAGTCTGCTGAAATTACTTGAACAAGCCAATCCTAAACTTGCCTTTGCGGCCTTGGCCCATTCCTACCTGCAGAAACCACAATAAAGACCCTTGCCCCCAAATGCTCTCTGCTCCCTCTCCCTCTTGACTGACCCTGACGCTTCTCCATGTGACCGTGCCTGATTTGGTGTACCCTCGTCTTGGGAACAGTAAGTAACTATTTTTTCATTGACATTCACGCCCTGATCTGTTGGCCTCATCATTCCTGAACACACATTTTATTTTATTTTTAAAGATTTTATTTATTTGAGAGAGAGAGAGAGAGCATGTGCAAGCAGGGGAAGGGTGGGGCAGAAGGAGAAGCAGTTTCTCCACTGAGAAGGGAGTCCAATGAGGAGTTGGGGCTGGGGCTCCCCAACACCTTGAGATCATGACCTGAGCCCAGAGGCAGATGCTTAACCTACTGAGCCACCCAGTCACTCTTGAACCACATTTTATTTTATTTTTTTAAAGACTCATTTTTTTTTTTAGATTTTATTTATTTATTTGGCAGAGAGGAGAGAGATCACAAGTAGGCAGAGAGGCAGGCAGAGAGAGAGGGGGAAGCAGCCTCCCTGCTGAGCAGAGAGCCCTATGCTGGGCTTGATCCCAGGACCCTGAGATCATGACCTGAGCCCAAAGGCAGATGCTTAACCTACTGAGCCACCCAGTCGCCCTTGAACCCACATTTTAAAAAGCTTCCAGATCCACTGCAGTTTCCCTGGCCCAGATAATGCAGAGACCTCCCTCAGCTGGTAACATTGCAATTTCCTGCCAGTAAAAGATAGCCTTTTTGGGACATCAGCCCTAGTGGTGTATGTGAACAGCATGAATTCCAGACCCTTTCTTCACTGGTCACTTCTTTGATCCAGAGAGTAAGACGAAAGTCATTTGGATGCTTTGTGTATATAATTGCAATAATTATAAGCAATTTCAACCCATTTCAAAGCAGGAGGTCAGGGATAATTTCGAATATCAAGCCCTCCTCCAGTAAATGTTTTGCCATATTCTCTGGAATCTGCCTTAAACAGAGCTGAGGGCAGGAGCCCAGGAGCAGACATCATTGCCCTTCCTAGGGCGAATCCTCTGGTTTCAAATTTCCCTTGGCTTCCCATCAACCTCATCAACTTTTGTCATTTGCTAGGACACTTTTCATTATAATGTATAATCTAACGAAACCCCTTAAGAATACTTTTTACCATTTGCCAATTTTGTATAGAATGTGATAAAAATTATCTCAAGTATCTCAAGAAAAATATTTTATTTTATGTATATTTGCAAAGGTTAGAGATTTTTTCCAATGTAAAAATGCAATAATATCAGTAGTATAAAAGGCAAATTTTGCTTTTTTCCTGGTGAATATGACTTATACCCTCAGGGGGCTGTAAATTAATTATGTAAGTAAATAAATTATTTGTTGATGAGTATGTTACTAAATGATGTATTATATTTTGTTTGGATGAAAAAGTAAATTATATTGCAGCTTGAAATCGAACTACTTGTCACAACTTTGCAATCAACATAAAAGTTTTTCAATGACCTAAAGGTTGGAACACATTTATATTTTGCCTTAAAAATTATAATGTTTATTTTTTTAAATAATTTTTCTGTTTTGCTTCTGAGAGATGAGAGAAGAAAAGGTTTCAGACCATTGTCTACAGCCATTGCACAAATGAAGTATTGTGTCACAGATCTTTTTAAGTATAGAGCTAAATTGGATGTAAAAAACAGTCTTCTCTTTCCACATGGCATGTTGAGTCTTTGGTGTGCTGCAGAAAGTTTTTTATCAGAGCATTGGTATTTATTGATATGGTGGTGATCATGTGAAGGTAATTTTTTTAGGATTATTTTCCCTTTTATACTCCTCACAAATCTGTTGTGTTTGACACCTTTGTTCCTTATGATTCTCCCTCAAACCATATAATATAATCCATTTTGTATGGCTAAAAACCCAGATAATTTTAAAATCAACTGATAACTTTAAGCAGAATCTTTGATCTTCATTAACCACCATGCACTTTTTCGGTTTGTTTTTTTTTAAGGGAATAAAAGCAATGCCTCATTTGTTGATTGTTTTTATCAAACTTTAAATAGATCCCATAACACCTTCAATGATTCCATCTCTTGGAACACTTTCTTGATCCCCCAAAGGGGTCTGGGTTCCTCCAAATAGAAAATGCTAACCAAATAGAAAATGCTGCGCCTGGGTGGCTCAGTGGGTTAAAGCCTCTACCTTCGGCTCAGGTCATGATCCCAGGGTCCTGGGATTGAGCCCCGCATTGGGCTCTCTGCTCAGCAGGGACCCTGCTTTCCCCTCTCTCTCTGCCTGCCTCTCTGCCTGCTTGTGATCTCTCTCTGTCAAATAAATAAATAAAACTTAAAAAAAAAAAGAAAAAGAAAATGCTAACCAGTGGACTAGAGTTTGTGCTATGTAACAGGGTGTATGAGACTCTCCTGCTCTAGACCTTGGTGATCTCTCCACCTACACTGCATTTGCTCTCCAAATCTAATCTATTGCTTACAGTCTGCAGCCCATACCTTAATGTTTGAAATCCTCCAGCCCTGGGGTATGCATGAAATGTCATCTCTCTACCACATTTCCCTGGAGTCCTATGCTAAAGTCACCTTCTTTGCCTTCCCCTGCTTTCCAAGCTTAGTTGAGTATATGCCCTTTGTGTTTGCTAGACTATGAGCTCCCAGAGAACAGGGACTAGATCTTCTTTTTTTTTTTTTAACATCTTAATTTAATTTTATTTTTTTCAGTGTTCCAGGATTCATTGTTTATGCACCCCACCCAGTGCTCCATACAATACGTGCCCTCCTTAATGCCCACCACCAGGCTCACCTAACCCCCTACCCCTCCAAAACCCTCAGTTTCTCAAAATCCACAGTCTCTCATGCTTCGTCTCCCCCTCCCTTTTCCCCCAATTCACTTTTCCTTTCCTTCTCCTAATGCCCTCCATGTTTTTCCTGTAAGTGAAACCATATGATAATTGACTTTCTCTGCTTGACTTATTTCACTCAGCATAATCTCTTCCAGTCCTGTCCATGTTGATACAAAAGTTGGATATTCATCCTTTCTGATGGAGGCATAATATTCCATTGTATATATGGACCACATCTTCTCTATCCATTCATCTCTTGAAGGGCATCTCGGCTCTTTCCACAGTTTGGCGATTGTGGCCATTGCTGCTATGAACATTGGGGTACATATGGCCCTTTTTTTTTTTCACTACATCTGTATCGTTGGGGTAAATACCCAGTAGTGCAATTGCAGGGTCGTAGGGTAGCTCTATTTTTAATTTCTTGAGGAATCTCCACATGGTTTTCAAAGTGGCTACACCAACTTGCATTCCCTCCAAGAGTGTAAGAGGGTTAGCAGGGACTATACCATGTTTACTTGTAACTGTAGTGGTGAGCTCAGCTAGCACGGAGAAAGTAGATAGTTAGATTTTTGAAGGAGTGAATGAATGATTGAATAAACAAGCAAATGAGTTGAAGGCAAAATAAATAAATAAATATTTGAATGCTGAAGTGGGATGCCTGCCCAGGGCATGCTGCTTTTTTGGAAGTACTAAAGAGATGGGCTTAAGTGGTCATGTTTAAGCTGGATGACTGTCTCCTGGCCAGACCTCATTAGAACAGAGTGACATGTGGTCATATGGAACTAGGCATCAGATCTCTGTATCAAGAATTTAAATCAACAGACCCAGAAGCTGTAGTCAGGCCCCTGTTGGACACTGGCGCTGTGAGGTCTCATGGAATTGGGACCCTAGTTACCATCATTGGAAACGAGGGCTACCGGTAAGCCAAGGTGGTAGAGAAGAGAAATCGAGAGATGTCAAGAAGCCCTCAGGCACAGAGGCAAAAGTGGAAGCTTCGAAGGTGGGGCCAACATTAGAGATTGTAGAGCTCCTAAAATTGAGTTGATATTCGGCTCTCAGTGCAGAAAATCTGTGAAATACAAGTCCACTCCTCAAAGTTTAAGTGTGAAGAATTAGGTAGAATTCTAGAAATTCTAAACAAAAGGGGATCAACTTTTAATGCTTTTGATAAGTATTTCTTCATAACTGATAGGCCCAGTTGAAGTGCAACCAACATCTTCAGAGAGAACAGAACTGATTATAATCACGGTCCATAGGATTTTGAATAAATGCCTTAAGGCACATTTCAGGTCTACTCGAAGTCCTCCTTCCTTTACCCAAATTTAGTTCTGACCAATTTGCAATAGTAACTCATTTGCTCCTCCCATTTGTCCCTAAGCGCATTGGACATTTTGTACATTCAAAAGTTCTGGTGCAATAAATGGACTCAGGTTAAACGTGACTTTATTAGTTCCCTCCTTGTAAGAATAAGTGGCTCAGAGAACATCTAGGAACATTTCACCTCTGGTTGTTTAACTGTACCCTGGGATGATATATATTCCTGATAGTGTCAATCTGCTCCTTCATAAGTAAATTTCTTCTGAAGATAATGAAAAAGTATCTTTTCAAAAAATGTAACACTACTATTATTGAATTGCCAAATAAAATTCTTTTCAATACCAACTTTGTGTTGAGGATGTTCAGTGGGTTTAGTGATGTTATAAAATGGCCTCCGGCTCAGACTGGGGGAGCATCTTTAATTCCTGGCTACTGAGGAGAATGTCCTACAGCCTGGTGGCCAAGTGGCCGTGAGTGTGAACACTTCTAGGCACCTTTCTAATGGGTATTGAACCACAAGCTCTTCTGAGGTAGCTCAGCCTCTCACAAAATCTCCTTTCTCCTGAATCTGATCCCAAGGGGTCATGGTCAAATCTTCGCAAGCACAGAAGGACCAGAACCCATCGTGGACCACGCATCGCCAAGCAGTCTCTGCCTTGGTGTGTGATGCACTTTGATACGAGGAACTGTTCTGAATGTGTGACATGATGAAGCCGATACAGAAGTCCAAGGTCTTTTGTTCCAGGATAAGTATCCAGTGTTCTTTGACTAAGAGCTGTGATTGGAACACACATGAATTACTTCACTAATGAGGAAGAAATGGGTTTTCCATCTGCGCTTTTGATTCAATAATGCTATTTCTGTCAATCTATCCAAAGGAAACGCCAGTAATATAAATATCCAAGCAATTTCAGGAACGGAGTTGTTTGGAATGGCCATTCGGATAACCGGGAAAAAAATAGGAACGCATTTGGAAAATGAAAGTATATTATTACAATGATCAATGACACAGCCTAAAGAGGTACACAAATATAAACATCAGCATACATAAAAATATATAGAAAATAATATATGTGGAAATACAGCAAAATATTTATTTTATCATACAATAAAATTAAAGTCATATGAGAGAATAAAAATGAAGAGATCACAAGCAATTTAAATTTTTGCTTTAAGATAAATTGTAAAGTGAAAGGAATTATTAATTTTTTTTTGTGGTTGGTGTTCTTGGTAAACAAAATTGATAGCTTTTTAAAAAAAAAAAAAAGGCAAATCTGCCCTTAGAGGGACCTGAGGAACTGTGGCTCCCCCAGGTACAACCCACCTCTTAAGACTACCATTGCCTAAGTTGGACACAAAAGATTACATATTTTATGATTCCATTCATACGGACTACTCAAAATAGGTAAATGCACAAGACAGAACATCGATTGATGATTTCCCGGGACTGGAGGTGGGGAAAGAGGGAGAAACTGTTTAATAAGGTCAGAGCTTTATTTATTTCTGGGAGGAATGAAAGTGTTTGGCTTTTTTTTTTTTTTTTAACATTTTATTTATTTGACAGAGAGAAAGAGATCACAAGTAGGCAGAGAGAAAGAGAGACACAGAGGGAAGCAGGCTCTCTGCTGAGCAGAGAGCCGGACACAGGGCTCGATCCCAGGACCCTGAGATCATGACCTGAGCCAAAGGCAGAGGTTTTAACCCACAATCCCTGGGGATGAAAGTGTTTTGAAACTTCCTAGAGGTGGAGATGGTTGCACAACACTATGAACATACTAAATGCTGCTGCCTGATCCCTTTTAAAATGCTTAATTTTATGTTATGTGAATTTTACCGCAACATATATTTTTTTTAATTTTTAAATGATGCAGGCCTGGTTCCCACTCCAGAGGTACTGACCCAATGTGTCGGGGGCCAGGCAAGGCTCTGTATTTTATAAAGTTCCCCAAGGGACGCTGATGCTCTGTCAGGATCGAAAACCTTGGAGTCTGATACCCCCACCCTGCCCGCCCGATGTGCAGTGGGAGTGGACTAACTCTTTAAAATTTGTATTAAATGCATGAACAGTATAAAACTGTGTTGATACTGCAGCTTGAGTTAGAGAAATTTAAATCACCTGCTCTGGCCTGGTGGCCAGAAGACGTGCACCTTGCAGGACATCAGGTGGGTAGGGAGCCAGTCACCTCATTGACGCACTTGGAAGGCTCAGGGTGTGGGGTGACGTGGGTAGACCCCATTCGAGCTTCCCCACCAGGCTCCCAAGGGCAGGGTTGCTCGTGCTGTTTGTTCTCCTTAATCTTCTTGCCCAGGAATCCTCAGAAGTCTGTGGACCGCTACCAAGTTTTAAAACACGGAGCACCTCTTAGGAAGGGAGTTTGTTGTAATCACTACCTGGAGACCAGAGACAATGTTTTATCAAAAATAGGAAGGGCAGATTTACTTTGCTCTCCTTGCCATTTCTTTTATCTGCATCCTGTGCCCACCACTGGTGAGATTTTATTGATGAGCAGATCTTTTCAGAGCTGAGGAGCCTTCCATACCTCGGAAGCTGTTCAAAGGTTTGCCAGGGGCTAAAACCATAGAAATGCAAAAGGCATTGGACAAGACAAGCACCACCTAGCCTACAGGAGAGGTAAAAAGGGACCCCCCAAAAGGAATGAAGGGAAAGTCCTATGCATGAGACTCCTTACTACAGGTTCATCTGAGTTCAGCAGAGGTTATTAAGTTGCCGGGAGAAAGCTCCGAGGCTGCCCAAGGGGTCTCCAAGATAAACGCATCACTCTGTTGCTTATGTTAAGTTAAAGAATACTTCCGGTGTTGGGACTCTTTGCTTGGACATGAGGGCTAATTATTTTAGGACGGTCAGGTCTCCAAAACGTCCCCTTTGGGCAAATACATCTTTGCCAAAATGGAAACGATGAGCACAGGCCCCTTAGGATGAGGTTTTTGTTCTCAGAAATAGGTAAAACGGTGGAGGATGCATGCAGTGGGTCTGGTAATAGCCCACTTTCCCTTTGAGCGGTTTAATCACACGGGAGGTCTCGCGTTGCACCAGGGTGTGAAATGCCTTATATTTCTCCTGGTTCCTTTTTTCTTCTTGCACAATGAATGCAAGTCCAAGAACGTGAATGAGGCCTTTCCCCACCGCACACACGCCCTCCTCCCACCCCCTGCCCGCCAGCCCGGCTCTGACCTCGCGGCCTCCCGAGGACACGGCGCCCCTCCTTCAGAGGTACAGTCCCCGCCGCCCCGCCGCCCCGGCCTTGGCGGGGGCGCTGGGCTCTGGAGGGCGTTGACGCGGGAAACTGTCCCTTCCACCGCCGTCACCTCCGCCACCGTCGCCTCCGCCGCCACCGGCCGGCCGGCCCCCGCCCCGGCCCCAGAGCCCGGGCGAGGCGCGGCGCGGAGACCCCGATTTCTATGCACCCTGGAAAGGGTGATTAATTTAAAGTGAGTGGAGTCTGTTTCTTTAAGACAAGCTCATAAATCGTGAAAGATCACCACTTCTTTTCAAAAGCCTCTCCGCGGTCTGAGTTTCCCTTCTGGGTCAGTAAAGTCATTGAAGCTTTAACGGCATGCCATGGCAGATTACACGATACAGCTGTCCCAGCACCGTGAAAATTAAGTTATGCCCCGTGTCAGCAAGGGGGTTTTCCCCTTTCTTTTCCCTCCCCTCCCCCACCCCTTTCTCTTTTCTCTCTATTCCTTCCCACCCCCTCCCTCTCTTCCTCTCTCTTTCTCCCTCCCCTCCTCCTATCTCTCCCTGTACCTCTTCCTCCCCGTCCTTCTTCTCCCTCTCCCCACCTCTCTCCCTCTCCTCCTCCTCCCGCCTCTCCTACTGTTTTCCCTCTGCTCTTGCACTTTCCTCCTGGGAAGTGCACATCCCAGAAGAGGCAGAAGTTGGTCCCCACGGGGTGGGGTGGGGAGCCTGTGCTTTGAGCCCAGCTATTGAGACACAGTAAATGGAGGTGATGGGCCTTTCAGAGAAGAGCTATCAAAATAGTGCCTTTTGTTCCTCCACCCCCCACATCTTTTGCCTTCTCTTCCCCCTCCTCCTTTCCCTCCTGCCTAGGACCAGGATTGAACCTCCAACTTGGGCAGCAGCCCAGAATGCAATCAACAGGCTTCTCTGAGTGTGCACTTGCCTCCCTTCCACCTCCCAGGCCTACCTCATCCCTTCCTCTGGACAACCAGTGTGCGGGGGGCTGACCCTCGCAGTCAACAGTAGCCATGCCTGAGCACCACTGCTCTTTTCTCTTTGGGGGAGAAGGGCCCAAGGGGAATCTGAGCCAACTGAGAATGTCACCGCCCCATCCTATGTGACACACGTATAGGACCTCTTCTTAACTCCCTTGGCTTCTCAACACGTAGTGAATATTCAATCCTCAGAGGGAAAGACATGAAATTAAACCTTCACTTTATTCAAATTCAGGCATCTCTACTTAAAAAGTTTTAAAAGGCAGTCTAAATAAAGAAACCCACATTTTTCTACTTGCATTTCCTCTGCATCTCCCAGGAGATGAGAGAAATGTTTACAGTGTGACGAATTAAACCCTTCTATCCTGTTTCTCCAGGGAGGTGACAGGGAGAAATGAAGTTGTTTCTCTGAGAGTCCGGATAGCATTTTGTACTGGTTAGGAGACCCCTTTCTTTAGAAGGACCCCTCAGCCCACACGCTGCCCCATTCCCTCACTCCTTACCACCTTGGTCGCACCCACAGCCTCATCACACCACCACACCGGAGGCAACTCTATCCCATCCGGGCACCTGGGTGGCTCAGTGGGTTGAAGCCTCTGCCTTCAGCTCAGGTCATGATCTCAGGGTCCTAAGATCAAGCCCCGAATCCAGCTCTCTGCTCAGTAGGGAGCCTGCTTCCCCCTCTCTCTCTGCCTGCCTCTCTGCCTACTTGTGGTCTCTCTCTCTGTTAAATAAATAAATAAAATTTTTTAAAAAAAATCCACAAATTAAATAAAACCACCTCAGGAAATTGAGAATAGTCGTGGAAGTGGAAGATATGATCACTGTGCCTTGGAAAACGTGTTTATTTATTTATTATTTTAAATTATTTATTTATTTGTCAGAGAGAAAGAGAGAGAGACAGCACACAAGCAGGGGGTGTGGCAGGCAGAGAGGAAAGCAGGCTCCCTGCTGAGTAAAGAGCCAGATGTGGGACTTGATCCCAGGACCCTGGGATCATGACCTGAGCCAAAGGCAGCCACTTAACCAACTGAGCCACCCAAGTGTCCCAACATCGTGTTTATTTACATACTCAACTGTAATGCTAACATTTCAAGTCAACATATTATATATTTAATTAAGTATACATCCTTGATTAGGTGTTTTTGAGGGAACATCTAAAGCTAGAGCAAAGTTTTGATGTTCTTGGGGTAGGAGCAAAAAAGGAAAAGAATCTTCATGCCAGTAATTAGGAGCCTTGAATGAAGGGATAATGCAAGGTGACTCCTTATTTCTTTGGGGGCAGTGGATGTGTTGTGATGGATGGAGAGTTTCTCTGAAGCTCAGACATATCATGGAGAAATGGTAAGTGTACATGGGGGGCCTTTCCCTTTTTCCAAGTCCCAGGAAGAGAGGGGCTGCACACTGAGTATTCTGCACACACCCTCACCTTTCTTCTCCCTTCTCTCAAGAGCAAGCCCCTGAAGTCCTCATGCAGATCCTAAACTGGGTCTGAAGACTTTCCAAAGAGAAAACGGGAGGGTGGGGTGAGCTACGGGGGCACCGACAGACCACAGGTTTCTCAGCTTCTCAGGATGGACACCATGATGTGCTCTCATTTGAACTAATCTGTTCTTGCAGGATTTTATTGATGCCTCTTCATGGCATAGCACTATTTCACATAGGATGTTGCCCTAAAAAAAAATAATTTCCAACGTGTTGTAGCATGGATTCCCCCAAAAGCAGACCATCAAAGAAGGACAGGGGAGAGAGCATCGGTTAATTTGGGGTGTGGTCCTAGAAGAGTGGCGGAAGTGACACAAGAAAGAAAGAAGGGCCTATGAAAGAGTGCATTGTTAATGTCGCTGCTGTAGGTAATGCCATTCCTTTCCACCTGCATGTCCTGAGAAGTGTCCCCAGTGCACTTCAAGATGCGGACATTGATCTGTGGGCTCCATTTTCCCCACTGGTCCGAGGTAACCCCATGCATGTGAATGCCTCTGCTCTTCTGAGCCTGGCATTCGCCACGTAAGCCATCAGGGACTAGGAGGAGCCCAGAGCAAAAGTGAAGATATGTGACGGGAGCTCAAGAAGGAACATTACCTGATGCATGCCAATGTGGCATGATGCCTCCTTGTAAAGACATCCTTTCCATGGCTCCCGTGGAGAGGCACTCTCTACACCTCAAAGATGAGGCTCAGTGACCACCTCGCTTTTTGCCCATGGTGCCTGCCTAGTGACAGATCAAAGTGAAGTTTCGCTCAGAAAAGTTTCTCTTCTCTATACCTAGATGGTGCAACCAAATTCTCCAGCTTGAGTCTTATGCTCTTTGCCTCCTCCCTTTTATTTCTACCCCATTTCTAGTTACCCCATGAAGACTAGCGGGCCAAGGAGCCCCTTTGCACTGATTCTAAAAGGGTCCCTCAACTAATTGGGTTCCCCACCGAAGCAGAGCCTGGGACATAGTTTAAGGGCATGTAACTTTTCTTTTGAGATGTAGGGAGATGCAATAGAGATGAAGAGTTGCCACAAGGCAGGGAAGATACCCAAGAAAGGGTGCATGATTAAGCCAGCTAATTCTGAGGGCAACTGATTCCCAGTCTTACTAGAAAGCTCTGGGGATGTTAGAAAATACATGCTACAGGGGCGCCTGGGTGGCTCAATGGGTTAAGGCTTCTGCCTTTGGCTCAGGTCATGATCTCGGGGTCCTGGGATTAAGCCCCGCATCAGGCTTTCTGCTCAGCAGGGAGCCTGCTTCCTCCTCTCTCTCTGCCTGCCTCCCTGCCTACTCGTGATCTCTCTCTGTCAAATAAATAAATAAATAAATAAATAAATAAATAAATAAATAAACAAACAAACAAATAAATAAAAGAAAATACATACTAACTGGTGGGCCAAAGAACAGTGGTGCTTATGTCCTAGATTTCTATGTAATAGTTAAGGAGGCACCGGGATCAGTGTTGTAGGGAAGGTGGATTCCAGTAGTCACCCAGCAAAGACACAAGCACTGACAGCCAGCCCGAAGTGCTTCAACACGGAAGGAAGCCAAGGGGACATGGGCATAGCATTGACCCCATCAACTGCAATCTTCCATGCATCTTGCCCTTCTAAGAGACTAAAGTGACTTTTGGGGACTGGAGCTCATTGTGATAAAACTACGCAAGGCTCTTCCCATAAAGCAAACCTAAGATGTCATGTGCTCAGTGCTATTTACCGATACCCCGTTTATTTGCTTAGCTCGTCTCTTCCCTCCATATTGTTGTTCTTGGTTGGCCAGTAAGCATCAAGATTCTATAGTCCTAAGGCATAATATTTTTTGTTTGCATACCTTATAACTTCACAGATTGCTACAAGGAAGGTAATCATTCTTCAAAGTGCCATTTATAAGGAAATAAAATCAAAGGCAGGTTCTATCACAAAACAAATATTTCACGATTTCATTGTGATGAAAATGAACACAGGTCATTTTAGACAACGGTTTTTTTTAATTGAAAATTTCAGGACCTGTGGTTGGAGAAACTTGCCATTTCAATTTGCTTATCCTCCACAGAAATGTTTCAAGTTTATGCCAAAAAGGCCTCCCTGTTACAATCTCAATCATTTCTCTCATTTTGTTGCTTCTTACTGAAAAGGCTTAGTTTCAAGCTTATTTTCCGTAAGTCCTGGTCTCATTTTTACTTGCTGATCCTTGCAGAGAAAAGCAGAATTTTGTCACTAAAGTATACCAGCGGCTATAGGAAGACTGGTTTATACAGAACATTCTTTCCCTGATTTTGTTCAAATGCAAGTACTGATATAATTTGATGAAAGTAGCTGTAAAATATGCTGGGTATGTGGGAGGTAGGAGTACGGAAGGGGTTTGAGAAATTCTAATCCTGGGGCTCTCAAAACTGTGAGAGTCGGACCCCATCTGGTGTAAATGGATTAAAAATCTTTTCTCATTTCAAAGGTTTGATCTCAACAAGGGCTTGATTTGATGAAATCAAAGTGGCAGCTTGGGTTTGAAAACTATTTAGAGTGGAACTTCCTCAAGTTTACATGTGAGGGAAGAATTGGCAGAGGTAGAAATGTGGGGGGACCAAGTATTTATATGTTTGTTTCACTGGAGGTCTGTTTGCAGAGAGAAGAAGGGTGGGGGGGGGGGAGTTGAGAATGAGGATAAGTATCAAGTTACTTGTGTAACAGAAAGAAGTTTTTCTAAGTCTTCAATTGCAAAGTGAAAAACTACATATGCTTTGAAAGGACAGTCTCTTTCTGCAAAAGCTAGTCTAGATAACGTCTTCCCTTCCTCCTCCTCTATCCCACCCCTGACATATGCTCCCAGACCTCTGCACTTCAAGTTACCTTCCCCTTACTTGTGTGCCCTCATTAGACAGATGCCCCATGTAGGCACAAGATAGAAAACAAAAACAAAAGTATGGCCCCATTGCTAGATGGTAGATAAACTGTGAAACATAAAATGGCCTACATATGGGGTCTCTAAGGCCTAAATTCTTAAGAGAGTTTTGTCAAAGAGGAACTCACCTTCTTTCAACTGAGCTGGGGCCATTATTCCTCTCACTGAGAATTTGCAACTTTGTTGTTTCTAGGATGATCCAGGAGTAGTTTGGCATACTTTCCTATCCCCCAACACACTATGGTTAACAGAAACTCTGGCAATCTCTGTCTTTGCCAAGAGACACGATCTATGGAGCATTTACAATAGAAAAGTTGTCAGAAAAATATCTGGTTCAATATTCTGCACAAATTTGGGATGCTGTAGAAGCTAGCAACGTGGCAGGGATAGGCAGGACACTTGAGGAAACAGAAAGCAGTGACCTAAATTGGCCACGCTGCTCAGAGCTGACGAACCGAGTGCAAAAATCACTGAGCGAGATTGTTTTATATGCATAAGAAACCCCCAAGATGGACATTAAGCACCTCCGGACATATTATAAATTGTCTTAGGCTTTAAGTTCACACTGAGTTCTACACATTGAATGTAAGTTTATTGAAAGCATGAAGTCTGCTACAAAAAAATGGAATTTAAACTCCACAACGCACGTTCATCCTGGCTGCACTGACTGTCCACTCTCTTTGCTCTCCCTTCCATATTTGCTTTCCCCTACAGTTATTTTGTTACCTATATATGGGACTATAACTATTTTATAGCAAATAAATGCAGAATTCCTTGCATAAAGTAAAGGTACATAAAGGCACTAAATTTGTTTTCTATTTCTATTTCAATTTCTATTTTATAACAAACTACCATTAATTTAGTGACTGAAAACAATACAAGTTTATTATCTTTCTGTTCTGGGGTCACAAACTTGAAATGAATTTCTCCAGACTAAAAACAAGGTTGTTTCTTGGAATTATAGGGGACATTCCTTTTCCTTGTCTTCCTTACTTCTAGAGACTGAAGGCATTCGTTGGCTCATGGCCCCTTTCCATCTCCAAAGCCAGCAATTGCATCACTCGTGCATCCTTCTAGAATTCTTAATTCTTCCTCTCCTCCCTCCTCTTTCACTCATAAGGGTCCTTGCCCTTACATTGGACCCACCTGGATAAGCCAGGATAATCTCCCCATCCCCAAATCCTTACCTTAATCACATTTGCAAAGTCCCTTTTGCCATGTAAGGTAATACAGTCACAGTTTCTGGAGATTAGGATGTGAATTTGGGGGGAGGGGGACATAATTCTGCCTATGACAGGTACATAAAATAAAACACACATTACTGAAAAAAACACTACTCTATCAGTCAGATTTTAGTATGCTAAATTTATTCTTTACCCTATTATCTAAATTTAATATCTACCTTAGCTTTAACTGAAGAAAGTTAGGGATGTATTAACTTTCTGGACTGTTTAACAGGTACTCGGGTGGCTTCAATGTAATACTATGCTTTCAAACGTTTAGCATAGATATTTGTTCATTTTCATTCATAGTGATAAGTGAATTAAAGGTGACATCCCTTGTAATTACTTCTGATCTTGGTATATGACAACAAAATGAATAATCTAGCTCTACTGGGTAATTTATTTATGGAGAAAGGATAAGGAGAATGCCAGGGGGAAAGTAGAAAGATTTTAGATATCTGGCCCTGGCTCAACTAATCCCATTTCAGATGTGAAAAATCAGGTCTCAGAAGTTCAGTGAAAATAAATAAGTAAGTAAGTAAGTAAGTAAGTAAAAGTTCAGTGAATGGCAGATTCACAGAATAGTGGAGTGAGGACTTCTATGAATCTGATCTACCATAAAAGTGAAGAAAACATTGGCAAAATTTGTGAAGATCAACATTTTTATGACTCTGAAAACTAACCATCAGTCTACAACAATATGAAGAGTGTTTATTAAAGAAAAATTGCTGAACATTATTAAGAATAGCAGGGTTCGTGGTATTCTAAATTTGACCTACTCCCATTCCTGTCTCGCCAGTTCCACAGTAGCCTTCAAAAACAGCCTCATAACTATAGTAGCAGCTACTAGGAAGCGAAGCTCCCAAACCTGGAGCTTTTTCACTATTTGACTTGTCTTGCTTCTCTGTGGAAAAACACAATCTGCAGGAATATTTTCATTTAGTCTGACCTAGAATTCACTCCTCAGGAAAAATCCTATCCCCAGGGCATTTGTTAAAAGCAACCTGAGGCGATTGTTTACCACAGCAGCTGCCAGAGGATGCCATACCAGTTGGAGTAAACAAAAAACTTGCTAAAACCTAAAAGGAAGACTTAGGGTGTGATATGTCACTAGGGGGCTTTGAAAACTTCTGAGACATTTCTGAGGACCTACAAGGTTGTGCACATGTGTAGTGCTGTGTGCCTGATCAGGAAGGCCCAAACTATAACCTCTGTGGAACCTTGAGGACCTGCACAAGCAGGAAGTAAAGATTAAGGCAGAGATGTAAGGAGTTGGAGCATCAGGGGTTTATCTCAGCATGCTCAGAGTCCTTCAACAAAGGATAGAGGACTTACTGGTTTAATGTATGTAATAAAATCCCTGACCAGTCATTACCTGATCACTAAGGAAAGACCTCAGTGACTATACACTAGAACGTTAAGAATTTTAAGGATTATTCCAGTAAAGTCACTAAATAAGCACCAAACAGCAACAAAAAAGCAATAGTAAAAAATTATAGGCTGGAGTACAGGTAATCTGATTTGCACAGTTGCCACAATATATTACCTAAAATGTTTAGTTTTCAATAAAACATTATGACATACAAAGAAATAGGAAAGTATGGTCCATACAGGACGGGAAGAGGGGGGAGAAAACTGCCCATAGAATGTGCTTCTGAGGGGTCCCAGATATTGGGTTTACTAGACAAAAACCTAAAGGAAAGCATATCTAAAGGATTAAGGAAATGTATTATAACGATGTCTCACAAAATAGTATCAACAAAGAGAAATTACAACAGAAAAGAACCAAGTAGAAATTTTTGCTTTGAAAATATAATAGCAAAAATGAAGAATATACTAGAGGAACTGAAAAACAAATATGACCTAGAAAAAGAAAATTTAGAGAACTTAGAACAGATCACTTGAGATTATCCTATCTAATAAGCAGCAAGCAAAAAATAAAAATGAAAATGAAAATTAATATAGCCATAAGACACCATTAAGCATGGCAACACATGCATAATGGGGGTCCCAAAAAGAAAGAGAAGGGAAAGAAAAGAACAAATAGAATATCAATAGCTGATGGCCAAAATCTTTTAAAATTTGATGAAAGAAATTTATTTGCAAGATACTAAAAAACTCCCAGTAGGATAAACACAAAGAGATTCACACCTAAATACATACTCAGACTGCCAAAGTGAAAAACAGAGAAACATGGAAGCAACTTCCATTAGGCCAGTATTAACACGATGCCCAAAACCGACAAATATATCACAAGAAGAAGAAAAAAACACTATACACCGATATTCCTTATGAATATAGATGCTAAAATCCTCAACAAAAATTAGCAAACTGAATCTACCAACATATAAAAAGGATTATACATCTTGGCTAAGTAAAATTTATTTCAAGAATGTGAGGTTTATTTAACATATGAAAAACCTATTATGTTAAAGAAATAAAGAACAAATGCCATATGATCATTTGAATAGATGGAAAACAAGCACATGACAAAATCCAGTGTCTTTCATGATAAAAACTCTCAAAAAACTAGGACCAGAAGGCAACTTCTTCAACCCATAAAGGCTATAAAAACTGCAGAGCTAACACTTAATGTTTATGATCTGAGTGTTTTTCCCTAAGATCAAGAACAAGACAAGAATGTCTCTTCTTGCCATTTCTAGTCAACATTGTATTGGAGGTTCCAGTCAGGAAAGTTAAGGAAAAGGTATAAAAGTCATTCAGATTAGAAAGGAAGAAGCATTATGCTGTGTTATTACGGCATTATGTTATATTATGTTAGAGGCAATGTTGTTTCTATTGACAGGTGACATAATCTTGAATATAAAAATTCCTAAAGGATCCACAAAAAGAGTATTAGAAATAACAAGTGAGGTTGCAAGATATAAGATCAATGTAAAAAAATCTGTTTCTCTTTACTAACAATGAACATCCCAAAAATAATAAATGAAATTAAGGAAATAATTCCATTTAGGGTAGCATTAAACATAAAATACTTAGGAATAAATTTAACAAAGAAATTTTCATCCTCAAATCTACTAAATACTAGAAAAAATCTCATGTTTATGGGTCGCAAGACTTAAATTGTCAAGAGAGGACTTCTCCCCAGATTGATATACCCTATCAAAATACAAACTGGCTTTTTTTGTGTTTATGGCTATTGACAGGCTGGTTTCAAAATCTTATGGAAATGCAAGGGACCCAGAAGTGCTGAAACAATCTTGAAAAACAACGAAGTTGAAAGACTCCTCTTTCCCAATTGCAGGACTTATTACAAAATATAGAAACAATAGACATATAGATTAATGGAATGAAACTGAAGGTCCAGAAATAAACTCTTACATTTACAGTCAACTGAATTTCTGTGAGCATTCCAAAGGAATTCAGCAGAGGAAATAATCTTTCAACAGATGGTTCAGAGATAAATGAATATTCTATGTGAAAGGTTGATAGCGGATCCCTATCTCACACCATAACAAAAATTAAATCAGAATGGACTGTATACTAAATACCTAAGTGAAATAGATAAACTATAAAACTCTTAGAAGAACACACCAAAATAAATCTAATAAACTTAAGTTAGGTAATGGTTTCTTAGTTATAACATCAAAAGCATAAATGACAAAATAAAACATAGATAAATTGGACTTAATTAAAATTTAAAAACTTGGGGCACCTGGGTGGCTCAGTTAAGTGTCTACTTTCAGCTCAGGTTGTGATCTCAGGGTCCTGGGACTGAGCCCTGCTGAGCAAGGAGCCTGCTTTCTTCCTCTCCATCTCCCTCTCCCCATTCCCCTGCTCCTTTGTCCTCTCTCTCTCTCAAGTAAATAAATAAAATCTTAAAATAAAATTTTAAAAAACCTTTTGAACTGTAAATGTTAGCTTCAAGGAATTAAAAAGACAACTCACAAATTGGAGAAAGTATTTATAAATCTGAGTACAAGAGATTTGTGTCCAAAATATGTATAAAAACTCACAAGTTAACAATAAAAAGATAAATAGCCCTATTTAAAAATAGAGAAAGGATTTGAATAAACATTTCTCCAAATAAAATATACAAATGGTTAATACAAGAAGAAAAAGTGGTTAACATCATGAGTCATTAGGAGAATTAAATTATAATAACAATGAGACACCATTTTGTACCACAAGGATGGCTACAGTAAATATGATCATTACAAGTGACAGTGAGGATGGAAATACAAGTACTAAGTACAGTAAGTCTGAGCTTCTAGGTTGCTTGTGGGGATGTTAGGCGGTGCCGCTTCTTTGGAAACAACTTGACAGTTCCCAAAAAGTTAGACTTAGTTATCATTTTTTTAAAAGATTTTTATTTATTTATATGACAGAGAGAGAGAGAGAGAGAGAGAGAGATCACAAGTAGGCAGAGAGGCAGGCAGGGAGAGAGAGGGAAGCAGGCTCCCAGAGCCCAATGCGGGGCTCAATCCCAGGACCCTGAGATCATGACCTGAGCTGAAGGCAGAGGCTTTAACCCACTGAGCCACCCAGGCAACCCAAGACTTAGTTATCATTTGACCCAGCATTTCCACTCCACATTTGAAATAGAAATATATGTTCACACAAAAACTTACACATGAATGTTCATAGCTGCATTATTCATAATAGTCAAAAAGTTGAGACAACCCAAATGCCCATCAAGTGATGGACAAACAAGATGAGGTGTGTGCCTGCAATGGAATATTATCTGGTCGTAAAAAGGAGCGAAGCACTAATACATGATACAACACGGATGAACCCCGAAAGCAAGATGCTAAATGAAAAAAGCTAGACGCTAAAGACCACTTAGTATATGACTCCATGCATGTGAGACGTCCAGAATAGGCACATCTACAGAGACAGAAAGGGATTTGGAGTTCCGTAGGACTGGAAAGGAAGGAGCTATTCTATTGAGTGAATTAAGAATGAGCGCTGATTCATAGGATGATGACTTAGGTCATCATTCATTCTGAAATGAATAGTGGCAATGGTGGCACCCTCTTGTGTATAAACTGAAAGCCTGACCTTCACACTTGTACACTTACAAGGGCTGGAATTCTGTTGGCCCACACATAACTGATCGTGGTTCAAGGTGAGCTTGTTGTCTGGTTGGTTGATGGGTTTGTGTGTGCTGTGCGGGGAAGGACAGACTTTGCCCTCCTCGGAGTGGGGTGAGATTGTTTGGGAAAGTGGTCGGTCCCAAGTTGGTTTTGAAAAGGTGAAAACCTGGGGCGCCTGGGTGGCTCAGTGGGTTAAAGCCTCTGCCTTTGGCTCAGGTCATGATCTCAGGGTCCTGGGATGAGCCCCTCGTGGGGCTCTCTGCTCGGCAGGGAGCCTGCTTCCCTCTCTCTCTGCCTACTTGTGATCTCTCTCTGTGTGTCAAAAAAATAAATAAAAAAGAAAAGGTGAAAAACAGGGTTTGAACTGCAGGGCTCTGGTTGAAAGGAAATGTAGAAGAACAGGAATTAAGTCTCTGACCGTTTCTCATCAGCTTGTGTTGAGCATCCCTGGGTGTTATTATCAGTCCTAAGTATCAGTCATGTGAAGTTGGGAAGTGGCATGTGTGGTGAGGATGTGCTCTGAGTTTTCCATTTGGTTTCAAAGTTTAGGGGATCCGGTTGGGAAGGTGCACCCCCCAGAGGACGGACCTCGACTTTCAAAACAGGCACGGAGCAGATGTGGAAGCGTCCAACGGGAGGTGGTGGCTGAAGTCGCTTGAGGTCATAAGATACCCAGGCAGTGGAGTGACGAAGGCACTGAATCCTTACTTCATGTAAGCCAGTGAAATATCCAGCATTCTCGGTCTGTGATGGAAGCAGGTTCTATGTGACAGCAGCGGCGGTGGTGGTGGTGGGGGGGTTATGTGTGTGCAGCGTGTGGTGTATTTGCATTAGTGTGCATGTGAGTGCAGGTGTGTGTGTGTGTGTGTGTGTGTGTGTGTGTGTGTGGCATGTGTATCTGGGGACAGCCAAATGTTCTTTAGTCCTCCGTTCTAAAATGCATCAAGATCTCACTTTTATTAGCATAGAATGTTACCCATAAACGATCATTTTATCATTTTAACTAATGCTTACTTTTTTGTTTGTTTTGAATGGATTTTATCTTTTAGACCGGTTTTAGACTTACGGAAAAATTGAGAAAAGAGTAGAGAGAACTCTTATAGAGCCCCTCACCCGTTTTCCCTGCCATGAATGTCTTACATTTGTAGTTGTGTATTTGTTACAATCAATGAAACAATGTGAATTATTATTAACTAAAATCCATCATTTGTCAGATTTCCTTTTCTTTTTGCCTTTTTTTCCCCTGATGCTTCAGGATCCCATCCAGGATATATCTACTTGTTATGTCTCTTTAGGCCTCTCTGGGCTGACAACTTCTCAGAGTTTCCTATGACTTTGACAGTTTCGAGGGGTACTGGGCAAGTATTTTGATGTTTTACTTTTACTATGCCAAAAAAATATTATAACAACTAACACTTGCTGAGCATTTCATTCATAGTATCTCTTTTGATATTCACTGTACCTTTTTGTCTTTGCAGGATTACCATTTTTATGATTTCACAGGTGGGGAAACTGAGGCTTTCTTTTCTTTCCCATGGCGCGTTTAACTAGAGAACGCAACAGTTGAGCTGGGGTAGGAGGTTGAGGACGGATATGCGTATTTTAAGCCTTAGAAACGAGTTTAACTAACTTTCCTGCACTGCATATCGCGAATGACTTCCAATTACCTCCACCCATGAAGGCACCTGAACTTTTTCTGAAAAGGATTTATACCTTTGAAAGTTGTGAGGTTGTGTACTTGCTGATATTCTTTTAGAAACCTGCTTCTCCCTACGCCAAGCAGGTCATTCAAAATGCGGGTTGCAACGGGATGTCACGGAGACACAGAGACCTGGGAAAATTGTCCCCTTGTCAGATGCTACAGCTACTGCAGAAAGCGGCCCGTTGACTGTGGGCTGAGGCTGTGCCCCATCTCCCATCAGTCCAGCCGCTTGCAGACCAGTCACAGTTAAGCCAAATGTCTGACCATTTTTTCATCAGCGAGCAGATAATAATTCAAAGGCCTGGGCCAAAGCAATCTCTCTGAAAAGATCTTATGAAATCATTTCTCTTTGCAAATCCATAAAAATCGCCTCGGACTCCTTATCAATAGGAAGGCTTAGAGGGAGAGCAGAAGTCGTTGGATTATGATGTGCTCGTTTTAATGAAATTCCTCTCCTGCTGAGAAGTTCCCTGCAGATTTTCCATATTTCAGCCTGGGAAAGGTTTGATGCTTTCCTGCCAGTGCCAAGAGTTAATTGAAAACATTTCAGGATAAATTCAGCTCCGAGGCCAACGCTTGGAGCCCATAATTATTCTTAGCAATAATAGAGGAGTAATACAATTATTAATAGGCATGTTGTATCCTCTTAAAGTGCCCATGGGTTCAGGAACCGTGTCTTCGATAGTCTTTCTAAAGCTCCACACAAAACCTTGAAACTAAGAGACTGGAAACTTAGAAGAAAAATAAACTTTGCTGCTAAATTATATAGTTTGGCTCTTCCTGTTTTGTAGTGGACCCATGGTAGTAGATGATTGCTGTTTTTCCCCAAAGTTCTATTTTCAAATCTAGCATTGGGTTTTGAGAAATACACACTTATGGATATTAAAAGAAAATGTCTGTAAACATCGGCAAAACATTTACACAGTTATAATTGTGTGATGTTTTAAGACAGAGCTCACCAGGGGAAACTTGCCTTTTTGACACCATCTATCAAAACTGAATGAGCCTTAAATTGAAAATACAGCCTATCTTGCCCTCTCCCTGCTATTTGGCTATCTCCTAAACTTTCTTGAATAATGTGGAAAACTAATATTTAGTAGTTGTTATTATTTTTTTTAGTAGTTGTTATGAATATAAATTCTTATCTTCTTTACTTGTTAATGCAGCTTGGAATATTCATTCTTTTATTACCAACCTCCCATCTTTTTTTGAAAACCTATGATGAAAACTTTTCTTGCCAATCTTTCTGGGGTTCTCATGGAAATGTTAGGATACCTGAGCAAATCAGAAACACATTTTTGTCCTGGGTGCTGCCTGTTAAAAGAATAATCAATACCATCCAACTTTCCAAACTTCTCATCTGCTCGCTAGGATTCACAGACAGAATGTGTATGAAGGAATGGGCTGTCACACAGAGTATGAGCCGCATTATTCTTTAAAGCAACACTACAGGTTTAAATCTCTACTACGGCTTTCAAGTCATTCAATCATTGTGTCAACTTTTTGTTTTCTAAGAATTCATAAGAATTTTACATACATATATATATATTTTAGTATTACTACATACCCATTTTCTACATAACGAAAACAGACTCACAGTGTAAGGGAGTGAGTGGCAGTAGGGGCTAGAATTCTCATCTGCTCATTTCTTGTTCGACTTGCTTTCTGGAGTGTAAGCTCCTGGAAGGCAGGGATGGTTCAATCCCTGCTCTTGTCTCCCATGCCTAGAACGGTACTGAACTTTCACTGAATAAATGACTGAATTTTCTGGCTCTCCTTGACTCTTGCTTTTACTCAGGGGAAACAAACACAATTAGAAGTAATTTTCTACTTCATTAAACTATGATGGCTTGGTTTTGGTGGTGAGTGGTTCTATAATAAGATCATTTTAATTTAAGAGGCATAATAAGTGCTTTGGGGATATTCTCTTAGATGTTAGCCAGAAAGGTTCTGCTTCCATAGTGGGATTTAAGGACTCTCCATAAAACGACACCAAAAGATGCCTCTGTTCCATCCAACAGACCGCATGGAAGCCCATCACCCTTCAGCTTGTATCGTGTTCCTCAAAGTGCAATCAAGAGAGTTTGTGAAGATGCTGCTCAAACACAGATTCTCATGCCCCAGCCTGCAGAGATTCTGATTTGGTAATATAAGCCCAGGAATCTGCAATTTGAACAGGCTCCCTCCCCAAAGCACTCATGCCCATTGCAGTCTAGGGAACACCGTTAAAGTTTTAAACCCCATGATTGAATGTGGCCTGAGAGGAATGAGCCGCTATGATACACAATGTGTCACTATCATATGTTTTGATACTTACTGTAGGGGGAACTGAGCTTTCTCTAAAGTGAATCCTAACTAAAGAATATACCAACAGGACCAGGAAATAAATCAATATCGTGAAAGAAATAAAAATTGGACGGCAATCCCGTCACCCCTCTATACCTCTTCTCAAAGCCCCTCTGTGAGTTGGCTGGGGCTCTAACAAAGTACCATAAACCGAGGAGCTTAAACCACAGAAAATGTTTCATGGTTGTGGAGGCTGAAGTCTGAGACCAGGGGGTGGGCAGAGTTTGGTCCATCTGGGGGCTGTGAGAAGAGTCTGTCCCGTGCCTCTCCTCTAGTATCTGGGCATCTGCTCGAAGTCTTTAGTATGCCATGCCTTGCAAAGCCTCGCGCCATCTCTTTCTTCTTCTTCACATGTGTCCTCCCTATGCACATGGGACTGTGCCCAAATTTCTCCACCAGTTGTATTGGTCCATTCCCTGTGACTTCTTTTTAACTTTGCTAATAACATCTGCAAGGACCCTATTTTCAAATAAGGTCACATCTTGAGTTATGGGAGGGGGTTAGGAGTTCCTCATAAAAATTTGGAAGGGAGAGACAAAGTTCAAGAAAAATATCCTCTATCTTGGATTAGCAGGCACCAGGGACACTTGAGTTTGGTGGGGCCAAAGCAGGCCAAGATAAACCCACAACAGGCTTGTCACCTCTGTGGGCTGAGTGCACAGAGGGGTCCCTGTAAGGACAGCCACATTGAGAATGGAACAGACTGTCCAGTAGAGTCTCAGCTTGAACTGGTGGGTGAGGGGCATCCCTGGGGAGTGGGGCCATTGGAGGAGGAACTGGGGAGACTGGAGAAGCCAAAGCTGAAGCACTGGAACTAAGGAGAAAGACAGAGAAATGACTGCCACTGGTGACTTCTCAAAATTTTTTTGTTTTTAATTTTTTTTTTCATAATTAACATGTAATGTATTTTTTGCGTCAGCGGGACAGGTCTGTGACTCATCGGTCTTACACAACACCCAGCGCTCACCTCGACACATATGATCCCCAATGTCCATCACCCAGCCACGCTCTCCCCTCCAGCAACCCTCAGTTCGTTTCCTTAGATTAAGAAGAGGGTATTAGGCTAAGTGAATTAAGTCAATCAGAGAAAGAATTATCGTATGATCTCACTGACATGCAGAATTTAAGAAACAAGACAGAGGATCGTAGTGAAAAGAGAGAGAAAAGTGAAGCAAGACAAAACCAGAGAGGGAGATAGACCATAAAAGATATCTCAAAATTTCTATATGCAGAAGCTTAGGGGCACTGGTGCTGTGGGAGATTGGGAAATGTACTTTGAAATCGTGCTGACTTAGCAAACATCTCATCATTTCCACATAGCTCATGTCAACTGGATGGCTGGGGTGGGGGTCAGTTGATAGGAGTTTGGGGGTCACAATAGCATCCTTCCCTCTGTTCCACCCCGCTATCCTTTGCTGGCCAATAATGACAAAAATGATAATGATAATCATGATATGTCTCTGTAGCATGCAGTGTAGTTCCTGGCACATATGAGATACTTATGAAATATCAGTTGAGTGACTTGCTCAAAAGGGCGAAGGCTTCACTTAAGACCAAGCATGTTTGTTTCCTAAGAAAAATATTCTCACTGGTGACATCGCAAACAAATTAGTCAGATGGTGTGCTTGGAGTGTGCTTGGTTGACAAAAAGAATTTATTCCAAAAGATTTGGCATGGCTCTGGGATGTCTTATAGAACCTGTGATGGGAAGGGGATATTTATGATGAGAGTCAGCAAGAGAAGCTGGATGTTAGAGTCACACTAAATGATCCTTAAATTTTATCATTAATCAAAGCTACCTTTGCCACTCTTTCCCAATGGGGAGAGGTTTTATCAGAAGCTGGAGAAGACTGTTGAGGGCCCCATACATTTGGACTAACCCTATCCCTGTCCCTGGAGTAATACGGTTTATAGGTCCAATAATTATAACAACAATTCACATTTAACTGGGTGTCTATGTGGTGCAGGATCAATTTCATAGGAAGAACTCATTTGGTCTGCATTTTACCCCCTTCTGGAGCTAGTAGTGTTGATATGATCATCTCCATATTCCAGTGACATTGACAGATGCCATTCACAGACCATCTGTTCAGGTTCCTGCACATTAAGATAGGGAACCTCCACTCCTGGTTCTTTAGGAAGTCCTGGGATTTTTTAAAATAAGGATCCAGGGGCGCCTGGGTGGCTCAGTGGGTTAAAGCCTTCGGTTCAGGTCATGATTTCGGGGTCCTGGGATCGAGCCTGCTTCCCACCTCTCTCTGCCTGCCTCTCTGCCTACTTGTGATCTCTTTCTCTCTGTCAAATAAATAAATAAAATCTTTTAAAAATAAAATTAAATAAAATAAAATAAGGATCCACTCAGTTCCTAGGACATCATTTTTCCCCCCCTAGTCCCTTCTGTATCTAATTTCCTCTTTTCCTGGGTTCTCATTCCCCACTCTGCATTTTGCACCTGTTTATCTACTCAAGCACTAATTCACCATAGTGAGGACTCCTGAAGCCCATCCCCTATTCCTAATTCTTCTTGTTGTATCTGATCTTGCTATCATAATTCTCATTCTCTTATTTCTGACTTCCCTACTACAAATTATGGTTTGTTTCTCATGAAAAGCATTTGAGTTATCTTTTTGTGTTCTGCAGTCAATCTAGAAGCTTCCTTCTGTGTCCTCACTTTAACCTATCAAGGTCCTTCTTAAATAGACAAATTCTTCCCTAAGAGGGACTTTGGTTCCAGCTGAGAAAGTTAAGTTTTCTTACTTCTCTTTGATCTCATAACAAGTCTCTAAGGTAGATAATTGATTACTTCTATTTTGCTTGTCTGAAAAAAAAAAAACAACAAACCACCAGTAACATGTATTGTAAATTCTAAGTAAAGATGTATTGCAAAGAAAAAATATTAGTAACAAAGCAGAAGAAACAATTTATCTGATGTGTAACATAGGAGTGCGGGAATGGAAAGAAAAGGAAAGGCTTGGGAAGAGTTACTGCTTTCTTTAAAAGGACAAAACAGAAATTGATTAAGTTTAGACACTGAGAGAAAATAATAGTTAAATATATGGGCTCAATTTAAGTATGAACCCTGGAAAAACAAAAATGCAATTTTTAACTTCTAAACAATTGGGGAAAAGGAAGACAGTTAAAAAAAAAAAAAAAAAAAAGACATGATCAATCCAAGGAAGGCAATCGAAGTGGTAGTAGTGAAAAAAGAAAGCATGGTAAATTTAAAGCACAAACTAAGAAGATAAAAATGAATTGAAACAAACCAATAACCAGTGAATGTAAATGTAAATAGATTTAACTTGCTAATGAAAAGATACAAGCTCTGTTCGATTAAAAAAAATAGTACAGACCAACCACTCAATCAGACAAAACTCATCCTAACTATGTGTTCTTTACAAGAACTAAAATAAAAGAACATAAAAGGATTGAGAGCAAAGAGCTGTAAGAAGCTATATCACCCCCTGAACAGTGTTAAAAGATAACACGAGTAGAATGAAACAAATTATGAAATAAGATATGTATTTCGATTTTATTTAAATGTATAGAAAATATTGAATGGTTGTATATAAATGGCATAGATAATCTCTATGTGTTATTATTTGGAGTGTTTTTTATTTTCTTCTTCTTAACTTTATCTTCTACATTTTCAGTATGTATGCATTACTCTGTAAAAGGAAAAAGCAAAGTGTGGTTTATGTTACAAAAAATAAATACCATAAATTAACAAAATAAAAGCAGATGCAGCAGCATTATTATAAGAATAGATGGAAAGACAGAAGTCATTAAAAAAATAAAGAGTTATGTTTCATATTGTTAGAAGATATTTTGTGACATGGGGATAAATGGTCATGTAACTAAGTGCATTTTACACTACAAAAGATCTGTGTAAAATGTGATAGAAATGGAGAAATTAACAAATCAATTTTGATGATTCCATAGAATCCACAGTAAAAGACTTAAACATACCTTTTTAAGAAAACAACAACAACCAGGAAGGAATAGAGACAATGTACAGTTAACAGTCACCTAACAGGCAATAAAATGGCATTAAATTCATATCAGTGAATAGTGACCCTAAATGTAAATGGGCTAAATGCCCCAATCAAAAGACACAGAGTATCAGAATGGATAAAAAAACAAGACCCATCGATATGCTGTCTACAAGAAACTCATCTTAGATTCAAAGTCACCTACAGATTTAAAGTGAGGGGGTGGAAAACAATTTACCATGCTAATGGACATCAAAAGAAAGCTGGGGTGGCAACCCTTATATCAGATAAATTAGATTTTCAGCCAAAGACTATAATAAGAGATGAGGAAGGACACTATATCATACTTGAAGGGACTGTCCAACAAGA
>CM053615.1:21140835-21193471 GCA_028646535.1 Procyon lotor
TACAATTGATGAACCAGTGTTGGTACATTATTGCTAATTAAAGCCCTTAGTTTACATTATGGTTCACTCTTTGTGTTGTACATTCTGAGGATTTTGATAAGTGCATTTATTTATTTATTTTTTACCATGTAAATTTATTTAACTTCGTAGTTTATTTACCAAGCATTTACAAAGATGGTGCCACACAGGGTAGTTTCGCTGCCCTGAAATCCCCCTGGAAGCACTCTGCTTTAACCTAGAAGGCATCTCAAGGCAAATCCTTTCATTTATAGCTTCAATACTTAAAGCTTCCACATTCAGTATTTCTTTTTTTGTCCATGAACAAAATAAAGTGAGGCCATATGTGCAATTTGAATCCAAAAGGTGTACACATCTCCTCAAATGACTAACAATTTATATTGTCATAATCATCCATATAATCCAGTTCTCTATCCCATATAATCCAGTTCTCTATCCCAGAAATATTGAATTCTTGCCTGGGTCAGCACTCTTTTCCAATGTTCTTCTGATTAGGGCACTTTGTGATAAGTGGCTTAATACTTGATGCCTTGGCTTCATGCATGGACAAGCATTTTTTTTTAAAGATTTTATTTATTTATTTGACAGAGAGAGCGAGAGAGCACAAGCAGGGGGTGCACTAGGCAGGGGGAGATGGAGAATCAGGCTCCCTACTGAGCAAGGACCCCGCCCCCCCCGACGTGGGACTCCATCCCAGGACCCCAGGATCATGACCTGAGCCAAAGGCAGGTGCTTAACCCACTGAGCCACCCAGGTGCCCCACAGACACACATTTAATTACCAAAGCTCCTTTCTTTTTCTTCTTTTTGGTTTGCTTTCTAGTTTATTTTACTTAAAATTAAAAAAAAATTTTGTATAGACAATATGTGCACATAGTATGCACATGTTTTAAAAAGCACATAGCATTCGGAAAGCCTCCATTCATCTTTGCATCTGTGTACCTTCTTCCTACAACCACTATTATCAATTTCTTGTATGCATTCTCAGAAATATTGCATATGTATGTAAATATATTTTGTAAACAATGATCTTTGCCTTGTTTTTTAACATATTTTATTTATTTTAAAAAAGTTTTTTAAAGATTTTATTTATTTATTTGACAGAGAGAGAGAAAGATCACAAGTAGGCAGAAAGGCAGGCAGAGAGAGAGGGGGAAGCAGGCTCCCTGCTGAGCAGAGAGCTTGACATGGGGCTCGATCCCAGGACCCTGAGATCACAACCTGAGCTGAAGGCAGAGGCTTTAACCCACTGAGCCACCCAGGCACCCCTAAAATATGTTTTAGACACTGTTCCATACCACTTAAAGTGTTGACATAGTACTTGCTTATATTTTTTGATGACTGTATAGTATTCCATTTGTGGGTATTTTTTCCCCATACATTATTTATCCAGTTCCTTATTTAGAAACATTTAAATTCCAGTCCTTTGCTATTTCAATGTGGCGGTGAATAACCTTACACATCTATCATATTATCAGTACTTTACTATAGCTAGAAGATACATTTTTAGGAGCGGAATTACTGAGTCCAAGAGGAGGTTCATTCGAAATCATGGTGGGTCAAATCATCTTCCTCAGTGCTGTGCCAGCATATGAGAGTGGTTGTCTTCTCACATTATCATTGACACAACATGTTACCGAACTTTTGGATCTTGGCTAATTTGATAGGCAAAAATAATATCTCATTCAGCTTTCATTTTAATTTCTCTTATTATGTGTAAGATATACATTATTAAGTTTTCAGAAAATTAATAAAGTAAAGATTGAAGTCATTTAAGTTCAAAAAGACCAAGTAATCCAATGTCGCCCATCTAATAAGTGAGAACACCCAGAAATCGATCTCCCAAGGTGGTCACCCTAGGCCATCACCCCACGTTGCTTCCTTAATACCCATCACCGTACCAAAGGGACTACTTAAAGATTTGTTTGCCTTTTGTGACAGCTTTCCTGCACTGAATAAGTAGTTGTCAAAAAAGATATTCTTTTAGCAAAGATTTACAAAAGATATTCTTTAGCAAAGGGAAAGACTTCTTCCTAAAATGGCAAGAGCAATGAATTCTGAAGAATCCTCCCTGTGTCCTTTTAAAAATTTCAAGAACTTCTCTTTTCCTCCTCCCTCATCCCACCTCGAGGCAGGGCAGGAAAAAAAAATATAAATCTCAGAATTATCTGAGTGACCACTGAATAATTGATCTAAGATGTACTTCCTGGACTTTTGTTAGAGGTGAACTGTCATATTATTGTTAAGATATTTTTGAGGAAATAAACTTTGCTGTTACTTCACCAACTTTTCACTCCAAAACACCAGGGTCCTCTTTGTATCTGACTTCAAACTTGAAGCACTGGGTTCTTCCTCGTACAGAACCCTGAGAACCTTGTGGGTTTCTGAGGAGCAGTTGAAGACTGCCTTTATCCATGATTTATATACATACATAATTGGCATTTGTTGGGTAGGTCAGGTGGAGGCTTGTCTCTGAACTTGGGCTGTTTCTGACCCATCTGTCTTAGTCAGTTTTTCGCTGAGAGGGGATTAATTGCCCTGATCATTATTTGCCTGGAGCTGGAGGTAGGTTTGAAGACACGAGAAGGGGCAGAGCCGTCTGGAGAAGAGTGTCCTGCGGTCTTAGGGCAGAGCAGTTTGTGGTAGCTGGGCACTTACTACACACATCAATAAAATGACTAAATGAAGCAACCTTCTGGAATAGAAGTCATGCAACCCTAAATTATGAATATGCATTGCTTTTATCTTCATGAAGCTGATGGGGAGCACCTACTACGTGTCAAGGACCATTGTGGATTTTAGAGGTCTCTCGATGAATAGCTTGGGGGGAAATGCGTGGGCACAGGGGGTTGTTTTATCCAGTGGTCACCATTATGATCTTTCCCTATTCTTCTAGTGGATCTGAGAACCTCTGACCAATCCTTACAAGAATGGGGCGCATTTCTGGAAAACCGCAGATTCCCTTAGGCTCAGTCTTATCTCTCTTCCACAAACAAAAGAAGTGAGCTGAACTCCTTCCTAAAATCGAGTACTTTATCTAGCTTCCAAACAGAAAAGTCTTTAAGAGTCTCAAATCCTTGAACAGCGTTTGGGGGAAGCGTAAATGACAAGGAGAAAAAACATCCCTTTAAAAACTGGTCAGCCACTTTTCTGCCAACGACTTGTCCAAATTGCTCAGGAGAAAGAAAAAAGAGAAACAAGTGCACATATACATTTTTAAAGTAGCTAGCAACCAAAACACCAATTATTTAACCACAGTAAAGAAACCAACAGCCAAACCACACTGATTATTTAACCGCGTATCCAAGTGCTGAACACAGCCATAGCCTGCCACCTTAATTTAATGTAAATATCCCCAGTAACCAGCTCCTATGGAGGCAAGAGCTGCAGCAAAGGACAGCTCCTCCCTTACCTTTCTTTGTCTTGGCTCCAGATGTCTGGAGTTGGAAACTGGCTGCGATCCAACTAATATTTTCCCCCCATTTTATATTTTTGTTTCTCTAAAAACCTGATTCATTCTTTCCTTACTGATCTACCAGTCTCATATGCATTCAGGGAGACATTTGGTGAGTTCTGTTCTTTTTCTCCTGATTTTCTCATTTTCTGTTCTTCTCCTTTCATTTCAATCCTGTCTTTCCCCCTCCTCTTCCTCTCTTACCTCAATGTTTTCATTCCAGTATATTTGGTTCCTTTTTCTTTAAATTCCACTAAGCAGCCTATGTAAGGTTATTCTCAGGGAGCGTTTATCAGAAAAACATGAACTTTCTCCTTTGCTATTTGCAATTACGCAATCTGCAATGGGTTGTAATTTACTAGAAAATAGACCCTTTCACTAGGAAATGCCCCAGTAGCTCACAGGTTCTGCTGGCCCAGGTGGTCCCACTCTCACTGCCCACAGATAAATGCATCTGACTCAAGGTCAGCCAACCCATGGGTGCCTAGCAACCAATCAGATTTCTCTTTGGGGGCTGATTAAAGGTGGATTGACGTAAAGGGCCATGTGCAAACGGGCGAGCTTAGCAAGAAAGAGGAGCAGAGAGAAACAGCTGAGAAAGACCATGACATCCATAGAAGATAAAACGTGAAGCAAGGGGTAACCATATGCTTCCCTGAAGGAGGGGTAGAAGAAGCACCTCACTGCCCATCGGGTGGTCCAGTTCTATTTCCAGTGATCCCAGTCTCTAATCCAGTTGCTAAGATCATGAAATGGATACGTTTCATTGTATTACATCTATGTCTGGGATTATAGGGTAAAATCATAGTCTGAGGTCACTTATCTGGCCCCCTTTTATCCATCCATTTCTTTCATGCCCTCCTCCATGTCCCTTTTCTCTGGACACAGAGTCAGTTTCAAGAAGAAGCTTCTGAATAAAATACCCATCTTACATTACGTAGGGACGTCTCCCAGAAAGAAAGTAGCAAGCTCAAAGAGGACTGGTACTTCTTGGAAGTGAGTCTCGGAGCTGTTCCACATAAATAACACTCACGGTTCCATTTCTGCCTCATGGCTCTCACCAGGCCCAATGAATGGCAAAGCAGTGTTGGGGAGGCCAAAATTTCTTCCCTCTCCCACCACCTTTGGAGTGCTCCATAATCTATGCTGATTTTTCCGACTAAACCAGACCAGGTCTGGGGGATGGGAAGTCAGAAATGCTCCTGGGACAAGTTAAGTTTGTAATGCTCATTGAACAACCAAGTAAATACACACACATGGAAATTAGAACAAGACTGGCATTGAAGATGACCCAAGTCATCTCCTGACTTTGGATGTGATTTTGAATGAAGGCACTGGATGAGATCCGCTAAAGGCATGAGCTTAGAGACAGATGGAGCAAACAAGGAGTGTAATGGGGACAAGAAAGTGTGAAGCCAAATGAAAAAGCAATTTGAAAAGAAGGAACAATTAATCGTGTCTCATGGTGCCGTAAAGTTAGATGAGATGAGGGCCAAGAAGTGGCCATTGGGTAGGGCAAGATTTCAGTCATTAGTGACCTCGATGAGTAAAATGGTGGATGGAAGTTGGCTAGAGTGAATTGAGGAAGAACTTGAGATGAGAATGGAAAAAACAAGGAATGTGGATTACATTGCTGGGTGCCCCGGAAGATCAAACAGTACCTGGGAGGATTACATTAGTAGGTCTTGGACAAATTACTTTGCATCTCCATGCCTCACTTTCCCCATCTGTAGAATGCAGGTAATAATAATAATAATAATAATCTGTAGCCTTTTAAAAATGTGGTCACAAATGGACGCTCCTTCCATCTAGAGGGAAGTCTCTATCCCCTCCGTTTTATGACTGCTCCAATCCATAGAATATGGTAGAAACAATTCTCCCACGCCTAGTTTCTGTCTTGTTCACGGGAACGCTTGCTCTTGGAATCCAGAATGGCCACGTAAGAAGTTCAAGGACTTTGAGGTTGCCATGTTGTGAGGATCCCCAAGCTACGGAGACATCACGTGAGTATAGGTTCCCCAATCCGCAGTTCTACCTGGAGCCAGTCTTCAATCATCCCACCAGGTGGCAGACTTGTGTGACGTGGGAAGAAGCGTCCAGGTGATTCTAGACCTCAGCTAGTCGGTAGGGAGATCTCCAGCTGTTCAAGTCTTCCCAGATGAGGTGTCAGACACTGCGGAATCGAAACAAGTCCTCTGTGTCCGAATTCCTGATCCACAAAATCTGTAAGCAAAAACGGTTGTTCTTTCACGCCTCTAAGTTTGAGTTGGTTAGCTACGTAGCAATAGATAACTGGAACTTGATCTCAAAGCGTATTAAAAAAAAAAGTTATCACATTTAAAATGCTTAGAACTGGGTCAGTGCCAGGTCCTCAAAAAGTGCTCACTTGTCATTATGGTGATAAAATTCCACGGATAAATATAAGGAAACTTGAGGAATTGGTTAACAAAACTATACTTCCCTGGCCTGTCTTTAAAGCTTAATAAGATCATTTGGAACGGAAGTAATCCGTTCATAAATTGTACTATGCTTTCCAAGATAAATTTCTTTTTACACTCCGATAGAGACCATATGGTGATTTTCTTACTGATCGATAATTTGAAGTTGGATGTAATAAAGCCTCAGGGAGAACAAAGCCTTCAGTGCCGCAATATGATTTTTCTGAGTGAGGGTCTAGAGTCTCGCTCACTTTGTGTTCCTCCAAGCACCTAGCAACAGCAGTGAAATGCCCAAAGTAGACACTCCACAAATGTTTGCTCCACTGAGTAGATCAATACATCATGTTTATTGTCTTACATAAATTTTTTGGGACGCATTTCTTTATTTAGTATTTCTTGATTTTTGCCTTTCAATTTGTCTTATTTGCTGAGAAGTTGATGGGTCATCTCATAAAATTCAGATTGATGTTTGCAGATGAAATGGCTAGTATTGCTAAGCATGCACGATGCAGCGTAAACAGGTCTCTTGCACAATGCTTTTCTGGACTTACGCTTTTTTGAACTGGGTTCAAATCTAAAAGGAGCAAGGCCACACAGGGCGTTAGAGGAAAAAAAATGTAAAGTTGGAATGCATTGAACCCCCTTGATTGTGGGAGATAGGGCACTGGAAGAGGGAATTTTTAAGGACATGCTTTTTATTTCTGGTCACCTACCCAGCCAGTCTAAGAAAACACGCTGCACAAATGTGATTTCCAAACCACACACATTGTCTAGATAGAAAACAAATTCAAACATCACATAGTGTTTTGGAAATTATTTGCCAAATATGTCAACGTGCCCCCTGAAAGGAAAGCAGTTGCCTAGATTTTTGGACTCTCCTCATGTGCAGATTTCTCACATTATGAAATGACAGAATCCTTTAAATAATTACTTCGATGTGCATCACATTTTTGCGGATGGCCTGTTGCGTGCTGTGCGACAAATAATTCAATGTGTCTCATTTCGTGGTGAGCAATCGATGTGTGCTTGAGAGTACCCAGGTGGTGGAAGAAATACCAGAAGGAGGAGCAGAGAGGCTAAGGACAAAGACAAGGAGGGGAATATTCAGATTTTGAAGCTAGAGGATGTGGCATTAGAAATCTTCACATTTGTACTATGGCCAAATATGAACACATCCGTGTCTTTTCTAGCCACAATAGTACTATCTGTACCTCCGAAGTAAAAATACATATATATTTCTTTTAGATAAAGATTATTTATTTATTTATTCGACAGACAGAGAGGGCATAAGAAGGGGGAGTGGGAGAGGGAGATACGGGGCTCAATTCCAGGACCCTGGGATCATGATCTGAGCCGAAGGCAGATGCTTAACTGACTGAGCCACCCAGGCGCCCCTAAGGAAAGCAATTTTTAATAGGATTGATTTTTCTCAGTAGTAATGAAATTAGGGGATTGTTAGGATTGTTAATGACTTCCTATATAATGACCCAGTTTGGAATGTTCCTTTGCAGAGGCTGCTGAGCTCAGGGACCAGGACCACGTCTCACAAGTGCAGAAAACCTAGTCTCGAGTGTCAGTTGTCGGATATGCAGCCTAGGGAACATTGTCATCTTGAGCCAGGCAAGTACACGTCACTTAAACACATGGGGACAAACGATTTGGCCATTTACACTGTAATTTTATTTTAGTGGTTGAGCCAAAATTTCATCGTGTAAAATTATCGGTCTCCTCAGGTAGGATGGGGCCTCAGAAAATTTTAACAGTGATGATTATATTATATTTCACATAATGGGAGTAGAGGGTTAATGCATATTTCTTTCATTATTATGTTTATTTTGCATAAATATTACATGTATTATTTTATGTGTATCAATTATAATAAAAATGCCTCCTAAATAGGAAAAAAAATAAATAAAATTAAATTAAAAAAACAAAAAAAACTATCTGTCTCCTTCTTGGATTATCAATATTATCAATAATTCTTTTTTACTTAGCATTCCCATTTATAGTGGACCTCATGGGTTGAACGCAGATTCTCAGTTTAGAGTCCTGGATTGATACAGTCGAGGTGTCTTTAATCTTAACCTCATTCTTCCACCTTACAGATAAGAGACCTGAAATGCCCGGTGCCATGTGACTAGTAAGCAAAAGACCTGGGATTAGGAGCTAGATCTGTCTGATTCCAGAATCTTGCCTCACCGTACATGACCAAGTCTAAGTCTGTAAGTCTGCTTACTTACAGCGGCTGGTATTGCGAAACTAGTCTACTGGTGCCTAAAATAATCCTTTGGTCTTTTTAGTCCCTGGCTGGATGTTGGCCAATTATTTTAGCCAACAGACCGAGCAGGTTGGAGGAATGGGCTGGCTTTGACATCAGCCTGTTGAGACCGGCAACCCAACTGTGATATCATCATGGTGAAATCAGCCTGGCCCAGCCCCCTCTTGCCAACTGCTGTCAGAATTGTGGTTTAGCCACAAGCCAGACACCATAAGCTTGCAGAACTGGTAAAAAGGCCAGGCAAAATGGCTTGGTGGGAAATATGTGTTCTGTAGGCTGTCAGTTTCCCAGGCCTGCCAACCTTTGCATTTCTAAAGAGAATGAAGATTAAGTAGTTCGCTGCCTTTGATTCAGGGTAATGATTCCAACAACATCAAATGTGTGTCGAGTAATCCTTTCCAATTGTTTAGGCAACACTGGAGAGAAAGAACTCCAAAATCACTGGATAAAAAAAAAAAATCACTGGACGCCATTTCAAATACCCCTCATCTTGATTTTGCGCATGAGCTTGTTGGTGACTTCTTTGAGTCATCCTGATACGTGATATACGTGTAAGTATAGGTATGATACCTAAAAATGTGTTGAGCTCTCATGGTATCATGTGTCAGGAACAACAGTGCTTTTTCCTGAATTTATTTCACATTTCAGCGTTAATCTTAATGAAGCTAATGCTAGACCTTGGGCCCTTTCCTCTCAAATCCATTCTCTGCTCTCTGTCACTGGGAGGTTTATCCTGATGCCCTGTTTCCTAGTCTTCTCCATCCATTGCCTCCCAGCTGTGTTTGGCTAATGGGAGGCACTGGTGTGAGCTAGTGGAAGAGGAAAGAAGGGGGAAACCAGGGCATTTCCCTCTTCCCTCTTTACCTTTGGCAACAGCCCCCTAAGAACTGTGTCTCTCCCAATCCTCCAGAACCCACTGGGCTGCTATGATTCTCATTGCCTTCTGTTACTTTGACCTTGAACTCCGACAACACTTTTCTCTCTATTCCTCCAGCCTCGGAGAGGAAGCAACTTCCTACTTTTCTCAGTCTCGGCTTCTATCATCTACTTAAGGTATTAAATTACTTTTATTTTACATACCCAGAGTGGTTTCTATTTTCCTGGTTGGACATTGACAGATATAAGTATGGTATTTTTTATATAATTTAGGAATTGTTTGATATGTGTATGAATTGCCTTTGATATAAGATTTTGGTGAGATCTGGGGTGGGGGATCTTTCCATTCTACAAGTGTTACGTGGGCACCTATTATGCGCAAAGCAGATTAAGAGGTGAAAATGTATTGATTCTTACACAGACCCAGATCTAAAAAAAGTTGAGAAGATCTGTAAAATAGGTATTTTTTTCAGGTCAGTGGTATGCAGGGTCCACACACTGGATAACAAAACCGCTAGTAAAGATGAGGAAGATATGAAAGGAGAGAGGAGTAAAAGCAACATTTTGTAATTTTTCATGACATTTGCACGAACAATTAACCACAGGTTAGGATAATCAAATGAACTATGCTGACTGAATAGCTGTAAATTTTGTTTTACTGAAGGCCATGCATGCAAATTCTTTTTCCTAATATAAATCATGATTTTTTGAGGGCTGCCACAAAATAGTGCAGTTTCAAAGACTGAAATCTTCTAATTCCTTGTGGAGACTAAAGTCAGAACTTGGAATAACAAGCACGGGACACTACTCTTCCCTGATTCCTTGCCAAGACCTTGCTTTCCACTCACATCTCCCTCTTGTGCTAGCCCCAGCGCAGAAGAGGTCGTTCAATTGCAGTGGCAGGTTCAGGAAAGCATGTCGTAGACCCTTTGCAGGGTCAGAGGAAAGCATCAGAAGAAGAAAGGAGTGGAAGAGAAAGAGAAGAGGATGGGAAGAGGGAGAGGGGTAGCAAAGAATCGGGGAGGAGTAAAGGATAAGGCAATGGCCTTTCCAGACTGCTGCTTGAGCTACTTCCTGCTTCTCTCCACTTCCTGCTTCTCTCCACTTCCTGTTTTCCCACTGCCTTAGGGATGGGGATCTCAGCTCTTCTTACTGTTGGCCCTGTGGGGTTATGTTGCAGGACTTTCAGTTTGTTTTCATCTCATTGCTCAGATAGGAGGTAGGCTTCATTTCCTTATCCTTTTGTGCTTAAAGTATAGCTTTATTCTTAAAATACTATGTATAAAACCTACCACCTATGGACACTCTCATGGGCTAATAAGCCACCAGTTCTCAGTACCGCTGCTGGTTATGGGACTGGACCATTCCCAGTGTACTTTTATGTTTGTATGATTAAACATACAATTCACCCCTTTAGCAACTGAAGGAGATAAAATATATAGTTTGCTCTGTTTGTTAAAAATATTACTTTCAGATGGCAAATTAATTTGGTTCAAATCAAGGGCAAAACTGAATAGGAGGCAACCTAGCAAATTATTTTTAAAGCTCTTTCTCCTCTTCAGTGAAAACAAAATGCCAAAACTTCATGATAGATTTTAAATGATAGTTACAGAGGAAGGCACTTCACTCCCACCCTTACTTTGCTCTTTAAAGAAGTCCCTGAATTTACTGAATTTAGAAAATAATAGTAAACGGTATTTTTTAAAACAATGTGGTCTAGTTGGTGTTGAAAACTTTAAAGTTTTAAATGTTCTCTTTGTGAAGGAATTTGCTAATTATCCTGCAGATGTTCTTTCTTTTTATCCCTAATGCGTCATATTTTCCTTAAAATTCTCTCCCTCCCTTTCTCTCTCTCTCTCTCTGGCTCTAGTGTTTCCTCTTGTTCTCTTTTTTAAAGGAGTGAAGATAGGTTCAAAGAATGTGTAAAGCTTATTTTCTTTCCTTGGAAATAAGACTACGCCTCAGAGCCAAAGTCCTGGGGCCTTGTCTTGATGAGAAGCCCTCTTACTTTAATTATAACCTCTTCCAGAAGATTCTCTCTCAACTTAGTGACCAGGATTAGTTTTATTAAGTGAGGTGCAACATTAAACTATTTGTTTTAAGTTCAAAACTCCACCTAAACCTCTAATTTCCCACTAAAATAATCAAATATTGGATGATGAGTTCCTGTATTTTTTTCCCCCAGGGGATTTAAAATTGAGAATTCCCTGGCAGTTCTTGGAATGATCAGAAAACTATCAAAACAACTCAAAATGATGGCCAAGAATTAATGTTTTTATTCTGGAAAGTAAAAAGTACCCAGTAATAGAGCAGATTTTAAAGATTTGCTAACCAGCATAGTTTTAAATTGATTTTGCATTCATTTTCAGCAAAATTTTGAACCCCTAAATTAATATTAGCTTCTGAAATAAAATCAAATGTCTTCATTCTAATTATGGAATTCATTTCTTCTTTACACTACACTTGAAAATTAACTGATCTAGTAATGTATTGATTTCTTCTCGAAGTAGAGAAAAAATTCCATCTCTCTTATATGGTGCATTTAATATATCTTACAATCAAATGCCCTTTCAAAGTAGACTCAGTTCTCGGTGACCTGGTATAAACATGGCAGATCACGTAGTGTGTGCGTTAATTGCCTATGTGTTGTGATTGCAATGGTGCCTTAAGCTTCTGATTCCAAGCTCCTCTCCCCTCTACTGTGGCTAAAGTGTTATCAGACACTACTTCCTGGTCCCTTTGTGCTCTTCCTGCCCCAGTTCTTCTCACTCAATGGAAACCATAAATACAGAAGCATGAAACCAAGAAGTTATAGCAAGAAAATGTAGAGTTAATGGAAGAGAACTTCTGATTCCCTAATTTTATGGGATGTATTGAGCAAACGATTTGTTGTACAACCTGGTCTGTGGTAAAACAGAAGCAAGTTAGTTTGCGTAAGGTAGGTCCTGAATATACAGGACTTCTTCCTTGGTTCCACACAAAATTTGCCTTTTCTGAGCTATTTTGCCATGGAAAGCACTTGGTGGTCTACCCTGTGTGATTAAAGATAGGGCTATCTTCCTGTGTGGGCTACCCTCATGTCTACTGTTACTATGACTACTCTTTCTGTTACCACTACTACTACTTATATACATGCCTCCTCCAAGAAAGACTGAGAACCACAGAGCTGGATAGAGTATGTGCCTGAGTTACAGAATATTCTGGGTAATGAGGTGGATCACTTCAATTTGTGGAAACATGGAGGTTGCATTGAAGAATTGCTGCAAATGTGTTACCAGTTTTTAGTGCCTTTTGCATTCAGTTTTTAGAGTAGAGCTTCAGTGTTATTTGAGTTATAGTACATTTTCAGATTTGTTACATATCTTACTTCCAACACACACACACACACACACACACGCACGCATTTACACTCCAGTGGACTAAGATTATTTTGAGCATAAATTATTTTAGATTATCCATATGGCCCCCCATCTCACATTTAATTAGATGATTACCAACTGGCTATATTCATCAATAAAATAATTTCAAATGTCACTGTAATTTTCTTACCCCAGAAAGAGACTGAACTTAAGGACCCTTGGGTAAGAATTTGAGTTATTTAGAAACTTAAAAACACTCACTAAGAATTTGTGTAGTAAAAGCAGTGGTTTTTTTTTAAAAGGTTTTATTGATATTTGACAGAGAGAGAGAGAGAGAGATCGAGAGGGAGCACAAGCACATGACCAGGGGGTGTGGGAGAGGGAGAAGCAAGCTTCCCACTGAGCAGGGCACCCAGTGCAGGGCTTGATCCCAGGACCCTGGGATCATGACCTGAGTCAAAGGCAGACGCTTAACAACTGAGCCACCCAGGGGCCCTAAAAGCAGTGTTTTAACCAGTCTTACACGATTATTCTTAGTAGATGATAGACAGAGAGGTGAGGGGGAGAAATTTGTTGAGGACCGAGACATGGCATTAATGGTGCTCTGAATAGCAGTGAAATATAACTCCATTGTGAGAGAGGCAGTTTTGCGAATTATGAGGTAGTCTGATAATTCTTCTTCCTCCTCATAAGTTTAGGGGATATTATCTCTGAGATTTAAAATATGTTCGGTGAGATACATCTGCGTGTTCAAATCAATGGTGGTTCCATCATGCAAAAGGGGTAGATGGCTTGTTCTCAAGATTTCAAATGCCAAAGACCAGCAATTACAATTCTCTTTTAGTGCCCCTTCCTCTCAGAGAGTAACTCTTTGAAACTGGAGGAAGTAGAATGCTGGAAAGAGAAGAGGAAACTCTTCAGGAGGAACCTGGGAGGAGGGTTGGGTGGAGCTTCCAACCATGGAGATTAGAAGAAGAAATGGTTGAGAGAAGGGTGGGCTAGGTGGTCAAGGTTCATAACTGCAGTGAGTCTCAAACCCTTTGTGAAGGTGCTTTTCCCTTCAACTATGGGTGCTTTTCCCGAGAACTATGGGAGGAGACAGATTTAGAGCACAGTTGTAAGCTTCCTGCTTCAAGGGTGTAATTGCCTTAGTAATGAGTGATGGCCAAGTAGAGAAGAGGGAAAGGACAACAAGAGGAAGTAGGGCTAGGAATCCAATCAATGTCCCATCCCATCGACCCATGTCCCATGGTTCCATCAGAATGGACAACACCCTTCCAAATGGATTATGTCGAGTGACCAAGGTCCACAATGCAGGAAGGAGCCATGGGGCTGGTGGGGGGGGGGGTGTACCCAGGAAGAACCGAGGAAGGACTTGCAGAACGACATCTGTAAATACTCTAGGGATAAGAAACCCTTAGATTAAGGACCTGGGGGGGGGGGACCCAACAAACTAAAAGTGAAGCTAAAAGAGGAATTTGTTGAGAAATACATCAGAGTTGGTTATCGTTCCAACCTGTTTCTTTCTTGGTTATAAACTCTCCTTCGCCTGAATGTGTATCTCATAGTTTCACCCTCATGCTTCAGTTGGGAAATGAGACTTCTCAGCTACATATGATACCCTGGATATCTTACAGGATTTGGGACTTGGATTTCAATTATCTTTAAATCCATCCAATGCCTTTTCCCTGCTGACAGCTCCACACTGCCCAGTCATATAAAAAGACTCACCAGGAGAATAACTTATTTCTTCCCTTGTCAGTGGTAATTTGTGTTCACTAAATTACCTCCAGATCTACTTTCTTGAGTCAAAAATAACTTTATGATTTTTTTTCTCCTGTGTCCACCCTGGAAAGACATATAGATTTTGAAGTTAACCTCTCTCTGTTCGATACTCAGGAATAATTAAGCTGGTTTTCTTCTTGGATCAGTCAGATGTTTCATTTTAAGATAGAACAATACTTGGTTTATTTCACTCCAGTTCCCAAGGAAAGGCCACCGCTTTCATTTTGATAGTCCTGTTTTGTGAGAGGTAAGAATGAAAAACATCTTTAAGAAAATTTGCTCCCCCCCACTTTTTTTTTCTGGGAACAGAGCTTGGTCTCAATAGGAAACCATGTTTTGTTAAGAACATGTAAGTTATTACCGATGATACCCCGGAATCTGACCGAACACTTTAAGTTACAGCTATCACATTGGGATATTACCGCACTGTTCTTGAGAACCTTTAAAAGAGATTTAAATGTCTCACTATGTCCAGATCTATTTCTGGCAAGGCATCTATTTATACTATTTGTCGCTTCAGTGTTTTCATCTAATCAAGCTGGGCAATTGTGTTTAGGGCACCTTTCGTTTTTGCCTTAAAGAATGCCAATAAATGGTTAAGGGTATTTTTTTACAACATGGTGAGTGTTATTTCACAATGTTTCATTAGCCACAAATCCTCAAGTCACTTTTAAGAATTCCAGATGCCCTACTGTAGGTATTTTTGCAGCTGTTTTGTGGGAAATCATGAAAGTGTAACTCTCTTCAACAAAAAAGAACATATCTCATTCCTACAGGGATAAGTCTCCTTTACTGTACTTTCAAATTACAAAAAGGGCAGTGTAAAAACAGCTGTGTACCGTATATATTCCCTCCACCCGCCTGAAGTTTGGATAGTTAAAATATCTTCTACTTTGTAAAATATTTCAATTTTATATTGAAGGAAGTCTTTCTTCTGAATTGGTTACAATACACTCTGAAGTTACATTTTTCTTCCCGTTATTTTCAGGACAAAATTGGGCCTAAAGAAATTCTATCTGCATCCAGTGAATCTGTTTTTGCAATGCACTTTATTGTTCCTTGTGATTAACTTATAGGTTGAATTCATACATTCTTTTACTGGGAAGACAATAATGAGTCTGTCGATAACTATGAACCCTATTTAAGATCACCTGCATTTCCTTTGTTAAAATAAAATTAAAATGTTGAAAGTTATATTCAGGATATTGTGGGTATTTTCTCACTGGGAGCATCTTATATCTCAAGAGTATTTTGATACATATAGCCATAGTTTGTAAACTGAAGGAAGGGAGGGAAGAAGGAAATATTTTTCCTTTCATTATTTCCAGTACCACAGAATCTGTGGTCTTCGTTATCTGACAGTGTTTCATATCTGAATTATAATGTTGCTGATGATCATTTATTCAGACAAAATCAGTAAGACAAATAAGATAATGTTGGAATTGGGGATTTAGGACCCAAAGGCCTTACTGGAATTCACACTGCTAAGACTTTGGCTACAAAGTCAAGGTTAGGTTAGGAAGATTTCATTGGACCTATGATCGAGGGAAAACTGGGCTGAATCCAGAGACTGAGGATCAACTCCAGGTTCTAGCTCTTTCTTGCTGTTGGCGACATCACTTAGAGTTCATTATTCTAACTCTCCCATTTTACAGAAGAGCAGACTGATGCCCCAAAACACAAAGTTCCATTAGCAATCTGGAATTCTATAGTCCAGTTAAAAACCAAGTTCAGTAAGGCAACATTTTTGCCCATTTATCTCTTACTATTATTGCTTAAATATCATTTATGGATCTCAGAGTGGGTTCCAATGAGAGTCATTCATTTCAAAGACATGCAAAATGACTTAAGGAAGCCACGGTGATACCACACTGAAAAGACATAGTGTGTTCAGAAGGTTTGACATCCAGTAGGAAATTAACATGCAGAGCAGGGATTCCCATGTACTGAGACAGACCCAGAGTTGGATGGGAGGACAGAGACCAGGGAGTCACGTCCCAGGAAATGGGGAAGGCCTTTCAGAAGACAGTGCTTTCTGATGCTTGATGTAGGAGCAAAGGTAGCAGAGGGGATGATGTCTGGAATGTGTTGGAGCAGTTTCTCTATTATGAAACTCAGCAGCAGTGGGGGAAGAGGCTAGATGTGGCTGACTTTCTGAGTTCCAAAAATGATTCCAACAATGCTTTTCTCCCATCGCTACTACAAACCCAGATGGACTTACTGTAAAGTAAATGACTCACCATCCACCCCATTTAGGGGCTGATCAGAACATAACTTCCCCTGGGAAGCTCTCAAAAAAAGAAAGGGGAAACAACCCCCTGGCTTAATCTCCATCTGAGCCTCTCTAAAATATTCAGTTTACAAGGGTTTTGGGCTCGATCATCGTTTTCCTCAAAACTATTTACTACGATTGCTTAGAGTACTGCTTGTAAGACAATTCTTAAATTCAACAACATACTCGGTTGTGCTGCAGTGGTTGGCTTGTGAAATTGTTGCTGCTTTTCTTTCAAAGATGTTGTGGATATTTTATTGGACTTAAGGGACCAATTCCTTTACATATACTCATAGGCTCTTCAGGATCAGATGGTCCTCAGGCAAAATTTCTGCTCTTCTAAGTAGAAAAGGAAGCTCTCGGGACAATGGTACTTTTGTCTTAGGCATCCTGAGAGGATGAAACAAGGTAATGCCTTCAAAGTGCTTAGCATGGAATGTTGTGTAGTAGGCACACCAAAAATGTGCTTTCCTCCATTTGTGACAAGCAGGTAAGGCCTGCTTTCAGAGAGCATTGACTAAACTGCATGGCACAGGAAGATTTTGCTAGTCCATCTTTCTATTGCCTACTGACCTCTCCAGCTGTTCTATGAAACACATGTCGCCTCTCAGGTTGGACTGAGAGTGCAAATGAATCAGTAGCACTTGTCAAGCAATATGAAGGCCCTTAGAAGTCAAAATGGGCTTCTTGGTGGAAAGAAAGGGAGGGAGCAGTCCAAACAGCTTTTTACTATAATTAAAGATCGAGTCAAAGGTCATTAAATGGGGTGAAAGACTGGTTGAAAATGTGAAGAAAAAAACCCAGTGAATCAAGATATGACATTTGACTTACTTCACATAGATTTAATAACTTAAACTCTGCTAACAAGGGACTTTGTAGCAGGGAACATTGAAATGTTCCCTGGCTCCTGGCTCAATAAAGCAAAATAAAAAATTTATTATTAGAATTTAGGATGTCGATAATTCACTGGAAGTGATTGGAATTAGCTTGTTTTCTTAACTGGCTTTAAAAACCTCTGAAATACTATTTGTAAAAACCTCTGAAATATTGTTTGTGTTGTTAATGTATTGCACTCACTTTTCCTGCACAAACTGTGGAGCTATAAACTTCAGTGCAACTGCTGTTCAAATGTGGCCGATTTCCAAGTGAAGTCCATGCTAGCGATGCTAGACAGAATCTAAGGGTAAAAGATTTTGGACACATCATTTGCAAACTGTTCACAGACATGGAAGATAAAATAGACTCTTAATCAGTTGAGACTGTTGGAAAATATGTTCAAAGAATGTCTCTCTTTTCCCCTTGAAATCTGGAACGTCCTCGAACACATGTGCTTATGTGGCTTAGATACATGAGCAAAGAATGTCCTTTAAACGAAAAGAAAAAGATTAGAGAAAGGAAAAATCCTCTAATTAAAAAAAGTCTGCACAAATATAAAAAGAATAATATTTCAGTATCTGAGGGCCTACCATGGTCTGCCATGAGACACAGCATGTGACATTTGAGTAATTAATGGAAAGTCTTGCTAAGTTCAATAATTATCCCACTTTCCAGAAAAGCAGAGGGAAGGCCCCCATTCCATGTCCCAATCTGGCTCCATCCTGTGCATTCACACTGTTTCACTGGGGCCTCTGACTGTGGCCCAGTGACATGACTCACACAATGGTCACAGTCACCGATGCAAAGCTGGCGCCAGTAAGCTTTAGTTTGTTAGGAAAAAAATACTATTTTCCATGTATGTTTAAATAGTACAGACACATAATATTAAAAAAATAGAAGTTCTGAGTGTGTAATTTGATGCTCAGCCTCTGCAAAATAGGCAAAGATCCAAATATTTCTCTCTGCTAAAAGAGTTTAAAGTATGTTTCCAGGGGTGACTTGGCTAGAGAGGCGACCGCTTGGGACTGGTGAGCTGAAAGATTTGATTTGAGGATGATCCGCATTTCTCACAACGACCAGGGCTCTCAGGGTTAGCTGAGATCCAAATGGAAGGTAGGCTGTACAATTAACTTCCCTGGTTAAAGTCAAGTGCATGTGCATGGGGGGTGAGGTGGGGGAGGGGAGACAGAATCCATATTATTTTCGAAACTTTGTACTTCAGTTATGGAATGAAATGAGGTAATGCAAGGCCCACCCAAGCTTGATTAGTTGTAAATTTGGACTCTAGAGTTTTGGTAGGAGGTGGAGTTAATCTCTAGAATGTTACAGTTAATACTTTGGCTGGAGGCTATATCTCAGTGGAGCCTGGTTATAGGAACATGGCTGCCACTTCACCCGCGCTACCCTGGATCCCTTCAATCAGATCTCCCACTCCGGCGGATGTTTCAGGTAATCTTGCAGGCCCTCCCACACTGCTGCTGACCAGCCTTTATTTCCTGGCTCCAGATATCCAGAGTACCTGCTCTAGCTGTTTTGGTTCTCCTTCGGGTTTGGGAATGTCCTTCCTGGTGGATTGGATTAGCATTCGTTGTCCGATTTCCCATCGTAGACTCCAGTCTGAAAATCAGCTCCCTGGCTGGGCCTGTTTCCACCTCTTTCCCAAATGGGTTTCACAGCCTTCTTGGCAGACACATATGGCTTCTCTGAAGCCTTGTGCAGCGAGAGAAAAAAATTATGAATACCTGGTCCTTACTTTCAAGGAACTCACAATCAGCTTCTTCAGATAAAATAGCAATAAGGAAATGGGGCTACCATTCCTAGGAGTCTTAAGCTGGGGGTGCTGGATGAGAGAACAGATAAGAGATGCTCTGTGGTTAAGATGAGGGAGGGAACACTTCTTTTTTGGAGAGACCAGGTATGGAGTGGTCAAGGGAAGGATTTTCAGGAATCTACAAGTGTTATCTGTATTAGTTTTGTATTGCTGCTGTAACAAATTACTATTAACTTAGTGGCTTAAAACAATATCAATTTATTATCTCTGAGTTCTGTAGGTCAGAAGTCTGACATGAGTCTCATTGGAATAGAATCAAGCTGTCAACAGAGCTATGTTCCTTCTGGAAGCTTTGCAGGGGAAGAATCCACTTCCGAGCTCATTTGTGTTATTAACAGAACTCAGTTTCTTGTGGTTTTAGGACTGAGGTCCCCATTTCCTTCCTGGCTATTGCCTGGGGCCACAATTAGCTCTTAGAGGCCACTCTCCATCCCTTGCACATGGTCCCTACATCTCAGAAACAGCTTGAATCTCCATATGCTGTCCATCTCTTCTTCTTCTGATTCTTCTGCTGCTCTCAAGGGCTCATGTGATGACAATGAACTTACCTGGATAATTCAGGATAGTCTATCGGAAGATGAGCTGATTTTCAACCTTAATTGCATAATGTAATCATGGACATAACCTGAGGAGGTGAAGGTCATTGGAGCCAAAATTCTGCTACCGCCACATTCTTCTGATGTTATGGGCTGGCAAGGAGAATGGAATACAGAATTCAAATCATGCATTTACCTATGAGGTGCTAAGTGTGACTCAGGTTTGGAAACAAGGTAAATTAGAATCTGTCTCTCTCTCAAAGTCTCACCTAGAGGGGAAAACAGTCTTCTTTTCAAATAATTTGCAATACAATGAGTTATACGCAACATTGACAACCAATATTAATGATGTTGTGGTTTTATTTTCGTAGGATATTTTTGTCTTTTGGGTTTCACAAGTTGACATGTATTTATGATCGTTAAGATTTTGTTTTTCAGCAAGGCATTAGCCCAAATTTGTGCAAAATGGGATAAAATCTAAGGGAGTGCCATCTTCCATCACTCCCTTGTCCTTACTCATGGCACTAACTGTGACCTCTGATTCTGATTTTAACTTTTGCCACCTCATTTGGAATATTCACTCCTTTCAATCATAGCACTGAAATGGTATTTCAAGGCAGAAAAACAGATTATGAGAGCAACCTCTGAAGCTCATTAGTTTTCTTTGTAGCCCCCATGGCTCATTCTCCATCCACACCCAGTCATTCTTTCTCCTTTGCCACCTTTTTTACTCAATTGTACACCTCTGATAAGGAAATGAGGAAGAGTAACATTTTATTCATTCTAGAATCTTCTCTTCATCTGTCTATCCCAGCCCTAACACAGTTCTACAGTGAAGCCATTCAATAAAAGTGTAGTAAATTAAAAGACAGAGAGATGGGGCTCCCGGGTGGCTCAGTGGGTTAAAGCCTCTGCCTTCGGCTCAGGTCATGGTCTCAGGGTCCTGGGATCGAGCCCCACATCGGGCTCTCTGCTCGGCAGGGAGCCTGCTTCCCCTCTCTCTCTGCCTTCCTCTCTGCCTACTTGCAATGTCTCTCTGTCAAATAAATAAATAAAATATTTTTAAAAAAATTAAAAAAAAATAAAAGACAGAGAGGGCACTAAGTCCTTGGTTGTAGGGATTTGAAGAAGGTAAACAGGAAATGGCATTTGTTATCTAGGTCTTTGGGGGTTTTTTTTGTTTTGTTTTCTTTTGTTTTGTTTCATTCAGAGGAACAAAGTGAGTGACAATTGAGGAGAATAAATGTGAGCCTCAGATTAGGAAAGAGAAATACATTGGAAGAAACTTTTTGTGATTATTATACTGAGATGCCTCATGAGATATAGAACTTGTGAAAAATGAGTAAGGCCATTACACACATTCGAGAAAACCTGACATTTGAAGCAGATATGAAGAACACTTCGTGCCATGTCTCTCCTTTGATGGTATCCTTGTGCCATTCACAGATGCTTGCACTCTGGTTTGAGTAATCTAGAAACAACCAATGGTTCCCAAGCTCAAGGGAAGGAATGATGACAAGAGGCACAGACTGTAGTAACTATCAGATTAGGTACCTGAGCAGATCCTCAGTCATCAGAATTTGCTATCAGTCATTGGGGGAAGGGGGGTGTCCCTGAGTGTCAGCAGAAAGTGGATTCCTGTAGGCTAAAAGCCCATGGTTTTCACCACCCTATTCTGGAGCTTCCACCTCAGCTTCTCCCGTTTGCAAGTCCATAGACTGTCCTCCATATGGTAGGATTTCCCAAAGATGTCGACGTCCTAATCTTGGAAGTGGTGACATGCTAGGCTATATGGTGAGGTGGCATTTAGGTTGTTAATCAGCTGACCTTCCAGCAGGGAACTTAGCCAGGTGGGCCCAGGGTAATCAGAAGGACCCACAAAAGTAGAAGGGAAGGCAGAGAGAGTCAGAGGAGATGTGAGGACAGAAGCATACTCAGAGTGCTGCCTCATGAAAAGGACTCTACCCGCCATTGCTGACTTTGAAGACAGAGGAAGACATTTTGTTTTTTAACTCAGTGAGAGTGGTGTCAGAACTGTGAGGTAATACATTTGTGTTATTTTAGACTGCTGCATTTGAGGTTATTTCTTACAGCATCCATGGACAGTGAAGAACTGTGTAATTGAGTCAACCCCCAAAGTGTGCTGGCTGCAGTGCAAAGTCCATAGGATGAGTCCTGGGCACGCAGCCCTCTACTTGGATCTTTCTCCATGCAGAAGGATTGAGTGACAGACTCTCCAGGATGTCATGGAGAAAAAGTCACTGTAACTTTCTGCTCCTAGAGCCCCCAATTTTTCCAACAGAGACAAATACTTAAGTTCTAGTCTGCTGTAGAGGTTAAAAACCGAGATCCTACAGGCAGAATTCAGCAGTCAGACTCTTTTACATGCATAGAGGTTTTTTGGAAAATTTGAACTAATTGCAAGCACTTCAAGATTCCATTTAGATGTCAGGATTTCCGACTTTTCTTGGAAAAAATATCTGAAAATGTTGCCAGAGTTGCATCCCTGGGGGCTGGAGTAGTGGTTGACCTTTTAGTGATCCTCTAAGGCCACCTCTACTGTCTCACACTCTCTCCATGGGACCCTATTATATGGCTCTTCTGGCACGGATTGTGCAACCCCCTACACCCTGCTGGTAGATGACACACATTTTAGAACCACCTTAATTAGGATAAGGCATTAAAGGGAATCTAACTAGCCTAATGCTTTCCTCATGTGTGGTAGCAGAGACTACTTTCTTCCTTTTAGAAGAAAAATGAAAAATCTCAGAGATGAAATCGTTTCGGCCCATCCCTCCATTTCTTCCAAAATTCTTAGCCCAAGCCGTACCACCAAATACTGGCATTGGTGCCTGTCAAGAATTTCCAAGCCTACACAGGCTCTGATTTGATCAGCTAAGCCTCTGTCCCCTTCAGGTCTTATCTAAACCCGATTTCAGCCAAGGAGAGAATTTTCAAAGTGATATAAATCAAGCTTTCAAGAAGGTAGATGGTGAGCTCAAGCAAAACATCAAACGGTCCACTAGCATTTTCATATATGTAGCACCTAGGTTTGCAGAAATCCCTGTGCACTTTTATTCGATTAACGACATGTAAGCTCTGACATCAGCTGCAACATGATCTGTTATTGCAAAAGGCATTTCGGGATCCTAATGCGTTAATTGTTATGTTTGGCTTTATTACCAGACTATCTTTTTACTCATATCTGAATGCCGATGGTTATGGGCCAAAATTTTTGGAAAAGTGATACCTTACAAGCTCACACTTGAAATGGCTCTGAACAGTGATGGAAGGTCACAGAATGGGAACAAGAGAAAAGAGTCGGCTCACAAAAGGGTTAGTATCCTGAGTGGCTTGACAGGAATGCACCTTTTCCGTCAGAAGCTCTGGTCTTCAGCACACAATGTGGTGAATAATCAGCTATAGATGGGCAGGGAGAGGCCCGGCTGGGCTTCTGACACGGCCTCTGTGGGCGTGATGGATGTGGAGAAATCCAACCCTTCCCAGGGGGGTCAGGTGGCACCATCAAGACAAAGAGAGCAAACAATTTGGTCCTGGAAAAGAACTTCCTTTTTTTCCCCCCCCTATTTGGGCCAAAAAGTTACAGTATCCAGCCATTCTCTATTAAGTTGGAAATCTATGCAGAGAAGGAAAAATGAAACCCAAATGAAACCCCAAACAGAAATATTCCCTGGATAAAATACATTTAAAGTGAAAAAATTTTAAAGAGAGAGAGAGAGGCAGAGAGGGAAACATAAATGGATAGATATGTCAGAAAGAGCATTTTCTTCCAAGGCTGAGTCAAAAACATCTGCTATCTGGATTAGAGAGAGAATATCTAAGTTTGTGAGGGAAAAAAAAAAAAGTCCCTCAAATCTCTCCTTTGGAGCCAGTAGATAAAAACAAGGGAGGGGAGGATGAGCCTCCCTCTGACCCCAAGGGTTAGGCTGAGCAGACAGAGGGGAAAACCAAAAAAACAAAAACAAAACAAAACAAAACAAAAACCCAGAGAGCATCATGCCCGCTGTCCCGACTGGAAATCTCTCACAGAATATTTCTTCAGCCTTTGTCTCCTGGCCTTTTCAGATCTCCGAGAAGTGATTCTAATTGGATCTGGATTTATATAAGCTTTTGATAAGATACACACCACTCTCCTGTCTTCCCGTCTCTCCCAACCCAGGCCCCAAGGAGTTTTGAGAAATATCTATAAATTTTCTTAACTGCCAGACGCTTTTTCCACTTCTAGGCAACTGGCTTCCCTTCGAGGTAATGTCAGACTCAGACTCTGACCTATGACATCGGGGGCTTGTCTTTGATGGCTACCAAATGTTAAAGGGACCTTCCGTTTTCCTAGCTTTTCTGCACTGTGAGGCTGGGCATTGGATGCTTGGCCTCAGAGCTGGTTGGCTTTCTTAGCCCTGAGTCTAAGTGGGTGCAAATGTGCCGATTCAGAAGGGAGTCAGGGAAAGGAGGAGCAGCATGCCCCTGCTGGCTGCCAGGCAAGGAGCTGAGCTTTGCCTTGTCTTGTGCCCACCATTGCTTGAGAGGTCAGTGTTGTCCGTCTTGTTTAGACAAATAAGGAACTCAGAAAAATGAAATAGCTTGATAATTTTGAGCCAGTAAGCGGCAAAGCTGATAGCAAGGCTACCTGCCTCTCCTCGAAACCTTGACACGTCTACAAAGCCCTGGGATGAGGAAGACTTCTCGATCTTCTTCTCAAGACTTCTCAAAACTTCTCCAGTGGTACTTCAATGTTTACTCCTTTGTACTTCTTATCACTCACATTATCCCTAGTTATGGAGAATTCCCACTGAAAGAATTGCTTATGACAGCGAGAGCTTTGCAGAAATTATTATTAACACATCTCAGCTCAAAATTCACCTCTACCTTCACACCCAGATGACATCTCCGAGGCACAATCTCATGATGGGAGGCAAAGGTTGCCATATGATTTAGGTGACTTGGGTCACTCTACCAGCCCCTACATGACCCCCTAGCCACTAAGGGGTTCATGTGGTGGAAAATATGTGGCTCTTTTTAATAAGTAAAATTTGGATGATGCCAGGTTTATGGAAAATTATCAGAAGCAGAGTTGTTTCTGGACTAGTTCAGTGGACATCGGGACCAATGCAATCTGAAGACATAAGACCAGGCAATTAGAGGGAAGAAGGGATTCTCAGGCAATCACCTATGTTTTTCTTGCTTTCTCCCAGCAATCTTTTGCTTGATTTCAAACTTTCTAGATCATTGTGTACATTTTGATTCCAGAAATCCTATTTTGTGTGTTTATACAAAAAGAGAGGGCAGCAACGTATAAAAATCATGGGCTAAGGAATTAGGACCTGATTTCAAATTACTGTACCACATTGAAGTACTGTGTGATCTTGAGCTACTTACCTAACCTCTCTGAGATCTTCTTTGTAAGACTTGTGGCTCTAAGCCTTGTTGAGACCATATAAATAACACAGTGCCTGGCTTATAGCAGACATCTAAAAAAATACTTTTCTTCCTCACTCTTCTCCTCCTTTGCTTTTAGAGGAATGCCTTGATCCTAAGTTGTTTTTTTTTTTTCCACTCTCTCTTTTTTGCAAGACTCAGATATTTTAAGGATTCCTTAACTTGGTAATGGTGTTGAAGATTGAAATCCTGTATGCCACTTGTGATCTGTGTAATCCTGAAGATATTGTTTAACTTCTCTGAACCCCCCTCCCCCTTTTTGGCTATAAATTGGTGATAATAACTGGGATGTTGTTTCTAACCAAACAACCGTTTAGTACTTTCTTCTCTACAAGCAGGACTTCGATTTTGGCTTCAGATAACTAGCAGAGATCTCTCAATCTCGAAGAAGATCCTTGCCCAGTGGACAAATTCTGATTGACCTAAGATAGCAGTGAAATCCCATTCTTCGCCAGTGAGTGCTTTAGGGTGAACATAAGGAACAAACACGTCCAGTCAAAGAAACAGAAAGGGAAGTCTTAGAGCCTCAGGAAGAGAAAGATACTTCTCTATTGCTCTCCACTTGGGCTGCTCATGGTGGACATGATGCCCACAGAGCAGGCAGCCAACTTGAATCCATGAGGTGATGGTCACAAGGATCAAACCAATGCACTGAAGATGGTGGGAAGGGTGGTTAGAAAGAGCTCGAAGGTAGTGTTGGTCACGCACTGGAATTGCTGAATGGGTCCTTGGTAAGCACCTATCTATCCTGATAGTGCCTGTCATATGAGATGATTAATGCTTAAGCTACCCAAGTCAAATATTCTCTTACCTGCAGTTGAAAGTATTACTGATTCTATTATGTCTGCTCCTTAGAACTTCCCTGAGAATTATGAATAAGGTATGTAAAGCATCTAGAAAGTGCCTGTCATTTAATAAACAGGTGGCATTCACACATCTTCCATTTGTCATAATTGTTATACAGGTGCTCTGGGGAAGCGGTGAGGACCTCGTCAAATAGAAGCTTCCACTGAGCTTGTGTTGAAGTTGTTACAGAGGAAATTCATACATCGCATTGAACCCTTAAATGTGGGCCTTTAAATTCCATTACAGTGAGATTCTATGACATCATATGAATAGGCACAAATAAAGTCGTAAAATGAATTGAACTTGCAACTCTAGTTGCAAGAAAAAGAAACAGTATTAGATAAATGATTCTTATTATTAAGCATGGGATGATTTTACTTAACCGTAACTAAAACTCTTCTTCCAAGTTCTTCTGTTCTCTTCCCTTGGCTGTAAGCTCAGTTGACTTATTTTTTTGGCTCGAGCTGAATTTCAAATCTATTAGTGTCACTGACCGGACAAACAACTTGCAAGAAAAGGAAGATTGGAACTGATTCTGAAGTGCCATTTGTTGATTGCTTCTGCATTATAAGTTGTCTAGAAAGTAGAAAAAAAAAACCCTGGAAGTGCTAACTGTGGCCAAAAGTAGTTCATTCATAAATTCAATTAGTATTTATGAAGGTCCTGTTCTTGGTGTTGGGAAAACAAGGTCCAGTAAGTCAGGGCTCTGTCATTACGGGGCTTACAGACAACTGAGCAGACAAAAGACACACGAGTAAGGAAATAGCACAAACTTATAGAAATTGCCAAAATAGTAGTGATGGCAATGATGACGAAACCAGTCCCACCACTGGGTCACTGTCATTGATGGTTGTAGAGATCGTGCACTTACTGCATATCAGGTCCAGGAATCCTAAGTGCTTTACCTGCACTGTCTCTTGTGATCTTTATAATTCTCTGTGGCCAGTCTTATGTCTGCTTTAGAGATAAGCACACTGAAACCCAATGCTCGCAAATAGTTAGTGCAGGAACTAGAATTCACAACTAGAGATCTTCCTAATTGCAAAGCATGTGGTCCTCTCTAAGCTGTGATAGAGATCTGAACAGGGTAAGTGGAGGTTGGAATAAGGAGGAATGGAGGAAGTAGTTAATTCTGCGAGGGTGCTGGGTGGTGGTGCAGAGTGGGGCCAGGGTGGGAGGAAAGATAAGGAAAGGCTTCAAAAGAGGAGGTGACCCTCTATGGACACTCACTCTGGTGGAAAAGAATTTAGAAGAAAATGTGTGGTGCACAGTTCTTCATCATATTTTCCATTAGGAAAGAAGTAAATTAAAAATCAAAAAGGATGGAGGCAGGATGGTATCTACATTGGCCCCGTGCTGACCTGCGAAAACCGTAAGCTCCCATGCAGTTGGGACTTTAGGGACCTGGGGAAATGATTAGAGTTGTTTATTCTGCCTGAGTACTTGAAATCTCATGAATAAAAGGTTTTCTATGAATATAAAATACGGTGATTGTCTATATTAGACCAGAGGAACATTATATTCAAAGAGAAGGGGGAAAATCTAAACATACTTATTTAGCATACGAAAGTGAGTGTTCATGCCAAAAACAATTCAGTATGGTAGAAACCTACTTGGGCAGTGTCTGAACTAACATTGCAGATGTGACACAAAGCTTTGGTGGCTGTGATTCATGCCAAGCAGATACCACCTCCAGCACCCAGATCTGGCCTCTGAGGCCCCTCTGACTCATTCAATGGCCTGAGGCCCAGAGGAATAGTTTTTAGCACTCCACTTTGTTCTGTAGGATTTTTCCCTACAATTTTAGCAGTTAAGTACTTAGGGTCCGCTAAATTCTGGCCAACAATGTGAAATATTAAGAGGTAAAATAGATTAAGCTTTTGCTGGGTTTTAGATTCACATACCAAATTTTCACGTGATCCATTTTTTAATTACTTGAAGAATCTAATTACCTAGTGAAAATTCTGTTTCTAGTACATGATATAATTTTTTATCCTTTAAAAAAGCATATACAGCAATTTATATGCTTATCTTACTTGAGGCCGTGATAAAATGGATCCCAAATGATTTAGAACTGTCCGACTCCTCAGAAAATAATTGAAAATCAGCTACCTCACAAATACGTTGTTTTTATATTGTAAAACAATTTCAGCCAGTTTTAAGACTGATAACATCTCACAACTATTTCATCATCCATACACATCAATTCGTTTTTATAGTTTTACTGATGGCAAATAATTTTTTTTTTCTCAGTGGCTAAAAAACACAAACACTAACTCTCAACTAGCCATGTTGACCTCCTTTCTGTTCCAGGAATAAACCAAGTTCTTTTGTTCTCAAGGTTTGTGCACTTATTATTTCTACCCTTCCTTCCGTCCTTCCCTCCTCCCTTCCTTCTGTCTTTCTTTGGATACTCTTCTCATAAATGTTTTTTTTGGTTGGGTCCTTTTTATCTTTCATATCTCACTCAGGTCAAATGTCAGATGTTTCTGCTGCGGTAAATGAGATCCCTGTTCTTCTGGTTATGTGGACCCTAAGCCCAGGAGGTTCTTTACCTATTCTCCTTGTTCCTCAGTATCCAGGGTATCAGCCTGTCCTATTGGTTCTTCCTCTGTTTTATCTGGAATTTTACCATGTTGTATCACGTCCACTGCAAAATTCTGGTGTAGACCATCTTCTTCCAGCCTCTTCCTGTGGCAACTTAGCGTGCCATAACTAATACGGAAACCAGTGTGGTGAACAGAAGTGTTGTGATGATACAAACTGAAATAGACGGTATTGGCTTGGCTGAAAAATATTTGGAGAAGAAATAAATGAAGCAGCCTGGAAAGATGGAGACCTAGCTTGGGCAATAACAAAACTTCGGGTAAAATTGCTGCCTGTGGTAACTTAGAAGGTAGATCACAGCCCTCTGAGCCTATTGAAAGCAAGAATGTTTTAGAAAGAATGTTACGGTGTGTTACCTCCTGTTACATTTGCTATTTAAAGAAAGATCACAAAGAAAGAGCTGAGCAAAGAATTTGGCCATTTGCAATTAGCAGTTAAAGGTCTTGCAGGGCTGGAAGAACCATTTGCTTTTGGACCCCAAAGAGCAGGAAATAAGACGAAAAGAACTTCCTGTGACAGAAGTTCAGTAAGAATGCAAGACTTGCAACGAAAATTATGTTAAAAATTAACTGCCAGCTAAGCTAAGTATTTTCAGAAAGCCCTAAGGTAGATTGAGAGAAGGGGTCTGGCCAAGAAAGCACATATAAGAATAACGTCTATGAAAGAACTTAGCATGACAGTGGATAAATTGAAATTATATTTCCAAAAAAACCATGAATCCTGTCAAAGCCATGAAACAACCAGGGGTCTCCAAACTCATAGCTGTAGGAAGCTGCTAAAAATGTTACAAAATGTTACTTGGGGAAAAATGTTTCCCCAGGTCAGATGTAGCCATAGAGAGAAATAGACAAGGTAGAACTCTGGCTATGAGGGAGAGAAACTGACAAGAGTGTTCCTTCCAAGGTCAGAATTGCTGTCAAATCACTGTCAGGATAAGGAATCTAATCTGCTTTTCCAATGTCCACCCAGCAAGATTCCATCATTGCTGTGGACCTGTGTGACTCTGTTTCCCATGTTTTTCTTTTCTGAGTTTGTATAGTGGTTGTCCTACCTCTGCTCCACCATTGCATTTCATGACAGTGTGCTGAGTAGGAAGGGGGGTGGCAAATATTTTGGCATTTAGTTTATAGAATAAGGAACCAAGACTGGATCTGTCGAGAGAACTGCACATCACTCAGAGATCATGGATATTGAGTTGCATGCAATAAATGGATGGGGCATTTGGATCTCTCCATTGGAGAAAGGCTAAGTTCATTCTTTATATGGGAAGAGAAGGGCATTTGGATTTTTGTTGGTTTGAAAGACTGAGTGTGGTAAAGAACGCTAGCTGTTTCTCCACTTCAGCAAGTTCTTCCTGGCTCAGGACCTTTGCGCCTTCTGTTCCCCCTGACTTGAATGACTTTTCTCAATTCTCTCCTTTTTTTTTTTTTTTAAGATCTTATTTATTTATTTGACAGAGGAGAGAGATTTTAAGTAGGCAGAGAGAGGAGGAAGCAGGCTCCACGCTGAGCAGAGAGCCCGATGCGGGGCTGGATCCCAGGACCCTGAGATCGAAGGCAGAGGCTTTAACCCACTGAGCCACCCAGGCGCCCCTCAATTCTTTCCTTTAAAAAAAAAAAAAAGACTATTTGTTGATTTGACAGAAAGCAAAAGAGCACAAGCCAGGGAAGTGGCATAGGAGAGGGAGAAGCAGGCTCCCTGCTGAGCAGAGAGTTTGACATAGGGCTTGATCCCACCACTCTGGAATCATGACCGGAGCTGGAGGCAGCCGCTTAAGCGACTGAGCCACCCAGGCACCCCTTCTAACATATTTCTTAATACCATCGTATTAAGGCTGCCTCTGTCTCAGACCTCTGTTCATGCAGACCTCAGCTTAAAACTTGGTTCTTCAGTGAGGACTTTCCTCACCACCAAAGCTAAGTGGCCCTTACCCAGGAACTTTCCAGCCCATTACACTGGTTTATTTTCTTAGTAGCACTGATTCTTATCTGAAATTGTTTATTTATTCTCTTCTTTCTTTGTTTATTGCATATTTCCTTTAACTAAAAGGCCAGAGCTTGTCTGAATTCAATATCTCTTCACTAATGAATTCCTGGAGTTTAGCACAGTGACCTGCATGGAGATGACATTCACTGGATGAAATAATGAATGAGGCCAAATTATGTAAGAAGCAAGATCCTTTCACGACCGCTTGTAAGGCAGTTTACCCAACCGAGTATCTAAGACCGTGCAATTCTTTATCTCTGATTCTGCTTTAGCTGCGTAAACCTTCCCTTGAGCGATGTTTGCAATATTCCACATAGTGATTGTCAGTTTTTTAGTTGACTCAGGTTTTAGGGCATTAAGTAGATATGGCATTGAGAGGCTATTTCTAGCTCTTGTCATTTTAAAGTTCCCCCAAATTGCCTATTCAGTAGCTGAGAGTTCCTTTTAGGGTCTGTGGCTTAAGAAAATAAAAATAAAATATCTCTGTCTAAAACATTTTCGCCCATCCTTTTATTGTTCATTTATAAGTCAATCTGTTTTTGATGCATCATCTATAAGAATAAACAAAAAAACATATAGTTGAAGTGTGTTGGTTGAGCCACTCTGTTATTTTTGTTTATTTATTTTTAATGGCTCTATTTCATCTATTTACATTCATTTTTCTAAGAGATACCTGTTGTGTCACTTCACTCTTTTGGTTTTTTTTTTTTTTCCTGTTTTATGTGCCTTGCTAAATTTCCTTTTTAAAAATCCCATGTGTTTTTTTCTCTTCGCTGTTAGTTTTTTTTTTTTTTTTAAAGATTTTAATTTTTTGACAGCGAGAAATACAGCGAGAGAGAGAACACAAGCAGAGGGAATGGCAGCGGGAGAAGCAGGCTTCCCGCAGAGCAGAGAGCCCGATATGGGGCTCGATCCCAGGCCCCTGGGATCTGACCTGGGCCGAAGGCAGACGCTTAACGACTGAGCCACCCAGGTGCCCCTTCGCTGTTAGTTTTTACCTAAAAATAATATACTATAATATTTTCATGATTAAAAGTATGAGGATCATTTGCTCTCTATCTTTTGGGTATGCATCCAGCAGTGGGATTGCTGGAACATATGACAGTTTTCCACAGTAGGAGAATCATTTCACATTCCTACCAGAAATGTATAAATATTCCAGTTTCTCCACAACTTGCCAACGCTTGCTATTTCCATGTCTTTTTTTTTTTTTTAATTCTAGCTATCTAGTGGATGTGAAGTGTTACCTCATTGTGGTTTTAATTTGCATTTCTTTAATAACTAATGATGATGAAATCTTTTCATGTGCTCTTTAGCCCTTTGTGTATCTTTTTTGAAGAAATAATGTGTTCAAGTCCTTTGCCTGTTTTTAAAATTGGGCTGTCTTGGGGCACCTGGGTGGCTCAGTCATTAAGCGTCTGCCTTCGGCTCAGGTCATGATCCCAGGGTCCTGGGATCAAGCCCCGCATCGGGTCTCTGCTCAGCAGGAAGCCTGCTTCTCCCGCTACCATTCCCTCTGCTTGTGTCCCTTCTCTCGTTGTGTTTCTCTCTGTCAAATAAATAAAATCTTAAAAAAAAAAAATTGGGCTGTCTTTTGTTGTTGAATTATGAGTTCTTTGTATATTCTAGACACAAGTCCCTGGTACCCAGATTTGCAAATATTTTTTCCATTCTGTAAATTGTCTTTTAAATTTCTTGATGCTATCATTTGTAGCACAGAAGTTTTAAATTTTAATTAAGTTCAGTTTATCCATTTTTGTCTTTTATTGCTTGTGCTTTGGGTATCACATCTAAGAACCCATTCCTAAATCTGAGAATATGAAGCTATACCCCTATGTCTTCTAAGAGTTTGAAAACAGATACTCAAATAAACCCCATATACATTCATTTTCATAGTTGCACTATGTGTAAAAGTCAAAATATGGGAACAGCTCAAGTGTCACAATGCACAAATGGATGAACAAAATGTGGTATATACTTTCGATGGGATATTCGTCATAAAAAAGAATGATGTCCTGATACATGTTACAATCTGGTTAAAATCATTATGTGCAAGAAGCCAAACACAAACAGTATGGTATGATCCCACTTATGTGAAATAACCAGAAGAGCTAAATCCATTGAGAGAATGCAGGTTGGTGGTTTCTAGGGCCTGGCTGTAGGGGAATGAGGAGCAACTGCTTAATGGGTATGGGGTTTCCTTTGGGGCTATGAATATGTTTTGGAACCAAGTGAAGGTGATGGTTGCCCAAGATTGTGAATGTACTAAGCCACTGACTTGTTTACCTTAAAATGGTTAATTTTATGTTCTGTGAATTTCACCTTAAGAAATCGTAAAGACCAAATACAATCTCCTCATATCCTCTCTGAAAGATAATAAATTTGGTCTGCTTTTCTTTCCCCCCTAAATTTCTTAGTCCTAATTTTTACTGGTATTAGTTAGGATTTTGGATACAGATTATTAATTTTCTAACATTACTTTAATAATCTTCTGTTCCAAGATTCAATGTTTATATTTGCGTTAGGCTTCATATCTACATAAGCTATAATTACCTACACTAATTAGTAGATTTTTATATTTCATTTTTCATTAGTATTTGAAGGAAATACTATTTCTCCCTCATACTTAAATATGTTGCAGTATTTCTTTGAGCAATTTTTGAAGTGTGTATGCCTGAAATTCTTTCTAAGAGCTTTCATTCCTGAGGATGACTTTCAGTTGCTCTCACTTATTTATTTGAGAGAGAAAGAGAGAGGGGGAGAGAGAGAGAGAGAGTGGGTGAGCTGGAGGGAGAAGGAGAAGAAGAAGGAGAGGGAGAGAAAATCTGAAACAGACCCTGGGCTCAGCGTGGAGACTTATGCAGGTCTCGATCGCACAACCATGAGATCATGAGCTGAGCGAAAACCAAGTGTCCGCCACTCAACTGACTGAGACACCCAGGTGCCCCAAGAACATAATATTTCTATGCAATATTTTTAAAACTCAACTTGAAAACAAAAATCTATGATGCACAAGATGTCAAAATTTTAAATAAAGACAGGATCTTTCAGGGCCAAGATTAGGGGGAGAAGTGAGTCACATAAGTGAAGCATTGAATCTCTCCATTACCCTGCATCATTTGTGTGATATTTGTGCATCATGGATTAACATTTGTTATTATTATTATTATAATTATTTCACACTAAAAATGTTTCTCTTCATTACTGAGTTTTCTGGTTTTTCCTTAAATTTTGCCTTTAAAAGTCTCCATCACCTCACCTATTCCTGGGTCTTCTTAGAACACAATTTTTTATCCCCAAAAATCTCTAAATTTTGCTCTGAAAGAATAATTCTCAAATCTGACTTCGTATTAGAGTCTAATATTATTAGATACAATCTCATAGCCAGACCCCACCCTCAGACCGATTAAGTTAGACTCTTTATGAGTGAAGCTTGGACATTAGAATTTTAGAAAGCTTTCTGGCTTTTTTGATTCAAACATGCAGTGGATGTTGAAGACTGCTGCCTTATTTTCTTTTGCCTATGAAGTGCATTGATGAGGAGACCGAAAACTTAGTCAGAGAGTGAGCTCATCTCTTGGTTTTGATTTTCTGAGCAAGTTGTATAACACATCTTATACTCACATTTCTATCTCATGGTGTTGTCCTCAAGATCCAGAGAAAAGACACATATATACCCCAAGCACACTACCCAGATCTTAGTTGGCCATTATGATATTGCTGGTGCTGAAGATGGAAAAAGAAAGAAACAAAAACCATGATTGATTATTGTCAGAAAGAATTTTGCCATACTATATCCTCTCTGAGATGTAAATATTTCCCTAGGCTTTGTCTAGGTGTCTGTCCCTTTTTGTCTGTTTTGGCTTATATTCAGTGGGCTCATCTGCTCTACTATAACAAATCATTCTTCAGTTGAATAATTTTTCTTCTATCATATCTTTGATTATTTTCTTTCCCTCTGCTTTTTCTCCTTCTAGTAATAATCCTTGACTCTCTTTCCTGCTGGGTCCATACTTCTCTTTCTTTCTAGTTTCTGAGAGGACTTTCAAATTTATTTTTTTCTTTTTTAATATAAAAATATATATGCATAGTTTTACGAGTCAAAAGCTATAAGTTTTTTGTTTAAAAAATGACCAGGGCACCTGGCTCAGTGGGTTAGGCATCTGACTCCTGATTTCAGCTCAGTTTATAATCTCAAGGTTGTGAGATCAAGCCCTGCATAGGACTCCACTCAGTGGTGAGTCTACTTGAGATCTGTCCTTCTCCCTCTGCCCCTTCTTTGATCGCTCTCTTTCCCTAAAATAAAGAAATAAAATCTTTTTTAAAATGACAATACCAGTACTTATTTTCTCCAGAAACCACTTTATTTTTACTTTTTTGAAGATTTATCACACATATATATTTATTTATTATATATTTACCTCCATGCGGTCTGCTCTATCTCAAACTGAATTTTTTCCTTTGGTGATTATTTATTCTATATTTAATGATTTCCTAAATCCTATCAAGAATATGAATTACAAACTTTCTAAAGCTCATTTCCTGAAATATTTCACATAATAATTGTTTCTGGATAGGTCATTGTTTCTGACTCCATAGAACCTTAAAAGACATTTTTAATTTTTGTGGCTTTTAACAAATCTGGTAATTTGTTTCCATTTTCTCATTCTGACAGTGGAAATTTATATTTAATCTCTTTGGATGACTAAGGAAGATTTTCTTAGGCGACGAGTGGCTTAGGCAAAGAAGCAAAGGGAAAGATGAAGTTTTCTCTGACTTTAGTTTGCTAATACATACAGAGTTTCAGAAAATGGGAAGGAATTGGAGCCAGGCATGTAAGGAGTTTCTTTCCCCTGCTTGTTCCTGATTCCAGGAACAGCTGAGGCTGAGACTCCAACTCATCTTGGCACAAGTGCCTCCCGGAGCTCTCTAGTTATTGCCTGATGCTGCTTTTAGACATCAGGGTAAGTGGGAGAAGTGTGTTCATGGGGTCCTTACTCCACGTGGCATTCAGTGCCTGACAAGATGAAACTGTCCCTCAAATGATGTGTCCCCAGCTGGCCTTACCACTGGCACTTAGAGATTGAGGGGACTTCTGCTGGGTAAAATGCATCTTCTCCACATAGACAACTGTGGGTTAGTGAACCTTCTCTTCAACCTGTTCCACTTCCCCTACATCGTACAGAAATTCCTCCAGATTTCTGTTCTATGTGACATTCTTCAATCATTTCTTGCATATGTGGTTTTCTGTATTTTTGCATTGCCCTGACAGTTCTAACGAGATCTAAAAATGAGGGATAGGTACATGTGTGCATTCCACACATTTCACTTAGATCCCAAAATTCTTTTCTTAATTTTCCTCCCCCTAGAAATGGATTATTTAGTTGTACTATGCAAGGTAAAAATGTAATGTTCTACATTGACACTATGAAGGGCAAGTGTGATCTCCCACAAAATGTCCCCTGATAGCCACCTTGAGGGCAGAAGATGGGGCTCTACTTAATTATATTATTAAAATTAATTACTTATTCCAGTAGGCAGAGCCCTAGAATTTCTAGTTGGAGGAAAAGTAAGAAAACAAAGGAGATGAAGCATGAAGATATTACATCACTTATTCAAAGTGATATGGCTGAGTCTGCTGGGCTTGGGGTTCAGATGATGCTGCTTGATTGTAGGACCCATGGTTTCAACCACCCGACTCCAGACTTAGGGAGCAAGTATAATGATAAGCTCTTTTTTGGAGGTATGGGAATTGAGGCCCAGAAACAATAAATACCTTATTCAAGGTAAGTTGTGAAATCGGTACTTGAAACTTTGTCTAACTTGGGCAATGCTGTGTGAAGTGAATTCTAGATTCCCAAAGTTCATTAGAAATAGCTTCAGAGATTTTATTATTTCAAACCATAGTCCCTCATTTTATGGATAATCTGTAATCACTAAAATCACTTACCTGGACCAATCAGGAGCCAGTTCTATGCAGCAAGTCAACTCTACATATCAAAGGGAGCTCTTGTTTGAAATACTATTTCTATTTAAAAAAAAAACAAACAAAAACAAACCTAGATGAGGGATCTGATTCTTGATGGCATCACAGCTCTTCGTAATAAATTCAAGTGCCTCATTGTTTCTCTGCAACAAGAAGAGTACTTAGGAAAGGATTCTCTAGACAGTGAGACTTTTGTAGGGGCTGCGGGACCCAGAGATTTTCATGAGAGTAAAAATGCCCTTTGAGATCAAAGCAAATTGTCTTCTGAGCGGCGTCCAATGGGCCATCCTCTGAAAAGTGACCCACTGTTCAGCACAGCTCTTTCCAAGACACTGAATTGGAGCCAGCTGGTGCCGGGATCGTACCTTGTATGTCACCTTCTGATCTCTGTTTGAAGGCCAACTGTATGTGATTAAGTGAAAGAGACACAGAGCTTGTGTTAAGCCCAGGATGTAGCTTGTTGAATGAATAGCAATTGACTTGAAAATTGAACAAATGGATTGAATTTCTTTTTCTCTTCTCTCTCTCTCTTTTTTTTAATATAGAAAGATTAAATCCTCCGGACCTGGTCCAATCAATGCTTGCTGTTTTTGTGAGGAATATTCTTGAGACAGGGCTGTTAAAAGTGATTTGAATACAAAGAAATTGTTACCCAAACATGTGTGTCATGTAATGGCAAACAATGGCTCCAAGTGAAGGAGCGTTTTGGTCTTTTAGCATTTCCTTTATGGTGGCCAAGTATGTCCCCACACTGACCACTCCAAGCTCTTGCTGGTTCTTAAACTTATCTACACATTGGAATCACCTTGAAAATTTAAAAAAAAGAAGAAAGAAAAGAGAAGAGAAGAGAAGAGAAGGAAGGAAGGAAGGAAGGAAGGAAGGAAGGAAGGAAGGAAGGAAGGAAGGAAGGAAAGAATAAAAGAAAGAAGAAAGAAAGAAAGAAAGAAAGAAAGAAAGAAAGAAAGAAAGAAAGAAAGAAAGAAAGAGGAAGGAAGGAAAAGAAAGAGAAAATATTAATGCCATTGGTTCTACTCAGCAACAGATTCTAATTTAATTGATATGTGATGTGGGTGTGAGAACAGGGATTGTTAAAAGCCCCCAAAGCAATTCTAATGCACAGCAAAGTTTGAGAACCACTAGGAACGACCTTAAGCCCCTTCCCTCTAATGAGGCACCCGTTGCAAGCATGCTTTACACCAATATGTTTGCTGAATATAAACACTGCAGTGCAAACTCTTGCACCAAAGAACCCCGAGCTGCTTGTGGACAATCTTTGGAAAAGTTTGAATTTGTAAACTGATAATACATATAATTCCACGGGCTCCATATGGTTCCTGTTATCTTGAGGGAACTATACACATTTGCCTTGCCCCTGGATGAAAAGATAAATAACAGATGTGGGTAATTTTTATCATACTTGTACTGAAAAATAATAGAAAAATAAGAAAGGAGGGGGGGAGAGAGAGAGAGAAGGAAAACACATGAAAATAAGCCTCAAATTAATCATTCTAGGCTTTTTGGTTTTTTAAGGTCCAATGGCAAAATAGACTAGAAAGATTTGTCACATAATTCTCCATTTCTACAGGAGGCCATCTCTACAATCTTAAAAATTTTGGTATTAATACAGTAAACTTAATCAAATTTTACATAATAACTTACTACGCACCAAGCACTGTTCTGAGCATTTGATATTTTAAAGATTTTTTTCTTTTTTTATTTGACAGAGAGAGATCACAAGCAGGAAGAGAGGCAGGCAGAGAGAGAGGGGGAAGCAGGCTCCCTGCTGAGCAGAGAGCCTGATGTGGGGCTTGACCCCAGGACCCTGAGATCATGACCTGAGCCAAAGGCAGAGGCTTTAACCCACTGAGCCACCCAGGAGCACCTGAGCATTTGATATTTTATATTTACATTAAGCATTTCATTGTCCATCTGAGCATTTCATGTATAAGCAAATAAGTATTAATGTATTTCATTCCCATTACAACCTTGGGATAAATACTGTTTTGGTCCCTGTTTTACAGGTGAGGAAACTAAGACCCAGAGAATTTAAATAATTTGTCCAAGGGACCATGGTTACTATGTAGTGGAGTCATGACCTGAGCCCAAATGGTCTAGTTCCACATACCATTCTGAGCATCATCTACAGAGCTGGTGATGACCTGGTCTTCACAGAGGGAAGGCCCTTCCTGTCTACAGAGGTGAAGCAGAGTGTGAAGCTGAATGAATTCCATGGAAGAACGGCACCAAGGTTTAGGGTGGCTGGAAATAATGTAATAATAATGCAAGACATTCAAGTGTCCTATGTGCCAGGCATTGGGTGCAGTTTGGGTTTGATTCCCACGTTCTGTACCTTTTTTTTTTTTTTTTTTAAGATTTATTTATTTATTTTGCAAGGGGAGGGACAGACGGAGAGGAAGAGAAGCAGATTCCCTGCTGAGCACCGAGCCTGATGGAGGGCTCCATCCCATGATCCCGAGATCATGACCTGAGCTGAAACCAACAGCTGGACGCTTAACCAACTGAGCCACCCAAGCACCCCTGACTCCCATCTTCTGTACTTTTTAGCAGGGATGAAAGTACCCCTCAAGGTCTGTCTGAGAAATCAACATGGTAGCCTTTGGCTAGTGTCTCTTAGAAAATTTTTTTTAAAAACATACATCTAGCTTATTTTCAAGAGTTTTTACTATGTAATATGGCATGTATAAAGAGTAAACACATAAAAATGTAGATATGTGTATATGTATACTTTTTAATAATAATTATTGAACACCCACACATTCATTGCTAATACATTGGAGCAAGGCTGGCTACAGGCCAAATAAGCCGGTCACATGTTTTTGTAAATAAAGTTTTATTGGAACACAGCCAAAACCACTTGTTTACATTTTGTCTGTGCTGTCTTCTTGCAACAACAGTAGATTTGAGTAATTGCAACAGAGAGCATATGACTCACAATGCCAAAAATTTTTACTCTCTGACCCTTTCTAGGTAACATTTGCCAATTCCTGAGTATGATACCTCTTCCTAAGAGCCTGATGCGGGGGCTCGATCCCAGGACACTGAGATCATGACCTGAGCTGAAGGCAGAGGCTTTAACCCACTGAGCCACACAGGTGCCCTTAGTTTTGCCTTTCAAAACTGGCTTTAAAATACTTGGCACTGAATTCTGTGTATGTTTTGAGGCAGAATTCAGGTTAATTTTTCTCCACATTAATTGGAACAATTGTATAACATTTTCTATTGAAAAGCCCATCCTTTCCCTCACTGAACTGTAATGCTGACTCCGATATCAAGTTTTTATACATGCTTTTTTTTTTTCTCTAGTGATACTTCACTGTCTGAATTCTATAATTTTATGGTAAATTTTGGAATCTGGTTAGGCAAATATCCACCTCTCTCTCAGTTTTTATTGTTTTTTAAATTTTATTCAGCAATGTTTTGGATATTCTTGTCCATTTGTGCTTTTATGTGTATTTTGCAATTAATTTGTCATGTACCAAGAAAAAAAGAAAAGAAATACTAAAATTTTATTGATCCATAGATCAATCTGGGTGCTTTGCTATCTTTTCTTGTATTAGATCTTCTAATCTATGAACATAATATATTTTTTTGCATTATTTTCATTCATTTATGGCTTCTTTCAAAAAAGTTTCATGATTGTCTCCATAGAGGTCTTACTGTTTCTGAGTTTATTTGTAGATTCTGTTGGACTTTTTAATGCATATCACGTACAAATAATGAAAGTTTTATTTCTTCTTTCACAATCTTTAAAGATTTTGCTGCTTCTTCTTCTTTTAGTTTTAAAAACTATCTTCATAGCTTTACCTTCTCCAGAACGCCATATAGTTGGAATCATAGAGTATGCAGTCTTTCCCATTTGACTTCTTCCATTCAGTAATAATATGCTTATAAGGCTCTTCCATATCTTTTCATGGCTTGATTGTTTATTTCTTTAAAACAAGGAATAATATCCCATTGTCTAGATGTACCACGGTCTATTTTTCCATTCACCTACTATAAAACTCTCAGTTGCTTCCAAGTTTTGGAAATCATGAATAAACCTACTGTAAACATCCACGTGTAGGCTTTTGTGTGTGATAAATGATAAATTTTTGTCTTTTGAGTAAATATCAAAGAACATGATTGCTGGATTTGATAAGAGCATACTTAGCTTTGTAAATAACTCTCTTCCAAAATGGCTGTAGCATTTTTGCATTCCCAAAAGCAGTGGATGAGTTTCTCTTGTTCCTCATATTCAACAGCATTTGGTGTTGTCAGTGTCCTGGGTTTTGGCCATCCTAATAGGTATTATAGTGCTATCTCATGGTTAATTTGTATTTCTCTGATGACACATGATGTGGAACATGTTTTCATACACTTCCTTGCCATACGTGTATCTTCCCTGGTGAGGTATCCTTTAAGGTCTTTGGTTCATTTTTAAATGAGTTGTTTATTTACTTGTTGTTGGGTTTTAAGAGTTCTTTGTGTATTTTGAATAGTAGTTCTTTATCAGATATATCTTTTGCAGATGTTTTCTTCTAGTCTGTGGATTATCTTTTTTATTCTCTTGACAATGTGTTGTTGCAAAGCAGAACTTTTTAATTTTAATGAACTTTAGCTTATCAGTTATTTCTTTCATGGATTATGACTTACCACCTTTCAAATTTCAACAGAATGTGAAGTTATGTTTCTCTTCCTATCCTCCCTTCCCCAGATATTTTTTGTTACTCATTTTCAATTTAATTAAGCTGTGGTCAAAGACAATATTTTGTATGACTTGCATGCCTTTGTTTATATCGAGACTTTGTTTACAGCCCACAATATTGTCTATCTTGGTTATTATTCCCTGAATATTTTGAAGAATGTATTTTCTACTATTGTTGAGTGGAGTGATCTATAAACAAATAGGGTAAGTTAGTTGAGAGTGTTATTCAAGTCTTTCATATTATTACTGCTATTCTATCTACTCTTTTTTTTTTTTTAAAGATTTTATTTATTTGACAGAGAGAAACACAGAGAAAGAGGGAACACAAGCAGAGGGAATGGTAGCAGGAGAAGCAGGCTTCCTGCAGAGCAGAGAGCCCGATGCGGGGCTCGATCCCAGGACCCTGGGATCTGACCTGGGCTGAAGGCAGACGCTTAACGACTGAGCCACCCAGGCACCCCTATTCTATCTACTCTTATCAATTAGTGAAAGAGAGATATTGACATCTCCAATTATAATTATGGATTTATCTATTTCTACTTGCAGTTTACATGATGCAGATACATGACGTATCTTTTTTCCATCCATTTTCTTTTAACCAATGTATCTTTGTATTCACATAAATAAGATATATGTATTGTATTGTATACAATACTATATGTTGAATGCAACATATATCTTGGGTTTTGCCTTTTTATCCAATATGACAATCTTTGCTTTTTTAATTAGGTATTTAGACCATTTATATTCCATGTGGTTATTACTGTGGGTTAAGTTTAAATCTACCATTTTGCAATTTGATTTCTGATTTTCTTATTCTTTGTTCCCCCTTTCCTCATTTTTGCCTTCTTTTTTTTTTTTTTTTAAATTTTATTTATTTGACAGCGAGAAACACAGCGAGAGAGGGAACACAAGCAGAGGGAATGGTAGCGGGGGAAGCAGGCTTCCTGCCGAGCAGGGAGTCCGATGCAGGGCTCGATCCCAGGACCCTGGGATCATGACCTGAGCCGAAGGCAGACGCTTAACGACTGAGCCACCCAGGTTCCCCTTGCCTTCTTTTTGCATTGAGTATTTTTTATTGCATTTCATCTTTTTTGTTGGCTTACTAGTTATTATTTTCTTATTTTAGTAGTTGCTTTCAGATTTATAATATCCATTTCTAAGTCATCACAGTCGACCTTGTAGTGATGTTATATTATGTCATGTACATTTAAGAACTCTATCATAGTAGACTTTTACTTCTCCCCTCCCAGTAATTGTGCTGTGGCTGTCATATATTTTACTTCTACCTAAGTTTAAACCTTGTATGACTTTGCAGTTGTTTTCATTTAAACAGTCAATGATATTTTAATGAGATTTGAATAATAAGAAAAAATATTGTGTTGTATACTTATCCATACAGTTATAATTTCTGGTGTTCTTCATTCCTTTGATAATCTATATTTCCAAATGGCATCATTCCCTTTTACCTGAAAATCCTGCTGAGGAACTATTTGTATATTTGAAAAAATCTTTATTTTCTTCATTTTAAAAAATCTTTTTGTTAGGTATAGAATTCTATGTTGACAATTTTTATTCCATTACTTTAAAGATGTTGTTCCACTGTTTTCTTAGATGCATTATTTCCAATGAAAATCTTTTAAGAACTTTTCTTTTCACTGATTTTATGAGTGATTTTTATCATGACATACCCTGATGTGGCTTTCTTCATGTTTCTTTTGCTTAAGGCTCACTGAGATTCTTCAAATCTGTGGGTTTATAGTTTTTTATTTATTTGGAGAAATTTTATTTCTTCAAAAATCCTCTCCATCCCTTCTCCTTTGGATATTTAGGTTATGTGTATATTAGGACACTTGAGATGATCTCACACCCTACTGATGTCTTGTTTGTTGTTTTGTTTCTTTATTTTCTTTTGCTTTAAGTCATTTTTTCCCTTCCTTTTTTGCTTTATATATTATCTCTTGCTAAGTTTTCAGGTTTACCAATGTTTTCTTTTACAATGTATAATCTTTTGATTGATATTTCTCCTCATTATGGTTCACATTTTTCTTGCTTCTTTGAATGCCTGGTAATTTTTTATTCGATACCACACATAATATATTTGACTTTCTTGGGTGCTGGATATTTTTGCATTCCTTTAAATATTCTTGATATGTTTTCTGAGATGTCGTTGAGATATTTGGAGGCGGTAGGTCTTTTTAGGTCTTGATTTTAAGATTTGTTAGGGGGACAAAAGCAGTGTTTAGTCTAGTGCTAACTACCCCCACTTCTGAATATTCTACCCAACACTAGATGAATTATGATGTTTTCCTGCTGGGAGTGGCAACAACCACCACAACCAACCTTGTGTGGCTGCAAGGCACTGTCCCCTCTGAGTCTTTTGGGAGAATCTTTCCCCAGCTGTGAGTAGTTTTCTCACTTTACATGCATTGCTTGCTAGTCTGTTGAACACATGAAGGGAAATCTCCACCAATCTCTAAAGTTCCTCTGTTTGTGTAGCTCTTCTCTTTGGTATGCTAGACAATAAACTCCAGCCACATTGGTCTTTCCTGATTTTTAGCTTTGGCTCCCTCACTTGGTGTGTGTGTGGGATTTCTCCTGAGTTCTCCATCCCCATACTATGGACTGAAATCTCTTGCAAGAAATCCTAGGCCTCGTCTGATGCCCCCATCACCTTTCTCAGGGATCACTGTCTTTTGTTGCTCAAATCCAATGTGTTGAAAGCCATTGTTTTGCATATTTTTTCTGTTGTATTTGTTTGTGGCTTCAGGTGGTTGTGTAGATCCTATTTCTTCTACTCCATTTTAGTTGAGAATGGAAGTCCAATCCTCTATTCATTTTTTTTAAATGAACCTTTTGTTCAATCTCACCAGAGGTTTGTCAGTTTTATTAATGTTTTCAAAAAAATCCACATTTCAAGTTTCAAGTTTCCTTATGGCATAGTTGTTTATTCACACATTTATTATTTGTGTGTTGGTTTTCCATGTTATCAATTTCTACTCATTTTCATTGTCTCCTGTTTGGCCCAGTAGCTTTATTTCCATAAAGCATAAACTGGAGAGACTACCACTCATATTAGCCCCTGGGGAGAAGAAAGTGGTATCCCAACTTGAATAACTCAAGTGGCTTTTGTCTGGCATTCAGCATAAGGAGGCTCTTCTATAAGCCTAGAGAAATTTCTTGTAAAGCAATTAAATTCAGTATCATAATACTAATCAAGTATTATCACTTCTGCAGAAGTCGAGAAACATGAGAACTCCACATACTAATTTCTGTAATCTTCAAAGGGCCTACTCACTTGGCAAAGGACCAAGACGTTTATGGCAGTTGGGTCACGGTCAGTCACAGGGAAGTGGAGTCCAGGACTGGACCCAACTTAGACTCAAGACTGGGAGTGGTACATTTACAGGAAAAACATAATGAACCCCACACTCTACTATGTCCTGTATCAGGGGAGGCACCCAGAAAACCATTACTTTAAGCATTTGGTAGGTTGAGAATTGGACCATCAGAGGCCAGGGTGATCAAGAAAGTCTTTGTGATGTGAGTAGCAGTATTTTTGAAACCATAGAACTAAATGGAAAGTTTGTTAACTGAATATTTGAATTTCTTCAGTAATACTTCTTAAGAAAATAGCTCCAGTTCTCACTGGTATGAGTATCTATACTTTTTTTTTCTCAGAAAATCCGGATTTTTTATCATAGTCTTCTATAGGATAGCATTGCCAGTTCCTGTGCTATTAACACTGTTTCCTAATACAAAAATTGTGCTGCTATTATCTGTATTCTTGGAGTCTAACGTACTGCCTTGCAGAAAAGCTGCAAATATCATCCCTTTCCTATACAGATTAAAGAGTTTGAGATTGATTCTTTGATCAGAGAGCCACTGAAGATTTATAAGCAGGCAGAGTCCATGTAATTCTGTGCCATTAAATCAAGCTGACCAAGTCACATGTCATGTGACCTGTGCCCCAAAATAAGGAACTGCGTTGTTTCATCTTGTTCATGGTCAAAGTCCTACATAAGCCAAACATGCTGTCATGTGCTACAGGATGTGCTGTGATAAATACAACCATCTTTAAGGAGGCCATATTCTGGTGGGGAAGGCTCACAAACAAAAGATCCAGTAATGGGGGCACATGGGTGGCTCAGTCGTTAAGCGGCTGCCTTCGGCTCAGGTTATGATCCCGGAGTCCTGGGATCGAGCCCCGCATCGGGCTCCCTGCTCTGTGGGAAGCCTGCTTCTCCCACTGCCATTCCCTCTGCTTGTGTTCCTTCTCTCGCTGTGTTTCTCTCTGTCAAATAAATAAAAAATCTTTAAAAAAAAAAAAAAAGATCCAGTAATGACTGGTTTTCATTGAATTTACATGAATGCTCAGTTAATATATAAGTTATGGGGGATCCATCTGCTGTGATTCATCAGTCAGAAGCATTATGGATCATGAAATCTTCAAAATACTATTTCTACTGGGGTGCCTGTGTGGCTCAGTGGGTTAAAACCTCTGCCTTCAGCTCAGGTCATGATCTCAGGGTCCTGGGATTGAGCCCCGCATCGGACTCTATGCTCGGCAGGGAGCCTGCTTCCCCCTCTCTCTCTGCGTGACTCTCTGCCTACTTGTGGTCTCTCTCTCTCTCTCTCTCTCCTTCTCTCTGTCAAATAAATAAATAAAATATTAAAAAAATACTATTTCCACTGATGCTACATTTGTCTTAATGAGCGACAGCAAGTAGGAATGGCCATCCCCATTGGCTTTTACAAATCCTCCAACACTTAAATGAATAAGACTAGATTCACGACAGAGCAGGAAATAAAATCAATACTGGGAAGAAAAAGGAAATGTTGGTCTATCGCTTTCTCTGTGATAGTCTAATAATTTCATTACACTTTCAGATTCATGAAACACAGTAAAACAACTTTAAGGAAAACATTTCTATTGTTTACATTGGTGCTGTGTGCATTTATTACACTGTGTCTATGCTAATATATGCTCACTTTGCATCAAGGAATGTGCCGAGTGTTTTTTATATATCTTTCTACTGCAGATTTATAACAACCCCAATAAGGTTGGTCATCATCCTTATTTTACAGAGGAGGAAATTAATGCTTAAAGTTACTTCGGGATCAGTCAGAATGGACCAGGTAGGGCCAGGATTTGAACCAGGGAAGTTAGGCTCCACTATGTCTGGCTGCATTGTTCTTGCTTTGCCTCCACCATGTATGAATCACAGATGTAGGTATTGTCAGCTGGAGAGAGTGCCCTGTTTCCAGCCCTATTATTTGAAAGTAGAGCTGATCGCCTTTGGAATACTGCTATTGAGAGAAAAAAGTCTAGGTGTCTACAGAAAGCTAACATTGAAAAATTATCTATTCTCTCAATTAAAATATATAAACTTAATCAATAATGGTATATGACCTATATATGACTCTATATAGAGTATAGAAATATAATACAAATACACTTACTGTACAGAAAAATAGCTGAGATAATGTGTACATACATATATATGTACACATTATCTCAGCTATATATATATATATAATATATATATATAATATATATATATATCTCCATAGATGGTCAACTCTTTTCTTACAAATTTATCAGTGTCTGAACAATATTAAAGTTAATATTTACAAAGCCCAACAGCTTCCCTCTCTATGTACAGATACACATCCATGCACAGACACAAACACATATGTACATATATACACATATGTTCTGATTCCCTGGGAGATAAAAGTCCTCTTCCGTTTGTGCCCATCATGTCAGTGTAAACGAACATGGCCGCTCTCAACGGAGGGACTTCCTGTTCAGAGGAGGCCTACCGCCCACACCTTCTTTCCGTGCCTCTGAGAACAAAACAAATTCTCTCTCTAAGTACACTGCTCTAAAGCAGATATTTCATGCGGTCTCCTACCGGTACTTGCTGAGCACATGTCTCCTTTTCTAGAGTTAAGTCTGGGGACTTTGTGCGGAGTTCCCATGGCTGCCTGAATGTGGGAGCTGCTCAGCAGATATGCTGATATGCGTCTGGACTTTTTATTTAACTCGAAGCATCTCTTGGTCAATAAGAACTAATTTTTGCTCACTACTGACTTCCCTTTATTTGTTTGTTTTTCAAGTTTTTATTTGAATTCTGGTTAGTTAACGTAGGGTATGGTATTGGTTTCAGGAGTAGAACTTAGTGATTCATCACTTACATATCTCCAGTGCTCATCAAAACTGGTGTCCTCCTTAATGCCCATCGCCCATCTCGCCCATCCCCCATCCACCTCCCTTGACTTCCCTGTGTTAACATATCTCGGGCTTTATAGAATGATGGGTAAATCTGTGAATTGGTAAGTTCAATCCCTTTCTTTACTTTTGGCAAGTTGAAATTTATTTTCAGGCAAGTTGGTTCAATATATGACTTTGCCCAGGGTGAGAGGCCAACAGAGTGAAAAGAACGTCATTTTTCAGTCGACAGAAATAGAGGTAAATCAATCTGGTGCCCACATGCTCTGTGAATGCTGGCAGCCCGCCAGAGTTCAGGTCTCAATTAAACAGATTAGGCCAAAGAAAGCACAAATGCAAACTCAGGCAAATTACCAAAAATCGCTGTTATTCCAGCACACTGGATTTTGGAATATAAACTGTCCCCCAAAATATTATGGGTTAAGACTAGGATAGCAAATCCCCCGGCCAACTCCATATCTGTCTGCTTGACTTTTAGATCTGAGGCCTATGCTCATGTGCCACGTTGGAGGGCCTCTGGGCCTGTGAGTATGTGTATGCATGTGTGTGTGTGTGTGCGTGTGTGTGTGTGTGTGTGTGTATTTGAGCACACACACTGCACACTGCAGATTCATCACGTCAAAGGCAGCACTTGCTCTGCAGGCCTTGTTAGAGTAACCACATCACATAGTGGTTTCTTTCTAAATAAACAGAGAAGGAGAGCTGGACGACAAGGTCCTTATAGGCTATTCCGGGCCAAATTCAATCAGCAGCCTCTGAATGCAGACGGGCAGTTTTCTACGCCTATCATCCATCCTGTGCACAGACTCCATAATTGCATCTTATTCCTGACTTCTGTGAAATAATGACCTCTCCTCCATGATTTGCAGAACACATGGGGAGGAAATAGCAGATCTGAGCTAACTGGTTCGGGAATTCTAACCAGATGATGGAAAAATGTTTTGTCAGAGTTAGAGTTCTTTGAATTTTTAAGAGCCCTGTATAATCTAATAAACAGCCTTTTCAAGATAGAGTCCAATATGGGGCCAGCAGGACTATCTGCCATTATTCCAATATCATTTTGCCAATTCTTTTGTTTCAACTTATCCAGAGAAGAATCCAAAATATAACATTCCTTCTTAGTCCTCCTCCGACTTACTTTTTGGCAAGAGTATAAAAGACTTTTCCCCCCTTAAGCAAAACAAACAAAAAAAAAATGACACAATTGAAGGAAAAAAAATGCCTTGTAAAACAGCATTGTGTTTTCAACTTTATTAAATAAGCCTAAAAAAAGTCATTTTAAGAAGTCGATTAAATCACCATTGGTTTGGAAAGGTGTTGGCTAGTTAGTTGTCTACTGAGTGATTAAGGGGCATGTTTGACTTGTTTTTATGTTGTTTGTTTTCAGCTTTTGTCAACAAGCAGCCACTTCTATCCAGCAAGTCTGTAAAAGTACCAAGACTCCTCAGAGAGCCATGCTTTAGGCCAAGACTTTTCTGCGGGGACGCATTTTCCTGGTTGAAAACTCAGGTCTTTACTCTGAGCACTTCCCTTGGGACCTCAGCAGGACGATGATTGATTTTCCTGCCTCCTGGAGAATATGGTCTACAAGAATGAAGGCAGAATTCACCCTTTTTGGCAAATCCTTCCTCCTGACCCCCTGACCATTGTCTACCCAGATGTCCAGGTCAAGCCTGCTGGTTGACAAAGTTTCCATATTTCATGATTATCTGATCTTCAATAAAAAAAAGTCCTTTTTCTTATTGCAACTAGTGGAGAGCAAGAAAGTGACTTTACAATAAGAACTAATTCACAGCAAGGTAAGAATGACATAACTGTTTTGAAACATACCACTTCCAGAAGTTTGTTCATACAAATAGGGGCATTTTTTTTTTTCTTTGATCATTTCACTTTTGTTTTTTGAGTATTATGTATTCTGTCCCTGCGTGTCCTACCCTAGGTCCCAATTTTAGATTTGCAATATGTTATCACCATAACATTAATCCAAAGGGATAAATCTAAGTTTCTTTTTTTTTTTCCAAGATTTTTTTTTTTTTGATAGAGAGAGAGATCACAAGCAGGCAGAGAGGCAGGCAGAGAGAGTGGGGGAAGCAGGCTCCTCACTGAGCAGAGAACCTGATGGAGGGATTGATCCCAGGACCCTGAGATCATGACCTGAGAAAAAGGCAGAGGTTATACCCCACTGAGCCACCTAGGCGCCCCTTAATATCCTCTTTAATTTTTATACATATTTCAAACACATTCAAGGTTTCAATGATTTTTGTAAGTATAATTTGCTTATGTTCAAAATATTTTTCTGTTGGGAGTACGTGATCCTACAGTAAAGATACTACTTATACCATCATGAATAAGCAGTGTTTAAGTAGCATTTGATAATAAAGCAATAGTGCTAACAATGATATTCACTCAAGGCCTGCCTTTTGATGCTTTTAAAAATTGCTATTGCATGGAGCACTGGATGTTATACGTAAACAATGAATCTTGGAACATGACATCAAAAACTAATGACGTATTGTATGGCGACTGACATAACATAATAAAAAAAAAGGGAAAACTTGTGAATTATAATACGGTCTTTAATAAATAATATGGTCTTTTAATAAACAAAACAATTTACCATAACTCACTTTCAGCGATCTGCTTTGAATCATTTCAGATAAGTAAACAAGAACAAAGAGATTGGTTGCCGCTCCACTGTGCTAAAAACTAGGAGTCGGTGATATTTACAAGGCAAATGGGAGTAGCATCCATCTCTATTTCCAGGGATATGATCACTCGCTGCAAGGTCAGATTGTCAGAGATACGATGTGGCAGCACCCTTTCTGATATTACTACTGCAAAGATCCAGTGATATGTTTGGAGCAAACAAGGCTGTGTTTAGATTGCATGATGGTGGGGACTGAACCCGCCCCAAGGGTGCTGTTAACCACGTCCTGACCCAAGCACCACATATGGACATGCCTGGACAGAAACCCAGTGTGTCTCACAGACTGGGGGGCGGGGGTTGTCAACAGAAAGGGTGACATGACATTAGGAGAAGGCCAGGCTGAGGTTATGTGGCCTCAGCAACACCACCAGGAAGGGGAATTCCTTTACTTTTGAGCCTTCCTCCAGAGAAACTTCTACCAGAATGACATTGACCATTGTAGTGAGACTGGCGTTTTCTGCAGTGGGGGTGTTATACATCACCAGATTCTTACTTGATCAGAGTCCCTGCTTCCCTCCCAGCAGTGTCTTCTGCACTTCAGTGGCTTGGTTCCAAGCTTCTTGAATTTGGCCCCAAAACAGGGACTGTTCCCCAAAAAGAATCCCTTTTACCGATGGTTGAAAGTCCTGGTTTTTCTCTCCGTAAAGGGATGATAAATCAAGGGAGCTGACCTCTTGGTCCCGTCAAGAAGGCTTGGAGGTCCCTGGGTAGAGAAGACAACCTCTTGAAAATTGGAATGGATGATTGGAGTCACCATCCACACACAGAAAAAAAAAGGCATAAAAGAAATAACATCAAAATATTGACAATATAGTGGGATTGTAGGTGATATCATTTTTTTTCTGTGTACACTGTAGTACAAATTCCCTACAATGGGTATGTATTTCTTTTAAACCAAGAAAAATATACAATTTTAAAATATGCACCCCAACCGGAACACAATAAAATACTTTGAAGAAAGTATGCACTCATGTATACAAATGCTAAACAGCTCAGAGGTGCCAGAAATCAAAATGGTAATCGCATTCAAATTCAAAATGCGAGCAATTACTATCTCATTTTTGGATATTCGCAGAAATAGCAGGACCGAATTGCTTTTGTGGATGAGAGAATATAGCTTTGTTTTTTTCTCTGTTAGTTGGTTTTTGTCTCTCGAACTAATATTACATTTCCAGAGAATCTACTTCTCCATTTGTCCAGCTTTACATTTTTCCATGGTTGTAGTCTCCTGTAATTATGGGAAAAAAGTTTTTCCTGGAGCAGCGGCTCTGAGATCAGTCAACTGGGAGCAGACCTGAGTATTCCCAATTGGTGCTAATAATCTTTGCAGTTTTTAGGGCAGATTCAGTTCTGCTCTGAGACTGAAAACAACTGGAAAAATGCATGACTTGAGTCGGACAGTATTTGAATCCACTGTTAAATGTACTTAATGCTTATTTAAATTTTTTTTGCAATTTATTTTTCTGTCTTTAATAACCCCCACAGTAATTAAAACCAGTTATGAACTACTGAAGTGTAATTCAAAATACCAAAGTCTAAAGAGCCAGGGGATTGCTTGAATAAACAAATGCCAAAGTTCAGGAGAAGGTCAGAATGTTGGATGTTGTCTTTACTTTTGAAGAGTGCTGTCTTTCAATTGAATACATTTGTCTTTAAACTGAATACAACCTGAAAGGACAAAATGTTCCTCAAATTAGCTCTTCTTGTACCTTGTGATGTGTACTTAAGAAAATATGAAGTCTCTTCATCATCATTAGCCATCAGGGAGATTCAAATCAAAACCACACTGAGATACCACCTTACACCAGTTAGAATGGCCAAAATCAACAGGACAGTAAACAACAAATATTGGCGAGGATGTGGAGAAAGGGGAACCCTCTTCCACTGTTGGTGGGAATGCAAGTTGGTGCAGACACTTTGGAAAACAGTGTGGAGATTCCTCAAGAAATTAATAATAGAGCTGCCCTATGACCCTGCAATTGCACTACTGGATATATTTATCCCAAAGATACAGATGTAGTGAGAAGAAGGACCACATGTACCCCGATGTTCATAGCAGCAATGGCCACAATCGCCAAACTGGAAAGAGCCAAGATGCCCTTCAACAGATGAATGGATAAAGAAGATATGGTCCATATATACAATGGAATATTATGCCTCCATCAGAAAGGACGAATATCCAACTTTCGTATCAGCATGGACGGGACTGGAGGAGATTATGCTGAATGAAATAAGTCAAGCAGAGAGTCAATTATCATATGGTTTCACTTACGTGTGGAGCATAAGGAAAAACATGGAGGACATTAGGAGAAGGAAAGGAAAAGTGAATTGGGGGAAATCAGAGGAGCAAATGAAACATGAGAGACTGTGGACTCTGAGAAACAA
>CM053615.1:21193571-21215816 GCA_028646535.1 Procyon lotor
TTTGCTATTGGCCAGTTTATCCATCCATCCTTCCATCCATCCATCCATTCGTGTCCTCTGGATTACACCAGAGAATAAAACAAGCAAAAAAAATCTCTGTTCATGCAGAGCTTAAATTCTAGTGAGTGGAGAGTAAACATAATAAATAAGCAAAATACACAGTGTGTTAGGTCCTATGGAACAAATAGAGCAGGACAAGGGGAGATCAAGAGAGGGCCGACTGCAATTTTAGAAGGGGAGCGGGGCTCCTGGGATAGTCCCACTGAGAAAGTGACTCTTAGATAAAGACTTATCAAAGTGGGTTAGTTAAGAGAAGGGAGTGACCCAAGCAGGCAGGAAAAATGGTGCAGGAGTCCTGAGGAGGGAGGGAGAAAGGGAGAGTTTGGGTGGTGATGAATAGTCAAGCAGCTGGGGCGAGGGGTGGGGGGCTGCGATGCAGAAGATGAGCCATCATGGTTGGTGGATTCTAGGGGGGTTCCTAAGTCACTGTGGAGATCTTGACTTTTACTCTGAGTAAAATGGGAGCCATCAAAAAATTTTAAAGGAAGGACTGGCATGACCTGTCTCCAAGGGCTCACCCTGACTGCTGGCTGGGACTAGATTGCGGCAGGCAAGGGAAGGGGCGGGGAGACAGGGTTCGAAGTGATGGCAGTGACTCTGGTGTAGTTGCATAGACTAGAGTGGTGGCGGGGGAGGTTCTGGGCAGTGGTGAGACTGAGACCAGCTGAAGGTGGGCTAGCAGGGCCTACTAACAGATTAGAATAATTATATTTTTATCAGACATTCTTTAAGTCAGTGAAACATTCCTTCCCACTTCTCCTGGGAGCTAGCATGATACCAGTCCTAGAGTATCCCTTTCTTCTTGTAATGTGCATTTTCCTAACTGCCGGTAAAGTTGAATGTCTTTTCAAGCGTTCATTGGCTATTTGTACTTCGTCCTGTGGATCAGCTACTCTTACTTCTAGATCTTTTCCTCTCTGGTAGTCTGGTTGCCTTTCCTTGAATGGTTATACATTTTGCAGTTATTTTCTGCTAAACTGTATTTGGTTTTTTGTTTTGTGTTTTAATATTGTCGGTGATGTCTTTCATTGGGCAGGAAATTTTCCCTTTAATGTCATTAAATCTGATTTTATTTTCACTCTGGCTCTGGGTTTTGTATCTTCCTTGGGAAAATGTCTCCACATCAAGATTGTAAAGAGTCTCCTTTACTTTCTTTTAATAAGTTCTTAATTTTGGTTTTGACGTTTAGTCCTTTTTGTCTGAAAATTATTTTTAATATAGCGCGAGGCATGAAAGTAATCATTTCCTTCAAATAAATGGGCAGCATTATTTTCTAAAAACAACCCATTGGTTCCCACTAATTTAAAATGCCTTCATTTTCTATTAAACTCTAGTCACTTAATTCAATAGCAACGTGTATTAAGCTCTGCTACCCACAGATCTCTGTGAGCCTCCCAGGAGCAAAGAGCCACTTAGGGCTCCTGCACTCCAGCAGTAAACTTGGTTAAATGTCATCAGTTAGACCTTATCATGTTCAAATGTAATGGCTCATTAGCCTTCTAGGAACATTTAATATCTATTCATGGTAATTCCAACTGCAGATGGACCCTGACTTACTGTATTTCCACTTATGATTTTTTGACTTTATGATGGTGCAAAAGCAATCCATGTTCAGTAGAAACTATACTTTGAATTTGGAATTCTGATCTTTTCTGAGTTAGTGATATGTGGTTCTATCCTCTCTCACGGGGCTGGGCAGCGGCTGCCCCAGTGCCCAGTCAGCCTGCGATCACAAGGGGAAACAACTAATATACTCAGAACCATTCTGTCCCCCCGTACAGCCATTTTGTTTTTTCACTTTCAATACAGTATCCAGTAAATAACATGAGGTATTCAACATGTTATTATCAAATAGGCTTTGTGGTAGATGATTTTGTAAATGCTCTGAGCACATTTAAAGGTGGTCTGGGCTAAGCTATGATATTCAGCAGGTTAGGTGTATTAAATTAATTTACTACTTACAATGTGTGATAGTCTCAACTTATGGTGAGTTTATTGGGACATAACCTCATTGGAAGTTGAGGAAGATCTGTATACAAGTGGTTTTATATCTTAACAGATATTTTATCATACGATAAGAACAAAAAAGGATAATTTGTAAGAAGGTCTCCAGTTTCATCCTGTCCTCATTATAATCCAGTCTTAATTTCTGTCTTTACTCATGGAAAAGATTTGTCCGTCTGTTGGTGGCATGGGCAAGATCTACCTGGCTTACCCACAAGGGAAACACATCAGTCTCCCTTCTCTTTCCTTGCCCTCCAACCTATTCAGGAGGAATTAGAGGAAAGGAGAGAGGGGTCATTGCTGTATAGCTACACATGGCCACAAACAAGGTCGCTTCTCACTTTCCATACTCTACCCTCCCACCTTTCCCTGGTGGCATCCAAGTAGAGCTGGTATCATGCTAGACCCAGGAGAAGTGGGAAGGAATGTTCCACTGACTTAAAGAGTGTCTGATAAAAATATATAATTATTCTTTTAGTACATAAGAAGCTATCGACTGTATCTAGATAAATACATTTTAAAATATTGATTTGAACTCGAAATGCATCAATATATGACCCCTTTTGTTATGTGAGCTTCTGGGGAACCACAGTAGGTTTTGCATTTCAAAAGTGCCTTTTCTTTAAGGCTATTCCTTATAAACTATACCTGTGCTTAAGCCAAAGTAATCAAAGGGAAGCTTTGGGATGTAATGGAGGACTGGGAAGGACAGTCTATCTGGGGGTGTTATAATGTTTGTAAATCTTGAGAGGTTCAGGCTTCAGCTTTTGCAGGAGCTTGTGGGATTCATCAGCGGAATGCAACTAAACAGAGAATGGCTGAAGGGACCTGCAACAGAGGCCACACCCAGAGGATGGCACTCCAAATAAGGAATAAAGTCCAAAGACAGGGGCAGGCACTGCCAGCTGCAGGACTGGAAATGGTGAGGGCCATGAGTCAAAGACTAAGGTCCTTTGCTTCACAGTTGAAATGAAAAAATTTTAGCCAACTAAGACTGATCACCAGAAAAGGAGGCCAAACATAACCTGGTCACTCTACTTGCCGAAACTTGGGATGGTCTGGGCCACAGGGTTTGCGTGTCGACACAAGTCTCAGCGGGGCTCGGGGAAGTGACTATTCCATATCTACCATTATGTCAATATTTCAGGATTGGACCAAGACCATGGCGTTATTACTGCACGTGTGCACACAGGTGCCGGCTGACTGTGAGGCCTGTCGTATTTGTGACAAGAATCAGGAATGAGGTGAAGGGACTAGAGAAAGCTGTCCAGACCTCTGTCACCCGTGGACTTTCTCTGAGAAGAAAAGATTACACAAACCTGAAATAGCAGACCAACTGCACGTGCACTGAAGATCTGTGTGTTGACCACATTAGGGAAGAGGGGGCCCATATTTGTAGGGACCACTGTTGGCCTCCATGAGAGCTAGAGTTATCCACGTTCTGTTGAAAAGATGAATCTGGAGTTGGAGCTCTGATCCAACTTGCACAGTTTTGCTCATTTCGAGACTTGACCTCTGAATGGCCCCCCTCACGCACTCCCTGCAAATAGCTTTGATAACAACTTCTGTTTTGATGAGACTTTAAATTTTGTGAGGTGCCTTCAGGGGCCATTTTTAATCCTGTGAAGTAATCTGTATGATCCCCAGGTTGCATATGAGCAAATTCCTATGACGGTGGTGATTTGCCCAGTGAAATGGGTTTTAAACTAAATCCAAACCCCCTCCTGTGCTCCTTTACCATAATACAAATCGCATCACACATTTTTAGTTGGGAATCATCTAAAATTTAAAAATTAAAAATCTAAAAACATTTTTAAACATCATATTAAGAGTGAGAGAATAGGCATAAGCAGTTGCAGAAACAAGTGGCTTCCTTTACATCAAGGGGTACTTCTTCCTCCTGCCAGGGCACAGAGACCCCACATGGGGGAAGGGAAGGGACTCACGCCAAGTCGGTGTAAATCCCAGGGTCTTTTACAAAAGGCCAAAAACTAGAGAAATCACAAGTAGCTGCCAAACAAACCTCAGAAAACGATGCTCAAACATGATTTTTTTTTGTAAATCACCAAAATGTACTGACAATCTGTGATTCCAAAGTTATTCCAAAGTTATATTTCTAAACTATATTTGGCATGCTAATTTTCTCTGGGAATGTGTTCGCCCTTGTCAGTTTCTATATGTCAACTACTGCTTTTCGTTTGGGTCATTCCTTGTAAATTATTGACCCCTCTAAGAGTTTAAACTAAATGTGTTCTTTTGAATTATTTACATAAAAATCTTCATAATCCCATAGAAAAACAAATCTTTATTTCAAAAATAGATTTTCACATTAAAAATAGTACTTGGTTTTTGGGAAGGAAGTTTAAGTACTGGGAAAGGTATGTTAAGAACTAAATTATCAGAGGGAAAATTAAGGGAAATTGAGGGGAATACTAAATTGATGACTGTGTTTCAAAGGGATTTGAGCTGATAGTTCATCTCTTCATGACTTTCTCCCTTCATCCTTTACTCTGTGACAATTCCTTCCAGGAAGTGACCTATTTGTCACCAACCGTGTCCATATATCTTTTCTCCTTAAAAGACAAGATTTCCAATTCATTGAAAGCATTAACACTGCAGTAAAATTTCGAGTGTGTACAAAACCATTCAATACCGTCCCTTATGCTTTATAGATCAATATGCTCTCCTAACTTATGTTCATTTTATTCTGAAGGATGACCTTGAGCTTTTAAAATGTGAGGACTCCACAACTATTTTTTTAAAAGTTCATGGACACCGATGACTTTATCTTTTCACCTACTTCACTATCTCTATCCTTTCTCAAAAGCTGTTTTAATTTGATAGTCCTACATACTTCTATTTCACTCATTTGCTGTGCCCTCAAGGTGCCCCCGAATAGAAATGGAATTTGATAAATTTGCTGCTTTTTCTTCCGAGCCTGTAAGCTCTATCCTCTGATAGAGCTTATTGTCTCTTGCCCTCATTGTCATGGGGTTTTACAGAGACATCCTCCAGCCCAAAAAATCATTCAAGCCCCCATAAGCCCAAAAGACCCAGATTAAAGAACATATAATGGCTGAGAGAGAGAGAGAGACAGAGACAGAGGAAAGGACAGAAGGAAAACATTTAGTGGTTCCCTAAAACTTTAGTTTTTAAGTTCAGATAGTTTCTTGAAAGGTACTTTAGGGTAGGAGGGCTCACGCTTTCTTTCCTTTTCTTTTCTTTTTTCTTTTCTCTTCTCTTCTCTTCTCTTCTCTTCTTTTCTTTTCCTTTCTTTCTTTCCTTTTTTAATTTTTTAAAATTTTTTAGTTTCTTTCCAAGTCCTACTTCTGTGGCCACTGCTGGGTTGTCAACTCCTCAGCACAAAAGAAGGCACCGAAGTTTCCAGGGCTTTTTCAAGAAAAAAAGGGAGCCTGCCTCACACTGATAAATTACTTGTGTTAGCACCTGTAAGTCTGTTTTGCATTTCACTTCAACCTTTATTCACTGAAAATCAATCCTGACAGCACGTTGTGCTTTTACAGTATCCAGCAGAAAAGCCCAGCTAATTGTGAGTGTATGATTTTCTTTCAAGCACCAAATTTTATATGTAGTCCAGCCTCTGATAAACCTACTAATTTAGCACTTGCTAATCATTGAGGCATTCGCTGCTTTTCTCCCATGATTTGAGTAACATGGAATTTGTTTTCTAAAACATAACTTCTGCTAAGCTGGGAAGTCATTGTTATTTTTTTGTGGACTGTCCTTACGGAGGTGTTTTTTACTGAACTGCTCCAAGAGGGGAAAAAAAAAGGCTGTTGGAATAGCAAACAAAAGTCCCTGAGCTGGAATCTTGCAGGAAGGCAGCTCCAGTGGTGTCTAGTTTCAGGCCAGAATACTAAGGTCATAATTTGAGGCCATCGATGGCTCTCCCAGATGTCTTTGGTCAAGTTAATCACAGTTTGCCTGAAGGTTGAGATTTCAGGTAATCCATCCCGGTGTAACTGTAAATTGAGAGCTCCTACTAGCTGAAGGTTGGGAGTTTCAGCTCAGACTGAGATGGGGGACCATGGAGAAAGGGCCCCCAATCTCTGTCTTTTTAGTTTTGCCACCGAAGTTGATTTAACAACTCTTTCACAAATGCTGAAAAGACCTCAAGAAGTTCCTATGCCAAGTGAGCACATGAATTCATAGTCTTTTGCATCGGCGGGAGAATGTCAAATGTTCTGAGGACAGTCAGAACTGCCCTGGGTCCTCCCCCCACTGGTTGAAGGTTTTTCCTTGGAATTGAAGGCAAGGGGTGAGTCCTCAGTGAGGCCTGATGAGGTGTGGAGTGCTTGAGTCAGGCTCTTGCTGCCCGGGAAGGAAAAAGTGCGTTCTCCTGTTTCTCTTGCCTTTCTCCCTCCCTCCCACTGCCCCTCAGTCTGTGCCACTTCTCCAGCCGGAAGTTAGTCTTTTCCCTGATTTACATTTAATCCCTATTTAGATTGGAAAACCCAACACTGAAGAAATAAACTTGAATCTGCACTAAAATGTTTCTATCCCTGCTGCTACAGAATATATACAAACATGTGACACATACCTCCTAAATAAATTCATTATTTCCATTGTTTCATTCAGTCCTCCACTAATCCTGTGACTCGGGTACTACTGTTACCCCCCTTTTTTTTTTTTACAGATGAGGAAATACCACGGCGAAATTAAACATCGTTGCTGGCCTTCTAGATTGCATGTGCCTGGCTGGGATTTGCACCCCTGTCGGGCTGTGTTTTGAGAGCACATGCCTCGCAGAACCTCCACGCGTGGGTCCCATGCCAACAACCTGATATTTTTATTTTTCCCATCACCCATTCTGACCTCCCTCATGGCATACCTGCTGGGAGGTGCCTCGGGAGGGCTCATTAGAGCACTTGCTCATGCAATGGCGTGTCTCCCAGAGTCCTGGCACATCCTGGCACCAGCGGGAAGGTGCTACTTGGTTTCTGCTTCAATCTGAACTTTTCAATCTTCTCCGTCTTTTGCAGTAAGGGCAGAGTAGAGTGGTCAGATAAAAAAAAAAAAAAAAGAACCTGGTTTTCCTTTTATGCCTGCCATCCCAAAGGTACTTCTAGATGTGTGTGAAAGAGACTCAAAAGCCATGTTTTTTGAGGTCTCAAGCCCACGTCACTCTCTGTTTAGAAGGACTCAGCAGTGGTATTCACGACACAACAAGATATCAGGATGAAGGCAGTCATCTCTATAAGTCTCTCAGTATAGGAAAAGCAAGCATTTATTTCCTGCATTTTATCCAAAACTATCTGCAACTGTGGAACTCCAGCTAAACTTCAAAGTCAATGCTCAGCCCTTTTTGTTACTTATTTTTCTTCTTGCTTCTTCTCTGGGTCTACAGCAATTTTTTTTTTTTAATTTTACAATTGTTAATTTTTATTACATTTGAAAGAAGAGACTGCTTCCAAAGAAAATCACTTGTCAATTGACATTTTCACAATTGGTTATTTTCCACATCGTCCATTTCTTTTTTTTTTCTTCTTCAGTGTTCCAAGATTCATTGTTTATGCACTACACCCAGTGCTCCATGAAATACGTGCCCTTCCTAATATCTACCACCAGGCTCACCCATCCCCCCACTCCCATCCCCTCCAAAACCCTCAGTTTGTTTCTCAGAGTCCTTGCTTTATCTCTCCCTACAATTTACCCCATTTCACTTTTCCTTTCCTTCCCCTAATGTCCTCCATGTTATTCCTTATACTCTACAAGTGAAACCATATGATAATTGACTTTCTTTGCATGACTTATTTCACTCAGCATAATCTCCTCCAGCTATCATTAGTTGATCTCAACACTCTGTGTCACTGAGCCTCACCAGCTGGCCCCTATATCTGACCAGTCTGGATGCACAAATGGAGTTTTCATAGCACGCCTAGGATGACACAAACAACGCATGCATGGTAGTCAGAGTTGTCTTTTTAAAGTGAATATGCCCATCATTGCTGTCTCTGGCACAGTTTTTCTCTCTGCATCTTATGTTTAAATTCCGTCTGTGTGTATTTGTGGTCAGAGGACTATGAAAGGCCATGCTTATGAGATTTCATGGATAGCATAGAGAATTGACCAACCCACCACTGGGAAATAAAAGAACCCCCATTCTCAATCCCCCGGCCTTTTTTCACTTAAGTATCTCCCATTTTGGGCAAAGAACAGTTGAAAAAATACCCCAGTAAGAGACAATTTATTTTTCATTTAGAAGCAAGAGCTTCCTTTGAACTAGAAAGGTACTCCCCTAAAATAGCTATTCCTGATTCAGGGCTGCCGTTGGTGCTTATGAAGTCTGCAACCACAGGCACTTTAACTGGATACTTTCTTGATCACATGCTCTGGATGCATGTCAATGGAGGGAAAGATCTTCTCATGTTCTTTGTAGAAAGGTAAGAACAGCCCAGCTGTTTCTTGTTTCTGATGCAGAGTTCTAACCTCAAGAGTCACAGCTTGAATGGAGAATAAGGGATGAACTAAATGGAAGAGTGTCTCATATGTGTTACTTTATAGAATGTTTCACTCATCTCTTCTTGTATTTCCAGAAAACAATAATTACCCTTTCTTAGTAGAAACACTCCACAAACTAGGAAGAGAAGGGACTTTCTCAAGCTAGTAAAGGCTATCTGTGAACAAAACAACGACCAATGCTTTCTCCCTAAGATCAGGGAAAAGATAGACTTCTACTCTTGCTCTTCCATTCAGGATTATATTGGAAATTCTATCCAGAGTTGTTAGGCAATAACAAGAAATAGGGAAAAAAAAGACATCCAGACTGGAATGAAAGAAGTAAAAACTATATTGTGAGATGACATAAACTTGCATACAGAAAATCTTAAGGAATCTGCTGAAAAGCTATCGGAACTAATGAATGACTTAGACAAGGTTGCAGTAGACAAAATTAATATACAAAAATCAATTATATTCTATACATCAGCAATGTACAATCCCAAAATGAAATTAAGAAAACAATTTCATTCACAACAGCATCCAAAAAGCATAAAATACCTAGGAATGAATTTAACCGAGGAGGGTAAAGATTTATGCACTGAAAATCACTAAATATTATTGAAAGCATAAACCTTAAATACATGTAAAACCTTGTCTGTTCATGGATCAAAAGACTCGATACTGTTAATATGGCAATGCTCCTTATATTGATCTACAGATTCGATGAGATCCCTATCAAAATCCCAGCTGTTTTTTTTTTTTTTTTGCAGAAATTGACAAGCTGATCCTAAAATTCATATGGAAATTATGTGGAATTAATCAAATCAAGGTTAAAGGCACAGTCCACCAAATGACTATCCTCATTTCAGGCACCAGCCAAATGTCCAGGGTTCAATCCCCGAGACCATTCCCACTTCTGGCCAGCTGGCTACAGATTCAGGGATTCCCATAACCATCTTCAGGTTTAATAATTTTCCAGAATGATCCAGAGAAATCAAGAAAGTGTTATACTTAGAACCATAATTTTATTGTAGCAACAAGTTATAAGTTAAAACCAACCATCTCCGTCACCAAAGGGAGAAATACATCAGATAAAATCTGGGAGGGTTCCAAACACAAAGGGGCCCTCTGTCCTCAGGGATGTAGCACCCTCCTAGCACCAAAATGTGATCATATTCAAAGAGTACTGTCAACCGGGGAAGCTCATCAGGCTTCAATATCCAGAGTTTTTGCTGAGGTTTCATTACATAGGCATAATTGATTAAATCATTAGCTATGTGGTTAAATTCAATCTCTAATTCCCCTCCCCTTCCCAGAGGTTAGCTGATATGTGGCTGGAATCTTTGACGCTGTAATCACATGGTTGGTTTCTCTGGAATGACCAACCCCCATCTTGAATCATCTCCTTAGCACAAACTATGTGGGGGACCACCATGAGTCACATCATTAGCATAAACTATCAGGTGTGGTCCAAGGGACCCAACATGAATTACAAAGACAATCCTTTTCACTCAGGAAATTCCAAGGGTTCAGAGATTACCTCCCAGAAACTGGGGACAAAGGCCAGCCAAATTCTTTATTACACAGAACTGGAAAGCGACCCAGAATAGCTCAAACAATGTTAGAAAAACAACAACAACAACAGCAACAAAGTTAGAGGACTCAAAATTCCTGACTTCAAAACTTGCTTTGAAACCATAGCAATCAAGATAATATTGTACTGGCATAGTAATAGTAATAGTAATAGTAATAGTAATAGTAATAGTAATTATTCAACGGAATAAAACTAAGAATACAGAAAGAAACCCTCATATTTATGGTCAGTTGATTGTCTAAAAAGATATCAAGACAATTCAATGGGGAAGGAATGGTCTTTTCAAATGGTCTTTTCAAAAGTTTCAATTTTGAAACTTTTAGGAAAAAATAGAAATAGATATTACTTTACATTAGGCAATAGATTCTTATATATGACTCAAGAACAAGATATAAAAATATTGATAAAATGGATTTAGTAAAAATCAAAAACTTTTTTTTAAAAGATTTTATTTATTTATTTGACAGAGAGGAGAGAGAACACAAGTAGGCAGAGAGGCAGGCGGGGGTGGGGGGGAGCATGCTCCCCACTGAGAAGACAGCCCGATGCGGGGCTCGATCCCAGAAAATCAAAAACTTTTAATCCTGCAAATGATAGCATCAAGAAAGTGAAAATATAGTCCAGAAGATGGGAGAAAATATTTGCAAATCATATCTCTGATAAGGTACTTGAATGTATAATATGTAAGTTCATACAATCCAACAATAAAAAGGAACCCAATTTAAAAATAAGTGGAAATTTGAATAGAGATTTCTTGGATGAGTGTACACAACAAGCACATGAAAAGGTGTTCAATACCCTCAGCCATTAGAGAAGCACAAGTCAAAACTATATATAACAAGATGTGACCTCACACTCACGAGGATGGCTAAAATAAAAAGATAAGTATTTACACATGTTGATGATGATATAGAGATATTAGAACCCTCATACATTGCTAGTGGGGTGTCAAAATGGTGCAGTTACTTTAGAAAACAATTTGGAAGTTTCTCAAAATGTTAAATGTAGAATTACCTTATGACCCAGCAATTCCACTCCTTGGTATATTTCCAAGAGCATATTTCACACAAAAACTTGTATATGACCATTCACAGCAGCACTGTTCACGATAGCCAAATTGGAAATAATCCAAATGTCTATGAACTAAGGAATGGGATAAATGAAATGTGTCAGTCCATACATATAATAGAATATTATTCGGCCATGAAAAGAAATGAAGTACTGATACATGCTATGATATAATTGAATCCTAAAAATGTTATGCTAAGTGAAATGAGCCAGATACAAAAGGTCACATGTTGTATGATGACATTTACATGAAATATCCAGAATATGAAAATCCATAGAGACAAAAAGTAGATTAGTGAATTATGGAGTAACCACTAAAGGGTATATGGTTTTGGGGCACCTGGGTGGCTCAGTGGGTAAAGCCTCTGCCTTTGACTCAGGTCATGATCTCAGGGTCTTGGGATGGAGCCCCGCATCCGGCTCTCTGCTCAGCAGGGGGCCTGTTTCCCCTTCTCTCTCTGCCTGCCTCTCTTCCTACTTGTGATCTCTGTCTCTGTCAAATAAATAGATAAAATCTTAAAAAAAAAAAAAAGGGAGTATATGATTTCTTTTGGGTAATAAAGATGTTCCACAAGGAGATATTGGTGATAGTTGCATAATTCAGTAAACATATTAAACACCCTTGTACTGTATACTTTAAAATGGTGAATTTTATGACATCTCTCTATCCGTCTATTTTTATATATAAATGTATTAATATTATTGTTAATTAATAAATACATTAACATTCTATATACTATATAAGGGCATTTACATCTCAATAAAGGTGACATTAAAGAAACTAATAATTGCTTCCTAAGGCAATCTTATGTCTTAACTGAGAACATCAGCATTGTTTTCTCAAGAAGAAGCAATTAGGGGCATAGTTAGAGTGATCAGGCTTGTCGTTTTCTTAGATCTTCAGGTAGGAAAAAATAAGGTAGAACAAACACTTCCCTGTCATTTCATACGTCTTGACATATATCAACCTGCCTCTTATTGATGGCTTTAATGCACGTCAGCGTATCATTTCCTTTCCCCCCTGCTATAGGAAGTTAGAGTATTTTATAATACATCTGTGTTAATTAAAATTAAGTAGCTATGCATAAAGACTAAAATAGCATAGCACGCATATTTAGCAAGACTGAGTTTATTTGACCATTACAATAAACTGAATCTGAAATAAGTTTCTCAGTAGGATTCTGAGTTTTTAAGAAAAAAGGAGCCACACATTCTAGACATTCTATAATAAAACTATAAATGGCTCGTTCTGCTGGCGAGTGACTTTGGTTCCCCATCCTTGGGCAACTTCCTCCACTAGAAATATACACTGTATTTCTCCAGTCCAGCTCTTCAAATATCAGAGAAAACCAATATCCAGTAGCGTTTCATGTCCCTCCCACAGAAGAAAGTTCGGGGAGTTCAATATAATCCAGCAAGTTGACATTTAAGGATGAGGACTTAATGTAAGGGGTGGCCTTACGATTTATGGGATGAGGTGGGACAGGGTGGAAAGACACAGAAGGTCAGAGCTGAGGTGGGAGCATTCAGACTCTCTGGATCTGCTCCCTTAATATCTCAGAGTAAGGACGGGATTGTACAGATAAGTTGGACGTCTTCTCTACCTCTGAAGCCTATGAGTTAAGTTCGCTGTGTCACTATGGTTGAAGGTCAAGGACAGTACATCTAATGGGCCTACCAGCAGGGACAGCAGGCTTTTCTAGGAGAGGAGGTTCATTTTAGTTTCTGTAACAATAAGCTTAGTAATGATATTTACGTGAGCAAATAGAAATGGGACCCATGTTGTACAATAATCACAACTAAATCTGTCTTCGATCGATTCACACCATAGCTAATTCATATGCTACAATGATAAACCTACTGCCATGTGTTTAGAAATAAATGTCCCGGGGTGCCTGGGTGGGTTAAGCCTCTGCTGTCTTTGGCTCAGGTCATGATCCCAGTGTCCTGGGATCAAGCCCTGCATCGGGGCTTTTAAAATATTTAAAACAAGGGTGCCTGGGTGGCTCAGGGGGTTAAAGCCTCTGCCTTAGGCTCAGGTCATGATCTCAGGGTCCTGAGATCAAGCCCCGCATCGGGCTCTCTGCTCAGCGGGGAGCCTGCTTCCTCCTCTCCCTGTGCCTGCCTCTCTGCCTACTTGTGATCTCTCTCTCTGTCAAATAAATAAATAAAACCTTTTAAAAATATATTTAAAACAAAAAAAAAGAAAGAAAGAAATGTTTAGCTTCTCTGGAGTGTCATGAGGCTATGAAGTACTTTTGTATAGAGGGCAGCAGAAAAGCCCAGTAGGGGAGATAAGTGTGGTATTTTGGGGGGATATCCTTCTGGATTCCTTCACCCAGTGTTTCCCACAGTGACAGTGATACTACGGAATTGACCTACCAGCCTCTGGGTTTGAAATAACTTAATACTCCTTAAACCTTTTTTTTAAAAGATTTTATTTATTTATTTGACAGAAAGAGCACAAGCAGGCAAAGAGTCAGGAGAGAGAGGGTAGGGAGCAGGCTCCCCGCTGAGCAGAGAGGCTCTCTGCTCGGCAGTGAGCCTGCTCCCCCCCCTCTCTCTCTGCCTGCTTGTGATCTCTCTCTCTGTCAAATATATAAATAAAATCTTAAAAAAAAAAGAGAGAATCTCACCTAGTCTTTCAGAGGGGATATCCTGCAAAGATGTGCCACCATTTCAGGGTACTGGCCACTCAGGTTGTTTCTAGCATCTTGATTCTGTGAACAGTGCTTGAATAGGCACCTGTGTGTATGTGTGTGTGTGTGTGTGTGTGTGTGTAGATAGATAGATAGACAGACAGACATAGACGTATATTCTAATATACTGTGGCACTTACTTCTTTTTTTTTTTTTTTTAAGATTTTTATTTATTTATTTGAGAGAGAGAGAAAAAAACATGAATGGTGGATGATGGGCAGAGGGAGAAGCAGACTCCCTGCTGAGCAGGGGGCCCCAGCTGGGGCTGGGTCTCAGGACTCTGGGATCACGACCCAGGCCCACGGCAGATGCTTAACCGACTGAGCCACTCAGGTGCCCCTGCAGCACTTATTTCTAGAGGAGTGATTCCCCTTAGAAGCTAGGTCAAACACTTCCTGTGTTTTGATCTAGATTTTATCATTTTTATTTATTTATTTACTGATGGAAACTTTTCTGCCTTTATTCCTTTGAATTTGGATAATATTTCACACACTTTTCTCTTTCCTTCTGGGACATCTGTTTTTAAACTGAAGCGCAATTGACATAGAGTGCTACATTAGTTTATATCTTTGATTCTAATAGATGTTGCCAGAGAGTTTCCCAAAAGCTATTCATTTGGAATTGAAGATTTCTACATCTGTCGCATTGTTATGGAATCCTGGAGTTTCCTGGAATATTTTGAAGATCGGGCCTTAGGGCATTATTTTTCTGCTCTGGTTGCCCACGTGTCCTTAGCTAAAGGCTAACACTGAAAAAGGCCACGGTTTGCCTGTCTGTAATACAAAATGCAGAAATAAAGAAAAATGTCTGGATGTATATTAGAAAATCGAGTGCAGAACCGACTTCCTATCTTCCTGGACTAAGTGGTTCGTTGAAAAATGGAAATAGGCCGTTAGAAGGGGACATTTGTTTGTAATTCCTTTCAGTGCAAGCTTACAAAGAAATTCTGGGAGGTAATGAAGGAAAGCCTCTTCTGGTTTCCAAGAAAACTTTGAATCCTGTGGGGTTCTGCATCTCATGCAATAAGGACCCCTCCAGGAACACAGTATTACAAGCCTCCGGTTTGTACAAAACCAGATGAAACAAATTGCTTAAAAAATCCAATCACGCATTCTTCTCAAAAGTAACTTCATAAGGTCAGTATGGACAAGACCAGATAAAACAGAAGAGCTGTTGTGAAATTAAGTTAAAGTGTCCTCTGTGAAAAACTAAGGATAGCTCATGGGAAAGCCTCAGTCTGAATGAACAAAACTAAGAAACAAATTTAGACCAAATCAAAACACACCAGAAATTCATATCTGCCACCCTGGACTTTTGGGTGCACTTTGAACTCTGGCCCTATATATTCTCACAGGTTTTCTTCCTAAGCCCATAAACCTTCAAGAGGGTGGACTAATAGCCTCTTAAGGAGGCATCTGAATTTCTCCTCTGTGGTTGTTGTAAAGAAATTCAGCACACCTCTACCAAATCTCCAGATCATCCCAGAGAAAGTACATTGTAGAAAAGAAGGAAGGAAGGGAAGAAGAGAAGGAGAGGAAAGAACGACATTACCTAAATGACCCTTCAAATGTTCAAAAATTAGATTTAATGATACTGGGCATTGGGCCAAAAAAGCCTCCATCTTGTGCCAAAATGTAAATTGTTGAGATTCAAAAGAAAGGAAAAAGAAAAGTTAAAATAAACAACTAAGCAAACAAACAAACAAACAAATCTGTGGTATAAAAGCAAATGCGGGGATGCGTCCAATAAAATCCCTTTCAGGTCAGTTTAATGCCATTGTTTATTTAAGCTCCAAATTCCATCACATGCGGCAGGCAGGAGTGCTACTCTTCAGCTGAAACAGTGCAAAGCATAGTCTGGATCCAAGGAAATCGCGCCAGAATCCCTGGCAATGTATCACTTTTTTAAGCCCTGTTTTGCTTTTGTGTTCATGGTAACGTTCGCAGCTGTCGAACGTGGCTTCGGGCTGTCTGACTCCCTTGAGAGAATTTATGTGTTTTTCTACTTCCCTTCCTTATTAGGAGGCAGGAATCTGCGACACCTATTAGAACAAGTATGCATAAAGGGTAATGACCATGCAATTTATTAGTGGTCTGTTCTTGCTCAATGAGTCCCCGCCTTCTGCTCAGAGAGGCCACGCCCACGGTGGAAAGGCCGCTCCTCAGCCGCAGGTGGGCAAAGCAGCAGGAATTAAGGAAACACGGGCCTCTGGGAAAGCCGTCTTTTTCTTCCACACCAAGACATGGAAAAGAGACTGGAATATCGCGGTTTGAATTTCACGAATGCAAAATCTTATTAGCCGACAAAAGTGAATAGGATCTAAGTAAAGAGAAAACATGAGCTACACAAACTTCTTCCTGATAACTCTGTAGCAGGAGAAAGTTTCTCAGATCGTTTTTCTTTCCTTCTCTCTAAAATGGGATGAGGTGGAGTAATTTTGGTTTTCAAGGCCGGAGTTAGGGGAATGAGCCTTTCCCAAGAGAGTGCAAGAAATCTTTGATTCCTGTGAGTTTCCAGCAAGTGGGGCAGCAGGTTTGGGGGTGGAGACGGGAGCAGGGGGACCATTTGGGGAAAGACATACCTGAGAAGCTAGGAGTGGGCTCCTCTGGGCTGAACCCTCACAAAATCTTCAAACAGGAAGCAGGAAAGAAGTTATAGATTCTAATAAAATCTGCATGGGCAGCCTGAAAATGCCAAGCGGCCCTCTGCCCCTGCCAAGCATCCTGGTAAGGTTTGGAGTCCGGAGAGAAAGTTCTGGAGCACAAAATGCTTGGGAACAAATCTATTCCTGCTAAAGTCACATATATGTTCAAGAAAACACAATCCATATGTTTTTGATTCGCTCGCGTGTTTGCTCATCAAAATGTTTCGGTGAGGCGTGTCCGCAAAGCTTAAGTCATTCTTCTTCAAGACGGGAAACCAGTTTTGGCCACGGAGGGTGGATTCTAACCCCGGGAAGGCTAGGTTCGACTTAAAACTCAAAATCTCAAGGTGTGAGTGGGCTCTTACGTGGAAAAATACAATGGGCTCTGCAGAGAAGCAGCAGGATGAAGGCCGAGCGCAGTTTACTCGTGCAGTTTTTAGGGTAGGGGGAGCTCCTGACGCGAGGCAATGGGCCAATGTTCTTCCAAGCTTTGGAGCGTGATCTGTACTGTGAAATAGAGAAAATTAGGTAAAGGTATGGCAAGAACGGTTTTGGCAAGAAAGCTAAAATCGCTCCACAATCAATTGTGTTTTGTTTTGTTTTTCACGAACTCTCAAAGATTGTTCTTCTTCTCTAATGCCATTTAAGATCCCCTACCTCCGAGTTCCGTTCTCCCGTCCCTCTGGAGCATGCCTTGTGCATTCTAGCAAGCCCTGGTGCGTGCTGACCTGTCCGGAAATGACACGTGTTTTCAGCGTGCGGTGCCTACGCTGAGCATTATGCGTGCGGTGTAGACACAGCTACTACAAGTGGCTCGCGCTGTTAAAACCAGAGGCTCAGCAAAGCTCTGCGCTGAGAAAGTCAATATGCTATGTGGAAGGAATACCCACGGCTACCGAGACATGGACAGGAGGGTCTACTGGAAACGTAGGAAGACCTGCTAATCGGTTTCCCCTTCTCTCTGGCGTTCTCTGGCTTTTTTGGTCTTGAACGTAGCACTGGGACGGGAGAAGGTGAAGGATCCGGTTGGGGGGTGTATCCCGAGCCGTGGCTGGAGGAGAGCCTTTCAAAGTCGTGCTCCAAGGAACCAGCTCCGCTCCCCTGAGACCCTGACCCCATAGGGCGTAAATCTCCCGATGAGCAGCAACTGAGACCCGCGTCTGGGTTTCTGACTGATGGCTGGATCCTTGCACGTTTTGCTCAGTCATTTCTAGTAGGCTGGTCAGAGCTGCTAATTAAAGAAGGAGTGATTTATTTCATAACTTTTCTTCTCCCTTCAGGAAACATAACTCAGCTCCAGGCACGGCAAGTTTACGTCGCCCTATTCAATAAATTACACCCACCTCATTAATACTTCATTAGGAAAGCTGAAAACCCTGTGACAGAACCTCAGAGAAGGAAAAGGCTGGCCGGCTCCGACCCAGAAAGCAGAGGAGGCCTGATTCAATGGACCTTTTGGCTGCCGGGTCCAGCTGCCTGGCCCAGCATGGCCGCCAGTTTGCTTTGGGAGCACATTCTATCCTCTTGCACCGAATCCTTCGTTCATTTCTTCTGTGCGATGTGGAGAGCTGGGGAAATTTGTTTTTACCCTTACGGGACTGTCATTTTTTCTTTTTAAAGCTAAAACAAAATCTAGAGATCAGCAGTCCTTCCTCGATATGCATATGTTTCTCCATCACCCAACGCATTGCCTCGGTTTAACCTTCAAGAACAAGATACTTTTTTTTCCTTTTAATATAAGAGAGAGGCCCCAAAGCTTATACACAATTGACTTAACCTTTCCATATATAAATATTAACTGGAGGAGAGCCAGATCATGCCAGCTCCCTTGTTCTCTATATATGGCAAATCTGCCCACCGGCGTACTGCAGAAGCTAATATATGTACAATGAGAAATCTAAAACTAATAGCCTTAGCTTCTAAGGATTCTGCTAGTATTAGAGGTGAGCCTGCTGTTTCTCAAATTGTAACATCTACATGTATCTCCTGTGGGTCTTGTTCCGAGGCAGAGTTGGTGAGATCAGATGTGGGACCCAAGAATCTTTATTTTGAACCAGGCTCCCAGATACTATTGCTGCTGGTGGTCTGTGGATCAATCTCTGGAGAGTAAGACTGGGAAACATAACACACCTCCTGGAGTTCCCTAGTGGATCTGATAGCACTGGGGTGAAAAGGAATAAAAACCAGGTAGCAGTGTGCATTATATTCTTCCACCTATAAAGCTATCTTCTCGAGCAGGGGTTGGCAAATATTTTCTCTAAAGTGTCAGGAAATATTTTTGGCTTTGCAGATCATGTAGCCACTTTTTCAACTACTCGACTCTACTCCCGTAGCACAGAAGCAGCCATTGAAAACATGGAAACAATTGGGTATGGCTATGTGTCAATAAAACTTTATTTATAAAAATAAGCTGTGGGCCAGATTTGGCCCCTGGGCTGTAGTTTGCTAATTTCTGTTCTAGAACAATGGCTTCCAAAGTCTGTGGCTGTATGCCCAGTATAGTACACTTCCCCAAATATGTGTATGTATTTGTGAATTCTATTCACATTTGTGAATTCTATATATCTGATTGCACTAACACCAAAGTAGAACACAGAAGAAAGACAATTGATATAGAAACGCTAATATTTCTTTGTTCATTTAGGTGGAACATCTTTGCTACCCTCTGGGTACACATGCTCACCTTAGAAACCAGTGATGCGAAGAATTTTAAAATGTTTTTTTCTCAACGAATGCGTCACATCGATAAGAGTAGTACTTGGGGTTTGTATGGCCCTGGAGTTCTAGAACATAGAGCAACCATAATAAGATCTGACAGTAACAAATCGAGGAAAGTACTGAGAAGAATTACTTTATGAAAATCACTAGGGTAACATGGCCACTCTGTACCATCCAGGCCTTACTGAAGAAGTCCTGGGTGCCAGGTGCTGAACTAAGCCCCCTGAATATACCATCGCATTTAATGATCCCATGGCGCTCGGAAAGAAAGGCCATTGTTTTTCCATTTTGCAGAAGAGAAAGCAGAGACATAGGGAGGTTGGCACAAGGGAATATAGTGAGCTCTTTATTTGGTTAGGTGGGTCACATCTGCCTAATTACAATACCTTTGGTCTTAACAGCTGCTGGTTACAGCCTCATCAAATCACGATCGTTTTCTGAATGTTAATATTTATTGTATGATGACATCATACAGATGGAAAATCCCACCGGTTACGGTGAATGGGTTTAACATACAAGCATACAAATCCCTTCATCTGGCCAGAAGTTGCTCTTGAAGGTCGTGGTAATACTGGGTCTCTGTGCTAAGACAGCGTGTCAGCTAATTTCAAATATACTGTTGGTTTCTTTAAAGAGATTGCTTACTGGCTATTACCAAACAGTCGGAGAGCCATGTGCTGAAAACCCATTAATTTCCCAAACTTTGAGATGAAGAAGTAAGCCAAAAGCTGGGATGGTTTCCATGCAAAGAGGAGTTGGTTTGTAATGTTAATCATTTCACTTGCTTTTCAGAGTTATTGTTAAGAGTCTAAATTACTGATGGAGAACCTATCTGTGTATTTCATTCAAAAAGCAAGGGTTTGGGGGTGCCTGGGTGGCTCAGTCTGTTAAGCCTCTGCCTTCGGCTCAGATCATGATCCCAGGGTCTTGGGATCGAGCCCCACATCGGGCTCCCTGCTCAGTGGGGAGCCTCTTTCTTCCACTTCTCTCTGCTTGTGCTCTCTGTCTCTATCTCTGTCTCTCTCTCAAATAAATAAGTTAAGTCTTTAAAAAAAAAAAAAAAGAAAAAAGAAGGGATTGAAGATAAATACTGTGTAAACCAGGGTTTTAGAATGATAAATCGTGGCTCTGCAGTTTCAGAGAGACGATTGTTGGCATATCGAAAGCTTTTATTTCAAAATAAAGGATGCTTCAGGGTAAGCGGGGTAAGTGTGTAGCAATTACTGATATCCAGACTGAAGGTTCTGTCAATAAACTTCGGTTAGTTGATTGTTAACTATAATTCAAGAGTGAGAGATTTTTTTTTCAGTGAGAAGGCCATTAAGGAGAACAGTGGGCCTGGGACAATGGGATCCAGAATTTGAATAAAAAGCCAGGACATATGAGCTGAACTGTGCCCTGATGCCGATTCCTGTTTTCAGACATTCTCTTCATTAGATTATCCTGAAAAGTCTGCGACATGTGATCAGTGTAGCTTCTGTCATTAATAACACTACTTAAAATATGGCACATTTCAGGGTTTTTTTAGAACTATGAATTGTACATCCAGCCCAGCATTCTTCATATTGTTTAACACACCTCTTAAATGTAAAATTCGTAGCATGTATGGCCCTCTTTTTTTTTTTTTTTAAGATTTTATTTATTTATTTGTCAGAGAGAGAAGAGAGAGCACAAGCAGGGGGAGCGGCAGGCAGAAGGAGAAGCAGGCTCCCCGCCAAGCAGGGAGCCTGATGCAAGACTCATCCCAGGACCCTGGGATCATGAGCTGAGCTAAAGGCAGAGGCTTAACCTCCCGAGCCACCTACGTGTCTCATGTATGGCCCTCTTTATATGATTAATTACCTTATTTCGGTTTGAAATTTTCCAGATTTTACTTTGAAATGTGTTAATATAGTCTGTGACCTCAAAAAATGTTGTCGAAGAGATAAGAGCAGGTTAGAAGAAAATGAAACACTTTTACAGAAAACATAACAAAAGGAGGATGCCCTTAATTATGAAACATGTAAAAGATATTTTTGTAAAAATTTTGCATTTCAAATAAATCAACTTCATAAAATATTTGAGAGGTAAGGAGTGGGCAATTTCCTTATAAGTTCCTTCGGGGGAAAAAAAATACCTGTAAGAACTACCAAAGCAGTCACCTGACACAATAATATGATATGCTTTGCCTAATAAAATATATATATGATACATATACTACACTCTTGACTTTGGCTGCTTGGCGTAGCATTCTTTATTATACTTTTAAGCTTTCCATGAAATTGCCTACAATTCTTTTCAAAATTTAAAAATTCCCTGAATAATAGGTGAGGAATTATTGCACCCTTAATAATAATTTTGTCTCTAAGATTTATCATTATGATTCCGATAAAAAAAAACTTCTTTAACTTTAAAAATACTTTATTCCCATTAGTGATCTATCCAAAAAATATTGCAAAAGGTTCAGAAAGGGAAGTTGAAGAGAGATAAATGTCCATTTTGCACTACGTAGTAGAAAAATATCTTCTGATTGTCCAGCATACAGAAGTTTCTTATGTTTTTTGAAGGAAATCCCTTATTGCATGTGGTATTGAGGTGAGTCTATGCTCCATATTTTAGTTTGAATTTTCTCGGAAATAAACTGAGAAACAGTTCAATTGTCAGGAATGTATTTTGAAAATGACTCCAGGGCAAATGCAACAGCAGAGAGAAGAGAATAAGAACAGCAATTCTAGGAGCAGAAAATCGACCACTTTCAGGAGGTAGGACGTCTGGAAAAAGTGAATTTAAAGCGACAGGAAGAGAGACCCCGGGGGGAGGAGCCGGCTCCCAGCAGCCACAGAGCCGCGGAGCACAAAATCCGGAACTTCTAGTCCGCTCCGCTGAGGGACATCGCTCCGGAGACTAACGGGGGTTCAGCCCTCGCGGGAACAGTGTGGTTTCGGGACCCGTGGGGTCACCGAGGGACCAGGGGAGCCCGAGTGCGGCAGAGCTCCCAGGTATCGGGGCGGAGAAGC
>CM053615.1:21216316-21263029 GCA_028646535.1 Procyon lotor
AAAAAAAAAAAAAAAGAAAAAAGAAAATGACTCCAAGAGATCCCAGTGGAAAGGTAGGTAAGTAAGACCACAAAGGGAAATAAATCAATAAATACTGCCTTACCAAGTAAATCGTTACTGTGGGCAATAGGAACCTAGTTTCTAGGAGGATTTCCAGGACACAGTAAACTACAACTGTCAGAGTTTTCACCCTGGGGGGAAGGGGGGGTAACTTAAATGTCAATGCTGTGATGGTTCATCTTATGTGTCCAGTTAGCGAGGCTAGAGTGCCCATATACGCATCAAATACCAGTCTAAATGTTGCTGGGAAGGTATTTTGTATTTTTTTAGATATGAATTTTATTTATTTATTTGGCAGAGAGAGAGAGAGAGATTGAAAGGAGTAGGAGGAGGCGCAGAGGGAGAAGCAGACTCCCTAGGGGGCAGGAGCCCAACCCAGGACTCGATCCTAGGGTCCTGGTATCGTGACCTGAGATGAAGGCAGACACTTAACCAATGACATTTAGCCACCCAGGTGCCCTAGATATGAATAACGTTTAAATCTATAGATGGAGTAAAGCAAATTATCTTCCATAATGCAGGTGGGCCTCATCCAATCAGTTGAAGATCTTCAGAGAAAAAGCCTGCCAGCAGACTGCCTTTGGACTCAAGCTGCAACATCAATTCTTCCCTGGATTTCCAACCTACTGGACTGCTCTCCAGATTTCAGACTTGCTGGTCCCAGAATCACCTGAGCCAATTTCTTAAAATCTCTCTCTCCCCCCCACCCTTCACAAATGCATGCATGTGTGCACATACACACCTTCTTGGTTCTGTTTCTCTAGAAAACCCTGACTAATACAAATACTCTTTAGTATTAGTATTTGTTTGAGGGCTTTTTCAGGCAAAGAAGTACTGGCTTGCAGTGAAATGAGGGGAGGGGATGAGGGCAGGCTGCCAACATTGGCCGCTACATCTTGCCTCCCATTCCTGAAGCCCAAATAATTGGGATCTAAGGACACTGGCTTCCAGGGGGTCCATGGTGGAGACCACATAAACCACATAGACATGTGGATCCAAGAAAAGAAAAGAAAAGCACTGGAAATGATTTGAAAATGAGGGCAATTATCAAAGATATTTTTTTCTTATTTTTAATCCGTGTGTAAGATAACTGATTATCTAAAGCAAATATAGTACCAATGCACCAATGCACTGTGGAATCTAGAACATCTGTAGGAATAAAATGCGCAACAAAAATTGCATACACAATGAAATCAAAATATACGCTGCGAGGCTCCTATACTATATTTGAAGTGCTATAATATTTTTGAAGGTAGACACTGATACAATAAAGATGCAAACTGTACACCTTAGAGCAAGCACTACAAAAATAAAATAAGAGATATACCTTATAAGGCTATGGTGGATAAAATAGAGGTATAAAAAATAATACTCAATTGAGGTACAGGAAGGCAGGAAAAGAGTTTGGGGGAAAGAAAGAACAGATGGAACACATAAAAACAAATAAGGAAATGGGGCACCTGGGTGGCTCAGTGTGTCAAAGCCTCTGCCTTTGGCTCAGGTCATGATCCCAGGGTCCTGGGATCGAGCCCCACATTGGGCTCATTGCTCGGTGGGAAGCCTGCTTCCCCCTCTCTCTCTGCCTGCCTCTCTGCTTACTTGTGATCTCTCTCTGTCGAATAAATAAATAAATAAAATCTTTAAAAAAGACAAATAAAATATAATGTTGGATTAGAGCCATCCAATATTAGCCCTAATATACATATACATTCTCTATATAATATGTGTATATGTGTGTATATATACACATAGATAATATGATATACATATATAATATATATTATATATAATATACTTATATATAATACAATAAAATATACATCCTCTATTGGCCTACTAGATGGCTTTAATCAAAACAATTCACAATAACGAATGTTGGCATGCATTTTGAGAAACTAGACCCCTCACACATTGCTGGTGGGAATGTAAAACAGAATAGTCATTTTGAAAAACAGCTTGCAAGCTCCTCAAAATATTAACTATAGAGTTACCATGTGACCCATCAATTCCGCTCTTAGTGAAAACATATGTCCACATAAATATTTGTACACAAATACCCATACAACATTATGCACGAGAGCCCCAAAGTGGGAACAATCCAGATCAAATGATGAATGGATAAACAAGCTAGGGTATATTTATACAGGGGCATATTATCTAGCAATAAAAAAAAATGGAGTCCTGACACAGGTAATGACATAGCTGAACCTTGAAAACACAGTGCTAAGTGAAAGAAGGCAGTCACAAATGAGCACATCTTATAAGATTTTATTTATGTGAAACTTCCAGGATACCCAGATACAAAGACAGAAAGTTGATTAGTGGTGCACAGGGCTGGGGCGGGATGGAGGATGGACAGTGACTGTGAATGGGTTACAAGATCTGGAGGAGGTCATAAAGATGTTCCAAAATTGGATTGCGATGATGTTTGCACAACTTCGTAAATATACTAAAACCCGTTGACTTTTACACTCGATATGGTCAATTATATGATGTGTGAATTATATTTCAATAATGCTATTTTTCTAAAAAAAAAAAAAAAAGGACAGATTGTCAGATTGGTTAAAAAAGCAAGACTCAACTTCATGCTTTCTGTAGGAAAACTCTAGAAATATAGGGATGTCAGGTGGTGAGAGATGAGGCAGCTGAGGTAAGCAAGCACAGATGACGTACCTCCTTGTATACAATACTGAAGAGCTGGGATTTTATGTGAAGGGACATAGGGATTTCACAGAAAGGTTTTAAGTCAAGTGGAAATGCAGCTAGTGGGGCCATGACTTGGTGCTTAGCAGAAGTTAGGGACGCCCCCATTCTCGGCCGTGGGATGCCGGCAGCCCCTGATTCTCAGTGCCCCTGTTGAGATGCTATCTTAAGTGCTAGGGTGCCCCACCTTTGTTCTGGCCCTGGCAGTCAAGGACAAGCTTTAGAAGGAACCCTCTCGGGGTTCTACAAGGTGGAGACTAGATTAAGAATGAAAAATCGAGGCGGAGAGATCAGGAAAGATTAGTTCATTTATTCTACACGTTTGCGTACTTGCTAGGTGGTAAAGAGAAAGCCTTTGACTGGAGGATCCACTTCTCAATAAAGCTTTACTTTCATGAGCCCACCTTCTGATTCTGGCAGGGGAAGACAGGTAAGAGAAAATGTACACTAATAAATAAATGTGGTAATTCTGAGTGGGTGATCAGTGCTAAAAAGAGAGCGCAGTAGGGTACTGGGGCACTCAGAGATGAGCTGAGCTGGGGACGATGGCAGGTCAGACCATGGTGATGGTTGTAATTTATTGTGCCAACCGAGACTGTCTGAGAGTGAAATTCAGGGCTGACAGTAATGATATAATTTTGGAAATATTTATTTTTCTAACAATTTTTAAAAGGCAAATACTGTCTTGAAAAATTAAAATGACACAGCCATAGAGAGTAAGTCAAAATTTAAGTCTTTATATTCGTTGCTTGAACCTTAAAAAAAAAACCCTATTTTTAGAAATATATATATCAACTTTGGTCTTAGATATATTATATCTCTATTGCTGTTACTAGTATTTTTCAAAAGATTGTTTTCAAATGGACTTGGAGGTCATTTAAATAGTCTTACTTTACCTTTGCAGGTGCTATTGTCTCTGTCAAATTTGCATTTTATGGTGAATTAATTTGAAATTGTTGAAATCTTCAAATCTCATATCTATGGATGATCATATTTTTATCTACTTATTTATTTTTATTTTTTAAAGATTTTATTTATTTATTTGACAGAGAGATCACAAGTAGGCAGAAAGGCAGGTAGAGAGAGAGAGGGGGAAGCAGGCTCCTTGCTGAGCAGAGAGACTGATGCGGGGCTTGATCCCAGGACCCTGAGATCATGACCTGAGCCAAAGGCAGAGACTTAACCCACTGAGCCACCCAGGTGTCCCAAGATGATCATATTTTTAATAGAGGAAAAGAATCTCTTTCATATTAAATGAAGGATATTTTCAATTCTATTGTTTTATTGTTCTTGTTGTTGTTGTTACAGAAATGTGTATTTTAATCTGCATGCATAGTTGGCCGCATTAGCAGAAGAACTAAGCAAACAGGCAATTAATGGTACTTCCAACAGAAAATCATTAATTAATTAATTAATTCCAATAATGATTTGATTTTTTTTCAAACAACTCATGGAAACACTGTAAAGCATTTTTGAAAGTTCATTCTGTCTCAGGTGAAACATCTCTTACTTTTGGGAATGCTACCAAAATTCACCTTAAAAGTCCCACATGAAGGATAAAAACATTTGCTTTTGCAGTGATAACATAAATACAAATTTTGGTTGGAGCACAAATTAGCTTCCTATGGCTGCGTAAATCAGCACATAAGCTTTAGTGGCTTAAAGTGACATAAATGTGTAATCTTATAGTTCTGTAGGTCAGAAGGCTCACTGGGTTAAGATTAGAGTTGTTTAAGTTATATTCCTTCGGGAGGCTGTCAGGGAAGATGGGTTTCTTTGTCTTTTCCAGCTCCAAGAGGCCATCTGTATTCCTTGGCCTGTGGCTCTTTCTTCTTTGAACTCAGAGCAGGTGGTGCAGCACCTGCAAATCTGACTCTTACCCCCACTCGCTTCATCAAATCTCTTTCTGCTTCCCTCTTACAGGGACCTTGTGATGACACTGAGTCCCCCGATAATCCAGGATTATGTCCCCATCTCAGGGTCTATAACCTCAATCATATCTGCAAAGTCCCATTTGCCAAGCAGGGTTACAGACGAACGGGTTTCAGGGATTAGGACATAGACGTCTTTTGTGAGGGCAGACGTCACTCTGTCCACCTCCAAATCCTGTTTCCACTAAGAAACCCTATGGGGCAGAAATATCCTTGGGAAAGGTTGGATGTGCACGGAATTCCCAACTTCAGGCTTTTAAAAAGAATTCTTGATATTTGAACTCTTCTCCAAATGGTCATTGGTATCACTTTGACCCTGTGGTGGATGGTAAATGTTGACATTTGGTGTAAGTTTGCACATTCCTCAACTTTTTTTGAGAGACGGAAATGTGGCACTGGATTTTTTTCTCGAAACACTCATTTTTGGTTTTGCAGATTTGCTTTTGAGCTCATTGCTGCTGAAAGGATTTACTGAAAAATAAAAATGTATTGCCAAACATTACAGTGTACACACAAGTGAAGATTGAACTCATACAATAAATGATACAGCTCTGGCAAGAAAATTCGATCTCCCGGCACCTGGGTGGCTCAGATGATCAAGCATCTGCCTTCGGCTCAGGTCATGATCTCTGCGTCCTGGGATCAAATCCCATGTCCGGCTCCCTGCTCAGCAGGGAGTCTGCTTCTCTCTCTCCCTTTGCCTCTCCCCATTACTAGTGCTCTCTGTCAAACAAATAAATAAAATCTTTAAAAAAAAAAATGCAGTCTTTCTCTACTGCCTGTAGGACTACTAAGTAGGACTTAGCACTACTTAGTACCTAAGTAGGACTGCTTGCCTGCTAACGCTTGCACACATTCCTGCACGCTTAGCATAGAACTTCCCATCTTTCTTTTTATTCTGCTGACTAGTGGCTTGGTGGCCTTGTGCATCCTGCAGGCCGGGACACAAGCCGCAACACAGCTGGCCAAGTGCAGGCAGGGCAGCCGCTTTGTGACTTCTCCCACCAGTGCCCAGTAATTGGGAAGTTGGCTGCCCGAGCACACTTTTTTTTTTAAAGATTTTATTTATTTATTTGACAGAGAGAGATCACAAGCAGGAGAGAGGCAGGCAGAGAGAGAGGTGGAAACAGGCTCCCTGCCGAGCAGAGAGCCCAATGCGGGGCTCGATCCCAGGACCCTGAGATCATCACCTGAGCCGAAGGCAGAGGCTTTATTTAACCCACTGAGTCACCCAGGCACCCCAAGCACACTTTTTTTTAATCAGGGGGCCCCCTGCATTTGTGCTTGACATGTCAGTGAAGGTGTCAGTAGGTTGTTTTTGGAAAGGATCAGGAAAAAAGAGCAATCTCTGGGAGCCTTTCAGATCTGATTACGCTATAGTTATAGTGAGAACTCTCCACTGTACATGAGCCTCTCAGGTTACGGGACAGACCCAGCATGGCAGACGCTGGCAGGACAAAATGGAAGCCAATCACACATATCCTGGATAAGTTTTTGTTTCTACTACTATTCATATTTGGTTAAAAAATTAAAAATCTGGGACAAATGCTAAGTCAAACAGGGATGCCCGAACAAAAGGCATAGATGAGGATATGCCGGGCTCAGTGGGATTTATGATGAGCCTAGCTGGGTGGCAGGGCTCTCGGAAGAGGCTTCGAGCAAAGACCTGAAGAGAAGGAGCCAGTGCACAGAAGGAACATGAAATGTAAACGTTCTTAGTAAGAAGGACCAGAGTATGTGGCTGGGGGAAAGGTAATGGGGAGGGGTCGTTGGTAAGAAATGAGGGTGGAGGGACAGGCACCATCAGATCATGCAAGGTCTAGGAGACCATAGGAGGAGATTTGATTTTAGTTATTTAAATAAAAAATGAAATTTATTGTAAATTTTTATTTTTGAAATTTATTTTAAAATTTTAAAAAAATTTATTTAAAAGAAAATTTTATTTAATTTTTTTTATTAAATAAAAAAATAAATTTATTTATTCCAAGTGAGTGGAAAGCCACTGCAGGGGAGCGACACAATACATTTCAGAATGATCACTCTGGTTATTTTATGGAGATGGGTCACCAGATGGTGGCAAGAACAAAAACGAGGAAGTTGTTCCAGTATTGGAGGCAAAATTTGATGTGGCTAGGACCCGTAGGGTTTAATAGAGAGGGGAAGAAATGCTCAGATCTGGGATATATTTTGAAGGTGGGTTTCAGAGAATTTGCTTATGAATCAGATGCAGGTTGGGATAGAGAGAAGACAGACTCCCAAGCTTTTTGCCCTGAGACTCTGGAATGGATCTTAATGCCATTTCCTGAGATGGGAAAGCCAGAAGCAGGAGTGAGGTTTGCTACCTTGTTTGTTTTGTGGGAGGAAGAAATCCAGGAACTGGTGTAAGAATGTGACTAGACGATGACAGTAGACTCAGGCAAGTGGGGGTGCTTGATAAACAAGTGACTGGGCTTGCTTCTAGATGTGATGTTGAGGAAAAGAGAGGGAAAGAAGGGATCAAGGACAATGGGCGCCTGGGTGGCTCAGTTGATTGGGCAACTGCCTTTAGCTCGGGTCATGATCCTGGAGTGCGGGGATCGAGTCCCGCATCGGGGTCCCTCCTCAGTGGGGAGTCTGCTTCTCTATCTGACCTCTCCCCTCTCATGCTCCCTTTCTCTCATTCTCTCTCTAATAAATAAATAAAATCTTAAAAAAAAAAAAAAGAATCAAGGACAATGTCCAGGGTCTGCTTAGGCATGTGTGTGGATAAGTCACTGCACAAGAGCTTTTGGTTTAACATCCAAATTTTCACATACTCCTGGGATATCCAGGTGGCAAATCCCTGGATGCTTTGCAGATGAAACTATCTGAAGCTCAAAGGAGATATCTGGGTGGACTGGAGATATTTAGGGAGACGGGGGCATACAGATGGGGAGAGGATCATAGAGTTTGTATTGGGAAATGGGGAGAAAGATTGGAACAGTGGGGGGAAGGAGGCTAGATTCTCATGGGGCCTGATGGGGCCTTCTGATTCAAGCCCTCCTGAGCTAATGTAAGGCCTCCTCTGACCTTAGAGAGAACAAGATGGAGAGAGGGAGGGAGAAACACCAAGAGAGATGGATAGGGGGAAGGAAGAGGAGATAATCAGGAACAACTGTGTTTATTTCAGCATTTTGCTTAAGGCTGGCCTTCAAGTAAAGATGATAAATGGCATTGATTTATCAGTGCTTCTCAAATCATTCTTTGTCCTCCCTCAGACCTACTGATTTAGAATCTTCTGGAGTGGAGCAGAGAATAAGCAGTGGGTATCACCAGTTGATACTAAAGCTTGTGAATAATGGTTCCTTTAATTGTGAATAAAAGTTTAGGATGTCAGTGAAGGTTTCAGGTCCTGATGCAAATTTATTGAGCTATTCATGCCTTATATGTGCTGCAGGCTCTGTGCTATTGACTCACAGATAGACTTGTTTTTAGATCACGTCACAAAAGTCCACATCTTAGTCCAGTGAGCGCTGAACTTGTGTGATCATAAGAATCATCTGGGACCCTTGTTAAAAACACACATTTCCCAGCCAATCCCCTAGAGATTCTGATTCAGCAGTGTCTGGATCTGTGCATTTAACAAGTTATCCCCAGGCGATGCTCCTAATCCAGCAAGGTTGGGAAACATGGCTTTAGTCAAAGTATTTTTTGTCTCGTATGTGAAAATCTAGGAGCAGATCAGAAGCAAAGGGCAAACAAACCCCCAGCTGAAGAAGCAAAATAATACCCAAAGTCTTCCAGATGTTTCCCTGTTTATGAAGCGAATTCTGGTTTCATTAGTGGCCTTGCTTTCATTTTTGCCTCTGGTTGAGTCAAGCGTTACAGATAATAAAGTGCTATGCAGAGACAATGATGAGAATTGTTACTTAGATTATCCAGTAAATAAACGGACAAACGAGAAGAAGACACAAGAGAGATGAGACGAGCAAGGAAAGTATGAAATTCTAAACTCATTTCATTAAAGAGTAAGTAGAAGAGGTTTTATGAGCTGAGTATGATGTCAAAGTTACTCTGCTCCATATAGTTCCTTCCTTATTCCCATTCACCAAATCATTTCTCAGCTTTCTTATAGATACATCATTTCACGAATTTATAATCCGTCACCAAATCACACTAACGCAAGAGAGCTAACCTTCCTTAGATCTACTGTTTTGCTCCAAACTTCCTCCGCCCAGATGAACATGCATTTGGGAATGGGTTAAGGTGCACATCTCCAACAAATATACTGGAAGTTCAGATCAGATAGCAAATGGTCAGCTAGGAGGTTTGAATTGCAAGGGAGGCAGCTTACCTGAGTCAATTTGGAGACCAAACAGAAATTCTAGGAGTGGCAAAGAACCTATCCAGAAATTTCTTCTACTCTTTTTAGCTACTGAGTTCAGATGGTGAGAATTTGGAGAGCAGGGATGGAGAGGGCAAGGGATTACCATAACTGATCATCAGTGAAGATGACAGCAGCACGGTGTCAAGCGCTGTGCATAAGATAAATATCAGAGACCCGACTTGAATTTATTAGTTGTCAAGTATTTGAGAAAACAAAAAATGTTGTCATTTCTAAAACATCCCATTTTTTTTTCTAGTCGCAGCTGAAAATGACCCTTTGGATTGTCTTAAACATGGATGAACATGGAAGGAAACCATAGATATTTGGCAAATTATGGCTTCAGGCACTGTCCCCATGGCACTTGGACCAACTACAACACAGAGACCTTGTGACAGTCAATTTCAACTGTGTTTGAAGACCACATCAATAGGTCTTTCATGCAGACTAATCATAGGCTTGGAATTCTGTGATGTTTCTCCTTCATCTTCTCCTTTAAAATATCCTTATCCTTTCTCTCCTTCACATATAGTGTTATTTACACATGCTCAGCTCTGATGCGCAATATCTTTTATTTTTAAAAAGGAGATGATTGATAAGTAATGTAACACATACAATGGAATAATATTCAGTGAGCATGATAATGACATGAAAATTATTGAATGCATATTATTTGAAAATAGATTACTTTAAAATAATAATGGATCTATTGCAAACATACTCACGCATTCGTATTCAAGATTTTAAATACATTTGCCTACTGTTAATATCTAACTTATCCAGGTGGTGAGACTGTGGACACTATACATTTTCTTTCTCTTTACTTTATAAATTTATAAAGTTGAACTTTTCTGTAATTGCTTATGAAAAAACTATTTATTTAACTATTTGTACTTAAATGTTAAAAGGAGCAATTTGTAGGGATCAACTTTGTGTAGTGACATCTAGGAAAATAGGGAAAAGCTAATGATGAGGAGGTAGTGAACTCTCTCTGTTCCATCTTTGAGTCACAGTATATACAGGAAAAATCTAAGAAGCTCAGTGTTCTGGTGTATTACAGGAATATTGGTGTATTACCACCTACACAATGGGTTGGTCTTGAAATGCAGTATTTTAGGAGCTTACCAAAGATATGCAGCGTAATATTCTTCCTATGCAGTTGTCTGTTCAGGGATGGATAACTTTATCATTGTTTCCTGAACAGTGAATGGAGATGATAAAAAAAATCTAACCCTTGGAGTTGTGATCATGATTAAACGGGAGAATATTTTATAACATGCTCTAAACAAATGTTGTATCACGCTTTTTCTGTTGCATACCCCCTGGTTGAAAAGGAGGCAATGCATTAAATCAGCCCCCTATACTTATCTCAGGACAAAAAAAGTGTAAATCAGTGTATTAGTTAGCCTTAAGAGAAAAGCAACCCTAAGAAAAATAAAAGAGAACAGACAAGTGTACCCAGAAATATCAGGGTAGAAGCTAAAGCCTGGGTCAGAGGGAATCGAACATACTTTAACATCTCTGTCTCTCCAAACTCTTATGGGCTCTTCTTTTTCATAATTCTTTCTCCTCTTTGATTTTTTTTCTTTATCCTCTTTTAAGCCAAGATATTGAAGTGTTTAAAGAGAATCATAGTCAAAATTTAAAGGCAAAAACAAAGCAAATGGAAAAACTCTATAGGTATAGGAATAGATATTCATATCCTTCTACCTGTCCATAAGCAAAAGGCTACAGAGACAAAGAAGGGAAATAGGTAGGGATCCAAACAGAGTGAAGTGTGATTATAGATTCCTTTGGCTTCATCTACTTTGTGACCTCTAGACTCTGGATGAATTTCCAAGATTTTAAAGAATGTAACTTTGAGCTACTACAATGAGGATTGTTCCTTTGAGAAAAGAAATGTCATTATTTTATATTTCATTTCTTCATTAGAAATTTTATTTGTCTCACAAAACTTTTGCCCATGAAGAGATCATAAGCCTTGCCATGAACCAGGTGATGTCTGCTTCCGGTTTCCAGGGATCCCAAAAGCTGCTGTAAGCTGCGGGAAAACATAAATGAATCCAGTTACATGCAGAATGATTGGCTGGTGTAATAACCAAAGAAGTTACACGAGGTATTCTAAAGATATAAATGAGTTTAGAGCCAATTCTCTTGATTCAGGATTTGGGATAGTAGAATACTTCTAACTTTGTTTTTACTTTATATTCAGTTCTACGAAGCATATGCACAATAGTCCATCTCGTGTAGTTATTTCCTGCCATCACCTCAAGATTCTTTCTCCCCTCTTTTTGCACTTTTGGTCATTTCTCCCACTTTGATGGCAGAAGGAAGCCAGGAGTTGCAAGAACAGTATGTGATGTAAGGATAATTTATTCTGAAGACAGAGTCAGCTGCTGGGGTCAAAGGAGGGGGTAAGGTTAACCCTTTTGTGTTCCTGTGGGAACATTTCGATTATTCCATATGCTCCTGAGAATTTTTTCCTCATTTTTTTCTTAATTTTTCATTTTCTTAGTTTTTAGAGCTCTGAACAGATTGGTATAGTGTTAATTTCCAGGGTCATCTGGTTTCTGGGATTTAAGATATGTCTTTTTGTTGTTATTGCATGTAAAGTTTTAATCATTTCTAAAAGCAATTATCAAATGAACTCCAGGGCTAGTAATAGAGGTATAAATACATGATTTAATAAGAGTGATATTTCTTAGATGCATTATTCTATACCCTGAAAGTTATCGCAATATACTCACTTCTTAAAAAAAGAAGAAAGAAAGAAAGAAAGAAAGAAAGAAAGAAAGAAGGAAGGAAGGAAGGAAGGAAGGAAGGAAGGAAGGAAGGAAGGAAGGAAGGAAGGAAGGAAGGAAGGAAGAAAGAGAAAGAAAGAAAGAAAGAAAGAAAGAAAGAAAGAAAGAAAGAAAGAAAGAAAGAAAAAAAGAAAGAAAGAAAGAAAGAAAGAAAGAAAGAAAAGAAAAAGAACCAATGGTGTGTTACAGGTTGAATTCTGTTCCTCAAAAAAATATGCAAAGGTCCTAACTCCCAGGACTTCCAAATGTGAACTGCTTTGGAAATAGGGTGATTACAGATGTAATTAGTTAAGGTAAAGTGAGGTCATAAAAGTAGGATGGGCCCCAATCCAGCATGAGTGATAAGCCTTGTAAGAAAGCACCATGTGAAGACAGAGACAGGAAGAAGGCCATGTAACAACAGAGGCAGAGGCTGGCAGGTGCAGCTGCATGCCCGGGGACACCAAAGATTCCCAGCAAACCACAAGAAGCTAGAAGAGGAAGAAAACATTCTCCTACATGTTTTCAAAGAAACATGGCTCTACAGACACCTAAATATCAGACCTCCAGCCTCCAGAATCGTGACATGATCAATTTCTATTGTTTTCAGCCTAACACAGACACAAAGAGCCAAGGCAAAGACTAATGATTTGCTGTTTTAAACCTTTCCATCCTTGGTTTACCTGACATCTTAGTTCTACATTCCCAGTCTGGTTCGTCAGCCTTCTATCACCCTTCTTGGCATTCAGTGTATAGTGCATTTAGCAAAATACAGCACCACCTCCTGCAATCACCCTAGAAGTGGTCATGGCCACGCCCCATCTCTGTTCCTGAGGTGGTGATCCCATCTGATGGTTGCTGCCATGTTCACCCTGCTGGTTTTATGCATTTTTAATATCTGCAGCCAAGAAAGGTCATGATATCTTCCCCAGGTTCAGAGCATTGTTTTGGTTAGTGCTCTAGATACAGAACTGCACAGGCCTTGAGTGCTCTCCCTTTCCCTTTCTCTCTTTCATAAAGCCTGTTATTTTTAGTGCACAATTTTTTCCAAGATGGAGTTTTTCAGGAATGCAAATGTTACTTTATTTCAAAGATACTTCAAGTGTGGTAGGACCTTACAGGAGATGCACTGAGGAATTACTTAGCATACTCTCATCTAAAATAACTCAGTAGTGAAACTACAAGGTCCAATTGAAGATCTTCCATTCAAGTCATTCCACAATGATGGAAGCATGTTGGCAGAGTAGAAAAGACTTCAGAGAAATGACAGCAAGAAATGAGAGAAGAGGTAGAAAGTACATCATAGGCTGTCTTTTTTCAAAAAAGCCATAAATCCTGAAAATGTTTTATTCTATTTTGCAATAGGACACCCACAGGAATTATTTCCAGTTGACTTTTTGATTGGAGGGTTTGCAGGTCATTCACAAAGTACAGTGTGTGTGTGTGTGTGTGTGTGTGTGTCTGTGTGTCTGTGTGCATGTGTCCATTATAACCTTGGTTCAACTAAAAATAAAGTGGAGTCAGCAGTCTCCCCAGAAGCCCAAGAGGTTGGAATCAGAGCTGGTGATTAGTGGTCAGAGCTGCTGTCAAAGGAACCCGACCAGGTCATTGTCCTTGAGAATTATAGCCACTTCAGTGAAGATAAAATGTAGGGCTTTCTTTGTCCTTCGATATTTCTATTGTGTTAGGTTGTTATTTTTAATCCAAAGGTTATTCAGGATTTATAGTTACTATTGTCAGAAACTTCCCCCTAAATTTTACTTTTTAGAGAATCTGCAAAATGGAACATAAAGAAAATACAGCAGCATGTCCCTAAGTCAGAGTTTTGGTCCTTGCTCATCAGTCCTCTTGGAATCTGCTTTCCTTAGATACCTGCAGGGCTTGGTTGGTGAGGTGCTCAGTGACTGCCTTTCCCAAGGTGTTTCCCATCCTCTCTCCTGATTTATTTTTCTTCAGAGCATTATCACTGCTTAATACACCCTATGTTAAGTGTGTTTGCTTATTGCCAGGAAATGATCCAGAGAACAATGTTTTCAAACTCTGAGGCTATTAAATGGAAGAGCTGCTAACAGCTTCCTATTTGGTTTGTTCCAGGTGGGAAGATACTTAATACCAGGAGAAAGAGAGAGAGAAAAAAATTGAGGGAGAGAAAGAAGAAAGGAAGGAAGGAAGGAAGGAAGGAAGGAAAGAAAGAAGAAAGAGAGAGAGAGATAAAGAAAGAAAGAGAGGGAGGGAGGGAGGAAAGAAAAGGAAGGAAGGAAGGAAGGAAGGAAGGAAGGAAGGAAGGAAGGAAGGAAGGAAGGAAGGAAGGAAGGAAGGAAGGAAGGAGAGAGAAAGAGAGAGAGAGAGAGAAAGAAAGAAAAAGAAAGAAAGAAAGAAAGAAAAAGAAAGAAAGAAAGAAAGAAAGAAAGAAAGAAAGAAAGAAAGAAAGAAAGAAAGAAAGAAAGAAAGAAAAGAAGGAAGAGAGAGGGAGGGAGAGTAAGAGGTAGAAAAGAAACATAATGGGAAAAAATACTTTCATGGGCGAGCTTTGTTGAGATCCTCCTAAATCACATTCCAGAGGCCACGTTGGACCCAAGATTACATCATGAATGTTCTTAGAAGAAGGGCAGAAAACGTTTCCTTAAAAGCTGCTCTTTGCTTCTCAGGTTCTCAAAAGGTAGCACTTTTCCTGCTTTGGACACCTTAAAATATAATTAAACCAAAGGGTTTATTTAGCATGGAGGGTGAGTGGCGGTCGCCACAATGGAATGTACTCAGGGTGTGTGACTTTGGCATGGGAACAGAAAAGAACACAATTTTCACAGATCCACTAAGAACAACTGAGGTTAAGAGATCACGTGAAGAGTTGTATTTGAAAACACTCGCGTAGAAAGGAATGAACTTCTGATATACACAGCAACATGCATAATTCTCATGTGCATTATGTTGGGTGAAAGAAGCCAAACACCAAAGGCTGTAGACTGTATGATACCATTTAGCTGAAATTTGGACCAGGTAAAACTATGGGGACAAAAACCAGATCAGTGGTTACTGGGGGTTGGGAAGGGTGGGTACAAAGGAGCATGAGGAGCATGAGTGTTTTCATCCAAACTTATCAAACTCTACACCAGGAAGAGTGACTTTTACTAAATATACATTCTATCTGTACAAATCTGACTTTGAAGAAGAATTAGTGGCAGCAACAGGAGAAAGAAAATGTATGCTTGGTACAAGAACCTGCTAGGAGGGGCTGCCCCTGGGGTGGTGGAATGAACAAAGGGGCAAAGGAGGACTTTGGGGTTTACAGCCTTTGGTACTTCTGGGATTTTGTGCCAAATACATATCCTTCTTATTCAAAAATACTGAAGTCATACACACAAGAAGTACGAATGCATACATTATGTACCATTGATTCTAAACACTTTCATATTTTAATATCTCTGAACTCAGGGTATCTGAATGCCATAGCGTGGGTTTTCATTTCTTAGTGCTACACAAAATACTGAGGTTCTTACCATTCTCAAAATGGTGCCCCCTAGATCAGGAAATCAGAGAAGACTTTCCAAAACTGATGGGTAATTCTCTCTGAGAAGCTGTTGTTAGAACGGTCACAAGTCCGCTAGAAAGATCACCGGAAGAAATTCAATTCAAAATACTCCCTAAACAAACACTAGTATAAAATAGCCAAATAAACAACAACAAGAAGAAAGTAGAGAGCTGCTATTCTTTCTAGTTTGGAAAAAAAAAAGAAATGTACGTGTCCAACAATACAAGAGAGCCGGGTGGTCTAATACACCCAAAGTAGTGGGAATCGGATTTGTGCTGTCGTGGGAGAAGAATACTGAGCCAAAATCCTTTGTGGGCTGGAAGGAGAACAGAAAGGGAGATAACTAGCAGGAACACGTCATTCTGATTTATCAATGAGAAGAAACTGAAATAAAGGCAACTCTTCAAGAGATGTAAAACCAAGATGCGTTAAAGTCGGTAGCAAAGACCTTCCTGAATTTTCATGCAGCTCTAGCTTTAGGAAGTTTCTGCGTAAGTTCACCTCCACCAGTACTTTGTCATGAAAGACAGACAAGAATGCAAATTAATCACCAAGTACAAGAAAGGACATGAAACAAGTGAGCTTGGGATATTCCACAGGTGATAGGATAAAGACGCCTGCTGGGATATCGTGGGAGAGAGATGGGGATGCTGTGGCAGTGGCCTTTGTATATCCTTTGTAGGAAAAATCAAGAATTTGGATAATTAAAAAGTTACTTGGGGAGCACTGAAATGAATTTTTCTGACTGTGCTATTGATTTGAGACTTCATGCAGGGAGCATGGCTACATATAAAGTTATACTGAGAGCTAGTCTCTAGACCCTGGATTAAACTTATTCACAGACATGCGCCCTGGGGGATATAATGCATTATATGTTAATTAAAAATTTTTTTAATTAAAAAATAGAAAAGGAAAAAATTAAATAAAAAAAATAAACTTATTGCCCTAGAGATAAGCTAAGAGTCTGTGTTCTCCGTGACATACGGACTATGGAAACAATGGTGTAGCACTGAAAGGTCAACCAAGCCCAATCTCTGATGGTTATTGGAATAATCCTGAAGAGCTAGAGAGATGCCGGGAAGACAAGAGCTTTAATAATTAATAGTAGAATGTAGGCAAGACGATCTTTTGCAATGCTATGTGAGTTTCATATGACAATGTTGTTTGAGACCCTTTCAAGAACTGGTTAACTAAAATTAGTGTTTTTTTTAATCAAAGTACAGTTGATACACAATGGTACATTAGTTTCAGGTGTACAACACAAGTCTATATGTTTTTTTTTTAAGATTTTATTTATTTATTTGACACAGGGAGATCACAAGTAGGCAGAGAGGCAGGCGGGGGCAGGGTGGTGGGGGGGAGAAGGCTCCCTGCTGAGCAGAGATCCCGTTGACGGGCTTGATCCCAGTACCCTAAGATCATGACCTGAGCCAAAGGCAGAGGCTTTAACCCACTGAGCCACCCAGGCGCCCCAACACAAGTCTATATGCTATACTGTGTTCATCACACGTGTAGCTACCATCTGTCACTATTCAACACTATTACAACATTACTGACTATATTCCCTATGTTGTATCTCTCATCCCCATGACTTACTCATTCCATAACTGGAAACTAAACTAAAATTAGTTTTATCCAACATCTTCTGGTGACCAGATTCTTAAAATATTGAGGTTCTTTGAAGTCAAGAGAGGATGAGTGCTGGTACTACCCAGACTAGTGAAATTTATGACCCTGGTTTATCAAATGATGTGGCTGTAGCCTTGGGACCCAAAATTAAGCAAACTTTGGAACCATTAGTACAAGTTCTCACTACCAGAAACTTACAAAATCAACGGCAGATATGTGAGGGACTAGAGAACAAGAATGAATATGCTTAGCACCGGCCGGGCGTTGGTAAAGGGTGGCAAAGTTTGGAAGCAGATGGAGGCTGCCATTTGTGTGAGTGTGTTGGGCCCCACCCTAAGGTTGCCTCTGGGCTTAAAAATGTGGCTTTGGATTTGCAAAAGCCCAGCCAGAGAGAATGAAACACTGTGGATTCTTGATGACCTGGGGGTGAATCAGTCGGTATGTGGATTAATTTGGTGTGGCGCCTCTAATCAAAGCTGTCTTGCCACTGTCTAATGAACACGTATCCTTAACAGCAGTCAGTCTGGTCCTGGATAATGGGCAATGGTTGTATTTTTGGTCTGAACCATAAGTATATTATCTGTGGCAGCATCCCATCTGCTCCAGTACCCGAGTGCAGGGGAGAAGAGAATCTGATATAAACTTATCTGCAGTTGGGGAGATCAGAGAAGGTCTTACTAAAATCTAACTTTTGAGCCAAAACTTGAAGAATAAGATTCTGAGAGGTAGACTAGATAGAGAGAAGTAGCCCAGGAGTAGGAAACATTATACTGTAAAACATGAATATGTAATTGTGTATGTTAAATTGCAAGTGCATTGAGACATTGTGTGTGTGTGCATGTGCGTGTGTGTGTGCGCAATGTCATTTTTTTAGAAAATAAAAATGGCGGAATGAAAGACAGGGTAGTTGAGGAGACCCTTAAGGGTTTAATTACCATTCAAAGATTGCAACTTTTTTCTTACCCTCTCCAATGCCTTTACTCTTGGCAGCCAGGTAGTGTGGTCAAAATTTTGCTGATGTTGTATGAGCTAGAACACCACCCAACTGCTTGTTCAAGGTGATTTAACTGATAATCTAATGCTGAAAAGTAAAAACTTGTTTGTGTCTATGATTGTAATGGCCAAGACTCAGACACACAGGGTAAAAAATATGTTGAGCAAGGCAATGTCATTATTTATGTGGGCCAATTCCTAACTGTGGTCACATTCTAAATTCCCCCATTTCTCTCTCCCACGTTAATTGAAATTAAGTGACTCACCAACCATCAAAGGGATTCACAGGCTTTAAAAACTTGAGCCATTTATTAAGGCTTCTCTGTATTAACTTTAAATTGATTTTTTAAATCTAGGTGGACTCTTAGGCTTTCAGAGGATCAACACTTCCCTTAAAAAAGAAGTCTCCAAATCAGAACTGGTTTCATTCCAACATAATTTGACAAATAAGCAGAGTTAGAAATAAAAAAGAAGTATCAGTTTTAGTGGATGTGGAAAAGAAAAAGTTAACAGCTTGGTTGGATTTGGGACTATTCCTAATTGGCTTATTTTGTTTATTTAATTTATTTAAAAAACATTTTTTTTAAGTAATCTCTACACCCAACAAGGGGCTCGAACTCACGTTCTCGAGATCAAGAGTAACTTACTATACAGACTGAACTAGCCATGTGCTCCCAAACAGGCTTATTTTAATCTTATATCCCAGCCAAGGCACCAACTCCATGTGAAGCCAGTTCTTAGTAGTAAAATCTCCAATTTGGGGTTGTTCTAATTTTGTGGGGGCTGTCCTCTGAATTCTGGATGTTTTCTGTTAAAATATTCTATATATTGCATGATACAAAAGGGCAACTCAATAAAGGCTCATATGATCAAAATTTGAAAATCAGACAGTGCTCACCATAAAGATTTAAGGCTCACCATCTGCACGTTACCATAGACCTATAAGTAGAATCATTCCCATTTTACTGGTAAAGAAACTGAGTCTTGAGTTTAAGTTAATTCCTAACTACTGTTGTATGGCAATGCATGTTCCTCCTTCATAAGAAGACTTTGGTCCTAAATTGTACTAGCTGCTGCTTTCTTTGCTTGTTTTGACATATATGTCCCCGAAATGTGTTTCCTAAAAATATATATATATATATATATATAATAATAAATCTGTTTACTCTCTCTCCCATTACCCTGAGTGCCCCAGAGGGAGGGGACAGTGTCTGCCTTGCTCATGCCTTCATGCCCAAAGCCTAGGAGAGCAAAAGGTTCTCAGTAGCTGTTGAATAAGTGAATCATAAAACAGCCTTTTAAATCAGTGCATCCTCTCCCTAGATACCCCAGTTTTACCTCCTATTTGGAGGTTTAGTATTAATTAAATGGGCCCTTAGATCTCGGTACCCATTAACAGGTTTTATCTACAAAGGTTTGGATAATTTTGTTTGTTTTCCACCCAGCAGAAATGAGCAAATCAATGTGTACATTCTAAAGTCACCATGAGGCCTGAGTTTGCATGGAGAAGCACTTGTGATGGGAATCCTGGTCTCACATCTGCCGCTACAGCCTGGCTTGTGGGAGGAGTGGCTCCAAAAGGGTCAGTTCCCTTCCACTTGTGGCCCCTGCCATCCTGTATAATGGCTGGATGGCCCCTGCCATCCTATTTAACCCTTCTTGTAGGTGATCTCTTGAAGGAGGAAAACTAAACAAGGAGTAAGAGCTTCCCGTGGTTGAATATAAGAAAGATTGCAAGGCAACTGTGCATTTAGAAGTTGTAGGAAAAGACTCTATTCCATGCACACATTAAAAAAAACAGAAGCCTGGAGTAATTTCCCATTAGAAATCATCTGGAGTCCTTTTACTTTCAGTGTTGGGGATGAATTTAGCAAAAAATAACAAAGATGTTCTTTTTCCATCTCAGCCATACTTTCTTAAACAGTCTTTCAAAAGGCCGGAAAAAAACTTTGATTTTTCCAAGATATGAAAAAAAGAAACAGGGAAGGACTTGTGTTTTGGGATCTAGGGGCAAGTTTAGTGTCCTATGGCTGAACCCTATGAAATACAGAGAAGCAACCAATGGTGAGCTTAAAATTACACTAACTTTGTGGCTTTATTTAAGTTAGGTTGATATATTTAACCAATTTTTCAGCCATCCTGGCAAGGGAATTCAATCTCTTGATATTCTCACACACAGATGGGCCATGACCTATATATAGGAGGAATAATTCACCAATTCATCTATGTCTGAATGCAATGTTCACTTTTCCTTCCAGTGTCCTCGCCCTTCACTAGTATAAGATAACTCACGTTATACCCTTACTACATGCCATGGACTCCCTAAGTGCTTTACTAGTACTGGCTCACAAAGACCTTCCAAGTTTTCTCTTTTTATGATTTCAATTTCACATATGAGAAACTGAGGCTAAGAGAGATTAAGTAATTTCCTCCAAAGTCACCCAACTAAAAAGTGGTGGAGCAGGAATTCCAGTGTTTAGTTCTAGACCTTGGGCTTATAATAATCATAATTCTACACCGCCCTAGCTCTCTAAACATGTGCTCCTCAGAATGGGGCTTTTTCTAGTGGCTACTCCAAAAGGACTTTGGAGAGACAAGTCCATAGCTAATGATGTCCTTTTAAAAAATGCCTTTTTGATGACGGCAGTGACAATGACCTCAAGTGTTACTTTTGTTGGCTCCCCATCATTTCTAACAAATGAAATATGATCCCCCCACATGCATCTTGTCTGTCCTGGCTCACCAAAGGAACAAAACTTAAGGACAAAATATATTAGCTGAAACTTATAAGATAACAGCAAGTTTGCCTAATTGCAGCCAGCCTAGACCAGACTGACAGTGGAATTTTCTAGGTTCACTTGAGAAGCAAAAGAATCCTACCCTTGGGCTCAGGAAATCCATGTTCTGATTCCAGCCCTATAACCTTGGGCAAGGCACTTAACCCTCGTTGAGTCTCGATTTCCATATATATGCAATGGGGACTAATATGTATTCTGCTTACTTTCCCTAGTTATGGTGAGGGGAAAGAAATTGGGGCAATAGCAAACATCAAAGCTGTAGCTCATTCATGTATTCATTCATTCAGCGATTCATTCAGCAGACATGTGTTGGGCATGTGCCGTGTGGGGCACCTCGGTAGGTCCTGGGGCTACAAAGTCTTTACTCTGGGGGAAGAAGATTCTGAACTGAAATTCAGGGGCTTATTGGTGGCTACCAGCATGAATCTTGTCAGATTTCCTTTTAGGACAGGGCATGTATAAACAGAATTGAGTATTTGAAGAAGTTCTGGATCTGCCGTCTTAGATTTAGCCACAGAATGGCTGGAAACAAAACAGAAAACAAAACGACCAAACAGTGGATCAATGAAGTTGGGCATGGAGACAGCATATCAAGGGAAATCCCGGCTGTCTGGAGGGGGCAGTTCCCACTGCATGGTGGGAATCATTGTGTGATACCACAATGGTATCACTTCTCTCTGTGCAGCAGAAAGAAAACACGCCCCATGTCAGCGATGTCCCACATGACCCAGCCAACTCTGTCTCCAGGCACGAACTACTCAGATCTGGGATGAACCGACTGGCAGCATGCCTGATGTTCACCAAGTAGTGGGGGCTCCGGGGGGTTCCATGTAGGAGGTGGCTTCTGCTACCCTCAGCCCTTCTTGAACCCTTTTATTTCCTCCCATTCAGCTTCAGGCCTTTTCATGTATGAAATGAATTTTTGGATTTCCGTGCAGTCCTTAGGAAAGCCCTTCCCTTAAGGAAATAACCATTGCCATAAGCATGCCCGTTGGTCACCTTAACTGAGAACAGGGTGGGCCTCAGGGACCTGAGCCCTGCCCTCAGGAGGGACACTCTTGGAATTCAGTATTCCGTGCTTGCCATCTTTCAATTCTTTCTTTCTTTTTAGCTTATAGGTTAAAAAGTTTATTTATGTATGGGGCGCCTGTTGTTAAGCATCTCAGCTTAACAGCTCAGTTGTTAAGCATCTGCCTTCGGCTTAGGTCATGATTCCAGGGTCCTGGGATCGAGCCTTGCACCAGGCTCCCTGCTCGGCAGGAAGCCTGCTTCTCCCGCTACCATTCCCTCTGCTTGTGTTCCCTCTTTCATTGTGTTTCTCTCTGTCAAATAAATGAAATCTTTAAAAAAAAAAAAAAGTTTATTTATGTATGTACAATTCTTAATAATCTGATCTTGACTGTGTGTGTTGTAAATGAAGCCTGATGGACAATGAATAGAGCATGCACTGGGTCTTGGAAGGTTGGTTCATACATGGTCTAGCCTTCTACTGCTCCTTTGGGACACGTTCTTCACCTTCCCCTCTCCATCCTCTGTAGCTCTAAGTCCTGCCCAACCTCTTCCTCTTGATTCCAAATAGCAAGTGCCCCTGCCAAGGCCTGGTACAAGCATGGGCATGACTGGGTAGTACAGGATGGCCTGGACAGAGGGCCCAAAGGAAGGGTAGCAGAACCCAGTAGCCAAAGGGCTTAGTTTGCTCAGGTAACCCAGGGAGCATGGCATTAACTAGGAAATATAAAACATCATGACAGATGGAGAAAGACTACAGAAGAAAGGAAAAACTTTCTTTTACAGTATTTTTTATGGCATTATTCTCTGCTTTGTGAACAAGGCCCCACAATTTTGTTTTGTATAGGGCTTGCAGACTATGCCATGGCCCTGACCGGAAAGCAAGATTCCGGGATTGTAGAGATCTGACCCACTTTTTAACACTCACAGATGAAAAGAAAAACAAAACAAAACAAAATGCTGATAAAAAGGACCCAACTCCCCAGTGAAGGGGGAGGGAAAATGGAGGGGAAGTTACATTTACTGAGTGCCCTTTCCCAGCCAGACAGAGGCTGGGCCGTTAGCAACACCATCCATCAAATCCCCTTAGAGAATTTGTTTTGTTGGAGCAGGGGGTGGGATGGAGGAGTGACTAGCTTCATTTTAAAGGTGAAGGAACAAAGGGTCAGAAAAGTAGAAACTGACACAAGTCCAGGATACAAATTTAGGCTAAGTGGTCACTAAAGTTCACAGTGTCCATGTTTCTCAAACTTTGATTCTGAGTCTTTGTAAAAGGAGAAAAATGCTGTGGATCAACTAAAACAACTTTACTGTAATGTCACTTAAATATGTAAGAACCTAAACCTAAGTATTACTGCTTTAGGCTTGTAACTCTCATGCAATTAGAAAATCGAAATCAGTTCTCAGGTTAAATACAAATGAAACTACAAAGTCAATTAAATTCAAATGAATGATAATGTAATAGATGGTGTTTTGCTCACGTTTAATCAAATTAATTCAACTAATTCAAATTTAATTAATATTGAATTTAATTGTGGAAAAATGTAGGTCATGGCTTGTGCTATATTTATGGTTTCTGAATTTTGACTTTAATATGCGTATGTTGGGAATTCTTGAACACATGGGCACATACTATAAAATGATGTTAATAATTTCAAGGTACTTTTATTATCCTGTTTAATATTATTTTATTTTTATTATTATTACTGTATTTCCAGTTGAGGGTTATCAGACCTAATGCTTAACACCATTTTTGAGGGTGAGTTGCTAGGTCACTTATACAATTGTGCTGTTTACTTAAAGATTAATTTTAGCAAACAGCATTAGCAAATCTGCTCTTAATGAGTATGAAAGCCACTTATTTCTGGACTCAGGATTAGAACATGTATTTATTGCACATTTGCTAGTATACTTTCTGCAAATGAAATGTACTAAATATTGGGATATGAAAGCCCATGGCTACTGAGCCACTGGTATGGAGGTATTCCAGTATTTTAACACATGGTTATGACTCCATACCTAGCAGCTCAGTATCAGCCTGCTGTGCCAAAGACTTATTCTGCCATTGACCATGGCCTTTCTAATCATTGCTCACTAATGAAAGCATGTAAATATGTGTGTGCTTATACACCTGTACTGTGTGAGTGTGTATGTTGAGAGCATAGATATAGATGTATACCTGCGTGTATGTATGTGTTGGTGCATATGCATCAGGAAATTTCTGGGCCTGGAGGAAAAATATTAAGACTCATCTTCCACCTTTGCTACTTAAAATGTGTGCATAACGGGTACTCAAAACTGGTACTTAATCATCTGTCACCAGATGCTCTCATGTATTATTATGATTATGATTTTGCCTAATATTATTCTCATTTGGTTTTGAATTCCCTACTCCAAGCCACTAAATCATGCCATCCCCTAGTTGGATTATCTCAGGCTGATAAGATAATTTACATATTTATTATTACTTTTCTGCTTTAACCAATACTTTTCTAGTAAGGAAGGAATAGTTCTAAGCATCTTATAGGGCAAATCACTTAATAGTTGTTTTAGGTTGTGATTCCCTGTGATTAGCATTTGAGAGAAGTGTTTTGTTCCCCAAACAATGAGGTGGTAGTAGATCTATAGTAGTTTCATGAATGGTTACTACTGTGGGCAGCTGGGCTCAATTCTGTTGGGGTCCTCTGAGATAGGGTGTAGAACAGGTGCCTCAGAGCTATCCCTCTCTCCCCAATGGAGCAAGGGAGTGGGAGCATTTCTTACCCATGGTTAGAAGGACTTCACCCCCAGGGTCCTTAACTCCATCGCACATCTTGTCCACCTCATTAGTTGAACGTAACTTAGTGCCGGAAAGCACAGGAGATTGCAATAAGAAGAAATTGGCATTCACAGAAAGAAATGCCAAGGGGGCTTAAAGGGATAGCCAACTTCTGCTACAGTATTTATATGAACGGTGTCACTTGTAGTGACACATCTGACAGATGAGGAAACAGAGGCCCAGGGAGGTGAACTCGCCCAAAGTCATAGGGGTGGAGTGCAGGAGCCAGTACCTGGGATTCTAGCCTTGTTGTCTGGTCACAGAGTCTAAACACTAAATCACTGGGCTGATCATCAAAATGAGTTTTATTCCTCTGCACATTTTTCTCTAAACTGTTCACTTCAAAATATAACAGATCTGACCTATGCATACTTTCCAATTCGATGAAGGAAAAACTCTTTGGTAATAATATGTTCTTTCCTTCTCTATCACCTCTGGACAAATATTTGTGAATGTGCTTCTGTTTCTTGGATGACCCTCTGCGATAGAGTCTGAAACTTTTCTATTAAGATTGAATTGGTACAGCCACTGTGAAAAACATTATGGACTTTCCTCAAAAAGTTAAAAATAGAATTACTATATGATCCAGTAATTCCACTACTGGGCATGAATCCAAAGACAACAAAAGCAATAATTTGAAAAGATATGTGCACCCCTATATTTATTGCAACATAACTTACAATAGCCAAGATATGGAAGCAACCCAAGTGTCCATCGATAGATGAGTGGATACAAAATGTGTGGTGTATATATACAGTGGAATATAACTCAACCATAAAAAAGAATGAAATCTTGCCATTTGCAACAGCCTGAATGAATCTAGAGCATATAATGCTAAGTGAAATAAGTCATTCAGAAAAAGACAAATATCACATGATTTCACTCATATGTGGAACTTAAGAAACAAAACAAATGAGCAAAGGAAAAAGAAAGAGGGAGAGGGAGAAGGAGAAACAAACCAAGAAACAGATTCTTAACTATAGAGAACTGGTGGTTCCCAGAGAGGGTTTGGGTGAGGGGATGGGGGAAATGAATGAAGGGGATCAAAAGTATCATTATCAAGATGAGCACCGAGTAACAGAATTGTTGAATCACATAAGGTACACCTGAAACTAACATAGCACTTATATGTTAATTATACTTGAATTAAAAAATACAAATCAAAAGATATTAAAAAAAAAGATTGAGCAAAAATTACCCAAAAGGAAAAAAAAAGAATAGTAATTGTTAAATATGAAAGAGCTAGGAACTATGTTATAGTCAGGAGTGGAATTTTCCATCTTAGGGTTGAAGGATGGTACCCGGTATCTCTGAAAAGATGAGTCATACTATTTATTCACAACATTTGCATGAAAGTAAAAGGTAGAAAGTCTCAGAGTCTAAGCAATGGGACCCTGTTATTGAATGAAGTGGTCCTCCTGGCCCTTCCTAGTAACTGTCCCTCCATGAACAAGACTCAAGGCAGACATTCCTTTGGTGGAACGCTATCTGGAGTGATAAGACAGGAGATTCCTTGGGTTTATGACTCATAGATGATGTCCTGGAGTTAAGCCCTTTCCATTTCAACCATTTCAACCCTACTATGCACTAAATGTGCATAGAATAAGTTTGCTCATCTAAATGGTCTCCCTGTGTTCTTGTCAGTGACATGTATGATATTGAAAAGACACAGGACATAGCCCCAACTGCAAAGAACAACCAAAAGTTGCAGGAAATGTATTGAGATATTCATTTCAGTTTCCTCTCTCTATAGTTACCTTTCCTGGGTCCCTCTCCATTTCCAGAAGGGCTCCTTCCTACCTTCAGTGTCTTTGCCTCAGGGGAGTTTTGTGGCAGGGCAGGAATTGAAGTTTCTTGGAGTAAGTAGTCCAGTTCTTCTTGCTTTTGCAAAAGCCTGGATGGATGGAGACATTTTCCTGGGTGTCCTTGATACAAAGCATGAAAAGCGATCTATCTTCAGGGCAACAAAAGAGAAGTGGAGATTTCCCCCACACCAGGAAGAGTTCTTAGAGAAATAGGAACCTAAGGGGGTTGTCTCCCAGAAAATATGTTTTTTTTTTTCTCCCAGAGGCACCCCGTTGAGTTTGCAAGGCCTCTAAGGGAATGGTGGTGATGGCATCGAGCCCCTAAGGAAGCTCATGCTTGGCCCCAAAACAGAGCCGCTACAACAGTTGTGATAAAAGGGAAACAAGAGAAACTCTCTACCCCATAACTTCCAAACTCTCAGATACTTAAGAAACCTAGGGAGAGAGAAGTCAGTAGTGACTGCAAGTGACTTTCTGGCCTGCTCAGTGGGATGGGGATGAGGGCAGTTTTAGGCAGTTTTAAAGCTATTTCTAGACCACTTGGACTTGCAGAATGTTCATACTCAACGCGGAATAAAACAGCTAACACTTACTGCATGTTTTCCTCATGCCACAGGCAGGGCTAAGTATTTTGCATGAGTTTCTCATCTAATCCTTACAGCACGTCTGTATATTTGGTAGCTCTGTTTTCCCCATTCCCCCGATGAGGAAAATGGGGCTGAGAAGTGGGAGCCCTTGAGCAAGCTAAGGTCCTTTCAGGCGGGATTTGACTCAGGCCTGACTGAGTCAAATAACTCAATGACTCAGTTCAAATAACTCAAGTGAGTCATTTAATTTAATGCCCTAAGTCTAGCTTATGCTAGACTTCAGGTCACCACACATAAGAGTACATGTGTAAGAATTAAATTTAGTTTGTGGACAATGGGGAGGGTATGTGCTGTTAAGTGCTGTGAAATGTGTAAGCCCGAAGATTCACAGACATGTACCCTGGGGCAAATAATACATTATATGTTAATAAAAATTAATAAAAAAAAAAGAATTAAATTTAGTGTTTCAGCCTCTAAATGTTGAAGCATGTCAGAGGAAAGAGAGGTTGGTTATCAGCAACTTTTTTTTTTTTTTAAAGATTTTATTTATTTGACAGAGAGAGAGATCACAAGTAGGCAGAGAGCGAGGGAGAAGCAGGCTCCCTGCTGAGCAGAGAGCCCGATGTGGGGCTCGATCCCAGGACCTGAGCTGAAAGCAGAGGATTTAACCCACTGAGCCACCCAGGGGCCCCAGGGCTGGCAACTTTTGTTGACATCATTCACCAGTGCGTCTCCAGTGCCTAGGACAGGGCCTGGCACTTTGTAGGAGCTTGATAAATATTTGATGGATGGATAAATGAATGAATGCATGAGTGACAGGTGCCTGGAATTCTGCCTTTTATGATGAGAGGGCTACAGAGAACCTTCCAAGTGAAGGAAAGCCATTCTAAGTGGGATAAACACCACTTTTCCAAGTCACCTTGCAAAATGGTTACAGATTTATATGAGTAAACACTACTTGACACATTTCCAAAATGGGCTCACTTTCCTTGCCTCTCTCCTCTTCCGAGCTCTGATCACTTCAGTGAGGGAGAAGGAATTCTTTCTCTCTGATTCTAGAACACAGGTAGCTCCATTAACACAAGTAGTATTTTGGGTAAAACAAAAAAGAGATAAGCCTAGTAAATGCTTAGATTAACGACAACAGATGCGTATGTTTAGCATAGAGTTATATTTTGGTTGTCCTTATACGTATAACTGCTCATTATGTCTTCATTAGAGAGTTTCAAAGTTTCCTCAGATGAATTACCATGATTAAAAATAATGCAAAGCAAAAAGCTTTTGGATGTACCTCTCCAAACAAAAAGATTCATCCTAGCAATGATGGCTCTACTCTACTCTAAAATTCCTGGAAGGGCGCCTGGGTGGCTCAGTCGATTAAGCAGCTGCCTTTGGCTCAAGTCATGATCTTAGGGTCCTAGGATCGAACCCCTGCATCGGGCTCTCTGCTCAGTAGATAGCCTGCTTCTCCCTCTCCCTCTGCCTGCCTCTCTGCCTACTTGGGCTCTCTCTCTGTCAAATAAATAAATAAAGTCTTTAAAATAAAATAAAATAAAATTCCTGTAAAACAGTCTAAGACAAGGGGAAATCTATTATAGGAAAATTTCTGGTGGAAATATATTTTGTGTGCATTCATAAAGATTTATCTTTAAGTAAAACCGTAAGGTGAGGTAGCAATGTGTTTCACAGATCCTGACAAGGAAGAGGCTTTATTTCAGTTTTACTGCTGGGCAGGTCAGACACAGAACACGTAAGGAATTTTCTCCTAGGATGGCAGGTTCAAGCCTCCTAATGCCGCCCTCAGATCTACAGAAAGATACTCCGGTGACTGAAGAAAAAAAGTTGGAGGAGAAATCACCTATTAACATTTTAGGACAGTCTGCAACTAAAATTCAAAGTGGCAGAAAAAATATATAAACTGCTCATCTCTTACATGAACTCGAGTGACCTTCTGGCTTCTCTAAATGAGAAGTCTGACATTTCCCCTGGCAGTATTGCTGAGGAGATAAGATAAATTGGAATTCTTGAGATGATCTGGGATACTTATCAGCAGGAGCAGCTTCAAGGGAAATGTCTGCTTTCTGTCTCTTCAAAATTAGGGAAAAACTGACAAGAAGAAATGTTGGTATTTGATCATAAGGAGGCAGCAAGTATCCTAGTATTCTAGGGCACGTATGTCCCGTGTAAACACAGATATATCTGCCTAACAGGAGGGGTAGAGCCCACTGCCCGCCCACTGCCGCTTAGTACGCCCTGCTCCGCCATTTTGTCCTCCGCAGAGTAGACCTACTATTAGGTTAAAACCCGCTTGTCCCGTTTATGTCCACTGAGGCCATCCTTACTTTGATTTAAACACTGACACTCTCCTGACATAAGCTCAAACACCAGGTATTCTTTCCAGCTGGAAAGGAGAGGGAATGCTGCTAGCAACTCTCAGTGTCTAGGGAAATAAGTTACAGTGACAGAGGTCTTATCCCACTTTCTGGACTTTAGGGTAATGTTCACCACTGCCCCACTGGGGCCACCTATGGGAATAACATCAGCAGTGCCCCAAAGACACTATGTAAACTGTTGGGATCTCTCCCAGCATCAATTTCATCCCTAAGGGGAAACATTCATTTCACTCAATCTCTTTCGGAAAACCCAGGGCTAAAATGCCAATATATTTTTAACATTTATTGGTCCAGGCGGGGGTGGGGAGGGGGGCAGAAAAGCTACAGAAGGGTCCTGGCTTTCAGTGCCAGACTTAAAGCCTTTGAGCTAAAAGCAAGAAACTCAGAAGCCTCAAAGATGGTCCTATAAAGGCTATTTGGCTTTACACAAATCTTTCGCATTTGCATTGAAATGTGAATTCTGATGCCAAAATGAACATTAATTGCGTAGAGAAAAATCTGCATAGTGGTGAGATGACGCTGCCTCTTTTCAGGGACAATATGTGGGACATACTGCAGAGAGCTTGTGTACCCACTCTGGCCCCCCTCAGACACAAATCTGTGCCCCCCCACCCCCCACCCCCGCTTAAAATCTTCTACAAGCTCCCTAAGACATTAATGCCTATTTATCAGGACTTTGTTGGTAGCAAAGCACAAAATACTAACTTAAAAGGGTTTAGGTTAAAAAAAAAATGCTTCTTAAAAAAAAAAAAAAAAATGCTTCTTGGCTTAGGAGGCTGAAAATTCCAAGGCATGGGTCTGGTTCCAGATGGATCCAGGAGTTGCAATAATACTGCGGGTGGGTCTGTGAGGCAAGCGAGGTGCCTACGGTGTAGCTCTGAGGCCCCGGAATCGCAGAACTGCTGACTCTGCTTTTGCAGAGCCATCGAAAGCCAGAGCCTACTTGCAGGGCTTTGCCTTCCTTCGTGGAGCCTCAGGCATCTGTCAAGGCTCGGCGCACCCCCATCTCTCCGCTCTCCTTTTTCGTGTTGACTTCTTTCTCAGGGAAGTTCTTCCTTCTAGGGAGCAGAAGCTCCAAATAATAGTTCTGCCCCTTTGGTAAACTTTCTCTCCTTCCACCTACACCTCCCACAAAACGTTTTTCCTGGTAGTTTTAGGAAAGAACAATTTCAGGAATTGTGCTCATTGACTCTGATGAGCCCAGGCTGGGTGTGACAGAAATCTCTTAATACTATGCACTCCAGGGACACCTGGGTAGCTCAGTGGGTTAAAGTCTCTGCATTCGGCTCCAGTCATGATCTCAGGGTCCTGGGATCGAGACCCGAGTTGGGCTCTCTGCTCAGCAGGGAGCCTGCTTCCCCTTCTCTCTGCCTGCCTCTCTGCCTACTTGTGATCTCTTTCTCTCTGTCAAATAAATAAATAAAATCTTAAAAAAAAAAAATAGTAGGCACTCCCCAAAGGATTTCCTTTCCCTCCCAGGAATACAGCTAAACTACATTGCACAGGTCCCTTGCAGCCAAGTCAGGCCATGTGACCCGTCAGGACCAATGAGGTGGAAGTGGGAGTGAAACGCCTCCCTCTGGGGGCTAGGTCCTCAAACTCCCTCTTGTTGCACTCAGTGGGACTGGTACTGAGGTTTCCCCAGCTAGCCCCAGAGTCCCAGGGGCCTCTGAGGTCCCAGACTGTGACATGGCTATTAGGTGAAAAGAGCCTTAGAGATCTAAGACACCACTGGGAGGAAAACGTCCTCAAGAGCCATTTCATTAGGAATACGTGTGTTGGGTTTTTCACACGAAAACAAACAAACAAATAAATAAATAAAATACTAAATAAAATCTTAAAAAATAAATAAAATCTTAAAAAAAATTCGTCAAGCTCTATAGCTAAAATTTTTGCCTTTAACTGTATATACTTCAGCGGAAAAACAGAACTATAAGACATTTTGAGAGAAGATCAGGAGATGAGATGATGAACACCATCTAGTGCTTACTTTGGAAGCTGCCCAGTCAATCCAGCTTTTAGCCCAAGGGTCAAGGTAAATGAGCACAAGGCCTTCCACAAGCATTACATGACTCAATGTAAATCTGCTGAGGATATAAGCTCCAGCTCCAATTACCATCACAGTGATACTTTTCAGACTTCAGTGGGTAAGAACAAGAGGTATCATTTCGGCCAATTCAACCATTGTGGAGTACGCTATTGGGAAGGGGGGTGCACCTTCCTGCTGGCCACATGACAGCCAAGTGTTGGGCGATCTCTTGCATATCCTCAGAGTTAAAGAACGCATTGAAACAGGATTTTTGGGGCGCCTGGGTGGCTCAGTCGTTGGGTATCTTGCCTTCGTCTCAGGTCATGATCTCAGGGTTCTGGGATTGAGTCCCGCATCAGGCTCTCTGCTCAGCAAGAAGCTTGCTTCCTCCTCTCTCCTTACTTGTGATCTCTCTCTCTGTCAAATAAATAAATAAAATCTTAAAAAAAAGAAATTTATTGATCAAAAATGCTCAGTAGTATGGTTTCTGAAACCATTTGTCTACTTTACAAATATTATTATAATAATATATCTTGGGGATAACTTTTGAAAAGGAAAAGGTGCTTATAAAATATTTGAAAAAGGAGGTATTATGATAACTTAGTTATATCAAAAATTTACTTGCTTTATTCACGTGCGTGTGTGTGTGTGTGTGTATTGCAAAACCAAGATAGAGAAAATATTTCAAAGTAGAAACTATTTTGTGGAAGTAGAATTTATTCTTCACTTTATGTTCCCTCCTCTTTTTCACTGTTTTGGACTTTTAGATGATAAGTTTGTAACCTATGGCTGATATGAGGATAAAACTGTAAGTGACTTTTTTTATTGTAATCTTTTTCTCTCTCTTAAATAAAGAAAATGTCCTATTGTCTGACTGAGATAAGAACTCCCCCCTCCTTATTAAAACAAAACAAAACAACAACAACAAAAACACAACAACAACAGCAAAATCCAACCCTGACCAGGAGGTTTCTGAAGCCCCCATTGATAACACACAGTGACCTATTCTTATAGGGCATTTCTTGGCCCTTAAGTAGATTGTTGTTGGCCAAAGTCCCCTGTTCCCTGTTGGATAAAATAGTGAAAGATGAGAAAAGAGAACCTAAGTGTTCATCAGCCAAACCCAGGCCAAGCAGGGGTCTCTGGGTATAAGCAGGAATCCATAAACGGTAGGCAGGGCTGAGAGGTGCCAAATTTGTATCTTAATGATGAGAAAAAAGCAAACCTTCAAAGCAAATATTTTCTTGCATCTTTTAGCTAAGGGGAGAGGGAAAGACAAGCTTTTAGCTAAGGGGAGCTAAGGGAGAAGGAAGGAAAGAAAGGAAGGAAAGAGAGAGGGAAGGAAAAAGAGAGAACATGAATGAGCATTGTCTGAGCCAAATCCACTGTTCAAGGTAGCTTTGCCCCTCTCTTGAGGGCTTTCTGATGCCAAGTCCTTACTGTCCCCAGCCACAGATGAGACCATTTTTCCCATTGCAGAGGTCAAGTGGCCCATGTAGATGTGTTATGCTGAGCTCTATTTACTGAAACGTGTACCTGGAAAAATAAGACTACGACTTTTTGTCGGCTTAATCTGGTGCTCATCTACCGTGATGTCCTCACCCTCATCCCTGGGTATTGCCTTACAGGGTTCTCCAGAGAAACAGAACTCCAATGGTATATATAGATCTATTTGATCTATATACAAGGAGGTTTATTATAGGAATCGGTTATGGAAGGTGAGAAGTCTTACAATCTGCTCTCTGCCAGCTAGAGAATCAGGAAAGCCAGTAGTACAATTCACTTCCAATCAAATGGCCTAAGAACGAGGAGCACCAAGTCTGAAGGCAAAAGGAGATAGATGCCCCAACTCAAAAGGAAAGAAATTGCTCTTCTGTTGCCTTTTTGTTCTATATGAGCCCACAACAAATTATATGCTTCCCACCCATGTTGGTAAGGATGGATCTTCTTTACCAGCCTACTGATTCAAATGTTACTCTCTCCCCTTATACACCTTCACAGACATGCCCAGAAAAAATGTTTTTTCAGCTATCTGGGCATCCCTTAACCCAGCCAACTTGACATATAAAATTAGCCATCACATCTGTGCATATATTACCTTGCATGGCATAAGGGATGCTTCTATCAAGCAATAAAACCTCCTCACACCTTGTTCTCAGACTTTTTGTCTCCAGAACTGTGAGAAAGTACATTTCTATTCTTTCATGCCACCCAGTTTGCAGTAGTTTGGTATGACAGCTCTAGGGCACTCTGCACACAAGCTTATAGCACAAGCTATAAAATATAAGTATTAGCAGAAATAATAGTATATTCATTTATCAGTGTTATTAAGTTGTCCAGAGACGTTCCTATATCACAGGATGATTATGTGGTTAGCCCCTAATCTGTGAGCCCCTAATCTGATTTTAAATACATGATTGGGTCATGAGATCCTTGAGAATCCTTATCTCCTGAGGCATCACCCCCTCTCTAGTACTGAGTGCTAAATAGGTGCCCCCAACAAATATTTCCTAATTTGTATAGCAGAGAAAGAAGTAATTCAGCCAATGAGGAGCTCCTTATGAATGCAGACAAGGGAGACTACCCAGACCAAGAGGTACGACCCTTTGGGACCCCAGCTCACACTTTCTCTTGGTAGTTTCTGAATTTCCAGGAAAGACCTAAATGAGGTCCAACAAACATATGTGATGCACAGTGGGTTCTCCACAAATATTTTCCCTGTAGCTGCTGTACAAGAGGAGTTTCTGATGCCCTAGAGCTAAGTTGGAGGCCAAAGCCAAACTGGCCAGATGAACCTAGGTGAACCTACATGATGCAAAAGGATGGGATCAAGTTCTGAGGTGTTGGGATCTGAAGCTACTCTGCCTCAAGAGTGTGCCCATCAGGTTGTTTTTTGTTGGCCTCCACCCAAACCTGAGTCCTCCAACACTGTGAATTTGAGGAGACTTCTGGTCCTTGGGGTAAGATCTCATTTGTTTCCAGAAATTTCTAGAAAGTCCTAGAATCCTGTAGAACATTTCTAGAAATAGTTGTTTTGTATGGAAGCATCCCAACATCCTTTTCTGGCTAGCTCTGGCACGTGCCCTTCCCCTGTCACAACACCTCCCTTTCGATCAGCATGACAACCATCTGCCCTTGAAGCTGAGAGGCCAAGACAAATATGATTAGTGCACTATCTTCAGAGTGCTGACAGCACCCTTTGTGTTGGATGAACAGACAGTCCAAACCACTGTGCCAAGTTCAGTTCCCAAGAGACTGTGCAGAAACTGCAAGAGAGGGGAAGCTATATACATTTGGATGAGAAATACATTTCCATCAGCACTCTTTCCCCCTCTTCCATTCATTAATACAGGAAGCCATTAAAGAAGCGTGAATTTTTGATGATGAGTTTGGTAGTTGTTCATTTATCACTGCATTGTCTTATTCCACCCAAATACACCCAGGAGTCACACTCCCAAATCTCTTGTCTCTCTCATGGATGAAATTAGTCATTTGACACCGCGAGATTTTTCTACGCTGTATGGGCATGGCCACCACTGGCGCCATCTTAATGTCTCACTCAAGAGGATGGTTCTATTACCTTCTCCTCTTGGTTGAAGCCGAGCTACTTTGCCTTCACACAGCAACAGCCTCCACATTTTCTGAGTCTGTAGTTCAGGACATCTGTTCATTCTCCTAATGGTATCGTTTCCTTCCTGCAACTTTAACGCACCTAGTCGGGGTTGCTATAATCAGTTCATGTCGTGGTTGCTGGGTTATTTTCCTTTTTCTTTTAAATGTGGATGTTTATGTTTAATTGAGTCAGGCAGTAGCGATTTCTGCTGCTTTGAGCCCAGGCACACTATAAAACCAATTTGATTTTCCATGATTCTATTTTTTGAGCTGGAAGAAACTTGAGAAATTATCTGGCCCCAACTCACCATTTTCAAGAGGAAATCAAAGATTCTTCCAAAGTCAAAAGTGGTGTGAGACAAAGCAGGATTTGCGGTGAGGTCTCAAATTCCTCATTCAAAGCCCCGGCTGCTTCTCAGGCCATCCCCCAGGAAATGGCTACCTAAGAACACCTGGCTATTTTGCATCTCCTTAACAGTAACCCCACACTCCAAGTTCCTTCCTGAAAATGATTCTGATACACCTGTATTTGGTTAGATGTGTCTTTGACATCATTTAGCACGAGCCATAGGATAGCTTGCACCCGTTTGTGGAGTAGGAAGCATATTGTTTCTCATTGTATTACTGTTTATACTCCCAGACTCCCAATGTTAGAGAGGGAGGTGAGTGCCATCTTGGGTGGTTGGCTCTTGTTTGCTAACACCATTCACTCTTGCTGCTGAGTCACACATGGTAGCACCGTGGCCCATGAATGAGGTAAGGTGAATGCACTATTGGTTCTCTCTGCACTGTGTCAGATGACCTCTGTGTACCCAGCCCATGTAGTTCAGCAGACCACAGAGAAACACACGAGCAGGCAAGATAAGCCCTTCTCTCCCATAAAAGCACTATTCAAGCATCACTCAGATCTGAGTGCCTGGCTTGATACATAATTCCACTTGACATTCTAACCAGGGCTTGTGGTGAGGATGAAATGGTAAGATGACATATGTAAAAGCACACAGAAACTTATTTATCAGTAAAAGTCAGTGTGGCCACTGTTATAAATAACTGTATTTATTTTACACCCCCCTCCTTTATTTCTTTAAAAACGCGGACAAATTGCCATATAGAATGCAATGTAATATAACTAATTTGGGAAGCATTTGCTAATCCTTCTATTTTAGCCAAATGATTCCCCCAGATGGATATGGAACCAAGAGGCAGATCCAACACTGGCTGTGCCAAATGAAGAAATGGAAATAGATTTGCAAGGTGGGAGTTTTGAATGGAAAATTGTTCCCTTTCCTTGCTTCCCAACCTGGATTCTGCTCAGAAGTGTTAGCTCTCAGATTCCATAGTGGGAGAGCAGTGTTTTAAATGGAAAATTGTATTTCAAATGCCAAAAGCCTCCCGTCTCTAGGATAACATTTTTGTTTTTCTTTCTTGAATTCTCTGACTTCTCCTTTCCTTTGCTAAACAATTTTCAAGCAAGTTTATTAGTATTTGTCTGTCGTAGTGGACACATTTTAGTTTGTGTGTTTTTTTTAATAGGTTTCTGTGGGCATGTGAAATAAAGCTAAATCTTGTATTCTGTAAAATTTTATCACTATATTCCACAAGAAGAATGGTGTTGATTGGGAGAGGGAAGGTAGGTTGCAGAGTTAGTCTTGACCCTTCAGGCCATTCTTCTCTTTGGGGCATTGGGCCTTAGTAAAGACCTCATCCGTTCTTGGACATTAACATTAAACTTTCAACTGGGTTTGATTTTTAGGTTGTTTTTGTTTCCTGAATTCAGCATTTACCCTTAAATTGTCACAGCTGTGTTAAACCCTTCACTTCATTTCTCATTGGAGTTATTTGAACTTGTCACTACCTCATTTGTGTAGCGCTTTCAGGGATAATTAATGCAGTTGGTTATTATATACACATTTGATTTCTGATGGGCTGGCCCCTAAACAAAATGCAGATTCTTGAGGCCCATCCCAGCCTCACTAGAGAATTTCTAAAGATGAGTCCCAGAAATCTGTATTTTATTTTATTATTGTTTTTTAAGATTTTATTTATTTGACAGAGAGAGATCACAAGTAGGGAGAGAGGCAGGCAGAGAGAGGGGGGAAACAGGCTCCCCACTGAGCAGAGAGCCCTATGTGGGGCTCGATTCCAGGACCCTGAGATCAGGACCTGAGCCGAAGGCAGAGACTTAACCCACTGAGCCACCCAGGAGCCCCAGAAATCTGTATTTTAACAAACAATGCAGATGATTCTTAGATACACTAAAGTTTGAGAAACACTAAAATAATTTAATTTGAAATTCTATTTCAGGGTTACTGGGCTCTACAAGATCTTTTTCTCCAATGCCAACTCTTTATCCTAGCACACTACACCTCCTTTTATGTAATTGACAAGCCAATAGGTTCCCCTGTTAGAGCCTTTGAACCATCAATTCCCTTAACCTGGAATAGCTTTCCCTGCAATCTTTATATGTCTGGCTTCCTTTTGCCATTCAGTTTTCAGCTAAAATGTAACAGGGTCACATCACCCTTTATATTTGCTTCACCACACTTTATAATTATTTCATATTTTCTACTTGATTTAGTTGAAGACTGTCAACCCTCTGGGAATATAAGGAAGCCCTTCTATCTAGCAGGCAATCAATCCATCAATATTTATTGAATTGTTGAGGAAACACATTGAACCCAGGTGTCCTGGGATACATCCTATACCACTCCCTAAGCTGTGTGCTTAGGGTCTGAGTTCTCTGCATCTTGCCAACAGATTGTGTTGGAAGTGGAATCACCAAAATTAGCCACATTTTTTGTTGACACAGATAGCCACCCTAATGACTGATGCTATGAGCTAAGCTAAGGACGGGAGACAAGTAAATGAATGAGGAAGCAATTTTTCTTCTTTACCAGACTAAAAGTTCCTCAAGAATGGCCTCAGTTCCTGCTACAAATTAGATGTCCCCAAAATGGTTGCTTAACTCTTGGGCTAAATGTTTAGGAAATAAAAAGTAATTCATTCTTACTTTTTAAGAAACCAGGGGGGCGCCTGGGTGGCTCAGTGGGTTGGAGCCCCTGCCTTCGGCTCGGGTCATGATCCCAGGGTCCCTGGATCGAGCCCCGCATCGGGCTCTCTGCTCAGCAGGGAGCCTGCTTCCCCCTCTCTGTCTGCCTGCCTCTCTGCCTACTTGTGATCTCTCTGTCTCTGTCAAGTAAATAAATATTTAAAAAAAAAAAAGAAAGAAAGAAAGAAACCAGAGCCCCAGAAGATCGTCTCTGGACTCCTCCAAACCCTTGGAGAGTCACCTAGACACTATTCCCTGCCCTCCGCTTGTCCTTTCTGTTAAATGAGATATTTGTGTTTTAAATGAAAGCCATTGTTGACCCCTCACTAGTGGAAACGAGTCAATGTGCATGCATTCCTCATGTAATAGGAAATAAATCCCTTAAGCCTCTAATTTGCTCTCACTGGCGTAGAATTTTGAAGTCTAAGAATGCATCTGCCATCAGAGAAGTTAATTCTGGGGCTCTGGCTCCTCAGCTATGTATGTGGCCATTGTTCATGACCCAGGAATGGTCCAGAGGAAATCAGCGCTCTGTTCTCATAATGAACCTTATGTTTCTAAACACAGGTGCATTTGGATTATAGACATCTGTGTCATTAACTGGATAGAGAAAGAGCACAAAAGCAGCTCAGAAATGAGCTCCTTGGAAATGCAGGGGGATATTGTTGCAGTGGCTCTTATCACCATCATCGTTATTTCTTTGATGATATATCATGGTACAGAGATGGTGATGAACGAATCCAGTTGTCTCACCACCATGTTTTCAACACGCTGCTTTTCACTGTGGGAGGAGGAAGATTCTTGACAGAATTCACCCCATTGTCATTTTATTGAAAAGAGTTGTCAGAGAGCCTCTGGCCCATCCTACCACCATTTCAATCTGCTTTTTGCTCTGACTTTATATTTCATCTCTGCTCTTTGATGCGGAAGAATGAAAGAGCTCTTGGGAAATGCTTGTTCCTGATGGTTCTGATGAGAACGGTGTCCTGAAAAACTGTCACAAATTTGCAGGACAAAGAAAGAAGGACTATCAGATGACTCCTGGACATTCTTCTGCTGACCCCACTGAATCAGCATTGATTCCCAGGTTCCCGCAATTCATACGTTAACAGATATTCAGGACAACCCAAGCCTTATGACAATCAATATTCTTGGCCATTTTACAAACACATATCCAATGGGAATTTGGGTAGTCAGTCACATGGCACACTAGAATTTGCATTTGCTCCCTATTAATGAATATTTTAAAACATTATAACGAAAGCATATGCTGAAACTCGTAAACAAAGTTAATTTTTAAAAGGGATCTTAGATACATAGCCTAATTTGACTGAAACCATCTTATAGCCTTTTACGAATTCTATAACTTGGAGTGAAAATCATGTCTATTCCAGTTGTAAATACTGGCGTGGTGTTTTACTAACTGCCTCTGACTTTGAGCTGGAGCGGCCACTAAGATTCATCTAGTCTAATAAAACAGAGACACAGAGAAGTCAAGTGATGTGCCAACACTCGGCTGGGCAACAGTAAAGCTGGTGCTAGAATCCAATTTCCTAACTTGAAGTTTGTTCTTCCCATGAAATATGTGAATCAGTCAGGGTGAAATTGGGTAGGGCAGAGCCACTCTGAGTGATATGCAATAAAGGATTTATTATTTGGATGGTGGGAGCTGGTGGAAAAGCCTTTGAGAGGATGTTGCTCTGGTTTTGTGTTAGGCCTGCAAGGGCTGTATGTCAGCAGGGCTTGAATGTGGAAAGAAAAGCTGAATCCATAAGGACAACGTCCACACCACCTCTCCCCCCCCACACCCACCTCCAACGTCAGTGATGTGGTTGATTACCAAGAAGAAGCTGGCAGCCTTTTCCACCAAGCCACATGCATACTTGGCCCCTGGCCACAGAAAAGTTCAAGTTCAAAGTCAGCGGGGGGCTGGGGCACCTGAGGCTCAGCTGCGTCCACCTGGCCCCATGGGAACCAGCCCCTCGACACCAGCAGGTGAAGCTGCACTCGCTCCGCGTTCACCCTTGGGTTGAATGTCCGTTGCTTCACTGTCACATTCCAAGTTACCCACAAATTCTCATGTTGCCAACCCTAGCCCAGAACCAAAAAGGGTGAAGGGAATTCTGGGAAATCAGCTCCAGCTTAGCTAAATTTAAAAAAATCCTCTGCACCTTGTTATATCTTCTTAACAGGTTTGCAGATGGCTTTGATTTTTCTCTTGACACTAAACACAGAATAATTCAAATATAAGAGAGAACACAAGTACAGAACCTGTCCATGGTTTCCTTTGTGGAATTACTGCTTTTCTGTCACCTTGAGAACTCAGTTGCCTTAAGTCATTTTCTTGCTATGTTGTGCTTCTTGGGATAATATAAACTGCAGCCTATTTGCATATCACTTGAATATGAAATATTGAGTCTATCGATTGTACTTGCAGCAAAACAGATCCTCTATGATTGTGTATGTCACGTAAATAAGAATTAGATGAACTTCAGGATCCATTCAGCATTACTATCTATGTAACCATATACTTATGCATTTATGTAGCTAGGTAGGTAACTCTGTAACTGCCTATCTATCTATCTATCTATCTATCTATCTATCTATCTATCTATCTATCATCTATCTATCACCTATCTATCATAGTGCTATAAGGACTTAAGGAAGAACAGTTTTCAAGAGTTAACAGTCAGATATTTAAAAATGATGAGCCGACAGCCTGAGAAATTGGTGTTGTAACTTCTGAGTAATTATGTCAACTACTGAATACCTGTCACTAATCCAAAAGGCAAAATAACTGACAGTTACATAAACCATTTCTTCACCTTGGCTTCTTGAGATTATTGAGATAGTTACAGATAGGAAATGCAGAAAGAGTTAAAGACGAGGGAAGAGGCAGGGGTGGTGGGGGTCTTACCACACAGGAGTATTAGGAATTTGTTTGGCTTCTGCCTCTCTAAGTGTGTATTAGATTTTTTAACCTTGTAGCTTATCTTCCTCTTCAGATCCAAGCCCAGAAATGCTCCTTTCCTTTGCTCTTCCTAGAGGAAAGAAGTTAAGGTAGTAGGCAAATAAAAATCAACAAATAAATACAGTTTTGTGAAGACATCAAGATAATACACCCAAATTATGAATCCTCCTTCCAGTGTCAACAGTCAACCAGAGGGAAAGTTGAGACAGGTGATTTCCAAAAGCTGACAAAACAAAGAGGATGTTTGGGGGGGTAGAAAAAGCTCTGGATTTGGATCTAGAACTGGGTCCAATCCATTCATCCATTCATGTCCTTTTCAGCATTATTTAAGTTGTCAGAGTTTATATTTTCTCTTCTGCAAAATGGCTATAATCTTGTTTGCTTGCTGAGAAGTTCCAGGCTTGAGTGAGAGGGCCTTTGAATGTCCACCTCTTTCCTACCTTCCCTCTCCTAATCACCCCTCCCCTGCAACGACTCTAATTACCTCATCATTTCCTGAAGAAGTCATCATATGACTGATTATACAGATAGGGATGCAATGAGTAGGGTCATTTATTTTAACATGTTGAGGATTAGATGTTAGTAAACAAGTGGAAATTTTAAAGGAACTTATTTTGTAGCCTGGCAACCACTATTTTATTTAACTGAAACAACTGATTTTTTTCCTGTGTCAAAAAAAAATCATGAAAGATTTATGAAATGGGCAAAAACATCACTGGTTGTCTTACCTGGAGAACCCTCCTGAGTTATCTGTGTCTTTTATTGTCTTTGAGCTATTTGAAAACTCTGTGAATTGTACATACTTGGTGCTAATACAGGAATTCTTATCCAAGGACAAAAACAGTTAAGTCTTATTATTCATAATACTTACATTCCATACAGTTGCCGAGAACAGTGAATTAGTGAATACTGAACCATTGCTTTTAAGGGAAACACACTTTCTTTAATGTACCTATACAGTGTTGATTCATTAGCCTTTAATTAATGGCCAACAACACTATAACTGATACCAGAATAAAGCTTTTTTAACCCATGTATTTTAGCAAGCAGGTGAATTCACAAATACTGAATCAGCAAATCAAGTGAACTGACCATACTGTGCCTAATGGGTATGCCAATGATTTATCTCCCCCACTTTCCCATCTCAGAAGAAGTTTGCAACTGTTAAGCAGATTTGTCTTGGCCATTCCTGACCACCTATGAACTGTTAAAAGATACACTGAGGCATGTTAAAATTTACAAGAGTTTATTTGAGCAAGCATCCATTCTAACCAAAAGTGGTTGGAGGTGTTCCACTGGTAGGAGCTAGGGAAAGACTCTTATAGATCAGACTCAGAAGCAAAACAAAGCAAAGAGGGGCACCTGGGTGGCTCAGTGGGTTAAAGCCTCTGCCTTCAACTCAGGTCATGATCTCAGGGTCCTGGGATCCAGTCCCGCATTGGGCTCTCTGCTAGGCAGGAAGCCTGCATCCCCCCCCCCCCCCCCGCCTGCTTCCCCCTCTCTCTGCCTGCCTCTCTGCCTATTCGTGATCTCTCTTTCTCTGTCAAATAAATAAATAAAATCTTAAAAAAAAAAAAAAGCAAAGCAAATTATTTGATTGGCGATACTTTAAGCGGTTGCCTTATTTGGGAAAGCCTAGTTGGCTGTTTGTGATTGGTTGTTCTCAGGTTTTGATTTCTTAACTTTGAGGTATTTATAGGAATTGACTCTGGCTTCAGTTCTGGTTTGATTACTTAGCTGCCAAGACATTAGTGCCCACTTAGGTCCGACGTCTGCCTTGTTTAATTATTTAATGCCATATGTTCCACACTTCAGATTTTCCTTTAAAATTATTGTAATATCTTTCTGGTTCTCTCGTTAATTAGCAGTTACATGGAAATCTTAGCTATGCATTCATTTTCTATTTATGTGAAAGTGATGATTTTACCTTTAAAAAGAATTTTATCCTCTACCACTTGAAAAATAGGTCAGGCTGAATTATCATCTTCAACTTGGGCAGTTCTATGCAATTCTATGAGCCTACCTTCTGAAAACATTCCAGAACATGACTTTCAATGAGTCCTAATTTCTCTTCAAGGTCTTGCCTTTGCCCTTCCTTGGATTTACTATCTGAGAAAGCACTTCTCATTTGTAAAACATTGTGCAAATTAGCATCTCATTCAATGTTCACAGTATGCGAGGGGTGGTTGTTTTCTATATTTAAGGCTGAGGACACTCACATTCAGGGAGATTATGTGGCTTTTTTAAGATCCCACACAAAGAAAATTTTAGTTTGACTGTTGTCTAGGATTAGAGACTAAAGTTCAACAGGTAAGGAGTCAGTGCTGTCCATGTAAATGACACAGGAATCAACCCCAATTACTATAAGGGATTAAACGACTTCCCCACTTTTCCGCACTTAAGACTTGTGAAATAGATTAGGGAAATGGGTGGATTAGTGGGGAGAATATTGAAAGGTATCTGTCTTGACTTGCTTGATTTATAATGGAAAGGGAAGGAAGTTATTGGAAGATAAGAAAACGAGAGATTCTTAGAGCTAGGAAAGGGGGTGAGGGAGAGAACCAGAGAGCCTGGGTTGAGTGCTGGTGCTTGATGGGGTGTAGTCAGAAGGGAGAGGGGTAGGGGAGCAAGTTTCCTGATGGATGGAGCTGTCAGGAGACAGGAGAGAGGGTTTTATATTCTGCTGAGTCTCAGAGAGCCTTCTGTGAAGCTCCAAAATACTTTCAGGGGGATGTAGGACATTTTTTTTAAATACAGCATCTTGCTGAAGAAGGGCCACAGGGGCCTAGTTTTGTCCAGGTTAGAGTAATTACTTTCCTATGATGTGCAGGATCTGTGGAAGAAAGAAGAGGGAACTCCTGCAGGATTCAAAGTTAATATAAATGACAATACTGCCTCTGAGCTTTGACTCTATTTGATCAACTAATTATTAATATTTTCAACTATTTTTTTTTGTCAAGGGTCCTAGAATTATATCAACCAGAAAATACAGGAAGAGAAGGAAAACTCTCTTGGCTGCTCTATTGGCAGAAGGGTTCATCTGAAAGTGAGTTGCCCTTCTTCCTGGCAGTTATCAGAAAGGTTATATTAAAAAAAAAAGAAAGAAAAAGAAAGGTTATATTATAGGCACACGTAGGTTAGTCTTGAGAAAAAGGAACAAGAAAACAAGAACTTAATCTGTGGAACAAAAGTTGTGTTCTGTTACCAGTTTTTAAAAGGCCTAAGAAGAATCAAGTATGAGAAAATACTTTCTTGAAATTTCTAGCAGTAAATATGGTTGCTTTAGTCATGTGTTGATCGCAAAAGATATTAATCTTTTCTTCTTTGAAATGCATATATGCCCTTCTCCCTTCCTGATTTTCATAATATAGAACCTTCTTATCTCTGTGATATAACAAATACATGGTAGGTCAATCAAAAAAGTCAGTTATAACGGGCTCACTAAAAAGTGATGCGCACTTCACGTGATTTATTCTAATTTTTTGAGTTATAGATATTTACATTTATTTGTCAACATTTAAAATAAGGCCAAGGATGATCGTTTGAGTTAGGAACAGCTGTTTGGAGCTCTGCATTGTCTTTCATAGATGAGCCACAGCAAAATACATATCATCTCATTTCTAGTTTCAATTTTTTCCTAAAGGGAGCAAGTCTTAAATGAATACTGGTGAAATAATCAGCACACTGGCTCCCTCTAGATTAAGATTTTTTTCCCCCCTTAAACTTTTCAGGCCTCCTACAACTATTCAAAGCATTTGACTTAAGTTTGATATAGAAAATTCTCTTTCCAAATTTGTTTTTCACTGATTTATGTTATATTTAATTAAATCAGATAGTTATAATAACGAGGACAACTGACATAAACAGGTCTGGGAACAATTCAACTGATTCTGCCTAAGCATCCAACCCATATGGTAAGAGAATAATTCACAGGATGTTCAAGTAGAATTCAGGACAGCAAATATACAACATGCTGTGGGCAGTGGTTCATTACGCTTGGAGAAGGAACTGAAAGCAGGTGGAACATGGTAAGTTAGTTCATCCTGCAGGTGCCTGAAATGAGTTTAGCTCCTGAGTAGAATGAGGAACAGATGCTCTGGCTGGGACTTGTAGGGACTTGCAGGAAGTCAATGATGCTCATAGACAGGACTCAGGTATCCAGAATGTTCTATCCTCTCCCCCTGCCCAACCCCACTTGGAGAACCCATAGAGAGACCCAAGGGCCCTCGCTAAGAACATACTTAATCCCAGCCAGTGATGTGGCTTGGAAAAGTTACCCAGCCCCTTGCTAGTGGGGCGTTTCCAGCTGTGAAAAATGACGTTTGAACTAAAATAAAACCATGGGGATCAATTTCATCTCAAAGTCAATGATTTCTTTGTTTATTTGTGTTTGCAGTTGTTTGCTTTACTTTGCTTTGTAGAGTACCTAAAATTAAAACATTGTTTGTATATAGCAGCAGTAACGGTGTTGAAATTAAGCAGATGCTTTGGAATTCATTTTGTGGCCTCCAGGTTGGCAGTGGGAGTGGAAACCAGTGCCCAAGGCCTTGGACAAGAGCTTTTATCAATTGCTTCTGGAACCCATGGCAATGGGCTGGCAATGTCTGGCAACGGGGACATGAAGGGAAAGCCGGCAGCTCTCAGCATCCCTCCTGACCCCCACTACTGAGCCTGCAGATGGGGAAAGAAAACCTACACCAGGAGGCCTACACCCACAGCTTACTCTCCTTTGCTCTGAGTGCTTGAGGGCCATCCTCCCTAAGAAGGCATCTTTCCAAGGCCCGGGGGCCATGATGCTTTCCTGACAGACAGAACTGAACCCCAACAAATGCTCTTGCCCTTGCCTTCTTCATGGGGCAAATTCAGTCAGGAGGTCAGGTTGGTGTTTCAATTCTATGATTCTTTACGATTATTGCTTTTTGTGGATGTGCCTGCAACTAGAAAGGCCATTAAACATGAAAGACTAACTCGCGCTGTAGCCATTCCTTCCTTTCACCCAGCAGTGCCCGGGCTTCTGATTGGAAAAGCCCATTCTGTGTTCCTGGGAGGGAGTCTTCTGATATCTCCAGAGAGTGGCTGTCCCACAGAAGGGAAATCCAGGGGACACTTTGGTGTGTCCCTTGTATGTAATTTGGGTAACTCATCTGAATAACCGTAACTAGCATGGATAATCAGCATATGGTCAATGAAGGTATTTGCTTATGTCCTAGGCATACCTTTCTCCTTCAGGATTTCTTAGAATATCAGCAATTAATTAATCCACTCCTGGAATGACAAATTTCTTCCCCTTCCACAGCACAGCCCCTCTCTGCCATTTCAGGTTCCTCCTCCTCCTCAGCCAGTACATGAATTGAAGTGGATTTTGAGTCTTTAATCAACTTAAAAAAAAAAAGATAAGAAAACTGAATTAAATATCTTTTATATTCCCATATGGTTGTGACTTTCTTTTAAAACAAAGCAGTTAGGAGTTTGGGGGAGTGGGGGAGAGAAATGAAACAGGAAGGGATGGGGAGGGAGACAAACCATAAGAGACTCCTAGACTCAAGAAATGAACTAAGGGTGGCTAGGGGGGGTGGTGGGGTAGGGATAGGGTGGCTGGGTTGTGGACAATGGGGAGGGTATGTGCTATTAAGTGCTGTGAAATGTGTAAGCCCGAAGATTCACAGACATGTACCC
>CM053615.1:21263129-21290266 GCA_028646535.1 Procyon lotor
AAAAAAAATACAAAATAAATAAATAAATAAAAATAAAAAATAAAACAAAGCAGTTGCTCTGAATAGAAAACTTTCCCAAATCCTGGTTTAAAAAAAAGAGAGAGAGGAGAGAATATTCTCCACTTCACAGTCTGAAGTAGTGTGGAAAAGTAGATAATAGTACAAATGACATATATGTAACCTTATATTTTCTAGTAGCCACATTCTAAGAAGGAAAGGGAAACATATGAAATTAATTTAGTGACTTATTGATTTAACCCAAGATATCCAAAATACTATCATTTCAACATGTCATCAATATTGAAAATTATTAATGAGCTCTTTTGCCTTTTGTGTGTGTGTGGAATTGTGTCTGTGAAACCAAGTGTGGTTTTACACTTACCACACACCTCAGTTTGGGTGAGCCACATTTCAAGTGCTCAAAGCCACAAGTGGCTAGTAGTTACCATGTTGGGCTGCCTGGCCTATGTATCTTTTGTGCTGACACCTCACTTTTATTTCCATTTTGTTGCTCTGTCTTAAAGGAGAGAAAGCATTTAGACCCCAAGTCTTATGTCAACTGGGAAATTTTCATAGCAGTTCTCGTGCGGTATAGGACTTGTCAAGTCATAACTATTTCTTTTCTTTTTTTTTAAGATTTTATTTATTTATTTGACAAATATCACGAGTAGGCAGAGAGGCAGGCAGAGCGAGAGAGGGGGAAGCAGGCTCCCTGCTGAGCAGAGAGCCCGATGTGGGGCTCGATCCCAGGACCCTGAGATCATGACCTAAGCTGAAGGCAGAGGCTCAACCCACTGAGCCACCCAGGCGCCCTGAGTCATAGTTATTTCTATTACACTACTTCTTCCTTCCTCAGCAGAACATCGATTGGTATAGAATAAGTAGTGACTTGAAGGAAAAGTGCTTGATTTTATTATTTCCAACTTAAACCCCCTTCCCCCAAAATCAAATAATTCCAACAAGAACTATCCCCATACATTACCCAATATTGAAAAGTTTTCATAATGTGTTTAATACAATGCTTCTTAATGTGCACAGGGCATTTTACAGCAACTCTGCAAATTGATACAAGCCCAGCTCCTCAGTAGAGCTTTCTACATGAAGAAAATTGCATGTTACATTAGTTCCTTCCATGCGGATGCTGAAGACGATGTGCCCGTAGCTTTCCTCACCTTCATGGTGTCTAGGGAGAAGGCATCCTCCCTCATTTTCCAGAGGGCATTTGTCCCTGGAGAAAGAGAATTCAACTCTTGATTACAAAGTCTAGCGTGTCTCTATCCCATTATCCTCATTACGACTTTGTAGTATCTGTGTTGTAGCATTTGGACAAGTTTAACAACAACATTACCACTCATTACACTGTCTCTCCACTAGTCCGTGAGAAACTCAGGACACAGAATATTGCTTCTTCTTCAGTGCACCTAGCTAAACCCAAGCAGTGGTGCCTGGGGCATCATTCGTGCTCAATACCTTATGACTGAAGCCAGGAAATTCTGTCCTGTTCATTTGTCTTTAACCCCTTTATCATATGCTTTCATCAAGACCCAGGACCACATTGATATTTCCACAATGAAATGTATTCATTCAACGAACGTTCACTGAAGGCCGACTTTAGGTTAGGCACTTTTCGGGGTAGTGTGGTAAAAAAAAAACACAGATATGCTCCTGAAATTTAAGGGTAAGAGAAAAGACATGGAAAAAATAAGTGCAATGGATCCTGTGATTTTGAAATACCTTCCACTGACTTTTTGTTCCAAGTGGTCTACTTTGTTTGTTTATTCATTTGCCTCCCCTGCAGTCCTTTCCATCATTTAGCCTTGAGTCACAGAGACTCAGGAAGGAAGGAGATACTGGAAGGAAGGGGTACTGCTTGCACAGATGAATCAGAAGGGAGGGAGGAAGGAGGCAAAGGATGAAAACAGAAGCTCTCTTGGTGAGGTCAGTGTTGAAGACACATGGAGCTGAGAGAGAAGGAGATGTGGGAAAAGAAGAAGGGAAGGGATGAGGGAGGGGGGAGGAGGAGGGGCAGGACTGAGAGAGACAGATACATAGAAGAGGTCTCTGTCTTCCACAAGCTGCTTTCAAGTCTTGTCAGAGCTAATTGGAAGGCAACTTTGAGAATTTCAACTGGACTGGATTGAGTTTTAAAATATAAATGACTGAATAATGACAGATACCTCTGAGCTCTCTGTCTTCTGGTCTACCCGGTAGATGATGGCTCAACAAAGGAAAGTGAATAATAGTAACTGGAAACATTGAAGCCGATTCATAGTTGTACGGCCCTGAATTGGGCCTCCTAGTCCAACCCAGGATCGCAAGGAATAAAATTCCCAGCCAAGTACTTCTCACGTGGCTACATGCTTTTAAAGCTCTATTTCTCTCAGAAATAACTACTTCTGTTTCAAATACCTGATTGGAGGTTCAACTCAGAGTATTTCGGATGCAACACAATAAATAATTGATTATTATGAGAGTATGCGTCCAATAAATACTTATTTAGTGGGTAAATTTTTATGTGGTTCATACAAGAGAGAAAATATCTATTTTTAAAACTTATTGTTATAGTAAGTCCTCAATAACTATTGTAATTTATTACCCAGAAGTTCAAATGCCGAAATGCCAGTGATTTGTGCTTTCATAGTCAGGCATTAAAGAATTGCTCTGACTTTCTATTTTAGAAAAGTCTATGCTTAGATGGCCATCTTCTTAAAAGCATTTTCCAGGCATACAAACATATATATTTTTATATGTAAGATATAAAAGCTACAAAACTTTGTATCTTCCAAGGAGTACAAGAAAGAATGGATTTTGAGATTGAGAAGAGATCTCGCCCATAGAAGTCAAGTTCCTAAAGTTCAGACTCTTTCCCAGAAAAGCATTCTGTTCCTCGCTCACATCCTCTGACCCCATGTGACTCAGTCTCCCCAGATACACAGTCATCTAGTTCTCTCAGTTTGTCCTTTCCCCAACTTCTACCCTTGGGAGCTGTCGGTTACTTGGAAGCTGTGCCTTTGGCTACTGTCCAGGAAACAATCATTTCCTAAAGAGTAGTTTTGGCCCCAAAGAGTTCATGGGAGCCTCCCAAAATACATTCTTCTTTTTCCAGGTCCAGCTTTTGTCTGGGAGACCTGAAATACATGCAAATGTAAAATTCCTTTCCACTTTGAGAGAGGCACATGAAGGATGTATTGAAATTAGAGGCATTGTCTTGCTGCCTGCGGAAACAAGATAAAACCTTGCTCTAGCTATGGCTTGGAAATTTGGCTTTCCACTGAGTTTGAAATAAGGAAAAATTCCCAGCTCACATAAGGGATTCTTTCTTCTCTGATCTGCAATACCTGTCTCTTGCGTGGAGAAATTCAATACGACCATGAAGAGGCAAGGACTCAAGCAGACCATTGTCACTGATGGGGAGTTTGGACTAAGCCCAAGGCAGATGGATCCTCTTTGTTCGGGTGATGGGCTGAGCCCAGGTACAGATCTTAATAAAATGGCAAGATTGTTCCCCAAAATAATGTCACTTAATCTTAAGGGGAGTACCATTGACTTGTCTTTGATGGCAGAATTCTTGACCCCTATCAAGCACACACACACTCACTCACATATACATGCACACATGCGTGCATGCGTGCACACACACATGCACAAGGAGAGAGACAGAGCAACGGTGATCTCTCTCTCTTTTTTAATTAGGCAATTAACCCATTTTTATTGTAGAAAGAAACAAACACATAGGTAAAATGACTATTTCACTTAGTCCCACCATCCTTAGTTAACTAGTTCCCACTAAGTATGTATCTTTCCAGATTTCTAAAAATATGGAACGCTTCACAAATTTGCGTGTCATCCTTGCGGGCGTGCTAATCTTCTCTGTATTATTCCAATTTTAGTATGTGTGCTGCCGAAGCGAGCATGAGACGGTGATCTCTGTCAGCCTGGAATTCTTCGGGTTTGGTTTCAAGCTAGAAGAAAAATTGTTAGGGAGAAAGCTTGTAGATAAATCATCAAACTGTTTGGAAATTTCAGCACTTTGAAAAATGAGACGTGTGGAGGAGATTTCTTTCTTTGCTGTGTTTCAAGGTTTTTTAAAATTCTTTTTTCCTCATCCATAACTCAAAAGAGATTGCCCTTTACAAGGTCAAACTTTTTATGCATTTAGTTTTCAGGTCAGATTGTTAAGAAAAAGTATAAAATTCTGGATTTGGTGTATGTCCTGTATTTTAAAGACACACAGATCGAATCCCATATGCTTTTGAAACTGACCTTGCTAAGAAAGAAAATGAGTTATCATGACTTAGGTCATTAGGCCTCAGGTTGGGAAAAAAGATTTCCCTTGTGAACATGAAGTTTATTACTGACCAAAGATCCCCACATAAGTGGTTTAAAACTTTCCCACTGTTGCTGAAATAGTAAGTCATGCAAAGATGCACAGAAGACTGGATATTTGTTTTTTATCCTAAAATATGTTCTCTTTGCTACTTTTGACCTTAAATGGGGTTTCTGCCCTTTCTGATTCTTTGTTTCTCTTCTGTTCACTGCAGCAATGTGCTGGATGGCTCAGATGTGACATGACTGTCACATTGCTTTAAACATCTGTGTGACTGAGTAGTAATTGCATTGAACATTCACACACACTGTATCCTTTATTCCAGAACCCTAATGTCTTAAATACACATTTCTTAAAATACATTTTTTCTCTAAAGACCTAGAAAGTGATGAGAAATGCACAGAGGGAGGTGATCACTTACCTAAGAGGTCATTTTGGTTATTCCACTGCAAGACTATGTGGCAAATCTTTTATTTGCTGCTTGGTCCCTTACATCATGGGGTCAACTCTCAAAGATTCTAGAGAGTTCTATGAAAAAAAGGGGATATTGCAAAAGGGGAAGCAGAAAACAAGACGTGATTGAGTTTCAAGGTTGGCTGGTTGACAAAATCAGCCAGCCCAATCTCTGCATCCCAAACTAGCATTTATCTACACTCTTCTTGGTTTTGCCTAGACGCTGACTTTTAAGCCCAGAGGATTCTCTGCCTTTCCACAGCATTGCCAGGTGGTTCAGACTGCAATAAAACAGAGGGATTATTTTTCTTGGAGTCTACCTAGTTAATGATATGACCTCAGATTCATAGAGAATATGTTTAACCCCACCAGACACCACAAGTTTACATGCTGGTGAGATTATTATCAGTTCTGTCCCTGGGGCCTTAGGCTAGACATGGACGGAGAAGCTGTTCATTGCTCTAGTTCACCACCTAGTTCTTATGCTTGACACATATTCTGTAAACACTTGTGGAAAGGGTCCCTGGAGCTGCCTCTGCTCACTTTTAGAGGGATGTAGCTGTTTAGGGATGGATGCTTGTGTTCTGTGTATTTTCCCCTGCTCTTGGTCTAACCATCCAAGGGGCCTCTGACAGCTCTTCTGTGACCTGGTTTAGGGTCCTCTCTCCACCTGCTTGGTTACCTTCTGGTGACTGCTTCCTCTCTTTCTTCTTTCTTTTCCTATTATTTTTTTACCTCCCCCTCCTCTTTCTCTTCCTTTTCCACTTCTTCTCATATTCTATGTTCTTCTATAAAAAAGAAGTCAATCAATAAGTGACGGATAGATGGATAGATTATTATTTACAATGAGCTTTGCACTGACCTAACCAATGTGAGTGCTAGACTCGATGCCATTTATCACATATAGTCCTGGCTCTTCATCTGCATCACAGAAGGATCGCCCACTGCCAGGCTTCATGGAGGCTCTTATGCAAAGTAAAGATACCTGATGATACAGGATGCCTTTGATCAAAGCGGATTAAACAGTCTGAAAAAGTAAGGCTAAAAATTTAGCTTGAAATGATGTTCACTCAAGTCAGGGGCCACACACTTAATTGGTTGAAAGGGCTGGGTAGCGGCCCAGAAAGTGGGTAGAGGTACAACAGAAATGAAGACCATTGGCCCCACACCAACAGAGCAGCCACAATTCATCACCTGATGTGGGGCAGGAGTGTGGGCCCTCCTGCTAACCCTTCCTGATTTTAAAGAAGAAGAAATCCCAGTGTTTATATGAAGTTGCCCCAGCTCTCTGATGTTGGTAATTAATGCACTTAAAAAAGAATAAACCTGACTTGTTTTTGGATTTAGTCTGCAGCCTGATGATTTGCTACCTTTGGCTTAGGTTGCCTGTACTAATAAGTAGTTCTGAACATCAAACTTCTTTACTTTAATTGTAAACTTTTATCAGTGTATCAGTTAGGATGAAGTTCAGCTACTAGTAATATAAATAACAATGGCTAAAAATGATAAAGGCTTAAAAATTATAAAGGTGTGTTTTTCTCTCACATTAAAAAAAGTCCAGGGGTATGGGTGCCTGGGTGACTCAGTTAGTTAAGTGTCTGACAACTGGTTTTGGCTTAGGTCATGATCTCAGGGTCCTGGGATCGAGCCCCACATCAGGCTCCATGCTTAGTGGGGGGTTGGTTTAAGGATTTCTCTCCCTTTCCCTTTATCCCTCCCCCCATTCACATGAGTGCTCTCTCTCTCTCTCTCTCAAACAAACCTTAAAAAAAAAAGTTCAAAGGTAGACAGCCCAGCAGTACAATGATGTCTACATGATTGTCCTGTCTTTCTGCACTTTTCCTGTTTCTGCTCACAACCCTTAGCACATGTCTTATATCTTCAAGGTTGACTCATGGGCACAAGTTGGTTGCTGGAGCTTCAACCATCACACCAAATATTGACCAGAAATTGGAGGGATGCTTACCTCCTACTTGAGTAAGTCCCATCTAAAAAAGAATTTTTCTGGATGTCCTATCCAAAAATATCCACTAGCACATTGACCATTTTTCTGTGGAAGGGAGGATGGGAAACAGTGTTTTAACTAAGCATAGTGACATTCCCAACAGGAGTCTGTTGTTGAGGAAGGAGAAATTAAACAGGCAATCAGCATTCTCTCCCACAGGTCTCTGTTATGATCCAGAAGACTTACACTAAAAAGAAAACAATTGGTAGTTCTTATCCCCCAAGAAACAGGTCCAATATAAGAGAAATCATGCCATGTTGTAGTTGTGTATATACATCTAAGCATGATACTGATGATATAAACAAACTTCTGTAGGAACACAAAGGAGGGAACAAAGAATTTGCTTGGAGGTAACATCCAGCAAGTCCAAGTCTTAAGCAATGACACTGTAGCTAGAGAGAAGTCATCGCAGTCAATAACTTAGCCATGGACCTCATTTCTTTGTTATTCCTTAGAAAGATGTCCTGAGGGGCTTAGGAGGAAACATTAAAACTTTCCTGGTGAAAAAGAAGTGAAAGGGTTTCAAAGCAGAGAGAAGGAGTAAAGTGTGAGCCATTGCTTTTAGTTCTGTTAGAATTTGCTTTATATATTGAGGTGGCCTGATTTGGGGTGTATAAATACTTGTGGTAACCAGAAACAAGAGGTGGTTTTGGGGGAAATGGATGAAGGTGGCCAAAAGGAACAAACCTCAAGTAAGAAGATAAATAAATAGTGGGGATGTAATGTGCAATATGATGACCATGGTCAACATGCTATATGGTATATTTGAAAGTTACTAAGAGAGAACATCCTAAGAGTTCTCATCACAAGGAAAATACAAATTTTTTATAGCTGTATGAGGTGATGGTTATTAACTAAACTTACCGTGGTCATTTGGCAATATACATATGTCAAGTTATCATACTGTATCCTTTAACCTTGTACAATGTTGTATATCAATTGTATCTCAGTAAAACTGGGGAAAAGATGTGAATATCCCATATTCATGGACAAGGAGCCTACATAAGGCAGAATGTTCTACACACAACATAATTTGCAGAATATGAGGATTTGTAAAAAATAGTCTTGATGTGAAATAAAAACAAATATTTGTCGATGTCTAGCGTGATGACTGAGCTTTTCCATGTAGGGACTCTTGTCTTTGTCATTTCTGTGTCATGAATACTGGGCAAAGAATAAAAGTTCATTCAATGTTTGATGAAGGAATGTTTTACCTTCTTGGGGGCAAAGATGGTTTTCTCTATTTGTAATGAAGGAGGCTTGTGAATTCCAGAAGATGCTAATAGCTCTCTTGTGATCAGGAAGGGCATTTTAAGGAGAAGCCAAAATCCAGAGTAAGGCAGAACAAAGTAAAAAATGAAACAATACTTGGCCACATTACTAAGCAGCAGAATTGAGATTATCTTAAAGTCAGATATATCTGTAGCCAGTAAATTCCCTTTATCATTTTTTTCATCTTTTGCTTTTATTATCTCATATCTTAAACCTGTAGAAAAGAGTAGAAAATTATATAACAAGTATCAGTAGATGTGCAACCCAGCATCTTAAAAATGGTATATTTCCTTCTGCATGTTTTTTAAGACACCAAATGTTGAAGCTCATTTGCAGCACCATGGGGTCCAATGGCCTCAACTGCCACACAGATAGGTATTTGTTATTTCATGTTGTGGGTATGGCAAGTCCAAGCTGCTGTAACAAAGAGACACAAAGCTTCACTGGTTTCAAGAATACACAGCTTTATTTCTTTGTCACTTACCCCAACAGGAAGCCCAGGTAGGAAGGGTAACACTATTCCACAAGGTCCTTCAGAATACTTCCCTCCTTCCTGTAACTCCTTCCTCCCCAGGACTATACCACCTGCATGCTTAAAGCTATACCATGCCACTTCCAAGTGCCAGCTAGTGGAGAGGGAAAAAAAGTTTGGAAGGGATGCACTCCTATCTTCAGATGCAGACCCCTATGTAGAACACAAGCCTTATTCTTATGTTCATTGCAGAGAACTTAGTCACACAACCACACAGCATGTCATAGGAAGTGGGGAACTACAGGCTGGCTAGATTGTCACATTCTACCTGAGACTCTCCAACAATGGAAGAAGGGAGAATGGATCTTGTAGAAAACTGGCAGCCTACCATATGATACTATTACCACCCACATATGCATACCTAACACTGCAAAGAAAAATGGCAAAGTAGCATAAACCACCCAAACCTGAACATTCCAAAAAGTAACAGTGCAAGATTTCTCCTTAATCTAGCAGGTAAACTTCTAAAATTTCATAATTAAATATGATGCTTACCACCAGTGTTTATTGGACACCACTTATCAGGTTAAGGAGGTGTCTTTACAGTCCTACTTTGCTAAGTGTTTTTAGTTTCTTAATTATGAATGTGGGAAGACTTCTACCTTATGCTTTGGGACATCTCTTGAAATCGTCGTATGAGCAAGGGGTAGGGGAAGGGCAGAGGAAGAGGGAGGGAGAATTTTAAGCAGGCTCTAGGACCAAGATAAAGCCCTATGTGTTGTTCAATCTCATAACCCTGAGCAGAAATCAAGAATTGGACGCTTAACTGGCTGAGCCACCCAGGCACCTTGAGAGATTGTCTAGTATTAAGCCAAAGTTAAATTTACTGGAATAAACCTTGCTTTGTCACTGTATATTTTTTAATCCTTACTGAATTCAATCTGCTGTATTTTAGTTAGGATTTTTGCTTTTATTATTATAGGTGATATTGGTGTATAATTTTCTTGTACTATTCTGTCTCATTTCCATTGGAATTCTATCAGCCTGATAAAAATACATGGGTAGCTGGACCTTTTGGATCTGAACTCAGAAATGGTTTGTATAACATTGGGAATATTTGTCTCTTAAAGTTTCCAAACGCTCGCCAATGACATTGGATCTGTTGCTTTGGAAGGATACTATTTTGATTCCTGATTCAACATCTGCGTAGTTTATGTTAAATGATTTTTTTAAAATGTATTTGTATTTTAGGCTACAAATTTACCTCTAGGTATGATTTTTGCTGCATTTACAAGGCTTGATATATGTGGCTTATATTGCCATTCAGTTGTCACTGTGATTTTTCTTATTTGTCACTGTGATAGGCTGAGTAAAACTCATCTCCCTTCAAAATATACCCATATCCTAATCTCTGGAACCTGGGAATATTACTTTATTACATACTTTGTAAATATGACTAATTCAAGGATCTTGATATGAAGAGATTATCCTGGATATTTGGATAAGCCCTAAATGCAACCGTATATATCCTTAAATGATGGGGGCAGCAAGAGATTTCATACTGACAGAGGAGGAAGCATATGTCCGCAGAGGTAGAAATTAGAGTGGTGAAGCCACAAGCCTTAGAATTACTAGAGCCCCTAGAAACTAGAAGATTCAAGGAACAAATTCTTCTCTAGAGCTTTCAAAAGGAGCATGACTCTGGAAACACTCTGATTTCAGCCTATAATACTGATTTCAGACTTCTGGTCTTCAGACTATGAGAAGATATATTTCTATAGTGTTAAGCCACCAAGTTTGTGGCAATTTGTCTCAGCAGTCATAGGAAACTAATATACCATGAATTATTTGGAAGTACATTTCTAAGTTTTCCAATATATGTTTGTCCATTTTATTCTCTTTTTTTGTTGATTTCTACCTTAATTTCTTTTTTTTAAGATTTTATTTATTTATTTGACAGAGAGGAGAGAGATCACAAGTAGGCAGAGAGAGGAGGAGGCAGGCTCCCCGCTGAGCAGAGAGCCTGATGTGGGGCTTTATCCCAGGACTCCGAGATCACAACCTGAGCCGAAGGCAGAGGCCTTAACCCATTGAGCCACCCAGGTGCCCCTCTACCTTAATTTCTTTTCATTGGAATCCATTACTGACATGATACTGGTTATTTGAAATCTGTAGAAATATTTTTGTGACCTAGACATAGTAAATTTTTATAAATACCTTATGTGTGTGGAAATAATATATATTCTGCATTTGGGAGTTGCAGGATTGTCTTTATATTAATTAGAACAAAGTTTTATTTTTTCTTCCAATATTCTTTATTCTTACCAATTGAGGTCAGCTCAACCAATCATTTCTTATATTTTAAATTATCTCAGGGTTTTAAAAGTTTAATCTGTTTTCCTTATAATTCTATCAGTTTTTGCTTTTTGTTTTTGAGGCTACATTGGTAGCTGCACACATTTTACAACTTCTGTATTTCTTCTCCCTTACCCCTTAGGCTTTAATTTCACACTGTCTTATATCATGGATTTAACCACTAAGTAAAGGTGAATTGACTGAGATCCTGGCCAAGAAGCTGCACATTTATCCTTTCTCCTCTGTCATATACATTTGTAGCCTCAAGTCCCATCCAGGCCCAAATGTCAGGCAATGAACTGATCTCTAGATCTTTTTTTATTCTTTTCTTTCCTTTCTTTTCCTCATGGTAATGCTGCCCAGGACAAACTTCTAGCCAATATTGCCTTCCTCAGGACCTGGGACACTTTGTATTATTTTTCTATTGTGGTTCTTAGATATATTTTTATATGGGTTTTTGATCCCCAGCTATGTCTTCTTATCCATTATTGAGCTATGTATTTGGAAAAGTGCCAGGAGCCATCTTGCCTGGAAAATGCCTGTATTGTAAGATATAATACATCTTGCCTGCATTGCTTAAACTAAATTGAGTGGAGTGTTCCATTATTTGTTACTAAGTGACATAATATTATTCTCTCCATTTTACAGATGAGTAAACTGGGCGGAGAAGCTGAATGACTGTCCCAAGGCCCCTATAGCTCATAAGCTAAGGATCCAGAAATTCAGTTTAAGTCTACTGGCTACAAAGTCTAGGTTCTTTTTCTTTTACTATGTTGCTCCCAAAAGAACATTTCTAGACTCTTAAAAAGAATCTTTGTCCTACCCTTCACCAGCCCCTCTGCCTCCTCCCCTCTCTACACCCACGGCTCTATCTTGTTTCACTGATGGCAATACCAAAGCCAGATTGAAATGAAATTGTCAGCACTGAGATTCCTGATCACTCTTATTTTGCCGGCTCTGTTGGGAACAGTTTCTGTTGGGAAACAGTTGTTTCCTGTGTGTCTGCCATGGAGAGGACGTGGGCTTGCTGTGATTCATGGTTCCTCCATACCAGCTAACCACTCGTAAAACAGACTCCAGCAAGCCGAGTAGGTCTCTTGAAAACCAGCTCCTCTGCAATGTCTGAATCTCTTCTTGCAAATGTGACCATATATACTTTATCATCGGGAATAATTAATGTTCTCTTTTGCTTCATTCCCCATCACTACTTTTCTCTCACCCTCAACATCAGCCAATTACAGTTATTGCAAAGGAATACATTGTCCTTTTTTTTTTTCTTTTTTAGATTGTATTTACTTATTTTGAGACAGGAAGGAGGAATAGAGGGAGGGGGAGAGAGAGTTTCTCAAGCAGATTCCACTTCGGGCATGGAGCCCAACACAGGCTCCATCTCACAATCCTGAGATCATGACCTGAGCCAAAATCAAGAGCTGGACACTTAACTGACTGAGCCACCCAGGCGCCCCAGGAATACATTTTCATTTACTGATTCTTCTGTATAATGGAACTGTCCCCAATTTTGGAGCAGACAATGCACTTTCTTTTCCTTCTTTTTTTCTTTTTCTCTTCCACTGAGTAGATAAGAAACTATTGTGTATTATTTTTCCCTTCTCTGTTGGTAAGATAGTATTTACTGCATCACCCAATAGAACAGGACTGGAAGTTTTTCATACCCTAAGTAACTCTCCCGTTTTGATAGCTTGCTGTCTGAAATCTGAATACAAATGAAGTTAAAATTAAACCACCTCCAAGAACGTTATTTCCAGGATGTATAAGTGGTTCTTCCAAGAATGACCTCTCTCCTGAGTTAAAATTTTAAAAGGCATAGTAACAAATCTCAAATTAGATTAATGACAGTGTCTCCAAAGTACAGAACTGAGAGAGTATATGGTGATACCAGAATGCATAAATAGGATTAATGCAAGTTGGTGAATGAAATGATGTTTCATAGAAATTTAATAATGAAGACGGTTTCTCAAAGATCCTTTCACGGAGCACTTGTTTTACGGAATGTGCTCTGAACCAATGGGCCGAGGAGCATCTCAGACACTCGTCAGGCACAGCTTCTTGGGGTCTCAGGTATTTTCTAATCCAGTGAATATGGTATTACCACCTCTGGTAAGGCGTTGACCTGCTTCCTGCATGTGCTCATGTTGTGCTTACACAAAGGTAGATGAGGACCTACTAAGTGCTTAGAACTAGATACAGAGACTGCACAGGTGGGAAAGTAAACGAGTTATGGAGGGACCCAGTGGATAACTGTTGTCTCTTTCCTTCCCCAAGTAGAGAGCCCCCAAACACATTTCATCCAGCTCTTAGAGCTGCTCCACATGATCAGGCTGCCAACGGCCTAGGAAACAGCCAGACTCTTGGCTGGCTCTCCTTTGGTCTGTGATAGGCCCTACCCTTCTCTCTGGTTCTGTGGATAATAGCCCCCAGTGGAAAGTTGCACTTAAGACTTATCTTAAATCCTGCTTTCTGGGAAACCCAAACAAAACATAATCATCCAAAAACATACTCACCTGGGAAATGCCATGCACTGAATCTCATTTCTGAAAAGCCATGATGCCTATCAGCTTCTTTTTTTTTTTTTTTATGACACCTATCAACTTCTTAAAGGTTCTAAGGAATCCTATGCCTAAGCAAACAAGGAAACAAAATAGAAAAATCTGCTTACTGCTTAAGTTTGTTATGCCAAATTAGCAAATTGCCAAAAATCATTCCACCGCGATATTCATTTGGAAAAGAGCTCCTCAAAACTGGATGCAAGACACACACCCTGGGAAAGGCAAATATGGAATTTACTATATATACCCTGAGGATTTGAGGTGTTTCTGAGGGTTGTAATATAAATATATATTTATAGGGTTGTATATTTATAGGGTTGTAATATAAATATACATGAGTGCTAAAGTGTGGTGAATGGTGGCCCCCAAGAAGGTATATCTATAAGCCCTAACCTCTGGAACCTGTGAATGTGACTTAATTTTGAAAAAGTGTAATTCAATTAAGCATCCCAAGATGAGAAAAATATCTTGGATTAGCTGGGTTGACCCAAATCTAATGACAAGCACTCTTGTAAGACCAAGAAAACAAGTTACGGGCACAGAGGAAAAGACCAGGTAACCGCAGAGGTGGAGATTGGATTTATGTAGCCACAAGCCAAGTAACACCTGGAGCCACCAGAAGCTGGAAGGGGCAAGGAAGTATCCCCTTCCAGAGTCTTTGGAGGGAGTGTGACTCTGCCAACACCTTGATTTTGGATATCTGACCTTTCAGACAGTAAGAATAAACGTCTATTGTTTTAAGCCACCCAGCTCGTGGTAATTTGCTACGACAGCTCTAGCACAGTCATACAGGTGCCATCATGCCTCATGGGAAAGACATATGGGAGGGAATCTCCTTGTCACCCGGACCTCTAAATTTGAGGTTGACTAAGTGCTAAGCTGTTTTCCCTGGGGGCTGGCTCCTTATACAGGGATTCCAGAGACCATGTTCTCTGCCTGAGAGCAGAGGTGGAGGCAGAGATGGAGCAGCTCTTAGGGCCTCAGCACCAGGAACTTGGCTCCATCTGACAGCCCTCAAGCATTACACACATTGGTTCAACATCCTAGCTCTTGGTTTGTCTTGTTTGTAAAGGAATTGAGTAGTTATTCATTTCCTTCCAGCTCCAGAAGTGCTGGGATTGCCCACAAGAGTCCTTAAGCAACAGACTGTCCCAATGCCTTTTCAGTGGTTGTTAACAGAGGAAGCAAAGGAAAAAGAAAAGAGGGGAAAAGGAGGGGAAGGGACAAGAGTCTGCTCAAATGATCAGGAACACACTTGATACATAAAAATGGACTCACACTTGGGCTCATTAAGTATGAATGTCTAGGCAAGGCCATCTTTATTTCTTTCCCACCTTGATTGACTTGAACTTGGGGAGGTGGTGACAAGGAGGGTTGCAGGTGCTTTTTAGAATCTGGGTAATAGGGGTGCCTGGGTGGCTCAGTCATTACACACCGGCCTTCGGCTCAGGTCATGATCCCAGTGTCCTGGGATCGAGCCCCGTATTGGGCTCCCCACTCAAAGGGAAGCCTGCTTCTCCCTCTCTGACTCCCCCTGCTTGTGTTCCCTCTCGCTCTGCCAAATAAATAAATGAAATCTTTTGAAAAAATAAAAATAAAAGAGTCTGGGTAACAATGACTGAATTGTCCTCAGCATACACTGTTCAGTTCTTGTCCATTGATTACCTTCCAAAATTGATTACCTTCCAAAGTTTCACTTTCTTGACCTATTTCAGAAGGAAAATGTGGACAGCAGTCTCTACTGCAAACCCTTTGTAAATACAGATTTCTAAGCTTCAGCAAAGCTGTGACTTCTGTCATTTTTTTGGTCTTCTCTGGCTGGGCCTTGGGGAGGTGGGACAGCTCAAACTACAATAAGGGGCCCACTCCCCTTCAACTTTCTTTTGGAAGTCCTAGTGTTTCTTTGCCATGTGGCCTTTCAAATCTGTGGCCCATCACTGCTTCAGGAAAGCCAAGGTGAACTTTTTTTCATAAATTGAATTATATTGTAAAAATTCACTTGGGTGCTTCTCTATTAGAAGTTGCATGACAATCAGCAGGCAGTCTCTCTGGGGGTCCCTTCTGTCTTAGAGTGAGTTTGCACATAGTGGGGTGTGCCTTCATGCCCTGCAAACCTTTGTGGTCTACTTCGAGGCTTCCTATGGCCAGTGTTCCTGCCTTGGTCAACCTTCCAGGAGTGCTCTACAGAGTTCTGCACGACGGCCTCCAGGCTATAGGAAGCAGCAAAGAGATTCTTGAAAGAGTGCCAGATAGAGGGGCGCCTGGGAGGCTCAGTGGGTTAAAGCTTCTGTCTTCTGCTCAAGTCATGATTTCAGGATCCTGGAATCGAGCCCCGCATCGGGCTCTCTGTTCAGCGGGGAGCCTGCTTCCCCCTCTCTCTCTCTGCCTGCCTCTCTGCCTATATGTGATCTCTCTCTGTGTCAAATAAATAAATAAAATCTCTAAAAAAAGAATTAAAAAAAAAAAAGAAAGTGTCAGATGGAAAACACATGACAGTTTTGGATTTCTTCCAAGGCCCAGACAAGAAGCACTGCAGAGACAGACGTTTCTTCACAGGGACTGGAGAAAAGGAAAAAAAAAAGTTACTAATGTCTCTTAAATTTTTCCACAGAGTCAGAAGTAAACAGACTTAGAAAGAGCATATATTTCATATGGACGTTCTCACAGGACATTTGTAAGATGTTAGAATCGTAGTCTTGGCAGAGTGAAGAAAGTCCCAGACAAAAAAAAAACAGGGGTTCTGAATTGTAGTCCTGAAGCAAGTGAGGTAGTCCTGATATAGTCCTGATGCAATGCAATTGAGTCCTGATGCCCCCTGGCAAGTGAGCCCCTGGCTGCTGGGAGCTTCTGTTTTTCTTCTGCAGAAGGGAAAGGAGTACCTACTTCTCCTGGTTCCTATGAGGCCAGCACGAGATGGACTGAAATAAATACAGTTAGTAAAGATGGCATCTGTTGTATCCGTCAAGATATATCTGCTACATCAAAATACAAGATGATGTCTGTCAAGTAGTATCAGGAAGGTCTCAGGGGGCATTTCCCTGAAAGGCATATCCAACCACCCTTGGATGGTTACCATAATTCGCTATGAAGCAGGTAGGGTTCTTAAATGCCCAGATCCTTTTTTTCCCCTTTTATTGAAAAAACAAGTTAACTCTGAGACGACTCATCTTGTGAGACAGACAAGGATGTACATGTCGTGCAGCGCACCTGAGTATGCTGTGACTGCAGATTGGCATTGGAATAACTTGCAATTAAGGGACTTGGGGTGATCTCATGGGATTACATTCAAAAATTAGGGCATTCAGTTTGAGTGATAGAATGAAAAGAGGCATAACTCCAGAATAATTCCCATCACTGGAATGTTATAAGCCTACAAACAGTGTCATGCCCCCCTTCACCCAGTATGTTCTTAAAAAAATACATCCTCAAGCAGAGCAAGGACAGTTTTCCCCTAGAAATCATGCATAATTATGGGTCTCTGTTAACTGTTCAAGAACTTGGCATTTAATGGACCATTGATATGCTGCAGGAATAAAGATACCATGACTCAAAATTACTGCATTGACTTAAACTAGGAACATTATGTTCCATGTGGTGGACAGTTTGAACTAGAAGGAATTTTCTTTGGGAAATAAAGAACAAAAATTTTATCGTTGGTATTATTGTCTACATAGGTAAGCCAAAATTCTCTCTATATTAGCACACTTAACAAGTACATATAGCAAGTTTGGTGGATGAGAAATCAACCTATTTTTAATTTTTAAAAAATATTAATTTATTTATTTAAGAGACAGTATGGGGAGGAGAGGCAGAGGGAAAGGGAGAAAGAGACTCCCAAGCAGATTCCCTGCTGAGCATGGAGCCTGATGCTGGGCTCAATCTCACGACCATGAGATCATGACCTGAGCCGAAACCAAGAGTTGGGCACTTAACCACCTGAGCCACCCAGGTGCTCCAACTTATTTTTAAATTTCAAAACCAGCCACTAACTGTTAGAAATACTTTGTGGACTCCATCTCCTCCAGGCTGCTCAGCTGAGACCAAGCTTTCCCGTATCTGAGTAAGTTTGATGTTCATAGCTAGAGCTTCAGGTTTGAGGGGGCAGAAAAACTACAAAGGATGTAGCTTTGGATGCCATCAGACTTGATTTAAACCCTGGCTTCTCCATTTGCCACTTCTATGAATCTCAGTTTTCACACATGGAAGATGGAGGCAGTGATGACACTTAAGGCAACTCACAAGATGGTGACTTGGTTCAAAGAATGCTTGTGGGGGTGCTCCATAGGCAAAAGCTATTTAGAGTGAACCATTGTCAGTAACTGAGTCAGTGAGAGCACAGACCAAAGCCATGTTACCTGGGGCTTGGCTCTTCCACTTACACCTGCATGACCTTGAGCCTTTCCAGGCCTTAGCCTCTTCATCTGTCGAGTGGGGATAGCAGCGTCCAACTCACTGAGTTGTAGTGAAGGCTCAATAAGTTACTATGTGGAAAGCTCTTAGAATACTGCCTGCCACAGGGCAGTTATCAGTTCTTGCTGTATTTTCGTATTTGCCCAGAAGGAAGTTGTCTAAAAAGCTACCTATCATAAATAATAAACTCTATTTAGAGTTGAAAAAAATAAAGGTTGTTAAATCTTAAAGGCGATCCAGGCCAACCTCTTCTTTTCGGGAAAGAAACTGAGGCCTGAATATTTCGTCTGATCATATAGCTTGGTCACCCAGGGGCTCCTGGCTCCCAATTCAGAATTTTCCTTTATACTGCTCTCCTTTATAAATAAAGGTCTATATGAAGACAATACTATCCCTATTAGCTAGCCAAAGAGGGTCACAAATCCCATAAACTATACTTTTTATAGATGAAGAAACTGTAACTCAGTGTTTCAGGAGCTTGCTTGAGGTTACACAGCTGTGAACCATCTGAAATTAGTTGCTAATTTTTATGGTCACTGGAGTAACCACTAACTAGTTGTAAAACCTGAAACTAGTCACTTTATCTACTCCTTGATACTCAAGAGAGTGGTCCGTGGGTCAGCATCATCCCAGAGGTTGGTAACAAGGCAGAATCTCAGGCCCGACCCCAAACTTCACTGACTCAAAATCTGCATTTGGAAGTCCCTTCTAGAAGCATTCCTCTTTTCTGCTCATCTATAAAGGAGGTCAGGGATATTTTAGATGCTCCTGTCCAGCCCTAAAATGCTCTGCATTCTTCTCTCTTTTCCTTTTTATCCCTACGGCCTCCCAATTCTAAAGAAATATTTGAAGGAGAAAAGAGTTTACAAAAGCAACTTGAAGGTCAAGGTAAAGGGAGAGTGAGAAGGGGTATATTTCTTTTCATTAGGGATACTGGTTTTTGAGTGCCAGGAATTCTCCCAAACTTTGCAGGTCTGTGTGTAATATTTGGATCAAGTGGCTGATGGGAGCAGAACCTTCTCTGCCAGGAGTCCAGGACACCTGGGTGCTGTCTCCTCTCTGCTACCAGGACATCCGGGAAAGTGACCCAGTCTCCTCCCCTCTGAAATGAACAAGATGGTTTTCTAAATATCTTTCACTTATACTATTAGTCTGCAGAATCTAGTTTTTTTAATTACCTGCTTATTTAACATACCTGTGCTTTCTTGATGTGTGTTTCTTTCTTTCTTTTTTATTATTTTATTTTATTATTTTATTATTATTTCTATTTTATTATTATTATTTTTTCTTTCTTTCTTTTAAACTTAATTTTATTTATTTATTTGACACAGAGAGAGAGATCACAAGTAGGCAGAGAGGCAGGCAGAGAGAGGGGGAAGCAGGCTCCCCACTGAGCAGAGAGCCCGATGCGGGGCTCGATCGCAGGACGCTGAGATCATGACCTGAGCTGAAGGCAGAGGCTTTAACCCACTGAGCCACCCAGGCACCCCTTGGTGTGTGCTTCTGATAGAGTGTTCACGTTCATCTCTAACTTGGGACTTTGGCTACTAAGGAAGACAAGGATGGTCTTCCTGGTTAAGGGCTCATATTCACAATAACCAGGATTTCCATGGGCATGGAGACCCGAGTGATCTTTCTACTCAGTTTATTTCCATCCTCTGTGTTAAATAATTGATGAATCACATTCCCTTTCATCCTGAGCCTACTTTAAAAGGCTGCCTCTTCGGGCACTCTGCTTAATCAACTTTTACTCCTTTACACAAGCGAGAGGAGCACACACCTGAGCTATCTGTCTGCTGACCACCCTGGCCACAAAAGCATGTGTCCATGGAAACTAACCCAAAGGCAACCGAAATAGACCAAATTTCATCTTTAAGCCATTCTGCCTGCTTTTCTCTGGATTTATGCTGATTTCTCTGAGATTCCCTCTGAAGTTCATGGTTACAGAACATAAACCCCCTCTTCTCAATCATTAGGCTTCCTTCACCTTTGCACAGAGAACGGTGTGGAGTTCTTCATACACATCAGGCTAAAGAATAGTTTTCTGTTCTCATAAACATGGAAGTTTTAGAAGTCTGAGGTTGACTTTGAAAGTGACACAGAGCCACACAGAGGTTTTGTTTACCAAACACTTGCAAATCATTTTCCCTCCACAAAAGCTTTTAAAATGTCAGCAGCCTGCACATCTCTGTGCGGGGGGCTGTTCCTAACACAGGACCAGGGCAGTAATTTACTGCCCACGATCCACCAGCCCCTGGACCCTGGGAAGACTGTGAATGTTTATGGCCCTCCAGGTCCAGCGGTTTCCTGGAACCATCCAGGGCAGCATCATCCCTTTCACTGTCTCTAAGGCACAGAACATTTTGGTGAAGGTATTTTTATTTTAAATAAGCAAGGATTAGTGAGAAAATGAAACCGAAGTGAATGAAGAAAGGCCTTAGGTACAATAAGATTCTGGTTTTTCTTTTCCCCCCTCTTTGCTCTTTCTGAGGAGCCAGTACATGGAAAACCTGTATTCAGCCTCTCTAAGAATGAATTCTGTGTGTAAATCAGAGACCATTTCCCAGGTTAAAAAAAATTCATGCATGTGGACCCTGGCGTGGGCAGGCTTCATCTCCCTGTATTGTTACCATGTGAAGGAAATAGTCATTTTCCCACTCCTTCTCTAAGCAATATGTTGAGAAGATCAAACTCTGCTGTAAAGACTATCATGAATTATCAAGAGGGAAATAGAATGTATTTTTATTCGTAAATGGGCCAAAGAAGCATCTGGGCAAATTCAGAGGAAGTTAAGACGGATCCATGGGCAAAAGGCACATTCAAGTCTCTCCCAAATATACTACTTTCTATTTGATTAACACAGTATTTGCAAAAATAGGTGAAGAAAACAGCATGTTTTTTTTTTCCTCCAGAAAGGGAAATTTAACCTGTATCTGAAATGCATTATTGTAGCATTTTTTTTATTGTAGCATTTTAATTAAAGCATATATTCAGCTGAGGAACTTATTCCCTCCCCCATTAACCACATTCTCCAGGCACTGAACAGGATGTAAGAAGAATTGCCAAGTCACTACTGGATCATTTCTCGCGCTGAAGTTGCTTTCCCAGCACTGACTGCGTCTGACTCTACAGATGAGAAAACAGAAAATGATCTTCAAGAATGAAAAACTTGTATGGAGTTTTGTGCAATAGTGTTGAATGGTTAAATAAATACTGTGACCCCAACTAGATTTGATTTTGTTTTAATATTGAATGAGTTGAAAGAAAACAGTAAAGACAGATTTTTTTTTAAATACAGGAAATTTTGCAGATAGGGCTGATGGAAATGTGAAAGAACTTCCATAAATAGATGGACATTCATTTAAAATCTAGCTTTTAGCTGCATTTCATTCTGTAAGTCATTGTCTGTGTTCTCCAGCTCCCTGCTGTTTTCACATCCAGGGCAAAGCTTTGTAAAAAGCTCAAGTCCCAAAGGACCCCAAACAGCCATGAGATGTCAGCTAGGCAGTTGCGTTTCTAGAAATATAGATAAACTGATTTATTTTAAGACCAGGGAAACGACAATAACATAAAATAACTGGCTTAATCTTTCTAATAAATGAACAAACGTAGATGCTTTTGTACATACATGTATGTATACACACAGACGGTACATGTCTCATTCAGCCAAACAAAACCTAAGGGCTTACTCAGTAATTGGAAGATCATTAGTTTTATTTAGAAATGGGAGAAAAAGAAAAAATGTGATTGGGTCTTAAATGCTGAGGCCAGGAAAAAGAAGGGAGCTGTGGTCAAATATTTTTATCTTCTGTCCACGAGTTCAGAAGATCAACTGTGTCTGTCTCCCACAGTATGACAAAATGATTGTCTTTCCTGCTCCTTGTTGCATCTTCGGGACCACCTGCTCTCCTTCTACCCCTCACTTTTCCACCCCCCATCTCAGCTCCTTTGAAGTCCATGTGATAAGACTGTGCCACACGCTAGTTTCTTTAGGGCAGTCATCTTCAGACCCTCCAATCACTCATCTTCACTTCTAATAGAGTTTAATTTTTCCTTTATTATCCTGTCACTCGCTCTACTGCTACCATTATGATTCTTGAGGATTCCAATGTCCACATAGAGAATTCTTCCAACAATTTCTTAATTCTCCCTCCCCTTCCTTGCCTCCTATGAACTTGCCCTCCACACCATTTCCAATGATCCCTCCCACTCCAGACTTTATCATTAGCAGTTAGTATGCTCCTCTATAATCTCAATTTCAAACGTTCCACCTGAGGACCATCACTTCCTATTTTTTCAGATCATTACCTCTCAAGAGTATCCAAACTCCATTAACTCTTTGGCACCCTGAGACTTCTAAGCCCACCTCTCCTATTTTTTCATGGCTTCTCACCTCCTGATGTCCTATTCTCCTTCCAGATCTGATATCGATCCTTTGCCTTATAACTGTAATCATTCCCTTGAACTGTTCTCAACTCCCTTGCCCCCACCACCTTTCTCCCTCCATTAGCTACAACCTGATTAATTCCAACTACTTTGTGTCTACTGTCTCATCTAGATTTAAATTCTTTTTTTCTTTTTAAAGATTTTATTTATTTATTTGACAGAGAGAGAGAGATCACAAGTAGGCAGAGAGGCAGGCAGAAGCAGGCTCCCTGCAGAGCAGAGAGCCTGATGTGGGGCTCTATCCCAGGATCCTGGGATCATGACCTGGGCCAAAGGCAGAGGCTTTAACCCACTGAGCCACCCAGGTGCCCCTGGATTTAAATTCTTAATCAAACCTCAGTAACCCAGAATGCTGGCCAGAAATTTTACTTTTCCCTTGTCAACTTATACTTACAAATCAACTCATTCTATGAATCATCTATTTCATAATTCTACCAAAACTAAAAACTACTAAAATCTACTTCCCATTGCTTTCTCTCAAGTAAGACCTTCTTACTTCAAGGAAAGAGAAAATCAGTCATAAGAGAAATTCTAAAAGTTCTCACCTCCAAATGTTCCAATCCACCAGTATGTGGGTGCATTTATCATACCTTTATCCCATTCCTTTCTCCCACATCTTTCTTAGGTCACTCCTCCCTCAGACACAGAATTCTATCGCCTTCACAGTTGTCAAGGGCTCCTCTCCTGCTGTCAGGCCCTCCTCTAGCAAAATTGTTCATTTTTCTATCAGTTTGATTATTGCAGTGAACACTCAACCACGTTGTATTTGCAACCTTGGCATCCCTTCCCCTTTCCACTACTTGCCACATTCCTCTACTCCTTCATAGCTTAAATTCTCCAAAGAATTATCCGAATGTGCTGTTCTCCTAGTATCTCTTCTAATCCTCTCTTGACCACCTTCCAGTCAGGTTTTGCCACTAAAACTCAATCCAATCCAATATTCTTTTCTTGGTCTATCTGCAGAATTTCTTTATACCTTAATGACTCCCAAATGTCAATCTGCAGCCGAGATCATTCTCCTGAACTCCAGACATTGATCTTCCTGCCTTCTTGGATATCTATCTCATTCTTGATTACCCACCCAAACTCACTTTTTCTCCCACCTTTCTCTCCTGGGTAAATGACAACTCCATCTTTCTAGTTGTTAAAGCCAAAATCCTTGAGCTGTTTATTCTTTGACTCCTTTCTTTCAGATCCAGTACTCACGACTTTATCTTTGAAAGGTATCCAGAATCTAGCCATGTCTCAGAACCTTCATTCTACTTCTGTTCTGCCATCATTTATCAAAATTATTGCAACAACCTTATAATGTTTTTCCCAATTATATCCTTTTTTTTACCTTTCAGTGTGTGTGTGTGTGTGTCTTGTTTTAACACAACTAGAGTGCTTTTAAGATCTCAGGTGAACCTAGTGTTACTCTGCCCTAAATCTAGCAAGGGTTTCTATCTCTCTCAGGATAAAATCCAAAGTTTTCACCGTAGCTTATACAACTCTACTTGATCTGTCCCCCTGATACTACTCTATCTTCATCTTTTGGGGTTTTTCTCCCTCATTCACTCACCTCCAGCTACTTGGGATCTCACCACAGTTCATTTGCACTTGCTTCTCTCAGATGCCTGTCCATTTTACTTCATTCAAAGATTTGCTCCAATGTCAAATTATCCAAGAACCTTCCTCTCTATTTCATTGAAAGTAGTCCTATGCCCTTCATCTTTTTTGTCTACTTTTTTGTCTACTCACCATCACCTATCATATTTATTTGTTTCTTATGTTATCACCATTAGAAAGTGAGCTCCATAATAGCAATAGTTTTGTTTCGTTGCTATGTCCCAATGGCTCTGAGATAGAGTAAGTGACCAGTACATATGTGTTGAATGAGTAAATCAATTTTTAATAAGAACATCTAATAATAATAATATAACCTCCCAAACCAGATTCAACCACTGATTTAGTCATTAAGCATTTTTTGAGCATCTTTTTTGGGCCAACAAAACCAGCTGCCAAAACAAACAAACAAACATTAGAACATGAAGAGAAATTTTCTCATGAAAGGCAACATTGATAATTAGTATTTCAAAATATTTCTTATATACACAAAGATATCCATTTTCCAAAACCATATCCCAGTCAAAAGGAGAACACTGAGTGTGACACATACCCATTATTTAAATAAAGATGCAAATGCCAATGAAAGTAATTACTTGATAAATACACGATGACTAAATGAATTAAAAGGGGATGTAGAAATTTTTCGAGAAATTTCACATTTGACATTTTGATGGTCTGTAGAAGACTTTGAGTCATTGTAAATATATTATTTTTTACTAATAATAATCTGTTTCCTTAGCTCTTGAAAGAAATAAAACAACTCTACACAAGAAAAATAAAATTTATTTGCAAGTTAATATCTCTGACCATTGTTCTGACACTGTCTTGGAAATGTTTTAGATGTGGAAGGAATTGTTTTTAAACATTTATTTTATTTACTTTGATCGGATCATGAGAGGGACAATATATATAGTCAGGTACTAATTCTCTATCAGCTATGTGGTTGCAAATATCTTTCCCAAGAATGTGGCTTTCTCCCCCTTTTTTCTGATGGTTTTTACTATACAGAGTTTTAATACATTTAGCACTTCCTTAACGATAAGCACTTTTTTGTTGCCTAAAAAATCCTTCCTTAGCCCCAAGGTCATAATGACATTCTCTAAACCTTTATAATGAATGTTATATTTTTCATGTTAAGGTCTTTAATCCTTGATCTTTGTATATGGTTTGAGGCAGGGATTCTAATTAATACGTTATCTTTTATACTAGAAGATTGATATCTTGTCTTTCCTTTTATTGACTATGAGTACAAAATTTTATGTATACAACCTCCACACTAATAGATCTACAGTTTTTTTAGGGAAGAGAGACAATAAACAAGTATATAAATAGTAATAGTGAATATTTACACTTGCCTTCCTATGTGAGGTGCTAAGATCTTTATGATGATTTAAGCTATTTAATCATCAGAATTTCTCTATCAGGTAAGAGAAATTAACACCCACATTCTACATATAACAAAGTTGCACCAACTATAAGAAAGCTGAGATTTTAATTCAGATTCTCATTCGCCTCCATGATCTGTGCTTCTAAACCTGACACTAGACTGCCTCTCATCTGTGGTGCAGGAAAAGCTGGGACTGAAAGTGGGAGTCAGTTACCTCAGCTTACCTCAGTTGAGCCTTAGAGGAGTCTTTCAGACAGGACATTTAGGCTAACACCTGAAGGATGAGAAGAAAGCAGTTTCTTCTCTGGATTTTAAACAGATCAGAGAGCCCAGAAAGAATTAAGGCATTTTTTTTCTACCCTCCAGTCATGTATGAGCCATCCACAAAACAGACTGGACCCCAAACACAATGCCTTTTCTCTCTCAGTTAAGGAAGTCTGACACTGGGAAGCAGCATGGTGTGCTCTCTGGATGAGTTCTCCTCCTATCCTTGTCTTTCCTCTGTACTGCTGGCAAGACAAAGAAGCCTTTGTGAAATCCATGATGGGAGCTCACAAATTACACAGACCCGTCTGAACCAAGTCTGAGCATATTAGTCAAGGCACTTGAAAAACATTATCTTCTTTCCCTCAAGACACTTCATTCACAGTTTTACCAGACCTTCACGTTATAAATCAAGGAGTATGTTGTTCTTAAATTGCTCAAGAGATGAGAAATAGTAGAAAAGATTTCCCCATGAACCATGGAGGGAGGCTAGAACTTTCTGGAAATATGCCTGAAATGTTGTGCTGGCTTAGGCCCCTTGTTAAGTTGTTAGCAGGGCTTGCAGTATGTACCAGAAACATGGGGGGTTTCTCCCACTTGAGCCATACAAAGGCTGCTTGCTTCCCCTTACAAATCCACTCTGCTCTCCCCGACTTTTTTCTTCCTATGTCTCTCTAAGTTCACAAATCACATTTTCTGGCCTGTGAATCAAGAAATACAATCAAATATGGGTAAAGTTCTTATAGTCCCCTCCTGAGGCCTTCTCTAAGTCCAATGCAATGCTTGCACTGTTTCTGAGTCTGGAAAGTCATAAGCTCGGTTGAAGAAGGGGACACTTCCTTGACCGCATAGTTTGGTGTTAGAAGCTATAGTGTGTGTGACCAGGTTAGGGTATCTGATGCCTAACCTGGTTCAAAACCCATCCAGCTAACTCTGCTTAATTCTCAACTGTCTGATGGTTTCCTATGATTTAGAAGATTTATAGTTGTGCTCTGAGACATCTTTGTTTTGGGAACTGTCTCAGCTTTCTTCCGAGCAGAGGTGGGAAGATGCTATTCAAGTCTGCTGAGGCTCTCATTATACTGACTGAGAATATGTAATAATGCACTCCAGACATTTGCTGGGGAGAATGATGTCAAGTTAACATGGGCCCAATACTTACTCAAAAGTCCAATAGAGAGAAGCAATATTCAAAATTGTTTGAAGGATCAGCGTCAGTTTGTTCTTCTCAACTATCCCCTTGACTTAGGAAGACTAGAAAGAAGAATTTTTTATTGGGTCCCTAAAGAATTGCTTTTTATGAATTGTGCTTTGGGAATGCCAAGAACCTAAATAAAAGATCATTACTATAAAAAGCCTTATAAAACTCCAACATCTAAGGAAAGGACATTGTTGAGGACATCAATCATTATGTATGTTTGTGAGTATCTCAAAAGAAATACATGTCGGGGCACCTGGGTGGCTCAGTGGGTTAAAGCCTCTGCCTTCGGCTCAGGTCATGATCTCAGGGTCCTGGGATCGAGCCCCGCATCGGGCTCTCTGCTCAGCAGGGAGCCTCCTGCTTCCCCCTC
>CM053615.1:21290766-21342434 GCA_028646535.1 Procyon lotor
CTCTCTGCCTGCCTCTCTGCCTACTTGTGATCTCTTGCTCTCTGTCAAATAAATAAATAAAATATTTAAAAAAAAAAAAAAAGAAATACATGTCTTGGGGTGCCTGAGTGGCTCAGTCATTAAGTGTCTGCCTTTGGCTGAGGTCATGGTCCCAGGGTCCTGGGTTTGAGCCTCGTATCGGGCTCCCTGCTCAGCGGGAAGCCTGCTTCTCCCTCTCCCACTCCCACTGCTTGTATTCCTTCTTTCACCTTCTCTCTCTCGCACTCTCTCTCTGTCAAATAACTGAATACAATCTTTAAGAAAAAAAAAAATAATCTGTCTTAATTATCATATGATCTCACTGATATGAGGAATTTGAGAAACAAGACAGAGCATCAGGCCCTTGGGTGGCTCAGTTGTTTAAGCAACTGCCTTTGGCTCAGGTCATGATCCCGGAGTCCCAGGGTCGAGTCCCACTTTGGGCTCCCAGCTCCGTGGGGAGTCTACTTCTCCCTCTGACACTCTCCCTCTCTCTCACTCACTCTCTCTCTCAAATAAAGAAATAAAATCTTAAAAAAAAAAAAAAGAGGATCATAGGGGAAGGGAGGGAAAAATGAAACAAGACATAACTTCTTTTATCAGAAAAAGAAAAAACCATAAGAGACTCTTAATCTCAGGAAACAAACTAAGGGTTGCTGGAGGGAAGGGGGTGGGAGGGATGAGGTGGCTGGGTGATGGACATTGGGAAGGGTGTGTGCTATGGTAAGTGCTGTGAACTGTGTAAGACTGATGAATCACAGACCTGTGTCTCTGAAACAAATAATACATTATATGTTAGTTTAAAAAATGGATTAAAGACCTAAATCTGAGGGGTGCCTGGGTGGCTCAGTGGGTTAAAGCCTCTGCCTTTAGCTCGGGTCATGATCTCAGGGTCCTGGGATCAAGCCCTGCATCGGGCTCTCTGCTCAGCAGGGAGCCTGCCTCTCTCTCTCTCTCTCTCTCTGTCAAATAAATAAATTAATAGGCCTAAATATGAGGCCTAAAAACACAAAAATCCTAGAAGAGAACAGAAGCAGTAATTTCTCTGACATTGGTCGTAGCAACATCCTTCTAGATATGTCTCATGAGGCAAGGGAAACAAAAGCAAAAATAAACTATTGGGACTACATCAAAATAAGAAACCTCTGCACCACAAAGGAAACAATCAACAAAACTAAAGGCAACCTACTGAATGGGAGAAGATATTTGTAAATGATATGCCATATGTTATCCAATAAAAGGTTATCTGCAAAATATGCAAAGAATTTATACAACTCAACACCCCAAAAAACAAATAATCTAAGTAAAAAATGGACTGAAGACATAAAGAGACATTTTCTCAAAGAAGACATAGAGACGGCCAACAGACACACAAAAAGATGCTCAACATCACTTGTCATCAGGGAAATGCAAATTGAAACCACAATGAGATACCACTTCACACCTGCCATAATGGCAAATCATCAAAAACTCAGGAAACAGCAAGTGCTGGGGAGGATGTGGAAAAAAATGAACCCTCTTGCATAGTTCGTGGGAATGCAAACCACCGTGGCTACTGCAGAAAACAATACGTAGGTTCCTCAAAAAAAAAAAAAAAATGTGGTGTATATACATATACAATGGAATATTACTCAGCCATAAAAAGTATGGAATCTTGTCTTTTGCAACAACATGGATAGAGCTAGAGAGTATAATGCTAAGTGAAATAAGCCAGACAGAGAAAGACAAAGACCATATTTTACTCATATGTGGAATTTAAGGAATGAAAAAATGAACAAAGGGAAAAAAAAGAGAAATAAAAAAACAGACTCTTAACTATAGAGAATAAACTGATGGTTACTAGAAGGGAGGTGGGAGGAAGGGATGCGTGAAAGAGGTGAAGGGGATTAGCAGTGCACCTGTGATGAACACCGAGGAATGTGTGCAACTGTTGAACCACGATATTGTACACTGTGTGTTAACAATACTAGAATTAAAAAAAAGGAAGCTAAAAGGAAAAAAAAAGTAATGTGATTAGTGTAACTGAGAAACCAAATATTTAATTTAATTTTAAGTTTATTATTTTATTTTACTTATTTTATTTTATTTTATTTTTTCAGTGTTCCAAGATTCACTGTTCATGCACCCCATCCAGTGCTCCATGCAACACATGACCTCCTCAATACCCACCACCAGGCTCGCCCAACCCCCCAAACCCCTCTCCTCCAAAACCCTCAGTTTGTTTAAATAGCCACACATGGCTAGTTGGTACCACATTGGACAGCACATCTGGGTTTTTACTAAATGCACGTTGATGATGAGTAGTTGAAGTCATCAGACACCTATAATCCTTTAACTCAAGTCAGTACATTTTCTTTAACTGTTGCTTTAGAAAAGGGCCGCCATCATGAAAAATATCTGAAAATTAAAGACATTTATCCATAAAATAAGCTTCAGTTGTGTGACAGAATGATCAGTACTTAAACCAAATCCCCCAAACTGTTAAATCCCTGCACACGACGCCATTACCTTCAGGAACTCATAAAAGGAAATGTCCTTAATTAAAAGTGTGATGATTTTTTTTTTTTTTGGTAGCTCTGGGGACTTTTAAATGTCTGCATATAAATAAACCACATTTGTAGATGGGTTTGGAGGCATGACCTTCCTTCATTCAGTTCCCGGGTACCACTGCTCCTCGGTTTCCTAAGAATCCAAGTCTGTTGCTGAATTAGAAAGAATGGCTGCCCGTGCATTTTTTTGCTGATAGCTTTGTCCCAGTGCTCTGTGATTTATCTTCCATGAAATGTCTGTGGATGTAAAAGCCCATATAAAAAAAGAGTAAAAGTGAGGGTAATGGGAATTTGTAACTACCAGGCACTTACTGGCCACATTAACTGGAGGAAATATGGCAGGAGCCATGGGAAGGGACAGTGGCCCTGGGCTTTGGGCTAGACAGCGTTCCGTGAGCTGACTGACACTGGACGGAAGCCAACATGTTTCCTGGGACAAAACCCAGATGATTCAGTGGAGAATGGCGCCCCAGCCTCCTGTCACTCTCCTGCTTTCTACAGGTAGATTCTGTAGGATTTGAGCTAAACTCTTAAACAGAAGTAGGCATCAAAATGTTAAATTTAGGGGCATCTGGGCCACTCAGTTGGTTAAGCATCTGCCTTGGCTCAGGTCATGATCCCAGGGTCCTGGGATGGAGCCCCTTATTGGATTCCCTGCTCAGCGGGGAGCCCGCTTCTCCATCTCCCTCTCCCCCCAACTCATGCTCGTTTGCTCTCTCTCTCATTCTCTCTCTCTCTCAAATGAATGAATACAATCTTAAATTTATCTTAAATGTTACATTTATAAAGCTTACATCTGACACCTCTTACCTTTGTGTAAGCATGTACAGAATTCCATTTGCAGGTGTTTTATGATCCAGGAAAAGTGATGTCATTAAGTACCTCAAGCACAGTCTATCCATCAAGGATGATGCTGGTTCACCCCAGACCCAGGGCCTGGTATCCAATGAGGTAGGTGTTTGTTTCTGCAGAAGCAATGAACTCCCTTATTTGGACATTTCCTTTCATTGGTGTCAAACTTGCTTCCTCTTAAATAATAATAACAACAACACAGGAAATAACTTTAAAATATAAGGAAATGTAGCTGAACTATAAATCTCAAGAAGGTCTGGTCTACTTGTTCAGGCCACAAAACCGTCCAACTTTATAGTGAAAATGACTCCTGTTTACTGCAGCCAGCATTTTGCAGCCTTTAGAAGGGCCTCCTCTGGGGATTTCAAATGTGACATATCCTTATACACAAACCAATGATTCAATCACATGCCCAATGTTGAGAGTTTGTGGAATATTCTGAACAAGAATCTAACATTGTATGAGAATTACTTCTGTGATTTCTCCCTCAAAGGTAGAAAGAGTTGGGAGGAACATCTCTTAGTATTTCTTTCTTAAAGATGTTTTCTTTCCCTGTATCTTTGTTGGCTTCATGCTCCAGAATTTGATTATCCTATCCAGAATGGCAGACGCTGTCACAAAACAATTTTATGTGTCTCAGGTTGAAGGTCCTGCACTTGGAGATTACAGGGACTATAAGCTCAATTCAGACTCTGAGTTCTAAGCCCTGAAACAAAAATACTGCATTTAAAATAGAAGCACCTGGATTCCCCAAGTGCTTAGTATGATAACCTTTTAATAATTCATGTTTCCTTGGTATGTAATCATTTGTTTAATCAAACTTGAAACCAGCACCAAATAGTCCTTCATTCCTTATCCGGCCAGCTAGGACCACCTCACTCAAAATTTCCCAGTGCTCCCAAAAAGGGGAAAAGTAGCCAGTGCAAGGCAAAAAAAAAATCAGCAGCTTAGAATCTGAGAGGTTGCGGATGTTTGAATCTGTTGCGTGCCTGGTGAGTGCATCTGGAAGTTCCATTTCTATGCAGGGGGTAGTGGGTGTCTATTACTATATTCGCTGGGGGCATTGGAAGTGTAATACTGTCTATTCTTTCCCCCATTTAGTACACATGGTTGTGGGACTTTTAAACACATTAGGAAAAAGAAATCCAGCAGAGAAAAGAGAGGGGCCTAATTGAGAAAGAGCAGGAGTCTGTCATAGGCAAGAAGGAAAAAATTCAGAAGTTCCTCTTTTTTAAATATGATTTATTGTTTAAATTATACTCTTTTGCATTTTAAGGGCAGCCAGGAAAATGAAGCTATTGGTACATTAGAATTTTCCTCTCTGCAGTCATTTCAGTTTAATTATTGCTCAGACATCTGTAATGGAAAGAACTAGAGGCTTAGAGCAGGTTTCCAGTGTGAGCCTTTCCAAATCTGTCGCTGGACAGATGACAGAGCCTGGGACAAGTGACCAAGGCCTCCCAGAGGTTGTTTCTTTATCTGAGACAAGGGACAAGGGAGTCCTAAGTGCTATCTTCATTACATGTGGATGAGAAGATTTAAGGGTTATGAACGTGACCCAAAATCAATGCTTAGGAAGTTAGCCAAGTGCAAATTTAATCATCACATTTTTGTGAACTAGACAGTGAGACAGAGTCCTGCAGCTTTTATTTAAACTGTTCCTTCTCAGAGTTCAGAATTGCACGGGAGGCCAACTGATTTGGATTTCAGGAGAAAAACACTGACTTATCTTCCATGGGGATAAAATGAGCAGGATGAACAGGGGTTTGAGATTTTTCTAAAGACCGTAGAAATGCGGAAATATCTGTAAAGCCTTCCCCAAACATTGAATTTATTTAGACCAACTTGGAATTGAAAAATAGCTGCCCCTCAGAATGTTAGGGAGAGGGGAGAGCAGGAATGTCTCCAAATCAGATGGGACAGAGTTGTTGAATCTTACGGTTAACAAATAGGTTTGCTTACTTGTCTCTGGATTCTCATATACCATGAAATGAGTAGATACCCACCAAAGACTCAACACAAATATTGAGTTAATCCTGACCTGGCTCTGAAGCAGTCTGTGTATTTAGACCCTTTAATAAAATTAGAGGTTTTTTGTTTGTTTGTTTGTTTTGACCTTTTTTTTTTTTAATTTTAAACAAATGGACTTTATTTAAAATTTCTAAGTGGTGTCTATACACATGAAGTCAGCACAACTACTTTCTCCCCCTCTGGTTATGTATTTGACAATTGTCTAGACTTTGAGAGCTGCGCAGAAGTAGAGATCCAATGCAAGCCTGGTTTGACTTGGAAAGTCTGGTCGAGTTCAAGCAGGCAGCGTGCCAATGACCCCACGCTCAGCTTATGGCTCTGAGGCCTTCGTTAGAATCTCTCAAAATTCTGTTTTTAGAAGAGCAACAGACCATCTTTAACCAAGGTGAATGAAAGGAACCCCTTTGGGGCGCCTGGGTGGCTCAGTTGTTAAGCCACTGCCTTCGGCTCAGGTCATGATCTCAGGGTCCTGGGATCGAGCCCAGCATGGAGCCCCACATCGGGCTCCCTGCTCAGTGGGGAGCCTGCTTCCGCCTCTCACTCTATCTGCTACTCTGCCTATTTGTGCTCTCCCTCTCTATTTCTCTGTCAGATAAATAAATAAAATCTTTAAAAAGAAAGAAAAAAAGGAACCCTTTTATCCACCACTCATGTATTCTTTTCAGTTCTGATAATAGATTTGGCCAGCAGCAGCCACGCCAGGCTAGAACTCTCACACTGGTTCAACCCTGTGGCTTGTTCTCTCCAACATCATATCCCAGTGGATTGGGAATTTCTCATCAATCCCATCAACTGGATTTTTCATCAGTCACGCATTGTCCTTATCGTGTTTCCTGGTTCGGCTGCTCATGTGGCCATCCCAAGGTGGGGGCATTGGGAGTCAGGATCAATCACGAGACACCCCACTCTCAGGGCTGGGTTTGGTTTGAGGATGCCATCTTGTACTTGCCTACAGGTGTGCTTTTTCCCTGGAGAAATCTCAGGTTAGAGGGGGGGTGGGGAAAGCCACTTCCTACTTGATGTTTAATAGGATTATTAGGGACCCTGTAAGACTCCCACTCCCTGCTGTTGTGTGGATGTTTCGTAACTGTAAACTCTGCCCATGTTGCCACAGCATGTTAAATGGCAATCTCCAAAGATTTTAATTTACTTCTCGCCTGTCTCCTTACCTAGTTCCCACACAATCATCCCCGGAGACTACAGAACCCTGGGTTGCTATCATTTCAAGACTTTTATTTTTATTATTTTTTTAATTTTTTTTTTATCATTTCAAGTCTTGAGCAGTGTTTGAAGTCGCAGTGTGTCACAGAACAAGAGCAACCAGCAAAGGGGACACACACACACGGAATTGCTGGCCAGGGCTGTGGGCACCTTGGAGAGTTTCAATCACACTGTTTGCTTTAGCGCTAGACGTTGCCTCAGCTTTGAGGTGTGGGAGTTGTAAATTAGCATCTGAAACAACGCAGCTGTATTCCCGCTGCTGCCTTGCTAGCCAAGGCCCCTGTCCCTGTGACTTCAGAGCCTTCAGTCTGGCAGCTGCTATTTGTTGAATTGAGTCCTACTTTGGGCAACAGATGTGGATTTCCTCTGAATTAGCCTCTGGAAAGAACCTACGGAGATTCTAGCTATCTTTTGGGGTGTCCCTAGAGAAGGACCCTTGACAAGGATTAGAGGGCAAGCCATTTATTCAGAAGGTCACTCCAGGGATCGCTAGGAGGGGAGTGGGGAAAGGAAAGACTCTGGGATGAGGATTAGAGGGCAAGCCATTTATTTGGGAGGTACCCAGGGGATCACTAGGAGGAGAGTAGGGAAAGGAAAGAGGCAATAAGGCGTGAATTATCAGGCCAGTTTCCATTGTGGGCCCTAGAGCTTGACTTCCCCGGGGGGGCCTAGGAGCTGGCATGGTAGTATTCCACCTGACGGACAAGGGAACTGGGGTGTTTGTGTTAAGGGGTGTTTCCAGGAGCTATTAATTCTCCAGCACCTCTGGGCTGCAGTGTCCGCAGGCAGAGTGGGCTCCAGAGACCAGACAAAGCTCCCGACAGAGAAATGCAGACGCTGGCAGGTAAAAGTTAGGCTTGTGTGTAAAAATGGCAAGGCTGGTGTGTGTATGGGGGGACTGCTGATAGGGTAATAGGGTAGAAAAAGAACAGAACATCCACAAGATCTGCCCCACTAACCTCACACCCCAGGTACCAGAGCAAAGAGCTGGGCGAGCTGAACACCCTGTTAAGTGTTACAGTTAGGAGAAGCAGGGAGAGGGTCTCCCCCGCCCCGTCTTAATTCCATGCAGAAACATCTTCTGTAGGGATCATCCAACCCCCACCTGCACATTTCAAGTGGTGGGGGACTCAGCCATCAAAGCCGCCCATGCCGCGTGTAGATAGTTGTAGCTAATATTCTTACTGATACTTTGTCAATTTCCACTTTTGTTCAAATGACCATTCATTTCCCATTTGTTGAACATTCCCTAAGTGGTAGATGCAATGCAAGGACTGGGGCCATAGCTCTCACAGTTGCATGCCCACAAAAGGATGGATCAGCAGTGATGTTATTCTCGTGTAGCTTTTACTAAGGGGCCCCCATTGCACAAGATGCACTCTCCAGAAAGGGAAGTGAGTAACGCTCCATAGATAGGGAGGGCAAGGCAGTTAGAGGAGGTACTACAAACCGGAGAAGGTAGGGGAGGTTTACCCAGCATAAGCCCAATGGCCACATCTAATCTCCTCCAAACCATAGATATGCCAACAACCATCCCTACACCACAGAATATGTGTCCAGCTACTGTTTTAAGCAGAGCACTACCTAAATGGGATAAAGAGGAATGACTTATTGTCTACTTTAAAAAGCATGGAACTTCTTTTTTTTTTTTAAAGATTTTATTTACTTATTTGAGAGAGACAGAGCGTGAGCATGAGCAGAGGGGAGAAGACAGAGAGAGAAGCAGGCTCCCCGCTGAGTAGGAAGCCCAATGTGGGACTTGATCTCAGGACCCTGGGGTCATGACCTGAGCTGAAGGCAGACGCCTAACCTACTGAACCACCCAGGTACTCCAAGTACAGAACTTCTTAAGGAAAGTATCAATATCTTTTCTTCTGTCCAGTTTCCCACTTCTGTCAATTTCTTACCCATGTGACTGCAAATGAGTGCAAGCTACAATATAAATTTCATCTTCCTCTGCAGATATTTTAGGAGGCATTAGTTGCAAACATATGGATACCCAAAAAAGTCTCACCAGTCTTACACATACAAACAGATCCTATAAAAAGTAGTTAAAATCAAGCACCCATTGGTCCGGGGGGCCTGTGATTGAAGAGTGTTGATCACTATCACATCATGCACGTGGTCCCTTCATGAGTGTGGAACAGAAGAGCACTTTGCTGCCCAGTCATAAAACTAGCAAACTTCAAGATGAAAGCGAATCTAGAAAATATTGGGCGTGACAGCACTTTCCATTTGGATACATGTAAATGTTTGAGTGTGATGCTTATTTATTTTTGACCTTGAAAAATGAATACAAGGGCGCCTGGGTGGCTCAGTTGGTTGGGCGACTGCCTTCAGCTCAGGTCATGATCCCAGGGTCCCATATCGGGCTCCTGGCTCTGCGGGGAGTCTGCTTCTCCCTCTGACCTTCTCCCCTCTCATGCTGTCTCTCTCTCTCTCTCAAATAAATAAAGAAAACCTTTAAAAAAAAAAAAAAGAAAAATTAATACAAATAATTGACATACAGTTCCCTAAAATGAGAAGTTTATGTTCAACAACTTCGTGTTATTTTAGAGAGAACGCAGAAAAAGGAAATTACAATCCTGTTAGGTAGAGCGGAAGTCACAAACTCGTTGTCCATGAACCAAACAAATACAGCTCGTGGATGTGCTTTGCTTGGTTCACCCAGTGTTCACCCACATAGAGTTTTAAACACGCCTTTGTTGCTATCCTTTAAAAATAAGAATAGTTGGAATAAAAATTCAGATTCCCAAATTCTCTTGGAGCATCAATATCTCCAGCAATTCCAGAGGAATTCTGCATTTCACATGACAACATTCAGCCAGAGCTAGCAGCCGCTCTCTCCTTCGGACATACTTCCTAGCATGTCACGCTTCACCCCCTCACCTCACTGTGGAAGGCTGGTTATCATGCATTACTTCATTCCTTCTTGCTTCTTTCATTCACAATGCTTGCCTGGTCTCTTCAAACCTTCAAGATAGTCAGAAGGGAATAAACCAAGGTATGAGGAATAAGACTTAACCACTTAATTTATTTTATAAGCCAGGATGCCCAAGGTCACTGGAAAACTGGAAGATGCTCCAGAAGAAAATGCATTGCCTGACAAGTAACCTTGAGACACACTGCCCTTTTGATATTCCAGTGTGCACTGACATAGCAAACCATCTAGGAAGTCACATGATATATAAACTTGCCTGGCTTTGGTTAGAAAATTGGTTAAGGGACTACTGGAGGTTTTAAAGAATAGAGGAACTTGGTCAGAGCTATGCATTGGCAAGCTAAATTTGCTAACAGGGCAATTTCCCTAAAAAAGAAGGGTTAACATAAATTAAAGTAGAACCACTCCATGATTTTCCTCTCAGTCTTATACAGATGTCCTGCACTGGGTGTCTTGTTCCCTTCTCGATAGATGGACAATTGCAATAACTTCCTGTGCAGATTCATCGGAAGATTAAGTGAGAAGATGCATGTCATAAGTAAATCTTAGCTATTCCTACTCTTATCTTCTCTTTTTTCTCCATACCCTTATTATCTACAGATTCATAGATTTCCATATGCTGTGGATAGAATAATGGGAAGTTCCCCACTTCCTGTGCAATTAGATACATTATGTAGGAAATCCTACTTCACTTATCTCTGCCAATTGAAACTTTATGTCCTCTAGAATGCATCTGTAGGACTTCCTAGGTTAAAATATTAATTTCACTGTTTGGACTTGGGGATTTTTTGTCTTCCTCAGGGAAGGGGGTATGGAAAGAAAAGGGAAAGAAAAAGCAAAGAAGGGAAAGATAGGACAAATAAATTGTGTTCTCCCAAGACACGGCAAAGAAAAGAAGGCAATGTGGCAACTTAATGGTAGTCACAAGAAACTGAAGTTTTTTTGAATTGGTTCAGTTGTTTCCCAGAGATGAAAAATGCTATGTCAAGCCACAAAATTAGAAGTTTATAACCGAGAATTCAGCCAAAAGAGCCAGCAGTTTCCCATGAATCCAAGCGTTGTCTACTACAGTTACGTTCAAACTGTTTCTCTGCATTCCCATGGTTTTCTATGCTACAGCAGAAGATTCTCCAGTGTGTCCTGTAAGTGTTTGGATCTTCCACTTCTCAAGTCAACTGAGTCAGTACATAGGAAATGTTACCATAAAAACCATCACTGAGTCAGGGTGCCTGGGTGGTTCAGTTGGGTGAGCATCTGACTCTTGATTTCAGCTCAAGTCATGATCTCAGGATTGTGAGATTGAGCCCTGCGTTGGGCTCTGATCCCAGCATGGAATCTGCTTGTCCCTGTCCCTCTGTTCCCTCTCTCTCTCTCTCAAATAAAAAAATAAAATCTACAAGAAAAAAAAATCACTGAGAGTGGGAGGCCTGGTATACAGGCATGGATGACGTACTCTGAGCTATGATGAGGCAACTGGAATCATCTCAGGATGCAGGCCCTTATGTCCACATAGATTTCAAAAATATTAAGATCCTATGATAATCCAGTCATCAGCGTATGGAGAGGAAGCAATAATAAACAAAGGCGACTGTGTTCACAACCCCCACCCTGTGGAGCTCATGGTCCAGACAAGGAGGCAAACAATTCCACAGTTAAGTAAAATGCTAACAAAATGGCAAACTTGGCTAGCACTCAGGAGGAAAGTTGTGCAGTAGTTTGAGCGTGTGTGATGGGACTGTGGCCTCATCTTGAAGATCAGAGAAGGCATATTCCAATGGGAGTGAAGTGTAGAAGAAGGCTAGAGTTAATCATACAAGGGGCGCCTGGGTGGCTCAGTGGGTTAAAGCCTCTGCCTTTGGCTCAGGTCATGATCTCAGGGTCCTGGGATCGAGCCCTGCATTGGGCTCTCTGCTCATCAAGGAGCCTGCTTCGCCTCTCTCTCTGCCTGCCTCTCTGCCAACTTATGATCTCTCTCTGTGTCAAATAAATAAATAAAATCTTTGGAAAAAAAGAACAAATTAAGCAGTGGCTAATTCTTGATGACTATGGGTGTTTTCTCTAGAACATACTATTAATATCACAAAATCGCCATCCTACTGATCATATTGTTTCATAGCCAATCTTATCCTGCTGTTATTAATATCTGAAAGTCCATCACGCCCCAAATTTCCTTCACACCCTTTTCTAGTCAAGATTCTAACCCCTGAGGCCTTGATGTCCACTGATCAGATCTCTATCACTACACTTTTGCCTTTTTCAGAATGTCCTGTAAGTAGGATCATACAATCCGTGGTCATTTGTGACTGGCTTCTTTCACTTACAATGTTTTTGAGCTTCTTCCATGTTGTTCCACGTATCAAAATTCCATTGCATGAATGTATCACCATTTGCTTATCCAACGATTACTTTTGGGATTTGCTGAGCTTTTGGAATCTGTGGGTTGAAGTCTTTCATCCCTTCTAGAATGTTCACGGGGATCATTTTTTTCAAATACTGCTTCTGCCCCAGTCTGTCTCTCTTCTTTTTCTGGGACTCATATTGCAGCTTTGCTACTGCATTTATTTGGGTTCCTACATCTCTTATGCTTTTCTCTGTTCTTTCCACTGTTTTTCTCTCTGTGCTGCAATTTGGATCTTCTCTATCAATTTCAACTACACTGTATTTTTTCAGGTTCTTGAATATTCATGATGTCTTTGCCATAAGGCTTGTGTACATAGAGCCTGAAAATGTATTCCTGACCTTTTTTTATGGTTAACTCTATTTTTTTTTCAAGATTTTATTTATTTATTTTACAGAGAAAGACTGATCACAAATAGGCAGAGAGGCAGGCAGAGAGAGGGGGGAAGCAGGCTCCCCACTGAGCAAAGAGTCCAAAGCGGGGCTCCACCCCAGGACCCTGAGATCATGACCTGAGCCAAAGGCAGAGGTTTTAACCCACTGAGCCACCCAGGGGCCCCTAAAATTCTATATTCTTAATTCACACACACAAACACACGTGAAACTCCACCTTGTATTTGAAAATCTCTGTGACTTTAATAGTCCCCACATATAGGCTTGCAGAAGTCTTCACTATGTTATTCACTTAATCGCCAAATAAAGTGAATTTCCTACATGGTGTTTGCATTGCTGACTTCCATCTACTTGTAAGATTTTCCAAGTGAAAGGGGCAAAGGGAGCTGTCAGGACTATGCACAATCCACCACATCTGCTCACCCTGGCCGAGCCCCACATAGATGGCCCAGTGTCAGCAATGAGTGCTGCACCCCCATATTTGGTGGGACAAGATGATGGCTTTGTGGCTTAGCAAAGCTACAGTATGACGACTGACTACTTAAGAAAGACCTTCTTTAAAAAAAAAAAAGAAAGACCTTCTTGAGTGTTACTAATGCTGTCACCGGTTGATTTAAGAACACACACTCATGCTGCCTTGTCTCACCCTCTATATCATATCAATTTGCTGCGTCTCAGCAGAGGAAAAGAAATAAAAAACAAACCCAAACCACTGACTATCCACAACTAGGTTAAACCCTCAAAGCTCCACATCTGCTAAATCGGGACGGATTAAGTTTGTAAACCACTAACACCTCATTTTCTTCTATTTTATAATGAATTTTTAATTACATAAGAAAGAAGTGAAATCATTCCCCTCTTAAATATTAGAATGTTTACTCAAAAGGAAATTTTGGCCACCTTCCCCAATTTCAGTCCCTCCCACCCTTTCGTAGATGGTATGGGTTTGGAGTTTAGGCTTCTAGACTATATATATATATATATACACAAAAATATATATCTATACACACACACACACAAATATATATATATGTACAAACATAAATATGAATGTGTACAGATATATGCCTCCATGCAGGACAGAATGGAAAATATAACATTGCCTTGTGCTTTATGAGGATTTTTCTTTTTTTTCTTCTCTCTCTCTCTCTCTCTTTACACAAATGATTTCATCCTGTAGTTATCATTCTACAACTTGTTCATTTGTTTCTTTTCTGAGCTCTATGCCAGGCTGGTTATTTATTTTAACTGCTGCATCCAGTTTCATCATATAAATACACCACATTTTATTTACCCATTCCCCTGTTGATAGACATTTAGGTTATTCCAATTTTCACCGTTGCAAACAACGCTGCAGTGAGCACAATCCTATCCGACAGGCTGTGTATCTGTACTCCCCTCAACCAGCCTGGCTCCCCCACCCCTGCAACCACCGCCCCCCAACCCGCACCTGGTCCTGGCCAAGACGATTGTGTCCGCAGTGAAATGTCAAGAAGTTTGACAATCAAGTGACGTGGTGTCCAAGTCTTGGTTCTCTCATGATCTGGACCCTGGTGAAGCAGGGCTCTGGGGGTGGGGGTTGGGGGGTCTGGTGGCCACCATTCCCAGCAGACTGACCCGTGGGCGGGCCAGACAAGCTAATGGGGAAACAGCCATCTATCACCACTAGACCCCAACTAGCTCAAACTCGGGCTTGCGCCCACTTGCAGACTCAAATGAACTTTCCATCGTTCCCCCTAAAACCAGCAAACCCACCTAAAGGCGGTTGGGCATTTAACATTCCCTCCACATCACCCCGACTGAGGAGGGCCCCACTGACTCTTACCCCACCAAAGGGTTTTGGGAGGAGGCATTTAGAAGAGGGGAGGAGGCACTCAGGGAGTCCCCGCTGGAGATAGGAGTGACTTTCAAAACCAAATAGGCAGGAGGGTCAGTCTGCCCAGTCTCTTCCACACTTGCTGCTTGCATCCTGCGAATACAATCCGGCCCTGTTCCCAGACCCTCTGCCATTTAAGAGTCATGAAGTCATCACAGCTGCGGCTGCAGCAGCCCAGAGGCCCTGCAACAACCTGGCTGGGGGCCCATCCCCCACAGGCCGGAAATGTGCACTCCTGCAGCTCCAACACTTGCCCCTGCGGAATGCGAAGCCCCAGCCAGCAGCCAGAAGCCTGGTGTTGGCAGGGCGGCCACGTGGAGAAGCAGATTCACACCCAGTGACCAGGATGGGCCTGTCTGGGAACCGGCATCGTGCCTCTGGGCCTCCTGGGGCCAGGACCACAGATTCAGGCCGTTTCACACTTGGAATGTGTAACAGGGATGGTCTCCAACGTACCACCTCAGTGTCAAACACAGCTCCGCTCAAGAAACCCTCTGGGGGGTCTGGGGCAGGATCGAGGGGCAGAGGACTAGAGTCTCACAAGTGTGGTTTGGGCACAGCGGCCATCTGAGGAGGGAGGCCCGGCCTCCTGCTGGGTCTGCACCAGTGGAAAAAGCTACGTAAGTGCCAAGCCACAGGAGAGCGAGTCAAGGCCCAGGGCTTTACAATCTGTTTCACGAGCTCTTCCTCGCAGCGTGCCAGGCAGCAGAACTTCTCCATTAGCGCCCCAGCAGATGTGAGCGTGTGCGCCGGGGGGCCTCCTGCCCTGGGGGAGCCAAGGCCTCTGAAGCAAGCAGGTGGCAGCCCTGAGAGTTCTGGGAGGGCTCAGGAACTGAGGTAGTGCATTCTGATGTTTTAAATGTCCTTCCCGGGGCGCCAGGGTGGCTCAGTGGGTTAAAGCCCCTGCCTTCGGCTCAGGTCATGATCTCAGGGTCCTCAGGGTCTCTGCTCAACAGGGAGCCTGCTTGCCCCTCTCTGCCTGCCTCTCTGCCTGCTTGTGATCTCTCTCTCTCTGTCAAACAGATAAATAAAAATCTTCAAATATAAAAAATAGAAAATAATAAATGGCCTTCCCTATTATCTCGGCTTGGGGAGTCCTTTGCAGTGGTTTGGGGTCCGCTTTAAACTCAGACCCTCATCCCGATGCTATAAGCAAAGTCTGCCTCTGCTGGACGCCTCGCTGCCTTTCTCTGGGACCAGACCCGTTGTGAAGAACAGCAAAGGGCCCTCTGTCCTGGAGAGAGACTGTCTTCATGGAGGTAGGAGAGTGGACCAGGGGAAGGCAAGGGTCCAACACAGAGAAGCGAGCAGAAAAACCACCAGGAAGACTGAGCAGCCCAGATGGGGGGCTCCCAGAGGCTGGGGGTTAAGGATTCGGTGTTTCCTGCTGACGGAACTCCTTGCGGATGCTTTCCGGTGCCCCCATCCATCTCTCCTCCTCTGATATCAGCTCCCTTCCCCCCCCCCCCCCCCGACCCCCAGGAGCTCTGCTTACAGCCAAACACAGCTGCTGTGCCCGCTGCCCTCTCAGATACGCTGGGCGGCTCTGCCTCCCATCCTCTGCCCTGCACTCTTTGGAAACTAAGGGTTGTTATCAAGAAGGGCATTGAAAACAAGGAGCGGGGATCCATCCGCATCTCTCTGGGCCTCAGCCCTGCGCTTACCGGCATTCCCTTCCCTCTTCCTGAATCTGGAACTCTGTGGCCCCCTCCCCCCAACCCCTCTAGCGCCTTGACTTCTTAAGGAAAAGCAAATGAGGAGTGGAAGGTTATTGAGAAGAAGCGCACTGAAACCATCTTCTGCTGGTCCAACGCAGCAACTGAGTCTGGAGCTGGAGGGAGAAGAGAAGGGGAGGGAAGGGGAGGGAAGGGGAGAGGCGAGTTGCAGGCAGTGCTGAGGAACCCAACACGGGATCAGTGAGTCAAGTTGGAAAGGGTCCTGGTGACAAGGGGTCACCAACACTTCTTTCCTCTCCCCTTCCCTGGGAGGGCCTTGTCCCCCCCACCCACCCACCCAAGGGTAGGGACAGGGGACAAGTTGGTGTGCTTGCTTGGGCAACATCAAAAAAGAAGAAAAGAGAAAATTCTGCATCGTGGCTCTGGTGGGTGTGAGAGAAAGCACTGGAAAGTGTCCACACGCATCCTTTCCGGGGCCTCTGCTCTTTCTTATCTGAAGGATCTTCATAAACAAATGCCTGCCTAAACTGTTTTTTAAGAACAGTGAAAAACATGTAATGTATGTCCCCAGACAAGGTTTCCTGGTGAAGAATAGGGAAAGCACAATACACAGAGGTGTTTTTTTGTTTGTTTGTTTGTTTGTTTGTTTAAGATTTTATTTATTTATCTGACAGAGAGAGAGATCACAAGTAGGCAGAGAGAGAGGGGGAAGCAGGCTCCCCGTTGAGCAGAGAGCCCGATGCAGGGCTCAATCCCAGGACCCTGAGATCAGGACCTGAGCTGATGTCAGAGGCTTTAACCCACTGAGCCACCCAGGCGCCCAATACACAGAGTTTTGAGGTAGAAGCCGAATGATAGGTATTGAGTACCTCATAATCCCTATCATGGATGTCAGCTTTCTCACGCTACCTTGGCTACAATCTGGGTGTTCACACGCTCTATCACCTAACCAAGAAGCGAGGGGCACCATACTATCAACTCGAATGCCAGTCCCGTGGCTACAGTCTTGGGAACCCGCCAGAGACTGGGTCCACTCGTGGAGGTTTTACTTTACGGTAGCCATCAGTGATCCCCAAACAGGAAGGAGAGCCAGAAGTCAGGAATGATGGGGCATCTTCATAAATTGGGTTCTGTGGCTCAGACCTCATAAAGCTCACTTCCTTTTGTCCTCCTGACGGACAGATCACCCAGGACAGCAGAGAGCCCAAAGGGCAGCAAGTGGCTTTCACAAAAGAGGGAACCCCGCTTATGGAGGCCTTGCTTCCTGTAACCTGGGCCTCCCCTGAACAGCGGGAAAGTGTTGACTTTCATCTCTAAATTCCATCTTTGGGAATTTCCTTGATTTCTGGAAATTTCCAGATTTCCTTGGATTCCTAAAATTTTACTTAAAGACTTAAGAACAGACTAGACTGTGTCTTGTGCCTCATGACCACATGCTCAGGATGATCAGCAGTCCCGGGGATGGTTAGAGCTCCACTCTTGCCCCAAAGAGTTCACAGTAGGCAAGGCACCATCTAGCCCTGGAGACAAATCCATAGCCCCAGACACTGGTGTGTTTCTTGAAGAGAGACAATCTATTCTAAATTCTTCCAGGCTTTCTTTCTAATGGAGGAATGTTTTGTGCCCCAGGGTAGCAACTCAAATGCTAATTCTTTTCACATCCCTAGAAGTGTTGATTTCCCCTGTGGGTCTTGTGCTCCTGGGTTCTAGGGAAACAAAATGCTTCCTGTGAATTTTCTGGAGTGGTAGTGAATCAAGTCCAGGAAGGAGGCCTGTGTTTGGGCAGGCAGGCAGATAGAGGCAGGAAATAGAGTGTATATCAGGCCTGTGAGCCCTGCCCTTGGAGACCTGCCTCCTTCAAGAGGTGACCTAGGACGTGCCACTTGAGCCAGGTGGGATTCAGAGCTTCTAAGTCATGCGCAGTGCCCAGCACTGAGGCACGCTTTGCAAGAGGCACCAAGCAGAATGAATGTTTTCTGTCCCTGAGATACATACACCCCTACCCTCCTTATCTTCTTGGGCCTGGAGAAGATTGCATTGGGTTTTTCAGAAAGTAGCATTTAGAAATGCAAGAATTTTCATTTTATCTTTTCTCTCTGAGACACTGGCCCGAGGCCTCCTAAGAAGCTCATTGGAAGGAAAGAAAGAGGGGTGACTAGAGCTCTGTCTTTGCTTTATCTCATAAATTGGTGTTTTGTATAGGATTATATTTGAACTCAAGTTTCATTTCAAAAAAAAAAAAAAAACCTCCAAAGCATTGCAAATTGTTTCTCTATTCTATAGAATAAAATTAATGTTTAATCCCTCCTATATGCCAGGCGGGACTATAAACTATGTAGTTCTCTTACGGTGTCTATGGGCTCGGGATGTAAGAACGTGAATAAATCCAGATTATCACAGTCTCAGGAGGATATGGGGAAGACCTTACTTTAAGTTCTCACAATCTGGAGCCTTCCACACTCACTGAGAGGTGATAAGCAAATACCGAGAGCATTGTGTTTTATGGTCTAGGAAGTGACCTTGAGTCTCTGCTACATAATATTGGGTTTCATGAAGTTCCCAGGATGCACCCGAGGCAGCAGAAACAGCGGGATGCTGTTTCGGTGTCTTGCTTCACCAGACAAGACCCAGTCGTTTTTGCCTTATTTAGAAATAGACTTGTTTTATTATGACACGGACCGTTTGTTAGCACAGAGAGAGACACAGAGGCTCACAATGTTTGAGTCCCTTATCTCGCATTGTTTATGTTCTTAAAATAATTTAATTAGCTTAATAAACAAAAGCATTTTCAATTCATAAACAAAGAGAACTCAGAAAAAACAAATGTTCCAAACGGCAAAAAGAAAAGTCAAATCATTCTAAGACCTTCTCTTACTCCCTGGTTTGCATATTCCTGCAAGCCTCATCTCTGACAGCTAGTAGGACTTGGAAGACTGGTGTTTAATTTCTCATTTTGGTAGGTCATGGAAGCCTTCTAGAAGGATCCATATTTAAACTGACTCTGAATGGCACGTCTGTGTCTCCTTTCTTAAATGACTCCCTGAGAAGTTAAAATGGAAAGAAGTGGCAAATATAAAGTTAATAATTTATAAAGCTCTTTTACATACAAGCAAGTGGAGGGGCGCCTGGGTGGCTCAGTGGGTTAAAGCCTCTGCCTTCCACTCAGGTCATGATCTCAGGGTCCTGGGATTGAGCCCCTCATTGGGCTCTCTGCTCAGTGCGGAGTCTGCTTCCCTCTCTCTCTGCCTTCCTCTCTGCCTACTTGTGATCTCTCTCCTCTCTGTCAAATGAATAAATAGAATCTTTAAACAAACAAATTAATTAATTAATTAAAGCAAGTGGAATTTAAAACTCTAAGACTAAAGGAAGATTTCTGGGACACCTGGGTGGCTCAGTTGGTTAAGCAGCTGCCTTCGGCTCAGGTCATGATTCCAGAGTCCTGGGATCGAGTCCCATATTGGGCTCAGTGCTCAGTAGGGAGTCTGCTTCTCCCTCTGCCTCTGCCTGCCACTCTGCCTGCTTGTACTCTCTCTCTTTCTCTGACAAATAAAAAAAAAAAATTAAAATCCTCTAAAAAAAAAAATAAAGGAAGATTTCTGAAAGAGCAAAAGGAATGAAGGAGTTCTGGAACTCTGAGTTTACATTATCAGCACAAGCTGACTATATCATTTTAATCTTTGATTAAAGATTGTCTTTGATTAAAGTCAGAGACTTATTTTTTTTTAAGATTTTATTTATTTATTTGACAGAGAGAGAGAGATCACAAGTAGGAAGAGATGCAGGCAGAGAGAGAGGGGGAAGCAGGCTCCCTGCTGAGCAGAGAGCCCGATGTGGGGTTTGATCCCAGGACCCTGAGATCATGACCTGAGCCGAAGGCAGGTGCCCCTGATTGTATCTTATTAATATTTCTGACTTTTTAATTATTTTAACGTCTTTAACCCATAAATAGCTAGGGATGATCTCAAAATATATTCATTATCTTTAATATATGGAGTGTACATGTATTTCATAAATGTAATTTATGAGTTATGGGTATAAATGTAAGTCAGTGGAATATATATTAAGGACAAAAGTGGTATCTATAAGTAGTTATGTATTTTTCATAATTGATATTAGCTAACTTGGTTTAAGCATTAATTACACGCTAGTCACATACACAAGACCTTCACATAGATTATCTCTTTATCCTCCATGAACACAGGAGGTGGATACAACTGGTCCTTCCACTTCAAACATGAAGAAACAGAGATTAGGAGTTTGCCCAATGAACTAGCTGGAAAATAGTTGAGCTAGCCTTAAAGTCCAGCTTTTCGGACTCTAAAGGCTCATGACTGACGCTGTGTTCTCCTGTGAGGAAGTTAAGAGCTATTATGGAGAGCCGATGGTTGTAGTGTTGCAGTTGTTGGAGTTGTTGCAATGGCTTTTAGCAAAGCCAGATGATTTGCCATTGTTTCTGATGTATCTTGACTTTTTGCCCAGTGAACCCCCTGCCCATATCAGTCATAGTTCCCTCACATAAGCAGAATCACCAGGAAGTACCAAATGCATGTACATATGCACATGCACACGTATGCATAGGTATAGGTATAGACACAGACAGGTATCTTTCTTACAGGATTTTTACATCACAAAATTGTGGGAGCTCATCGGTCTCCATGAGGCTTTTGTTCACAGGTTAGGCAGTGGAAAAGCAAGGACTAGTGGGAACCCATGAGGACAGACAGAAGCTCATATCAATTCTTGCTGCCTTTGACTTTGCTGGTGTTGATGTCTGGTAGGACAGGCTGGTGCCCTTCATCGCAGAGTAGGCCCAGGAGTCAGAGAAGCCAAAGGAGACTGCGAGAGAAGGAGGAACAGCTTCAGACCTGGCTGCTGGCCCACGCCAACAAGATGAGCCCGCAGACAACAGCAATGTGTGAGCTATCTCCTGGCTGTTCTCCCACAGGGTCTCCCCTGGGGTCCATCCTAACCCAAAACAGACAGGGGAAGGAATTCTGGGAATTGTAGTTCAGTCCAGACAAGTGGACACATTACAAAGCCACCATGCACACACATTCCCTGCTTCCTGTTTTCTGGCATTAAAGGAGCTTCAACCTTCTATGTAGAAGCAGGTAATCTTCTATGGAAAAAACTCAGCTCTGCCACACGGTAAGCATACTCTTATGCCAACAGATGCCTAGAGCACCTCCTTTACACGGGCGCCGTGTGCCAAAGGTGCCAAGGTGAGTGGAATCTGGTTCCCACCTTTGAGAAGCTAACTGTCTGGGACTATGTGGGGAAAGACAAACAAAACAGGTAATATCATACAAGTATTAAGATAAGGGAGTGCACCCAGGGTGTAATAGGAGCCCACAAACGTGGCTCATTCTACGCAGGCAAGCTTCTCTAGAGAATGTGGTACCTAAATAGTCTTAAAGTTGAAGTAGGAGTTGACTAAGTGAAGAAGTGTGAGTAAACATCTTAAGGTGGACTGGGCAGAGAATTAAAGTTTATGACACAGGGGGATGGAGAAATTTACGAACACTCATTGAGGGAGGCTGGGAGTGGAAAGAAAAGACACTGAAGAAGTAGGTGTTGCAAACCGTGGAATGCCTATGCATGTTATTCTAGGGAGTTTGCACTTTGTCTTCTAGAAACTGAGGAGCAATGAAAGAGTTAAACACACAAAAATGATGTGGTTATTGAGGTAAATAATCTCCACAGCAGCCATTTTAGCAGCCTCTCTTCTTTGCACAAGTGTGGTGCTCATCACTTTAAAAGGTGGCATCTAATCTCCCTCCCCATGAACCTTGGGCTGGCCAAAGCAATGGCTTTACTAAAAGAAGGTAACAGAAGCAACATGCCAAGAGTAAGTCTTAAGAAGTCTTACAGCTTCTGCCTAATCTCTGGGAACATTGTCATGTCACTTTTGGGACATGACAACTCTTCTTGGAAGCAAACCCACACCTCAGAGGCCCAGACCAGAGGCACCTGGGAGGCTCAGTTGGTTAAGCGACTGCCTTCAGCTCAGGTTATGATCCCGGGGTCCTGGGATCGAGCCCCATGTCTGGCTCCCTGATCATCGGGGAGTCTGCTTCTCCCTCTCTGTTTGCTCCTCTCCCTGCTTGTGCTCTCTCTGTCTCTCTCTCTCTCTAAATAAATAAATAAATAGATAAATAAATAAAATCTTGAAAAAGAAGAAGGAGAAGAAGAAGAAGGAGGAGATGAAGAAGAAGAAGAAGAAGAAGAAGAAGAAGAAGAAGAAGAAGAAGAAGAAGAAGAAGCAGAAGCAGCAGCAGCAGCAGCAGCCCAAACCATAGGGAGATGTAACATGTAGGTGCTCCACTCAATCACCTTTACTGAGTTTCCAATGAAAGACTATTATGTGGGTTGTCATCATCAATGACCTGGCCAGCCAGGTTAGACCTTTAGAGGACTCCAGTCCCAGCAACCATCTAAATGAGAGACCCCAGAAGAGAACTGCTCCCATTAACTCACAGAATTTGAGAGATAATAAATTTTATTTTAGATTTGTAATGCTTTATGCTTGTTACCTAGATAACAAGAACTATCATTTTTATATTTTGGAGGAGGAGGAACTATTGGAATACAGCTTATTGACCTAAAAGATAAAATGGAAGTAGGGAGACCTGGTAGGAATCCATTGCCATAGTCAAAGGGAAAGATGAGAGCCTGGATCTGAGACTACCAGCTGGAGCAAAGAAGAAAAGCAGTATTCTAGAAACAGGAAGCAAACTTAACAGACTTCACGATAAATGATGAGCAAAGGAGAGAGGAAGAGTCAAGAGCGACCTATGCGTCTCTTGCACAGTGGGTGGAGGCTGGCTATCCCTGTTCCAAAGACTTAGAACACTGAAGGATGATCAGGTGTGGTGGAGAGAAGACTATGATGAGGAGAGATAGACACAGGTGAATTAGATAAAGGTTACGATGGTCACCCAGACTGACACGTCTTCTCAGAAGGAAGCCTGACATTTCTCAGGGTCCACATTTCCACAATGGATTTTAATGTGGGTTTTTAATGAGAATATATGATATTTAATGTAATAATTATTTCCAAGTACCTGGCCTAAAACTTAGTAAAGGGCTAAATAAAAATGGCAGTTGGTTGTTATTAATATTATCATCATCATAATTCATGTTGAAGGGGTGGGCTGCGGAGATAACCATGAAGGAGACCAAGAGCTGTTAGAGAGGTGGGAAGAAGAAAAGAGAAACATCAGAGAAACACAAGAATTGAGGGTTTTGAGAAAGAATGAGCACCGCGGGCTAAGATGTCCTCATTGGAATTGGCCATGTTCAGGTTGCTGCGGACCCTGATGGGGGGGTTTTTAATGATGCAGTAGGTTTAGGAAAGCTGGAAAGTGGGATATGAAAACTCACAGATTGTTCTTTTAAGAAACTTGGCAGGATATAAAGAAACAAAGAAATCCTGCCATTTGCAACAACATGGATGGGACCTTGAAGGCTTCTGCTAAGTGAAATAGGTCAGACAGAGAAAGACAAATACCGTATGATCTCACTTATGTGTGGAATCAAAAAACAAAACAAAACAAAAAACCAAGCTCATAGAAAAAGGGATTTGATTTGTTATCACCAGAGGTAGGGGTGGGGAGAAGAGAACTAAAGGAAGTTGGTCAAAAGGTACAAGACAAATAAGTACAAGGGATGTAATACATAATGTGATGATTATAGTTAATAACACTGTATGATATACAGGGAAGTTACTAAGGGAGTAAATCCCCAGAGTTCTCCTTACAAAGAAAAAAAGTTTTCTTTCCTTTTTCTCTTTTTGTTGTATCTATATGAGATGATGGGTGTCAACTGAACCTATAGTGGCGATCATTTTATAACCTATGTAAATCAAACCATTATGCTGTATACCTTCAACTTATGCAGTGATGTAAGATAGTCATATCTTGATAACACTGGAAAAGAAATAAAAATCATTTCCAACGAATAAACTAATTTTGGCCAGAAAGAAAACAAGGAGTGAGGGTAGCCCGAGCAGAATAGCAAGGTGAAGAAAGTTTTTGCTTGATTGCTGTTCTTCTTTGCCTCTGTTGTTTATATACTGGGTTTTTTGTTTGTTAAAAAGGAAGAGATGTGGGGGAAAGTGAAAAGAACCTAGATGCAGGGAAAAACAAAGGGCTTCAAGATCCTTGACTGAGAACATAATTAAGTCCTGCAGGGGGAGACCTAGAGCATGGACAGGCAAGGAAGTGTCCAGGACTCTGCGCTGGCTCAAGGATGGGTCCCTTTCCTTGACTAACAGCCTTGTGGGAGCATAATTTAGGAGCAGGATTTTAGAAGAGGCAGAATAATGTGAAATTTGAAGACTTAGTGGGAGAGGACTTTGCATATTATGAGGTGGTTAGGCAAGTATTTCCTTCTTATGGGCTTAACCAGCTGCTTCTGAGCATTGATATTTTCCCTCTGGAGTAAACACGGGGACTGATCCAAGAATCACTACCTAATAGCCATTTATGGGGCTAGCATGGTTTACAAAGGCTGGAAAGCCTTCATCTCACCCAGGTCGGAGACAAGTGGAGCTGGAGTTAGGAGACCCTGAGTCCCTTGCTGGACAGAGAGGTAGGATCAGAAAGTGTCCCTGACCATGATCCAAACTGAGTGACTCAGACTCAGGGAAATGACCTGCAAGGGTTTTCAGGGACCAGTGAAGTGGGGCGGGTAAAAAGAAGATTCTTCAAAGATCTCAAAGATCTCCACAACTGGATAAAATAATGTTCTAGATTAGGTTCTAGTCCAGATAGAATGAGCACATTCCATTCTGTTCCTCCCACCAATGACATCAAAAAGCTCTGGACAAAATCGATAAAGCAACTGACAGAAGACCAAGAAGTTACAGAAAAGAAGATAGACTGGCAAGGGTCCCCAGGCTCAAGAACCTATCCAGCAGTGAGTCCCTGGGTTTTATTTGTTCTTTGCTTTGTTTTGTTAAACTTTTCACTTCTTATATATGGCAGCATGAGCTCTGGCAAGGACCACCTGGAAACACCATGGGTATAGAATTTTAAAAGCCTAAGAAAAGTCTTCTTTCTATAGCCAAAGAACCAAAAATTTCAGCAGGGCAAAAATGTATTGACCATATCTGCATATTGCCCTTCCGTAGTCACATGACAAACAAACAACAAAGGTTTGCCCCTTCCCCTCCTTACCAGGTGCGACGCGAAAGAGACATTCCACCTCCTGCAACAAGGGGGTGATATCCCTCCCCTCCGAACTAGAACACAGTGGGGAAGGTTATATGGAGGAGAGAACTAGAGAGGGTGAGTTTTTAAATCTATGTATGAAATCCAGGTCAGAAGTGTCAGTGACCTTTACATAAAACAGACAAGGAACAACACAACAGTGGTTGAAAAGGACAGAAAAACTGAATTAGTGATCTGAAACACCACCCAGCTCAGACTGACCTTGGAGTTTAACGCAGGGCGAGTAAGCCCTAACACACGGCCAAGGCTTTGACACCGACATCTGAACCACAGCCCACAGAGTGGAAAAGGACAAGCATTCTCAACCTAAGCAAGTTGACTGCTTACTAAAATAGAAGATTTCAGTAAGATTCAGAGTCACCCAGTCCTCAGAATGTCTAGGACCCAGTCCAAAAATCTCATCACACGCAGAGCCCTAAAAATCTCACCTTAGAAAAGGCAGTTGACAGACATCAGCATTGAAATAACACAGATATAGACATTACCCGATGACAAATGGTAAGCAGCCATTATACAAATGTTTTCATTTTCAAGTAATTATAAATCCTTGAAACAAATGAAAAGATAGAAAGTTACAGGAAACAAATAGAAACTGTGATGGAGAAATACTGAGAGTTCTAAAGATGAAAAAACAGAGTAACCAACATTTTGTTTTAAATCACTGGATGGATTTGCAACAACATGAATGGAGCTAGAGAGTATCATGCTAAGCGAAAAGAGTTTATGGTTTATGAAATCTAGAACAATTTGGCCACATCTCTAAAAACCACATGTCATTCGATCCTGTAATTGTACTTTTGGAAATCTACTATATAGAAAACCTGCATACAGGCGACATGGCAATGTTATTCTTTGCTATACTGCATGGTCATTAAAGACCAGAAATAATTTAAGGTCCATCCACAGGCTACTGGTTGAATTACATGCAATGAGAGGTTATAAAATGGTTAAAAAAAAAAAATCAGGGGAGGGGATGAAAACTCTCTATATCTTACTACCGGTAAGTAAATAAAAGGAGAGCAATAATCTATATTCATGTGCACGCATTCGCATAAAGGAACTCTGAAAGGACAGTTAAGGGGAAGGGGCTGCCCAGGGGAGGGAGCAGGGCTGGAAAGATGAAAAACAATCTTACTAGATGTCTACTAATATGTTCTGTCTATTGAGCCATGTGAATGCCCTGCCTATCTGGAAAAAACTAAAGACAATTAAACACACACACACACACACACACACACACACACACACACACACTCACCCCAGAAATAGTCCTAATGTCCAATCCCAGGGCTGTAACACAGAGGCCCCTTTATGTCTGTAAACCTATCCAGCATTTCCATGAACTTGGCTTCAGTGTTAGCAGGGATACTGTTTCCTTTCGGGCTGTGTCAGTAACATGCCTTCCATCGTCCTGAAGGGGAAGCAGAGCCCTGGGATCACCACCACACTGGGGAGGATGAAAGCATTTTGCTTCCGAACCCTTTTTCTCCATGGCCCCGGCCACTGGGGTCTCGAACTTGCCTCCTCCCCACTCCCAGCCCCTCCCTGCTTTCTGCCCATCACAAAGTGTCCCCCCGTGGGTTTTGAAAAGATTTTCTCTTGACAATACCATAAGGCTGATGATAACCATGTCACCGGTTCCCGGCTCCCCGGTTCCGTGTTCAGGGTTTCTGAGGGAAGCCAGGCAGAGCGAGCAAGCTCTTCCCTTTCCTTCCCACCTCCCAGGCACCATGAGCAAAACCTCACAGCAGCGGGCTCTTGAGCACCTGCCACACGGAAGGACTTGCTTCCCTGGCTCAGGAGTTTTATTTTGGTTTTGGTCAGGGCCCCTCCGCCTCCCCAAGGGCAGAGTTTGAGGATGGGGGGTCTCTCCTTAGACTCTCTCTAACGCTTAGCAAAAACTGCTAAGGCCATCACTTTCCATAACGGGATCAAGTTGCTTTTCTGAAATCGCGGGAGTCACTTTTTCTTCCTGTTCACGCTGAGCCGGCTTTCCCACGGGGACACATGTGGGCCCCGGGCACAGCTGCTCCCGGCTGTAACTTGGGCTGACACACGCAGACAGCTGTTGAAGGAGCCCGTCTCTTTCCCTCTTTGTTCCCTTGAGCTCTTGGTTTAGCTCAGCTTTTGAATCCTGGCGACACCCCTTCGTTGGCAAAGCAGAGCCCCCAGAATGCTCATGCAGGGCCGTCTCCGGGCATTTAAAGCAAAATCAATCTCACTTGTCCTCTGTTCCCTCAGTGATCTCAAATCATATTTGAAGTTTTTTGGTCTTTTGGAGTCCTGCCAACGACTCGAGGCATGTAGTGAAGTTCTATATCAAGACACAACTGCACTCAGGACTTTTGAAAAGTGATTCTCACTTAGGAATAATATACAATATGAATTTAATAATCTTTCTTTTCTTTCTTTCTTTCTTTCTTTCTTTCTTTCTTTCTTTCTTTCTTTCTTTCTTTCTTTCTTTCTTTCTTTCTTTTTCAAGGAAATGAGTGGAATACTTAGAGTAGCAAAAAGAAATCTCTGGCTATGGATGTGATTAATCAATCGTTTTTTTTTTAAGTTTATAAATTATTATTAATGATGAATTTTGAAAGGAACAAAATGTAAGAGTTCTTGGATGTTTGCTTGTGATGTTGACTACATAAATGTTTTGAAGAACTCTCTCTCCATCACTTGTTCACTTGGAAAATGGAGAAAAAAGTTCTTACTATATTGAAGGTAATGGGTGAAATGTGGTCTTTAAGAAAGAACAAAAACTTCATCGTCTGTTTTCCTCATTCTGACCACAATTACATAACTAATTATCAAGTTAGATGCATTCCCCCTTTCGCAGTCAATAAGTGACTCTCACACTTTTAAAAATTTATCTTAAATTATACAATCATTATATTGATACATTCTTATAAAACATTTATAAAATAGAGAACAGCCCGCAGTCCTATTTAACCGACTTCTCTGTAAAATTATGTACCATATAGCCTTCTAGACTTTTTTCTGTGCATATATATACACAAAAATTTATATTATATACAACTATAAAAAATTGTTGAGGTATGTAGTTTAATTTTATGATTATCTTTTAGATACATGGGATTATATTATACCTATAAATCCACAATTTGATTTTTAACTTAACGTCTTGGTGATTTTTCCACATCGATACATGTAAATTTACCTCACTCTTTGGAACTACTGTGAAGTATTCCATTGTGTTGATCTGATGAGGGAACAGGAGGCAAGCTGAGGACAGAACACAAGCTGACACCCTCCAACCTACCCCCACTCCCTACTCCTGGTGGGGCAGGTGTAACACTCTTCCAGGAAGCTCACAACTATGTTAATGTTCATACCTTGCTAGTGGGGAAAAACAATCTTAACCTGACAACAGCAAGGCCTCAAGGCCTCGGTATTGCAGATCTTCTTTAGCATGTGAAAATTCTATTGAAATCTCCCTTTTCCTTACCTCCCCCAACCCCACCGTAAATAACCTGCCACCCCTCACAACCCCCGAGCAGCAACTCTTCCTGCCCACAGCTCCTGTCCCTGAGCTTTAATAAACCACCATTTTGCACCAAAGCTGTCTCGAGAATTCTTTCCTGGTCATTGGCTTAGGACTCCACCCCAGTGAACCTCACTTAAGTTCTAAAACCTCATCATTTGGTGCCTGAATGTGGGGCCTTGAGTCTTTACATCTGGACTTCGAGCTTCGGTGCAAAATTGGTGAGTACTTTCTCTCCTCTTCCTTTACTCTCATTTCAGGGGCTTTTCAAGGAGTATGGTCTTATTGGAACACTATCACATCAATTGCTCAGACTGTAATCCTCTAGCCCGTGGCTACTCTAAGGGGAGGAGAAAGTCTACCTTTTGGCTGGAAGTCAGTACCCTGGTCGGAAAGGAAATAAGATCTAGAAACTCGATGCCCTCTCTTTATTCCTGTCCTTATACAAAGTCGTCTGTCTTGGGCACAGGACAGCCACCTAAGTCACCAGGACGGCTGCCAATCTTAAGACTCCCGTGTGAGCTTTCTTCCTAATTGATCTAATGTGATCCCCTCCACATCCCTGGTCTAGCCACTTCTGGCTGAGGGACTTCCATTCCAGCTGAAACCAGTACCCGATTGAATTAAAACCCAGCCTGTGATCGTTTCCTAGGGAAGTTGACTGTAAGGACCACATGTGTTGGAATGTCACTTAGACCACGATGGCTTTCAGTCTTTGCTGTTTCTTGTCATTGTCCTCTACCAACAACTTAAAGCTACAAAATTGGGTAATCTCCCCTTGTAAAACTTTTCTAGTATTTTCATTCATTCATTTAAAATGGCAGGCCAGTACGCAACCTTCAGGACATACAGTGGCACGGCACAGTATTTCAGTCCATTTATCAGGCACCCATCTGTAGCCTAGGATGTGATGAGGAAGGGGAGGGACACCAGCACCCCTCCAGGGCCTTTATTGTCAGGAATGCCTTCATGGGAAGGCAGGATTGTGCTCAATAGTGATGTCTTATTTGAGGGACACCTCTGGTCACTTTTGACACACAGGAATCTCTGACATCCTGCGTGGGACACCACCCAGGAATCAGGGGGGATTTGGTAATGGACCTTCTTTACTTTTTTGGGAGCATGGCCTCAGTAGGCTTCTTCAGTTCCCAAGGATTCTATCTTGGGGATGCCTTTTAACCCACTGGAAACAATTCAGATTGCAAAACTCAGGAAAGGACTGAGCTCCTGTAATACTGCATGGCCTCAGTGTGATATGAGTTAGATCTCCTCTGCAGGAAACAGCATATGGACCTAGGGTACCTTCATTGCTCATATGTAGGCTTTCATTGCTCTACACCAAGACCCCGACCTAAGGGCCTCTTGCAGAATGTGTTTGCCCTAATATGTCTGGCTAGTAAAGCCCCTCCTGACATATACTGGATGATAAATTATCTAAATAAGTCTCCCCCTGGTAAATCTAGGTTGCTGAAGGATACACAGGCCATCCCTAGCAAAGGGGACTCTGACTCTCACTGTTCCTCCTGAAAGATGTGGGGGCTTCTCTTTTACTTCTTTCCCAGGTTAATGGCTATAACTGGAGCCAACTGTGGTTAGTCTTCCTCAGGAGGGGGACTTTAAGGAATATTCCCAAGCAGCTGCCAAAACTCCCTTTGTTTCGGGGAAATTCCCTGCCTTCTCTGGCCCCACCTGGACTGCCTAACCTCTCCCCCTTGTTGTCGGGAAAGCATGGCATCTTCATCTCTTAGAACTGATGAGCTCTAAAGCCAGGAACCTTTTCTCTGCCTTCTGGCAGCACCTGGTCTCTTCTCCTTCTCCTGTTTCTCCTGTTTCTGCACCAACTTGGATGCAGCCTGCATAACTGCATTGGATGGAGGATGGCCTGTAGACCATCCTCCGTGCCTCCTGCAAGATGGCTCCTCCTCTCTTCACTGTCAAGTTAAGTTTGTTGGCTTAATTACAATAGATGTGTCTTTAAAGTTATTATCAGCACTAAATATAAAACTTATTCTATCAAGGTTTGCTGAAGTGAAGGTCAAATGAAATAAGCTCCTTATTATCTCTTGGAATTTGTTAACAAAAAGATGACTAAACTGATTAATTGTCTCAAAGTTTTCATGTAATCGTTAAGATAGCTTTCAAAGTTTTTGGTAACCTGAAACTTTGAAGTTTTGCTTGGATGGTAAATGGAATTAAATCTGTTGGACATGTAGGTCTTCTCCAAATGGGATAAGGTACTAAGTCATTAATTACTGACATAGGTTTGTGCTTTTGACTTCTTATTGCAAAGAAACTAAGGATATTTAAATTTGTTGGTGGGGCGCGTGGGTGGCTTAGTGGGTTAAAGCTTCTGCCTTTGGCTCAGGTCATGATCTCAGGGTCCTGGGATCGAGCCCCACATTGGGCAAAAAAAAAAAAAAATCTGTTGGTAAACATGTTTTGTGCTTAACTGATTCACAAATTTGCCATCTAAAGAATTCTGGTGTAATAGTTCACAATTCACACAGTTCACAAAACAGTTACTCCTTAGTCTTCACTGGAGATTAAGGTTTCTAAAGAGTGAAAAATTCTGCTAACTGTAACTAAGACTGATGGAAAGAAGGGAAACAACTCTATGTGGAAAAGTAGGAGATGTGTAAGACATAAAGAATGGGAATGCATTTGTTGAAGATACAAGAATAATTTTGTTCTAAATGAGATGGTTGTTTGGAAAGAAATGGCTTGGGACAAAATCTGAATGCAGAGGAAAGTTGTAGAAGGTTTGTGAAGGGAAATCGTTGCAAATGAATTTTTGGTGTGGTCAGAAGGGACTAAGATTGAAATGAATGAATTTTAATGACACTGGTATAACATTGAAAGTAGGCTTTCTCTCTGTTCAAAAAGATAAAGTATTCTCAGTTGTTGGTGTGCTCTTAATAAGAAAATGCAAATAGTTGTTTTCTCTCTCACCTGCCTAGAAAAACCAACTTCTGTGTCTTGCCTTTCTATTATCAGGTCTTTAATGCCCCTAATCCTATTTAGGCATGTGCTTTAAAACTTCCTAAGGTTTTAAAAAACTTCCCCAATATTTAAAATCATGAACAAAGTCTTGTTGACTAATTAGGCTTGCTTGCTTGCTTGGTAAGTTATCTCTGATTGTGGCTATTGAAGTGTTACGTGTCACAGAATAACTGAGTTTCCTTGTCTAATTGTATCATAGTGAACTACTATCAGATCCATTTCTGAGTTTTATGTAGTTTATAAATGTTATTGTCTTGCAAAATGAGTTTCATCTTCAAGGAGGTTCTTATAAAGGACTTTTAGGACAAATACAAATATTCATATATTAAATCCTAAAACTGAAATGGGTAAGAATTTCCAGAACTAACTAAAGCTGCATTCATTCTAAACCAGAATTAGTAAGATTAGATTAAATGAACTAAAAGATTATGGTGTTAGGACTCTTGTTTGAAACATTGCTGATTCTCTAATGTTTGATCCTCCAGACTAAAGAAACTTTTTCTTAAGATATCTATGACTTATAGAAATGTAAAAATAATTGTTTGTAAACAAATCAAAGCATTAAACTTTTCTCTCTACCTGAACCCTCAAATTCAAAAGGTCTCAGTAAGTACTTTTTCTTCCATGATAATCCCAGTCATTTGTACAAGTTCAATAAGAAACTGTTCTCCTTGTAATAGGACACCATTGGAAACATGGGTTATTTTACTAAGGCTTTGACTGGAATGTCATATTTAAGAAAGACATGCATGGACTCAGATATGACCAGATAGCTTGAAGGAATTGAGGTTGACTTTATGAAACCTGGAGCCATAGAGCTCCTTGGAACTGTTGGCCGGATAACTGGTTTACAGAGTTTCCAGCAGCCTCACCAGGTGAGTCAAGAATGTCACTTCCTGGCAGGTGCAGGAAACTCAAGATACTTTGGGGACCTCAGGAAGAGTAATTCACCCAATCTCCAGGTATTGCAGGCATGTCTGATGGCAAGTACTTGGCTCGGCTTCTGGCCTGGAGAGGCTACTGAAAGTTCAACCTAGAGAATCCTTCTAAAAAGTTCTAGCAAAGCAGATTCTAAAAGATCTGTATGATCACTCACTATTCTTGCTGAGCTTACGTAAATGATTAGGCCAAGTTTGTTAAAACTGGACTTGTTTTTCAAATAAATCAGTCCTGATTTTTCTCTTTGGAAATGAGGGCTATTTTAGAGAGAAAAATTGTTTAAATAACTCACTTTGTGGAAGTTAAATTCTAGATTTGATTGTCTTTAAATGAGTGTCGTTTACCTAAGTTAGACAACTTGAGGTAAACTCAGAGAAGTTGCACAATAGCTCGTTTAGACGATCTTGCTTTTTAATCTGTGGGGATAATTACAGAACCCCATGAGCACATAATTATTTAAACAGCTGGAAAATGGGACTAATTCCCCAACAATTGCATAACTCAACTAGCACCTTGTACCCCACTCCACAGAGTTAGCTATGGACTTATGGAGATAATGGATGGTGCCACTTCCTTTATGATTGGATTGGATGATGCACTTAGGGATGCCCTTATCTCCTGAGACAAGTTTTCTCCCACTTGCCAGTGATCCTTTGTAATTAGGATATATTTAAGGCTGGACCATTCAAAGGGCTTCTTAATGGTTTCACCCCTTAGTCATATTTATCCTAAAAGCCACCTCTATTGAGTTACAATTGCAAACAAAGGCTTTAGCTAAGCATACAAGAGTGCTCCTGGTAAAAGGAGCCTCAAATCTCACTATGGGACAGTTGATGTCCCATATGACTGTAGTGACTTCACATCAGGTCCAAAATGTCTTAGAGACCAAAGGCCACCAGTAGATGACAAGAGGCTGACTTATTAAATACGAGGCTATGCTTATAGACATTCCTAAAATAATATTTAATGTCTGTCAGGCTTTAAACGCAGCTACCTTTAATGTCTGGACCTGACCATTGGATTTCTCTATAGAGCATAATTTTTCAGAGGTTATTGATCTTGCTTATTCTAGTCAACCAGGTTTAAGATACCCCTACTGACAATATAAATAACAGTTGGTTTAAACATGTTCCCGAATAATAGTACTTGGGCTACTGACTGGTTTGCTACTGATTGGGTAAGGTGACCAGGCATCAGATGGCTAGCTCCAAATGTAACCCACTGATACGTGGAATTAAACTGTGGCCCTGGCTTCCTCCATGATGGATTGGTGGCTGCACCCCAGGTTTTGCCTGCATTCATGGACACATTACTAAAACCATCACAACTCCAACTAATCTCCCCTGTTTAAACAATGGTGGACATGGTTTGTATCACATTGGTACGACCATCTGGCATCCATCTTGTTCTAAGTCCGTGGTCAGCAGCCCTCAATGACCTGCAAAGTAGCATTTCCCTATTAAAATGCTATGGTAAGACTCTATGTTACAGATTATCACAAAATATTTCTGGGGTTCTGACATACTCAAGTTAAACAGTCCCTCCCTCTCCTTGAATGATAAAACTTCCGGACTGGAAAAGGATCTTTTTGTCGACTACCAAAAAACTCTTACTTGAGCTTCATTTTCTATTACACTAATTGTGTTTTGCTTATGATGTTTCCCATGTTTCCCATGTCTCTCCACCTGGTGTCAACTCCTTCGTTGCCATGACTTCCACAGATGATCCTTTCCACTTGGGAAGACCACTTGAGCTGTCTCCTGCTGCTGCTGCCTTTTGCAACTCCCCTAAACACTTCCCAACTGACCAATATAGACCCATACATAGGGACATCTCTACTCCCCTGTTCAGCAGGAAGACGTTACAGAAGATGAGACCTTCCACCTTCAACAGCCTTAAAGATGGAAGGGTCAAAATCGTTCAGGGGGGAATGGAGGAACAGAAAGCCAGCTGAGGACAAAGCAGAAGCTGACACCCTCCAACCTCCCCCCACTCCCTACTCCTGGGTGGGACTTGTGTAGCACTCTTCCAAGAAGCTCATAACTATGTTAATGTTAATACCTTGCTAGAAGGGGAAGACAATCTTAACCTGACCAGGGCAAGGCTACAGAGCATCCAGTAGGTCCTCTTTAGCATATGAAAGATCTACTGAAACCTCCTTTTTTCCTTACCTCCCCCAACCCCGTAGTATATAATCAGCCACCCCTCACAACCGCAGTGCAGCGGCTCTTTCTGCCCACGGGTCCTGTCCCCATGCTTTAAATAAACCACCATTTTGCACCAAAGATTTCTCAAGAATTCTTTCCTGGTCATTGGCTCCGGACTCCACCCCACCGAACCTCACCTATATTCTAAAACTTCATCATTTCTGTGACGGTTTCTATTTTAAAAGCATTTTTAAACAACTCATTGTTTAAAATGTCACTTTCTAATAGGAGCAGATTATAGTTTTTCCCCCAAAATATCCACTAAGTGGAATACTACTAATCATGGCTGTCATCATAGAAAAAGTCCATTTTTTTTAAAAGATTTTATTTATTTATTTGACAGAGAGAGAGATCACAAGTAGGCCGAGAGGCAGGCAGAGAGAGAGGGGGAAGCATGCGGGGCTCGATCCCAGGATCCTGAGATCAGGACCTGAGCCGAAGGCAGAGGCTTTAACCTACTGAGCCACCCAGGTGCCCTGAAAAAGTCCATTTTTAAAACATTGTTATGGTGAAGCAGTTGAGAGAACAGTGCAAAGAACTCTTGTATTCGCTTCGCATAGATTTCCCAACTATTATCATTTTACATGTTCGCTTTATCAGTCTCTGTATAAATATGGATACCTATTATTTTTCTTATGAGTTTGATCCAGTTGCTGATACGGTGCTTCTTTACATCTAAATACATCTAAACAGGGCGCCTGCCTGCCTCAGTCCTTAAGCATCTACCTTCTGCTCAGGTCATGATCCCAGGGTCCTGGGATCGAGCCCTGCATTGTGCTCCCTGGAAGGCAGGAAGCCTGCTTTCTCCTTCTCTCACTCCCCCTGCTTGTGTTCCCTTTCTCACTGGGTCTCTCTGTCAAATAAATAAGACCTTTAAAAAAAAAATCTAAATACTTTATATCTAAATAATTCCGGTTAATACTCCCTATGAACTGTGATATTCTTTTACAAAATTAGAGGGCACTGATCAAACCAGGAGCTCAACACTGATAGGACACTATTATCTAATCTACAAGCTTTATTCAAATATCACCAATTATTCTAATGTCATTTTGAGGAAAAAAAAATCTCACTGAGGGTCAATCTGGAATCAAATGTGGCAAGGATTTACTTGGCATCCCTCTTCTGTCTCTTAATCTGTGGCAGTTTCTTAGTCTCCATTTCTCCCAATGACTGATATTTTTTAAAAAGTCAAGCAGTTTGGATTTGTTTTCTTGTGATTAGAATCAGGTTATACATTGCTTTTCTTTTTTCTTTGCACAGAAGTGATTCTCTATCCTTTTTAATGCATCTTATCAAGAAGTATCCGATGTTATTTGTTCTCTGTATTTATGAGTTTGTTTCTGCTTTCTGTTTGCTTGTTTGTTCACTTGTTTTGTTTTTTTTATTAGATTCCACGTATAAGTGAAATCATATGGTGTTTGTCTTTCTCTGTCTGACTAATTTTACTTAGCATAATACCCTCTAGGTCCAGCCATGTTGCTGCATGAAAAGCCTATTCAAAAGGGGGGAAAGATCCGCAAGAGATTCAGGAAAAGCGTGATTATGTGGGAAATGACATCCAGAATAAGAGATTTGAATGAGCAGATGAAATCGAGACATGAGGAGTGGGGGAGGGAATGGCAGCTTAGACATGGCTTTAGCTAAGTTTTTAATAGGGACACTAGGGAATTGGTTGGTTTTGGATAAGCTATTTTTGTTAATAACAAAACAGCACTAAGTCCCTTTTTGAAAATTAAATGTATGGTATGTATGTCTTAATGCTTTCTCTATATCATCTCACTTAATTCATCTACCTTGTGAGGTAGATATTTAATCCCCATTTTACAGATGCAGAAAATGAGGCTCAGAGAGGAAAGAGATATGCCCAAGTAAAGCTAGGTGAGACTACCTCCAAAGCCCTCACTAGTAAACACTCTGCTTCTAGGCTTCAAGGGCCATGCCCTTGTTTTATACTGATAGTCAATGTATCAGTATATATCAATATACTGTATATATTAATATGCTGAGTATATATCAATATATCACTATATACTGATAGTCAATGAGCAATAGAATGAACCGCAACCAGCTGAGTTTTAAAAAGTTAAAAACAATTTTCTCTCCTATAAAAATGCACAATAATGACCAAAGGCTCTGAGATAGATTACTTGATTCTGGCATCAAACTAAAAGAAACTCATTCTTCCAGCTTGCAAAATGCATAAAGAGGCCAAAAACCAAAGGTTTCAACGCCGTTTAAATAAGCAAGTAAATCTTGTGGCAATATCATCCATGTGACTAGGTCTTAAATAAGCATGAGTTCATTATTTAAGAATAAATAACGAGTTATTATTTTTACAAGTATAAATCGGTCACAACCATCTTTTGTCAGCAGTCTAAAAATCTTGAGCCAAAAGCTTTATGTTACTAAAGATTAAATTCCTTCCCTAGTAGGCCAAGGATCAAAATATATTGTGTTTTTATTTGGATAGTCTGGGAGTATTGAATTTGTCCTTTTCTTATCATTAACATTCATCTCTCTGGATCATCCACTTCTCTTTGAACTTGGGAAACAGGAATTTGATAGCGTATGGTATTTAAATCAATTAAAACAAGAATCCAGACAGAACCAAGTAATTCTGGGAGTTAACGGTAATAACTCTTTCATCTCAATAAAGTTCAGTTCAATTGTTTATTTGGACAATGACCAGCATCAACACTAACTTTCCAGGGTGCATAAATGTGTTTTCCTACATTTCCTAATACTATGTTCTACTTTCCAAAGACCAGAAATGAACCAAAGGAATACAGGCATTGTTGGCAGAAGAAAAAGAAAGTTTTATTTTAGGAATTAGAAATTTGAACTCACTTTATAAAATGATCTCTAAATTTTCTCTTTGACTCAGCACAGATTGCACATAGTATGTGTTCAACAAACTTGTTTGACTTACGTTCTGGTCGTGGTTGTGAGTGATTGCAGTTGGGCATTAAATAAAACAAATTTTCCAGAGAGGGAATGATGTCGGCAGTGTCAATAATAAAGCCAAAAAGGAGTTCGTGAAGGTTCATTTGACCGTGACTTGGTCTAGTTTTGTGTGATCTGAAAAGTGCAAAAAAGCAAACAACAATAATGATAATCACTCATATTTCAACCCAGAATTATTCATCAGTATTAATGGTTAGGATAATTGCTAATTTTTTTTCCTATTTTGAAAGATCATTTTTGTTTTTAAGATTTTTTTTATTTATTTGACAGAGAGAAACACAGCGAGAGAGGGAACACGAGCAGAGGGAATGGTAGCGGGAGAAGCAGGCTTCCTGCAGAGCAGAGAGCCCGATGTGGGGCTCGATCCCAGGCCCCTGTGATCAGACCTGGGCCGAAGGCAGATGCTTAACGACTGAGCCACCCAGGCGCCCCTCGACAGATCATTTTAAAGATTGTACAAGTTATATGGTTATAGAATTTTCTTTTAAAGAAATAATTAGATCCTTTTTAATCAAGCTGAGGGTCTCTGGACCACCACCCCTGTCCCAGCCCCTCCCTGCTCACACACTTGATTTGTTTCTCTCCCTTTCTTTAATGCAGGATTTTTGGTCTTCTGCTCTCATTCCTTCTTTCCTTTCCTTCTTTCCTTCCTCCGCCTATAGTCTTCCAAGTCCGTTCATCGTCAGTGTTGTTACACTATGATGAGTTAGTGCAGCTCTGTAATAAAGTAAGGGCCTCCTATAAATCAGGAGGAACATCTCACTATGTACAGATAGAGACATAATAAAATGTATCCTTACAGTCTGTGGGAAACAAATTCTCCCTGGCTTGGGGCTTTCACAGATTTGATATATTGGATGGAATCCCCTTTACCATAATTGCCCTTTTAGATGGCTTTTGAAGGGTAGTACTCCAATGATCTCAATAAGAACAAGGCACATACAAAAGGCCAGCATAGAGTGGGGAAAAAAAAAAATCAAAGAGAGACTTTATTCCTTAGACCAAAAGGAAATCCATTTCCTATCCTGGATCTACTCCAAGCCAGTGGTCCATTTCCTATTTTAAGAGTGTTTGATATTGTCAGAGTTCTTAATATGAGAGAAATAAAATAATGCATGCAGATGTACCTTATGAAGAAGAAAGCACTGTATAAATGTATGTGGTTATTTTTATGAATTATGCTGTCAGCCCTTCTTCACCAAGAGCACAAGTTTTTATCTTCTTGTTTTTCTTGTATGACAAAAAAACAAAACAAAACAAAAACACCTTGCAAGAAATGTTTTCAAGCTGAAGGGAAGTGGCAGCTATCAAGACTAAAAATGCTATGAATAGTCTTGTGAAACAAGTAGCAATGAGAATATCTTCAAAGAACCACCACTAGACACAAAGCCCTTCTCACTAAACACTGCCTGGCAAATTCAGATAATTCATTGTTAACTTTTGTTAAAGAAGTTATGAATTTTATACATATATATTTTTAAGATTTTATTTATTTATTTGACAGAAAGAGAGATCACAAGTAAGCAGAGAGGCAGACAGAGAGAGAGGGGGAAGCAGGCTCCCCACTGAGCAGAGAGCCTGATGCGGGGCTTGATCCCAGCACCCCGAGATCATGACCTGAGCTGAAGGCAGAGGCAAATCTTATATTTTTGAAAGACTCACAGCAAACTCTTATGTAGAGGGATGAAGATAGTGAGATTAGTAATAGAATTATGAATTAGGGTAATAATATTTTACTTGTTTCTGTGTGAGATGGCATTGTCCTTGGTGAGGAAGTGAGATCCGATCAATGGTTACTGAATATATTTTATTTTGTATTAAACTGACCTCTAACATGGGTCCAGATATCTATGTATTAGTAAGTGATGATTTTTAATTAAATTAATGTAAGGCACATCAAGGCACTAAATCTGGTTGCCATTCCCAATTAATTTTATCTCTTGTCTCTACAAAATTCTATTTCTTTTATGCCTGTGATGATGGACAATATGGAAATATCCAAGATTAGAACATGAACTCCAGCAAACTATTATTTATGGGCAGATTTCAGGAATTCCATTTGTCTCCTGGTTGGCTTGTACTTAAAAGGAAACTCTAACTCAGTGGAAGAAGAATTTCAGGCAAGAGTAATTAGGAAGTTAAAGCTCACCTATAAAACAAACGATTTATTCATGTCTAGGAAGAATTCATACTATTTAAATTCTTTTTCAGATTAAAACAAAGTTACATGAGAAGAGCCCTTGGGAAATAGAGCCTTGCCCTGCTGAGTTGATAATCTATCTCATCTGCATTGTTGCTTGAAGAAGAAAATAAAAGTTGAACTTCAAGGGAACGTTTTGAAAAAGTAACCTAGGGACAGGTACCATTTGATATCAAAGTTATATCATGGAGTAGGATGTATGGAAAGTCTGTATCCGTACACCCACACATCACTCCAGGTGATTACTTATTCAAGACACCTGTCCATACTCCTGAGGTATAATTAGTTTTATCTATTTGCAGGACGAGGGGCAGAAGGAGAGGGAGAGAGAAACAAGCAGATTCTGTTCTGAGTGTGGACCCCTCGCGGGGCTCTGTCTCACTACCCTGAGATCATGATTTGAGTGGAAAGCTAGTGTCAGAAGCTTTACCAACTGCACCACCCAGGCGTCCATAGTTGCCTTTTTTTTTTTTTGGTTGCCCGACTCAAAGTAGACACACTGAAGAACTCTTTTCACATGGTTGAAAAGATGGGCATGAAGGAACTTTAGAAGCATTTATCTAATCAGTAGCTGGGGCTACATTGGTACATTGAAAATAGATGCAAAGTATCTCCTCCAGCAAATGGAATGCCTTGTGAATTATCTCCCATTGAGATAATTCATGAGACTATTATCCCAGGAAAGGAGGGGTAGATATTCCTTCAATAAAGGGATCATAGGGGCAGCTGGGTGGCTCAGTTGTTAAGCGTCTGCCTTTGGCTCAGGTCATGATCTGAGGGTCCTGGAACTGAGCTCCGCATTGGGCTCCCTGCTTGGTGGGAAGCCTGCTTCTCCCTCTTCCACTCCCCCTACTTACGTTCCTTCTCTCACTATGTCCCTATCAAATAAATAAGTAAAATTTAAAAAAGAGAGAGAGAGATCATAATACTTCTTCCATTCACAGAATTGATTATTCTGGAGCCATACGAAGACAATATTGTTAAAAGCCAGGTTTTCATTGAGAATAATTTTTTTCCTCTGAATTCCTCTTTATATATTTTTATGTCTTTCCTTTAATAAATATCTCCATTATATATTGGTCCTAGTCTACTCAGAAAACAGAGTTTTTATGTGGACATAGGGCTGACAAAGAGGAGGATGAAGAAGGGAAGATCTGACCCAAGAGAAAAGAAAGGGCCTCTTCACTAGAGAAGATGTATGGGACAGGCTGGAGGAAATAGAGAGTTGGAAAACCTAAGACTTGACTGAGAAGTCGGCCAGAGTCCCAGACAGTCCTAGGCTCAGGCAAAGAGAGAGTATAAAACAACAGAAACTCCGATGGAAGTCTTGGACAGATGAAGGGGAATCTGAGAACATCCAGTCTGACTTTCCACTTTCTTATGGAAACCAATATGGCACAAGCACAGTAGAATAGCAAGGGCAGTATGGGATTTCTAAACAGATGAGCCTAACATGGCATTTCCTAGTCTCCCTGCACTGCATGAGGGCTCCAGCAGTTTCTACAAATAAATGTTGGAGCTGGTGCACAAAAGATAGTTGAAGGGAAAGGCTAGCTAGCTTGCCAGGGAGAACTATCACAGTGGGGCAAAGAAACCACTGGGGCTCTAGCGTGGTGTGCCCACACGTAGGACTACATGGTAGACTTGGCAAGACCGTGACAAATCTACAGAACGAGAGAAAGTTAGGCCCAACTTGGGGAGATGGACAAATTCCCAGGAACAATCAACAATCTCTGTGTGGAGAGAAGGAACCATAACTTATCCTACCCATACATGCTTCAGTTGCCAGAGCCCAGTAGAACCAGACGGCACTGTTTCCTTATTATCTGGCCCTAGTGTGTTAAAAACCTGTGAAGACCAAGCACACAGTGTTCAGACTTCTGTCCTCCCAGCTCTTATTGCCGGGAGGTAGTGGGAAGACCCTGCTCCCCACCCCGACACACATAGCCTCCAGTTTGGGTGATTAAAGAGAGGAGCCATCCTGATAGAGACTTAACCTTGAACTGAACTTGAATTTAAAACCAAAAGAGATTGGGTTACCTTCCATTTGGCAGGTTTACATTAGCTGGAGGATTCCAGAGAAGGATGAGTTCAGAAATAGAAAATAAATTATAGTTTTTGCACATAGAAGACTCAATGCAAAAATTTCAATGCTGTTGCCTTACTCTTAGAGGTCAGCTTTCTCCTTTGCTCTGAGAAAGCTTTCTCCTTTGCTCTGAGAAAGATGCCTTTTCTTTGCCAAGGCAACTGAAGCTCAAGTCACAGAGTCTCTCTCAGGCTTTCTAGGGATATCTCTACCTAACCAGCTTTTGTTTTTCCACCTTGTTGCTTTAACCTTTGGTGCCGGGACCTTTAGGCCTGATTGAACCTGAGCTCTAGCTCATCTGGTACTTCAAATTACAACCCAAACTTTATCCCATTCCTAAGAGGTTCTGTTCTCCCAGTTCCAATAAACACTGTCTAATTAGATCCTATGTTCATTGAGGGCCAAAACTATGCCATATTCATCCATATTCTAAGTTCTTAATAAAAGAGTTTGCACATTAATTGTGTGTTCACGTGTTTTTACCCATATAGAAAAAGATTTCTTGTAGGTTGGACACAAACACACACCACTTTCCCCTCTATTCACGCTGGGTATTAAAAGGGGGCCTATTTCAAATTGTATTTAGACAGTTGACATAGGCGTTACATCTAAACCAAGATCTTTTAAGGGCCAAAGAGTGAGCTAGTTTGATTACCCTTATTACTGATAATATGTGGGTTGTGCTGGGACTTGGGCAGAGCTGCACACAGGTCTTTTTCTGCTGCAATCACTGCCTATCCAGTTACATGACACCAACAATAAGTTTGTAAGTAATTAGTGACAAAGCTTTCTTTTGTTGTCTTTCAATAGAGCAAAATCCTGGGGCTAATTCTACCATTATGTACATATGATATCACTTCCTGAAAATATATGAACATGAGGGTTTTTTGTTGTTTTCTTAGTACAACAAAGTGAGAAATACCACGGAAGAAATGGCCTCCAGAAATATGGGTGATTTATGCCTCAGGAATGTGTGTGAAGAACTAGGGGATAGGTTTCCTCAGATAGCTTCTAAACCCAGCAGGCTCCGGCGAGCCTCCTTTGAGCAACTAGATCCCAAAACCTTCTACCTGCGTACATCTTAAGTTTCCTGACACTTTACCAGCTCTGGGCACAAATGAAGTCACATTAACAAAAATAGTCCATATTTCACCCGACCAGCCTTCTCCTTCGCACTCTCAATTTATTCTCCATAAAAAACTCCCTTACATATTTCTGACATAATCCAGGGTGGCTTGGATGAGCTTACTAACAAGTCTGGTCAGATGTTTCTCTCTTTTTTTTTAAAGATTTTATTTATTTATTTGTTTGTTTGTTTATTTATTTATTTGACACAGAGAGAGAGATCACAAGCAGGCAGAGAGGCAGGCAGAGAGAGAGGGGAAGCAGGCCCCCTGCTGAGCAGAGAGCCCGATGCGAGGCTCGATCCCAGGACCCTGAGATCATGACCTGAGCTGAAGGCAGAGGCTTTAATCCACTGAGCCACCCAGCTGCCCCTGGTCAGATGTTTCTTGACAACTGCCAGGTGCTGCTGTCACTTGCAGCAGCACAAAGCATGACTCCTAGCAAATCCACTGCCCCTCAGAAGGCAGTCAGCTTCCTCATGTGGAGGTGAGCCACTGCCTTACTCCACTCCACCGCTGATCACCTTCTCTGTGTCTTATAACCTGATGCCTCCCACTTTAGAAGATACACTTAGAGCCAGACGACTTCCCCTCTCACTGAGTGTGCATGTTTATTCCTTAGGGAGACACAAAGCATGTCACAGACAGATTTTAGTCAAAATCACTTTTTTTAGTTTGTAATAATGTGAGCTTTTTCTTAGGATGCAAGGGATACAGGAGTCCAAGGGACTGGGCCTGTGGCAGAAATAAGTGACAAGAGAGCGTTGGACCACAATAGCCCTTAGCCTTAACTGAGGCTTTGCCATTATCAAGACAGACTTCCAAATGGCTTATCACAATCAATTCACCCGGAAGCCCCGACAAATAAAATTTTCAGCTCAGCTTGAGCTCAGTCCCTGCTACACGCTATCTAGGGAGACATACAGATTCCTTCCAAAGATAATCTACAGATAGAAAATAAAGTTCAAACTGTAAATTAAGCAATAAACACCAAAAAGTGTGTTGGTCCAAACCACAATGAGATACCATCTTGCAATCATTAGGATGGCTAATACAAAAGAAAAAAGAAAGAAGAAAAGGAAATAACAAGTGTTGGAGAAGACGGGGAGACATTGGAAAACTTGCCCACGGTTGGTGGGAATGTAAAATGGTGCAGCTTCTACGGAAAACAATATGGCAGCTGTAGTAGTTCCTCCCAAAAGTAGCAATTCTAGTTCTGCATATGTACCCAAAAGAATTGAAAGCAGATGTTTATTCACTTACGTTCATGACGGCGTTGTTCATGGGAGTCAAAAGATAGAGGCAACCCAGTAACCATCAACAGATGAATGGATAAACAAAATGGGGTATATACATTCAGAATATTGTTTAGCAACATGGAGGAACCTTGAGGACATTATGCTAAGTGAAATAAGTCAGTCACAAAAAGACAAATACTGTCAGATTTCACTTATATGAAGACTCTAGAGTAGTCATTTTCATAGAGACAGACAATAGAATGGTGGTTGCTAGGGGCTAGGGGAGGAGGGGAATGAGGAATTGTTGGTTCATGGGTACAGAGTTTCAGTTTTGCAAGATGAATGGGGTTCTGGGGGCACCTGGGTGGCTCAGCCAGTTAAGCGTCTACCTTTAGCTCAGGTCATGATCCTGGGGTCCTGGGATCGAGCCCCATGTTGCATTGGGCTCCCTGCTCAGTGGGGAGTCTGTTTCTCCCTCTCCCTCTGCGCCCCCCCCCCCGCCTTGTGTACTCTCTCTCACAAATAAATAAAATCTTTAAAAAAGACAAAGAATAAAAAGTTCTGTGGATGGTTGTTGTGATAGCTGCACAATAGAGTGAATGTACTTCATGCCCCTAAACTATATGCTTAAAAATGGTTAAGAAATGGGGGATGGGGTGACTGGATGATAGACATTAAGGAGGACACGTGATGTAATGACCACTGGGTATTAGATAAGACTGATGACTCACTGATGTCTACCTCTGAAACCAATAATATGCTATATGTTAATTGAATTTAAATTTTAGAAAAGGAAAAAATTGTTAAGATGGTATATTTTGTGGCATGTGTATTTTACAACAAATTTTAAAATAAAATGTTTTGAGAGTCTAACGTCTAGTAAATGACTAAATAGTCTATTTTTGGGCCAACTCAGCCTCTAAGAACAACTAGATAAGTTGGATTCAGGAAAAATAGTAGATATAGATATAGATGAATATATAAATATAAGTGTGTATGTATATATATATAACACTTGAAGTCATCAGAGAGTAGACAGGACAAGGAAAATTTGCAGATTCAAGATCTGAAAGAGGCCAAGGAAGGTAAGATGCACATACATGGGGCCACTTTTCCCCTCAAGCTCATTAATAAGTCTGAAAGTGAAAGTAGTGGTTGCAAGGCTGAGAAGCTTTGTTAGTCTCACATTTCTGGAGGGGAAAAAACTGAAGTTCATGGACCAACCATGGGGAGTATCCCTGATAAGCTTCCAGGGCTTTGATCAGGACTCCAAATGGATACAGTAGAAAGGATATCACTTTGGAGAAGTACTTGATAATATCTGTTAATGCTGACCTTTAAAAACACCTGTGGCCTCCGGGTCCTCTCATAAGTAATTGCTCAGCAGAAATTCAGATTATTCACAGTACCCTTATTCACCTATCAACATAGATACATTGTGGTAAACAGCAATTGATGAATTACATAAGGAAACAATTGAGGGAAGGGAAAGTCTAGATACGAAAGAATTTTTACTATGTTTGGTTTAGAATTGAGAACACTAGTTACCTTTGGAGAGGGTGGAGGGGGTTGTTTGGTAGGGCTGCTAGTAATGTTTTGTTTCTTAATGAGAGTACTGATGATGTAGGTGTGTTCACTTCCAAAACAGTTTATCAAGCTGTGCCCTTAAGATTTGCATACTTTACTGTGTGTATGTTATGCTTCAATACAAAATTATTTTTTAAAGTCTTTTTTTGATTGACGACAATGTGACACATAGACAGGCCGACACACAAACACAAAGACAAAGCAGAGAGCAAAAGTGGATTTTCATGTCAAAAGTGAAAGGATATGGGGTACCTGGGTGGCTCAGTCATTAAGCGTCTGCCTTTGGCTCAGGTCTTGATCCCAGGGTCATGAAATCGAGCCCCACATCGGGCTCCCGGTGCTTCTCCCTCTCCCATTCCCTCTGCTTGATGTCCCTTTCTTGATGTGCTTCTCTCTGTCAAATAAATAAAATCTTAAAGAAAAAAAAAAAAGGATAGGGTGGCTGGGTTATGGACATTGGGGAAGGTATGTGCTATGGTGAATGCTATGAAATGTGTAAGCCTAATGATTCACAGACATGTACCCCTGGGGCAAATAATACATTATATGTTAATAATAAAACGAAAGAAAAGAATCTAAAAATACCCATCTGAAGAAAAAAAAAAAAAGGGAAAGCCTATGCTCAACAGACAAAGCTACTCCCAATGGAGGCATAGTATTTGTGACTCTAGAAGCTTCCGGGAACTAACAATGGCTAAGTACCTCCTCTGCTCCAGACACCCTGTTGAAGGCTTTTTACATATTTTGGTAGAGAATTACAGGTTCTAAAAACCAGAAGAATTTACTAGTGACTAGTTCAGTCACCTAGCAACACACAAATACCTGACGCTTAAAAAAATATTTTTTAAACTTAAGTAATATGTTTATGGTTTATAGATTCAAATATAACTGCCTTCCCCGCCAAGAGAAGAATCTAGCAATTCTTGCCTCAGGCTTTCTGTCCCCAATTTCAGCTCTTCAGGGGCAACCACTTTCAAATGTCCTTAATGTTTCTTGTGGTATTTAGATCCATATTTCAAAATCACCAGTCAATATACTAATTTCTTGCTTCCAACGACCTTTAAATATTTTTTGTTTTCATATTATGAAAATTGAGAATTTAGCCTATGTTCCCACATAAATATCCCACCTATTCACCCAATAGAGTTGTTACCTTTTTTTAATAAGTGAACTTCCATTGCTCACATTATTATGGTAACATGAATAATATTCACACCAAGCCATATGATGTCCTGGAAGTATATTCCCTTCTTGCACAAAATTTTGCTTCTTCTGGAGTTCATTAATATATTTTTTCTAGACTCCTAAGAACCCATCCCCAGTCTCTTACACAGATATTCTACATATCAAGCACTTTATCAGTTGTATCTAGATGTCTGACAGCTTCCCAAGAAAATTTCAGCCAACTCTCCTAGACAGCCCCCACCCCCCACCCCCCGACCTCCATCTTGCCCTTTCTAGACATTTCTGTTGCTCTAATTCCTGAGGTTTCTCTGAGGTTCCATGAGTATAGAAAGGACAATCCCACAACAACACCTGACATAGAAGGCACACAGCGCAGCTGCCCGTGATTTCAAGGGACCTCAGACATGTTTTGGGGGCGGATGCTTGGAGGGGAGGTTGGGTGGTCTGTGACATCACCTCAACCTGCATTTCCCTGATTTTTGCTGGGCTCTGCCTCTCTCCCTTTGCTCTCCCTCTTTGGATACCTTTCCTACCCCTGGAAGCCCAGGGAGTCTTGTCTTATGGGGTGTGTGTGTCAGCTGATATGAATGCAGTGACCCCACAAGTACTTTCTTTGCCCCGAATCACTTGCAGTCAGTTCTGTTTTCTCTATTCATTTTCCTGCAACAATCCTTTCCTGGGATGATCACATGTAACCAGTAAAAGCTGATGCCCCGCCCTGAGAATGGGCAGGAATAAGGGAAAATTGAGAGTGGGCGAGGAATTATACATCGTTTTACACCAAGCCATGCTGACTTCTTTCCCTTCTGCCTGCTCCATTCTGGCTTGACACTGATCTTTATCATTATTTCTCTTCATTGTTTGTCATTCTCTAGAAGTTCATGTTCAAAGGCAGATTATGGATTCCTTCTCATCTTACACACGTGACTAGACTGAAAAAAAATGGGGCTTGTGGGTGTCCTTGCAAATGTGATGACAGAATATCGATCATTGTCTCACCAGTCCATGAAGGGTCCCCACCTCTGTGCAATCCAGCCTCCACCCTCTGATTTGGCATTTCCCCCGATTTTGTATTTCTCTTCCCTACCACTTTTTATTTCTCCACTGGCTTGAAAGTTTGTAAAAAACCAATTGTTCTCTGCTCAGTTTTTCACGATGTAACCTCCAGGTGAAACCTCCAGATGTTTGCTTATCACTAGCAGGCAGTGTTTTTTCATCATAAGTCAAAGAATTTTTTTTATTAGTTTCAGAGGTAGAATCTAGTGACTCATCAGTTGCATATAACACCCAGTGGTCATTAGATCAAGTGCCTTCCTTAGTGCCCATCCCCCAATTATCCCTTCCCCTCCCCCACCTCCCCTCCAGGCAGCCTTAATTTTTTGAAACTCTGATTTCTGCTTTAATCAGCTTTCTTGATTTAACTTTCTTGAGTTAACAACATTTTCTTGAATTAACACTTTCTTGAATTAACATTTCTCCCTTCAGCTCCCAGCCCCCCTCCAATCATTAGCTAGAAAATCCTTTATCCTTTTGCACTGCAAGCAATCAAGAGATTGGGCAGCCCCAACAGTTCTTATCATTAAACCGGTCCCAGATATTATTTTTTAATGTGATGATTGTGTTATTTTATTAGTAATTTGCTTTGACTTAAATTAGTGTAATATGTTTTAATATTTTTTATTACTACTTTAGATGCTCTTGCAAAATATGACATAAGTAGTGAATCATATAATAAACTCCAGGTACTCATTCAAAAATTAACTCAGGGACAATCTCATTTTGTCTATACCCTCACTTTTACTCCCTGACTCCAGGGTTATTTTGAAGCAAATCCCAGACATTATATAATTTCAACTCTCCATTGTTGCTCTAAGGGGCACCTGGGTGGCTCAGGGGATTGAAGCCTCTGCCTTTGGCTCAGGTCATGAGCTCAGGGTCCTGAGATCAAGCCCCGGAATCAGGCTTTCTGCTTGGCAGGGAGCCTGCTTCCCCCTCTGTCTCTTGGCCGGCCTCTATGCCTACTTGTGATCTCTCTCTCTCTCTCTCTCTGTCAAATAAATAAATAAAATCTTTAAAAAAATATATAGTGAAATACATTGTTGTTCTAAGATTTCAAGAATAGGGCACATTGGCGCCAACAGGGGTCCACCACCGAGGTGCTGCCTCTGTGGGACAGGGACTCCCATGAGCTGTGCAGGGTCCTATGCCTGCGACAGTGGCATGCTGCACACCCAAGGCAACAGATTTGTTGAATTCCTAAATGATGGGCTTAAAGGAAGTGTGAAAAATTGCTAGAGAAAAGATCACTCTCACTTTAAACGTTAATAAGAGCATCCCACCAATATTTGATGGGGAGGAGTCTTCCCAAGGCCAGAAGGATGAAGATGTGGAGACTGACGTCCACTCCCAATTTTGTGGCTGAAGTTACAAAGAATGGTGGTAACAAGGTCGCTGTGCTGGATTGCCACTATGCAGAAGATGAGCTTGGACAAGAAGAGGAGGACAGGAATGACATTTCTCCATCAGGGAAGAGAGCTTTCTGTCCACTGGCCAGTCTCAATGGAAGGACATAACTTACACACTCAACACTGATTCCCTGGCCTGGACGTTCTATGACCATCCAATGAATTTGCTGGTGGACTGCAGGGTGATGAATAGCACTTCTGTGGATGAGTAGGTGGAGCTCAGTACAGCCCAGAGGCCCAGGAATATGTTATTCTTCTCAAAGACCACAACAGTCTTGTCAAGAACTGGTAGAGCAACAGCGCCTGGGTGGCTCAGTGGGTTAAAGCTTCTGCCTTCAGCTCAGGTCATGATCTCAAGGTCCTGGGATCGAACCCCGCATCGGGCTCTCTGCTCAGCGGGGAGCCTGCTTCCCCCTCTCTCTGCCTGCCCCTCTGCCTGCTTGTGATGTCTCTCTGTCAAATAAATAAATAAAATCTAAAGAAAAAAAAAACAACCTGGTAGAGCAGACAAGATGTGAGATACCTTCATTTTATGGCAATATAGAATTATGTATTATATTAATAATACAATAATATAATATTAATAATATATTAATGATATAACAATAAGATATATTCTTGTATATTAACATACAATGATATAATTAATATGTTATATATTAATATATTGTTATATATTATGCCATTATGTGTACATATAATAATGGTATTATATATAATATATAGCAATATATAATTATATCTATAATATCAGTATCACAAAATATGTAATTTTTTACTATTATTGAATATACCTTCTATGTTCACAGTTCCCTAATTGCCTCATAAGTGTTTTTTGTTTTATAGCTTATTTTTGAATCAGGACTATAATAAACACAATGGATTGCAGCGGGTTGAAAATGCCCCGAAGTTCTCTTTTACCTTACCTCTCTATCTCCTTCATCCTCCTTTGCCATTTATCTGTTGACACCCCCAGATCATTGACCCTGTAGACTCTCCCAGTCTGGATTTGGCTGCTTGCACCCCTGTCCTGTCCTTTAACGTATTTACCTTTCCCCTTGTTTCCTAAACTGGTACCTAAATCCAGAGGCTTCCGCAATTCAGCTTTGCATCCTGACGAGAACCACGGGCGGCCACCACTTTATGACAGTATTTCCATCAGCACTCTCCTTTCCAAGAATCAGAGTTTGAGATGAGTATGTATTTTGGAAAGGATAGATATAATTTTTCTCTCCTTTCCCACTTAACTGGCTTTCCTAGATTCTTGGGGACTTGCTTTCTCTGTCCTTGTAAGACTAAGGTTCTGGATACAGTTTTCCTCCCAGAGGACATTAAGAAGATTAAATGTATGAGTTCATTTCAGTGCAGCCAGAATTGCTGAAACTAAGACCCTCCATTCACCTATCCTGTCCCAGCAATGGACAGTTTCTCCATCGGACTTCTAGAATGCACGGTAAGTGCACAGAGATTTTAACTCTGCAGAATACATTTTTTGAGGAAGAAGCATTTAGTTGCGTTTTTCTGAAAATGAGTATGATTCATTTACCCTTCCATTTCCCACAAACATTTATGTACTTTAGTGTGTGTGGGCGGAGTTTGGCTAAAATAATTGTGAAGGTTTGGGCAATTCGGTTCCCCACTGTTTGTGTATGTGTCCCCACGTACCCCCCCACCCCCCACCAAGAGACCCAGCCAGGGGTCCCCAGGAATAGACCCTGGCCAGCCTCAAGGAGCTTCCAATCTTGTAAGCAAACACCCGGCTAGTTACAGCACAAAATGTGACAAAATAAAGATCACACAAGAAGGATGAATAAAGTCCAATGGGGGTGCTTAGGAAGGAAATGTCACAGCCAGGGGACCACGCCTTCTTGAAGAAGGTGGGATTTGGGAAGAGTCTTGCAGGAGAGAGAGGATTTGGACAGAAGGAGATAGCAGGGACTGGGATGGAGGCGGGGGGTCTAGCAGGACCAAGAGAGCTGGGAAA
>CM053615.1:21342534-21402487 GCA_028646535.1 Procyon lotor
CCTCATTTGCAGCTGCTCTGGAAAGATGTCACACAGCAGGGAGGGTGACAAGCTGCCAGAAACACAGCCATCATCTGAGTCAATCTTTTTTTTTTTTTTTTTTGACTATACATGCTTATTTCACAAGTGACAAGAATGGAGTCTTGTGGGGCGCCCCGGTGACTCAGTGAGTTGAAGCCTCTGCCTTCAGCTCAAGTCATGATCTCAGGGTCCTGGGATCGAGCCCCACATGGGGCTCTCTGCCTGCCTCTCTTTCTACTTGTGATCTCTCTGTCAAATAAATAAATAAAATCTTGAAAGAAAGAAAGAAAGAAAGAAAGAAAGAAAGAAAGAAAGAAAGAAAGAAAGAAAGAAAGAAAGAAAGAAAGAAAGAAAGAAAGAGAGGGAGGGAGGGAGGGAGGGAGGGAGGGAGGGAGGAAGGAAGGAAGGAAGGAAGGAAGGAAGGAAGGAAGGAAGGAAGGAAGGAAGGAAGGAAGGAAGGAAGGAAGGAAGGAAGAAAGAAAAGAGTCTTGAGGTCAATCACCTAAACAGTAAAAAATAAATATGGAATAAAACCAGAAAGGTCCCTGTTGCCATTCCCTTCTTCCAGCTTATCCCCACCACCCAGCAAAGGTTACTCTGGAAAACCATCCAGCCCTTCTCTTTTCCCGACCTCTCTTTATATATTTACATTCTTATGTGTGAGTAACAGTTTTAGTTCACACACTGGAGTGAGAGAAATAGCACACTTATTTCTATCCCTAAACAAATGTAATCTGCTCTAAACCCCATCTCGTTGGGCTGGTGGGAAATGCCATTTCAGTAGATTCTGGAGGATTTCTCTTCTACCCTCGCAACTATCAGGACTAATTTTAGAAGCCTTATGCCTTCCAGAGCATTTGAGGAGGGTTCTGTACTTTTGTTTTATGCTGATCTATTCTGACAGGCTCATCGCCCGATGTATCTCTCTTGAAGACAGGCGACACCCTGAAGTCTCTGAGGCAAACATCCCAGAGTCCTTTGCAACTGATCTCAGTACCATCACTTAAGATGCATCTGCCACCCAACCCCAAAGCATCCCAGTTCAGTTCCCCCCTGGGTGCTACAGAGAAGCAGACGCTAGATGGGATCTCCTCAGACAACTTTTAAGAAGCCCGTTGTTTCGGGGTGCCTGAGTGGTTAAAGCCTCTGCCTTCAGCTCAGGTCATGATCTCAGGGTCCTGGGATCGAGCCCCGCATCGGGCTCTCTGCTCAGTGGGGAGCTTGCTTCCCCCTCTCTCTCTGCCTACCTCTCTGCCTACTTGTGATCTGTCTCCCTCTGTCAAATAAATAAATAAAATCTTTAAAAAAAAAAAAGAAGAAGCCCATTGTTTCATGTAGACTGGCAGGTTAAATGCCACCTCTTTCTATAGGGTTTCATCGTTTTCTGCTTCTTAAACTCAAAATACTTGCTTCCAGCCACACCGTTTTTGGGTCAGTCCAGCAAAATTCCCCTCACTGAGTTGAGGCTTTCACATAAGAGGCTGGAGGGTGTTGTCTTTCGGGTTGGCATTCTAAGCTTCTCACCGTTCCTTTGTAGCATGGATGCTGAGTTGGCAGCCAACGGTTTTCACACAGGATCAACTGTGGCATGGCATAGGGGCCCCCCAGAAGAAGCTATGGAAGTAGGCAGGAGGCTGCATAAAGGTGTGGCCAGGAGACACAGAGAGGGCTGCTGAAAGCGGAGGTAAGGTAGAGCCAGTCCCTGAGTCCTTCTGGCTATGACCAAGTCAGTAGAACTGGTGGACAAGTTCATGATCCACAGACATCAGGTTCAGCCTACCCACAAAGCAGATGGACAGGGACACTGGGGCAGAAGGCATTACACAGACGTAACATATAGGTTCAGGGTTTCTTCTCCACTAAACCCCACACCATGAGGACCCACTAATGCTCTTTTTACAACCAAAGTGACGTTTCAGAGAAACAAGAAGAGTAGGTAGAACTCTGGGACATGAGCCTTTCTACCTAGGGCTATTGAGCAAAACCATGGTGGACTAAATTATCACCTCAGGGTGCCCGAGTGGCTCCTTCGGTTGAGCGGCTGCCTTCGGCTCAGGTCATGATCTGAGCCGCTTACGGCTCCTTGTTCATCGGAGAGCCTGCTTCTCCCTCTGCCTCTGTTGCTTCCGCTGCTTGTGCTCTCTCTCTGACAAATAAATAAAATCTTTTAAAAAAATTAAATTATTACATCAGTGCAGACTACAGTTACTAGATTGAGGTCCATTTTTTCAGAATGCGAATTTTCTGAAATCACAATGTTGATTTTTTTTTTCCTGGTGCACAGTAAGTGTTACAGGGAGATCAGATCACATTTTAGGATAAAGAAACATTTCCTCTGGGCATCTGAATTACAATGTGAGTACCTTTGTAACCTGCTTCCCTGCATTTCACTAAGGAATAGTGTCTTTTAATATATTTTAATCATATTTACTGTTACCAATTGTCTGTTTATACATTTGTCCATTTGCTTCTTGGGAATTGATCTTTTTCTTCTTTATATGGACCACTTTATATGTGTTGAATCTGGTACTTATTTCACATAAATATGGATGAAATCCAAGGGAGAGCGGAGTCAGAGACCTTTACAGGGTCAGAGCACTGGATAGAGAGTCATAGCTTTGGAGTGCCATCCACCCCAGCCCCTATTTATCACAACTTAAGAGCATGTGTCTTCACTCAACTTGTCTATTTTAAATATAAGATCAGAAAATGTAGGCAAGGTACTTGAAACCTAAATAGGATTATATAAATATGAGAGATGGTGGTCATTTATTTGTATAATACTGCATTTACTCGGCAAATACTTACTGAAGTCCCAACATACTTAGGGATAGGGACTAAAGATACAAAGTTTTGTTGTTGTTGTTTTTAAAGATTTTATTTATTTGACAGAGAGGAGAGAGATCACAAGTAGGCAGAGAGGCAGGCAGAGAGAGAGGGGGAAGCAGGCTCCATGCTGAGCAGAGAGCCCGATGCGGGGCTCGATCCCAGGACCCTGAGATCATGACCTGAGCTGAAGGCAGAGGCTTTAACCCACTGAGCCACCCAGGCGTCCCTAAAGATACAAAGTTAAGGAAGAAAAGATACAGTTCTTGTGAAGTTGATAGGACCAGTAGAAGAGCATCATTATTCAGACCACTGTACCAATCCATATATAATCACAAACTGCAGAAGTTGTTGGCGGGAAGGACAGATGGTACGTGAATGCACATAATGCTCAAGGAAGGTTTCCCTGAGAAATGGCATTTGGGTCGAGGTGAGGTCAGAAGAGTGAACAAGTGGAGAGAGATGAGGAAAGGTGATCTTGGCACTACTTATGCAAGGGCCCTTTTCTAGACGGGACAGTATTCACTCAACAATTAGAATAAGATTGGGCATGGTGGGAAAGAGACTCAGCAGGCAGCTGATGAAGGGGTGCAGAGTGGCCTGAGACTAAGCTGGAGTGGGGGAGCTAGGGGCTTGATCATGCAGGGCCTTGGATACATACAACAGCTCTTGCCATGGTCTTCAGTGGACCTGGATGCCATCAATAAACCTTTCTTTTACTCCCCGATGCCCCACTCTCTCTTAGCCTTCATGGGGAGAAACACTGCCAAGAAAGCCTTTTGTAAGTGGACTCCCTTCCTGCTTCTTTCTAGAACCTGAAGAGCCTATTGCATCCCACTCATCTGTTGGGCCCATCACAGCTAAAAATACACTTTGTCTCTTACAAAGGCCCCCAGAGTCTACAGCAGTGCCCTTGGCTTGAAACAAAATATATTCCCTGAGTCCTGCTTGGATTTTTCTTTTCTTCTTCTCTTCCTGACTCTTACTCAGAAAGAGAATCTTGTGTCGCTGTTTTTGTTGTTGTTGTTTTTCAACTGACTTTCAGGAAAAAGAACTGAAAATCTTCCTCATCAAAGACTGGATATTGGTATGATGTGAAACACCTAAAAAAAAAAAAAAAAGAAGAAAAAGTAAAGTTTCAGTTAAAGAAATGTCCCATCTGCCTCTGCAGTCGATCTAGGTGGTCTATTTTGAGAAAAGAAGGGATGGTCTTCACTTGTGCTCCAGAAATCTCCTACTCCCATACAGGGGTGTGTGTGTGTGTGTGTGTGTTTGTGAGAGAGAGAGACAGAGACAGAGACAGAGACAGGGACAGAGATCTAGAGATTGATTAGCTGATTGATTTCAAAATTAGTCATATTCATCAAGTTCTATTAAACATGTTATAGGATTTTTGTCATGTACCAATATCTACTTTCAGGTACACGGGAGGATAGTTTTTCTCTACCTCTTCAATGTTACATGAGGCAGTTCACTTATTTTGGCCAAAAAAGCATGCATGGAAACAACATGTGAGAATACCATGATCGACTTTCTAGACCACTCCTTCTCCACTTTATGGTTCTGGATGCTCACGCTGATATGGAAATGCCGTACATACGATTGGAGAAGCCTGGATTGTTTAGCCAGCTTATGGAGGACAGCTTTCCTGAAGATTTGTCTGTTCTCCTTGGGTATCTTACATGAGGGAGAAATAAACTCAAATTGTGCTAACCTACAGAAATGCGTCTGTTACTGCAACGTTGTCTAGCCTATCCTAACAAACACATATGCTTTACTGAGGATCTCAAAACCATCATTGAGTAGATATAAATTTTACACATGCGGTATGTGTATGTGTAAGTGTTTATTTATACACAATATAAAACATACTCTCACGTCTTTGTGCTTTGGTATATACATGTATTATGGTCACTCAGAGTTGCTTCTGTAATCCACAAATTATATATACTGTATACATCAAGCTTGAACCAAGTAGTCAATTAAAAGCTCAAGGAAATACTGCATCTTTCAGATACATTCCAGATTACCTACTGAGTCACCAATAATGTATGTCATACATTCATACCAACAGCATAAGCAAGGGCCAGAGTTAGACTTCGTTGTTTTTTTTTTTTTTTTTTTTTATTTCCTGAAGTTTCTTGATTGCGGTCTAATCCTTCATGTTGTTCCAACATAGAGTGATTTTAAAGGAGAATTTAATTTAATATAAGTCTGAATATCCTTCGGAATGTTAGAAACCAGCATCACTGCAGCGACTCTAATGAAAAACACAAGTTCCATGTACCAATTTGTGGTCAGAGCCAGCATTCCAGCCCTGCTCTCTCGTGGCTGCTAGTACTCCATCGTGCTCCTTTTCCCAGCCCTTTGCTATTCTAGTTAAAGATGTCAGAGGCTGTGGCCCACATGGCATGCTAAACAGTCCACAGCTTACAAGAGTCTCCTATAGCTCAAGTGCAAAGACTTTGAACTCTTAAAACACACCACCACCACCAAATGGCAATCTCAGAGGATCTCCTATTAATGTTCCTGCAGGTAGAAATGCATTTATTTTCAAACAATCTGCAAGTGCACACAGATACGTTCTCATATATATTCAAGACAAAGAACACAGTACCTTCCAGAAGAAAACCCACACAACTGGGCCAAGGCTGATTCACTCCCATATTTTATCACCGGTGTGGAATGCCAGTAACAAGGGCAATCATTTGTTTGTGAATTCACGGAAGACTGGACTTTCACACTGGAAAGGGACTTCCTAATGAATAGCAATGGGAGACTTGCTGTGTATTAGCATATTTTATCTGCCCTTGTTTTGAAATTAAACAGTTGTGGTTGAAAGGGGAAAGCACAGATTGCCACTGGGCTGGCTTTTGAGAGAAATGGCATTTGGAATGAGGTTTAACTATGAGGGTAAATTCTAAAGTTAACTGTTAGGATCCTCAGGCTTACACAAGACCTTTTCCTCCTCCTTGTATGATAACAAAATTTCCTCATCATTATTATTCTTTCCTAAAGTCTACTCATTCTCAGATACAATGCCTCACTGTTTTGTCTGGAGTTGCTTAAATATAAATTAGGAGAAATACGAGCTATAGCAAAGGCTGATCTGCAAAGCTCAATTCAATTTTATGTGTATATATTGAACCTAGACTATGTACCCAAAGCTATTCTAAGCACCTTGGGGGCAGAGTAGGTTGGGAGAATATATGAATAAATGCAAAAATCTTCTTGAAGTAATATTTCTTAAGGTTCTTTGTTCACCTGGAGAGGATAGAAAATACAGGGATGGATAGTTACATCTAGATCTAAATAGATGAGTAAGACACTAAGGTAAAATTAAATAGTGTGTCATTAAGATCAGTAAGTGTTCTAGAAGTTCTGAGAAGATAATGATGAGCATGAGCTACAATATTCGGGGAAGATTTCAAGATAAGGGAGCCTTCATTTAAATTTGCAAGTTTGATTAGAGAAGGGGCAGGCATTCTGGAACTGGTAGGTACTAAGTTAATAATATTAACACAGTAATTCAGAGTATAAACTCTGTATTGTCAAAGTATAATTTTCTAAAAGCTAAAAGCATGCCTCATAAAAATATAGAGTACACACCTTTCAAAGATCCACTTAGCTCATTAATGAAGGAATCAGTAGTATAAAGGTGACTCAACAGAATAGAAAAGAAATCAAAGAACATGTTGTTAATGAGAGTCAGAAGGCTGGAATAAAATTGCAAAGTTAAAAACAAAACTTGTTCATGTTTTATGGGACAACAAAACTGCAAATTTTGGGGGTCCCTTTTCTACTGGACAAAAAAAAGATTCAGCTGTATAAAAATTATTTGCAACTTGGCAGTTTTCACTAAGTTAAAATAACTTCACAGAGTCTGAGTCTTAATCAATGGTCAATTGGAAGTCAAACATTTCCCTGAAGAATCAAGTGCTTTCTGTTGAAGCCTGTTAGACAATGCTCCAGTGTAATACTGAAAGGACATCATATTGAAAAGATCTTCAAGTTCGGGGTTTTTTTCCTTAATAGCATTCAGGCAGAAGGGAGTTCCCATCTTATTCTACCACTCATAAGCTGCATGATGTGGCAATGTACTTTAACTCCTTGGTTCCTCAGTTTTTTTATCTATAAAATGTAGACAATAATAATTTTGAGTTGGTAGAGTACAGTAGAGAACAAATGAACTAATATACAACGAAAGTATTTTATGTCACGCTTAGCACAAAGTAAGGGCTCAAAATACATTCCTTACTATAAATAGGGAGCAAAAACCCAGAGGTAGGAGTGAGTGTGATGTTTAGAAGTGCTAGATCAACTAGCCTGGCTGGAGAAGAGAATTTGCTTTGGAAAATAGAGAAAAATAAATTGAATAAGGAATTTTTATCTAGACTAGAACAGGTTTTTCAAACAATAAAATTTAAAAAGAGGAAAGACAGAGAAACGCACATACTGTCTTGAGAAATTTGAAATTTATCCTGAAGTCAATTGAGAGCTACTGGCATTTTTTTTTAACTACAGTAGGGATATGATGTATGCAGAATTTAAGGGAAATTAGCCCAGTCCTCTATAGGGCAAAGTGGATGGAGAGATTCTGTGGCTAGAGAGGAGTTAGGAAGTGGTAAGGTATTGAGGAGCCAACAGAGGAGGAACCACACATGACTATGAAACTAGATGATTGTAGAAACGGTGTTATCTTTGGTATAAATAGACAACTTAATAACAGGAAATATTTTAAAGTGACAATCAAGAATTCCCCTTCATATCCACAGGCTGTATTTGAAAATAAGGGACATTTATGTAGAAATGTTTTGACACAAACAATGAAAAAAGGCACAAACAATGGGATACTTGGATTCTGATGAGAAATCAGGGTGCTGATAGAGATTTAGAGGTCACCTATGTGCAAATGTGATCACTGATGCCATGAAAATCAACAGACTACTCCAAAAGGTGGAGAGGAAGAACAAGGGGACAAGAATCATAGATGTGTCCTTTCTTTCTTTTTCTGAGAAGTAGCTGTTTTCCAAAGGATGAAAACATAGCAGGTCATCGGAGAGAAGGAAGGATAAAGCTTGGTGACTTTAGAATGCAAACCAGAGGAATGATTTAAGTAAAAGAAAGTCAGTTCTGTTAAGTTCTTCCTGGATCTCATGAAGGATGGAGAGGGTAAATCACAATCATTTTGGCTGACTTGATTAAATGTAAGAAATTTGGGGAATCATATCATGTTGGTTTAAACTCACTTGAAGGTATAAATAACCAATATGACATTGTTTCCTAATGGAATGGTTTACTGGGAGGATGAAAACATTAGAGCAAGGGGGAGATTTAAGGTAAGGAGATCAAGACTGGGCAGTACTTTAGGCTTCTTTTGCTCCCAAAGCAGCCCTGAGACAAGAATCTGAGTATAAACAGTTTGTGAGGGTGAGGATCCCACAAAGAACCCTGAGAGGATGGACAATGAGTCAGGGAAGGGAAGAAAGCCAATCCAGGGTGCAGAAATGAGGAAGGTCATATTGCATATGAGCAGGATTCCCAGGACTCAGTCCTGCTAGGAAACCATGAAGGACTGTGAAGAACAGGTTTGGGAGTTCTTTCACTGAAATAGTGGGTCACTGGAGTCCTTACCCACCAAATCTCAACTGTTGGTGGAGGGATGTTCCTTGGTTCTAACTCCTCAGTGCTTCTGGTCTACCGGTACCTCCAGACAGAAAGTCATCAGGAGACAGCAGCAAGCAGCCGTTGGCATGCCCAAGAACCACAAGTACCAAAGAGACACAAGTCTGGCATCCACAGTGCTTTAACAGCAAAGGTTCTGGAACCAGACTCCCTGAGTGTGAATTGGGCTCAATTTGCTTCTTTTGAGGACAGCTCTGAGGGGTATCACTGAAAGGTCTGTGACAAGGCCCAGTTCCATTTGTTTCAAGTGTCCAGGAGAGGTCACCAAAACCTAAAAATGCCAGTCTAGGGGGAGTCTAATGGAATTATTACTGACCGTGTTGTGGTCACTCACTGGTTGCCAGACATCTGAACACGTGCTTTCTGTGTGGGGCAAGACAGGGTGTCCTGTCCCCCAACACACGGTCTTCTCTGTCCTCCTCTCCTTCCTGGGAGGGGGTAGGGGGCAGACCTTTGTTACCCTGGTGTAGAATAGCACAGGCCTAAGGGTCTACAGGTACTTTTTCAAGATCAAGCCAGGAACTGTGGTTGTCATCATTTCGAGAAACACACATTGAATCCAGAAGTTTCTGTACATGATGCTTCTTTTCCCACTAAGCAAGTCTGAGAGGACTTTACTCTCCCATCCCCCTCTGTCCTCTCTCTGCTGTCAACCTCACGGATTTCCCTTCATAATTCTGGCTCTTTTCTGGCAACACTTTGCAAAACTGGCCATATTTTCTCTCCTGAATGCCCCAATCCCTCTCAGGCAGCCCTCTCCTTATGAACACACTGTGAGGGCTCTGGAAAGAGAACATCTCCCTGGCATTATTAGCCAAAGTGGACTACAGCATCCTTCATTAGATTGCTCGCACTTTTACAGATAGTCCTTTTATTAGCTTCTCCTCAAATTGTCCAATTAAGGTTAAAGTCTGTTCTCCTCAGGACCCTGACCGATACTGTTCCCAAGTTGAGTATGGGCAATTTGGTGATAGAATCCCTGCCGTATGCTTCTCTCTGAGCCTGTTCCTTCTAAGGTACAACCACAGATGTTAGTAGAACTTAAAACCCTGAGGTTCAGAGTGGACCCAACAGATACGAGTGGCAGCATCTGGAGAAAAACCATTTTCAGAAAGGCTATACCTTCATTCTTTCACTCAACAAACACTGAGAGCCCACTACGTATCAGGCACTGTTTTGGCACTGGGAATATAGTGTTCCTGCCTCATGGAATTCCATTCTAATGAAAGGAGGGAGTCAGCACAAATACACATGCGTATAAATAAGAAAGACAAGCTCAAATAATGACAAAAAGCATTCTGTCTTTTTTTTATGTTTCAAATTTTTATTTAAATTCTAGCTAACATACAGTGTAATATTAGTTTCAGGAGTAGAATTCAGTGATTCATATAGCATTCTGAAGGTATCAGAGATGGAAGAGTGTTGTTTGGGGTTGGATGATTAAGGAATGCTCTTAGGAGCAAATTTCTTTCTTTCTTTTTTTAAAAGATTTTATTTATTTATTTGACAGAAAAAGAGAGAGATCACAAGTAGGCAGAGAGGCAGGCGGGGGTGGGGGTGGAAGCAGGCTCCATGCTGAGCAGAGAGCCCGATGTGGGGCTCGATCCCAGGAACCTAAGATCATGACCTGAGCCAAAGGCAGAGGCTTAACCCACTGAGCCACCCAGGTGCCCCCTAGGAGCAAATTTCTAAGCTGATTGGGCACCTTCCTCAGCATAACCAAGACATCCTCACCTTCAGGATTCCTAAAATTATTGAAGGTAATTTTGAGGGATGTGTAGCAGGAAGAAACAATGAATCATTGAAATCTGAATATTAATATTTAAGGGCTTATAAAAATATTTACTTAAGGGGCTTATAACCCCGCACTCAAAAGCTAGGCTAGACATCTCTTCATTCTTATCATGTGATGTCTTGGGTTATTCAATAAAAACTAATTAGCTGAATAGTAGCTATAATTCTTTCTACTCTTAGGGAGACTGTGACTTTGGTCAAATCTGGCGTGAATAAGCTATTATTTGGGTTCTGCAAATAGAATGGAAATGACTTTTGGCTGTGGGTGTGTGAGGTTTTTCTTAGAATGGAATGGAGAGGGGGAGCACTAATGTGCTAATAAACCACTGTTTGCTGGAAAGACTTTTTGTCAATGAGCTCTGAGAAAAGCAGAATACAGTCACAGGAAGTTCCAAGATGGCGTCTACTTTATGGGAATTGGAATCAAATCCAAACGTTTTGTGGTTCAGCTATTTAAACTTCTACTTAAATGTTTGGACATGTATCTATCTCTGGTCCAGCCTGGAGCCCCTTTGACTTTCACATGAAATCCGCTGAAAGCTACTAATTACTGTCTTCACAAAAACCACAGCGCAGGCAGGAGCTGAGTTCCGAAAATGGATTTTTCTGCTCTCAAGGAATAATACGAAAGGAAAAATTTTGCAGATAGCCAGTGTTCCTACCCACAAGTGTTTGTATCCCCAAGCACCAATTTCCAAGACTGTCTTTCCCTTCTCCTGGCCCCATAGTCACCAACTTCTCTCATTGACTTGCCGCTAAGAGCACTTTGATTGTGAACGTGCATGAGGTTGCTTTCTATAGCAAGCTGGCTCGGGGCAGTCAGAGGTCATCTCCATGGACTATGATAACATGGATGGAACCATTTGTCATGGTCCTTGTCAAAATGTTAAAACACTTACACATGCCTGGTGTATTTGACTTCTCCTCTAAGGAACATGCCATTTAACTCATAATAATGGCAGCTTAGTAATTCAAAGACCTTTTATGGAAATGATATGTGACGAGCCCTGATTCTCAGACTTTTTGGCTTCAGTGCTTCTTCACACTCTTAAAATTATTAAGGCTCCCAAAGTGCTTTTGTTTATGTGGGTAATAATATCTATCAATGGTAATTGCATTAGAAATTAAAACTGAGAATGTCTTGTCTGAATTTACTTTTTTTTTTCCCCAAATATGTTTATTTTATTTTTTCAGTGTTACAAGATTTATTGTTCATGCACCACACCCAGTGCTCCATGCAATACGTGCCCTCTTCAATACCCACCATCAGGCTCGCCCAAACCCCCACCCCTTTAAAAATAACATCAAGGAGCACCTGGGTGGCTCAGTCGGTTAAGCATCTGATGCTTGGTTTCAGCTCAGGTCATGATCTCAGGATCCTGAGACTGAGCCTCACATTAAGCTCCACGCTCATCAGGGAGTTGATTCCCTCCCTCTGCACCTTCCCCTGCTCTCTCACTCTCTCTCTAAAATAAATAAATCTTTAAAAATAACAGCAAAATATTATGAATTAATATAAAAATCATTTTATGAACACTGAGTGTATTTTTCAAAAGAAAAAAGTATGAGTGAGAAGGTTAGCATTGTTTTTACTGTTTTGTAAATCTTACTCCTATCTGACTCAATAGAAGATACTTGGACTCTCGTTTCTGTTTCTGTATATGATCTGCTGGAAGACTCCACTCTATTCTGGTAAGAAAATGATGAGAGGGAAGAAGATAAGTAATATTTGACCATATTGATAAAAATAGATTTGACCTAGCATATCCCCTGAGAGGGCGACCTCAGAACTTCTCAAGGGCACTTTGAGAACTCTTGGAGAATTGCTTTTGTGAGGAAAAGGCACTGTTTGTCACATCCTGTCAATGCAAAAACAGTAAAGCCAGGCAGTATGGTGGCTAATCCTAAGAACCTGCAGCGAGATTAGGAGAGTGGCAGGAAAAATAGAGCTTGACCCACTTCATGGTTTAACCTTTTGGAGCTACAAAGACAGATTTCAAACACTGGAGCAAGGGAGGCACTTAGAGATGGCCCGAGAAACCCTTCATTTCATGGTTTCCACGCTGTTTCAATGACAAGAAAAGCATTGGGGACATCCAACACTTGGGATGTAGCCTGAGCATAGAGTGATTGGTCTCCAGAAGCAAACGGACTCATGTGTATCCCTCCTCCCCCAAAAGACTTTCCTTTTTATAAAAAATTTTCATTGTTGATTTATTCTCTTCGGCGGTACTGGGCTCCATCCAGTGACTATGGTCTGCTAGCCACTTAACAAACTCAAGCTGTGGTTTAGGGCTGATAAATAATTATGTTAATTAACAGGTTGGAGGAAAAATATGATGTTATTCCTGTGGAATGCTCTGGGAAGCTGGAAACATTTAACTGCAAAAAAACGACATGTGGCGAAATAACCAATAATTTGCTGAAAAAACCCACATCTGGTTTTCTGGCCCAAAGCAGGGGTTAATAGTTGTTTGAGGGTAGCCAGTGGTGAAGAGGGGTCCCAGGATAAACAGCCAAGGCTTCACGGCAGGAAATATTCTTGTTCATGTAGCACAAGCATTTACGTTGGCTTCTAACCAGGATGAAATGTAAAAGGAATTGTTCAGGGTGCCTCTTTCTATCTTCTCTTTACAACATACAGTTCAAGACCATCTTGGTCTTATTCATATACTTGAAGATGTAAACAGTTAAGAATAGTCCTTGAGAATAATAAATAAAAATATATTTCCTCCAAATTTCCCAAAGAATGCAGCAAATACATCACAGCAGTGAAAAATAGGAAAAGTGGGATTGCATTATATATGCATCATTATTTATTATCACAACAGGCAGGCTGATTTGATAAATACTGGTTAAGCATCCTCCTCACACAAGGCACAGATACAAGCATTATAACTAATACACAGAGGAGTATTCTGTGGTCCCAGATCTCAGGGAGGAAAGAGCTCAGTAGAGAAACTAAGACAAATATACAATATGTACATAGTTACAAATCCCAGTGCCATATGCGTCACTAGAGAGAAAGAAGTAAAGTGCTATACGAGGGTCAGAGGAAGGAAATTTCATGTAGGATTGGACGGGTCCGTGAAGGTCTCCTGTCAACAGTGGTATTTCAGCTGAGGCGTAAACGAGGACTTGAATTCCCACAGACGTTAATAAAGGAAGAAGGGCGTTAGAATGGAGCAAACCAGTACATCCATCGCACCGAAGGTGGAGGCAGGAAAGCAGGGGACAATGAGTAAAGCCATTTGGCTAAAATGTAAGTTTGGTGTAAGGAGTTGGGGGGTGTGAAGCAGAGAAAAGTCATAACTGGAGATAACCCATGGGAGTACTGACCTAGCAGCAGCACTGGGTGTGACAACGTGGAACAAAGCAAACGCAAGGACCAAGATAAGCTCACAAAGACAGTCTTACGATTGCCCAGGAAATTATTACAGAGGCACGGTAGGTTGACTGGATTCACTAGTTATCATGTAACATGATGGCTGATGGGACAAGAGGGCCAAGGTAGAAGGGAGTGGGAGATATTTTTCTAGATTCCATGTGCAGAGACTAAGAGAGCGAGCGTGTTTGAATTTTCAGGTCACTAAGGAGGTATATCCAGCAAGTCATTACAATTAGGATATAGATGCTAGAACCACAAAGGAAGGTGACACATTTAGGGGTCACGAGAAGGAAAAGCAGTCATTACAAGGAAAGAATGAGAAGTAGCATCCTTGTGTCGATGAGGCCTTCTTCTAAACCCCTCAGCATGGCAGCCAGAGATCTCTGGGATATCCAGGTCTGATCATGGCTGTCTGCCATGCAGACCCTGAAGGCATCCCATTGGCTGCCAGTTGCTCTTAGGATAACATCAAATCTGAACATGGTCCTCCAAGCCCTGGAAGTTCCAGTCCCCACCTACCTCTCCAGCACTACCTTCTCCCTTGACTCTGTGCTTCAGGCACAGTGGCCCTCTTTCCACCCCTTGGGCCTGCCATGTCCCTTTTCACCACAGGGCCTTTGCCCTGACTGAGAACCTTGTCTTTCATCTTTTTGCCTAAGTACCTTCTGTATATCATTCTCAATGCGAGGGCCACTTCTTAGGGAAGCTCTTTATATTTCTCTACTTGAGTGGATCAAATCCTCTCATTACATCCTCTCGTAACAACCCAGTGCTCCATGCAATTCATGCCCTAAAATCTTTTTAAAAGATTGTATTTATTTATTAGAGAGAGTCCTCAAGGACAAGTGGTGGGGGAGGAGAGAGAGAAGGAGAGAAGCAGACTCCCCACGGAGCAGGAAGCCCCATCTATCTTTCTTTTCCAGAACTTATCACAGTTGCAATTGTGTCTTTTTTTTTATAAAATCATTTCATTCATATCAAATCTCCCAAGAAACTATAAGTTCCTAAGGACATGCCTATTGCGTTCTTTATTCCCCACACAGTTCCTTCTTCTTTCTTAGCAGGCTCTAAGTGGATAGTTGTCTAGTGGCTACATGCTAAAGTATGTTATAAAAATGCCCCCACCTGTACTATGATCTTCCTAATATATATCTGTGAAGTAGATTCTATAACCCAACTCTTATAAGCAGGAAAACCTTCAGTGTTATGCATCGCACTCAGTGCCACGCAAAGCTTGGTTACAGTGTTCTGGCCTTGACTATGTCACAGATCACCCTTGGGAGCAGAATCTAGGTCACAGACTCCAAGGAGGAGGAGGAGGACAGCTTCCATGGGAAGCAGACATGATGACAGGGATCAAATGCCACGGAGGGTTTAAAGAATAGAAGCAGGGACACTCCACTGGTTCAGAAATGCATGGATGGCATTTCAGAATGCAGTGCCAGAAGAGCTCTGGGAGCAGAAATCACACTGTGAGTTTATTAAAGTAGGTTCAATCTACTTTGGGAAAGCTTCTGGGAAGAGAGAGGCAAGATGGGGCAAGATGGTTTTAAAAAGTCATGCAGGCTTCCCAGAAGGAGGCCGGAAAAAGACAGTGGGGACTGAGAAGGCTATAGGCAACCTGAAGAATCCTCCCCAGAAAGAATGAAAAGATGAAACAGAACCACGTTTCATGAACAAGGAAACTGGAACTCTATTCCAAGGCAATCCATGAAAAACGAAAATGGCAAAGTTATAGTCATCGAAAGGAGAAAAAATACAATTAGCGGCATTATTTTTACTCACCACTTTTAAAACATTTTTAAAAGGATGCTTGGGGCGCCTGGGTGGCTCAGTTGGTTGGGCAACTGTCTTCAGCTCAGGTCATGATCCTAGAGTCCCGGGATCGAGTCCCACGTGGGGCTCCTTGACCAGTGGGGAGTCTGCTTCTCTCAGAGAAGACTTCTCTGAGAAGTGCTTTCTCTCACTCTCAAATAAATAAATAAAATCTTTTGAAAAAAATAAGGACACTGGATGTTGCATTATTTTTTATCCTCTAATGTGTGTAAGTGCCAAACAAGCCTTACAGGGTGTAGGGGCCACTGTCCAGAGAGCTTGGTGGCCTCCGTGGTGGTTAATGAACGTGGTGGGTGTTCCGAAGGAGGGAAAAATATCAATCCTCTCCCTTACTTGGCAGATTCTTCTGAGGAAGTCAGAGTGAAGAACCATCTGCTGTCCAAAATGTTGTTACAGAACATGGAACAAAAAATCGATGACATGCTCTCTGCGTAGCAAAAAAGGCCTCTTAATTTTAAAAGCAAGAGAAACATAAAGGTATGCTGTCTGTACAAACAACAGCCCCAGATGACAGATACTGCCCTTCAAATAAAATAAACCAGTGGAAGCTTCTAATTTTAAAAGAAAATTAAAGAGCATGGTTATAATTCACTGATGGAATCTTCTGATACGCCAATCAAAATATCTGTAAAGATGAATCCAATAAAAGAGAAAAATGTCTCACATTGAAACAGATACCGGCCACCAACCTAGAGAAGATTACTATTACTTCCAGAACGGTGGACTAGTTTATGACTCATGCTTGGCCCCCTGAAACAGACATACCCCTGTATCAAAAGAGAGAGCCTGAGACTCCATGTGTTCCTTGTTGTCAGCCCTTTGGTTGAAGGATGAGAGCTTCAAGCAACTCGAAAACTCACTCTGTTGCAGGAGTATCAATTTTTTAAAAGATTTTATTTATTTATTAGAGAGAGTCCTCAAGGACAAGTGGTGGGGGAGGAGAGAGAGAAGGAGAGAAGCAGACTCCCCACGGAGCAGGAAGCCCCATGCAGGGCTCGATCCCAGGACCCTAGGAATCATGTCCCACATGAAGGCAGATGTTTAACTAGTTGAAGCCACCCAGGTGCCCAGGAAGTATCATTTTTTTTTTTTTAAGATGCTTTCTCTCCTCATCCCATTAATACCTGCCTTTGTCATCCATCCAAGTTCAGTTCCTAACCCTGAAACAGCCTGGCACAAAGGGGCCAGTGCCTCCTGGGAGCCGTGGGCCTACTAAGTAAAACACCATGGAAACAGACTAAGTCCCTTGGAGGGACTGCTGAGGAAGGGAGCTCACTGGGCACTCGGGCATTCCCACTTGTCAGAGAGCAGGCAGAGAAGGGGAGAGAGCTCAGTTTGGCAGAACCTACCTGGGTGGCATGTGGACTGGGCCAGGAGCTGTAGGCTGGAGAATATTCCCCTTAACCCGAGAATGGACAGTTAATGGAAGCCATGTAAGTCAATACCTCATTGACAACACCTGGGCCCAAACCACCTTCCCTTCATCCTAAGGTGGGAAATGGGCCCCTTGGAGAGATCGCAAAACAGCACAAAGCAAAGAAACTAGAATGTCTTCTGGTAGACCTCCAAAGAGCGAACATGTCCAAGTCTGGTGACTAGAATAAAATAATATATTATTTTTGCTTATAAAATTGCCAACGAGTTTTAATAAAATATTTAAAGGTGGCAAGGTTTTTAGAAGAGACCATGACAAAGACATTCTCATGCACCATCAAGGGAAATATAAATTGCCAGAAACTTCCAGGAAGTGATTCAGGCTTACCATCTTTCATCATCGCCACGATCTTGCTTAACCAAGCAGATGGCCTAAAATGGAAGAACGGTTAAATATTTTGATAAACATGGCTGCAAAGTAGTTCATCATAAGAATGTGCTTTGATTTATTTAATGACATGGGGAAATGCTTATGATCTAACTTCACATTAAAGAAGCAGAATACAAACTTTTTTACCTACAATTTGACACATATTTTTGAAAACAAATCAAAAGTATAGCATTATACTTTGCTAATGCAGTCAAAAGTATAGCATTAAAAATATTGGAAAGAATGTGGAAAAAAAATGGAAGAACTCCCCCTAAGTGTTAATGGTGGTTGCAACTTAACATATATTGGATTTAGGATTATCTGCAAAGCATGGTTTGATATATTTTTGTAATAAAATATGTAGGTTGATAAAGAATTATGGACTGTGGCCTTATAGAGGTAGCCAAAGGGGACAGCTAGCAACAGACATAGAGGGGATATGTATAGCTAACACACTCACCAGCCTGGCAACAAAACTATTGGAAATTAAAGCATGTCAGAGGCAACTTTCTTTTCCCCTTAACCAAGTACCTAGAAACATTTAAAAATGCTGAGGACTGAGGAGGCAAACTCAAGCTCAACAGATAACTAACAAATCAATTGTGAAACAGTTTTATTAACAGATGATTTATAGGAAAATGGTCTCATCCCAAATGGTGCTTATGGACCCAAACTCTGAAGTAAGGGAAAGCTATCAGAACAGAAAGACTTTAGGGGCACCTGAGTGGCTCAGTGGGTTAAAGCGTCTGCCTTCAGCTCAGGTCATGACCTCAGGGTCCTGGGATCAAGCCCCGCATCGGGCTCTCTGCTCAGCGGGGAGCCTGCTTACCCCTCTCTCTCTGCCTACTTGTGATCTCTCTCTGTCAAATAAATAAACAAAATCTTAAAAAAAAAAAAAAAACACAGAAAGACTTTATGGAGTTACAAATGAACCAGTGAAACCTGGAGTTGGACTCTGAGACTTTTCCACCCCATGTTGAAGGTGCCCTTGGATAAGTCATTTACCTCTCTACAATCAGGGTCCTCATCTATGAAATGGGGATGACAAGCTTGCCCAGCTCCCCTCACAGAATTACTATAAATAACAAAAGTCAAGAGGACACGCCCACAGCACTCTGCACAGAAGTCTCACTGTGTTATGCTGGCGGTGACAGCCTTGGCACAAATGAATCTCATGGCACTAAGCTTTCTCCCAGTCATCACGCTAGATGTATGCATCCCTAAAATGAAGATTTTGAAAGATGATTTTTTTTCCAGATGAGATGATTTTCTGAAAAACTTGACTATGATATGCTTTATTTAGAATGTCGGTGTTGCCATTTTTTGCTTTGTTAGAACACTCAAAATATTTTTCATATTTGGACTTGATAGTTGAAACATACTTTCCAAAGATCATGGCCAACTGTGGAAGTATGAAGTATGAAATGTTAAAATCAACATATCTGGGAATGTATTTGATCAGTGTGATGTGGGAGGAGAACTTTGTTTTCCTGAAATGATTTGTCATGGATGTGCATATTTGCACATGGGGTGTGTGTGTGTGTGTGTGTGTGTGTGTGTGTGCGCGTGCACAAGCATGCACGTGTACCCACTGGTGGGTGTGCATATTATGGTGAAAAACAGGGAGAATGATTCAGCAAGGGTTGGCAGTGACACCCAGATTCACATCCCTTCCTTCTGATCCCTATAGGATCAGGTCAACTTTTGTAGAAGTGGTTGACCATGAGTGCTTAAATTTATTTATAGGAGGAAAAAAAATGTATAGGAGGAAAAAAAATGTAAGGCAACAAGTGATTGGTGAAAGCTGCACAAAATGTAAACTGCATGTAGATAAGCAAGTAATATGCTCAAAATATATGTCACATTTTTAGCAGAGACAAATAACAGATCTACCAAGAGGAAACTAGAAAAAGTTCATTTATAAGATCTAGGGAATTCTATTGAGCCATCTCCACATATGATGAGGACCTGTATTTAGATATTGAAAGAAATACATGAGCTAATGCAGAGTGAAAAAAAAGAGGTTGATATACATTAAATATATACGGTATAATACCACTTTTATAATAATAATCTATTACATGTAATGCAGTGTATGTACTGCCTAGAAAAAAACCTGAGAGGATGTACCTTAAAGTACAAACACTAGTTATTTCAGAGTGACCCAAATTAGGATGTTTTAATATCTTAAAATTTTGGGGGGGTGGGCATTTTAACTATTTTGCTGTAATTGTCAGAATATTTTTAACAGTTTGAATATATTAACAACATAAACACATAAAACTTTGTTTTTATATTTGAGAAAAGTAGCAAAACATGTTGCCACCAAAAATTGCTTAGACCTCAATCCGAGGAAGTGATAAGAATTAGAAGTCGTGGGGCACCTCGGAGGCTCAGTGGGTTAAAGCATCTGCCTTCGGCTCAGGTCATGATCTCAGGGTCCTGGGATCGAGCCCCACATCGGGCTCTCTGCTCAGCATGGAGCCTGCTTCCCCCTTCTCTCTGCCTGCCTCTCTGCCTACTTGTGATCTCTCTCTCTCTCTCTCTCTGTCAAATAAATAAATAAAATCTTTAAAAAAAAAAAAGAATTAGAAGTCATTACTCAGACTAAATAGGGATTAACAATTAGCCTCATCCCTGCCCATGATGAGTTCAGGTAATGTGTTGGTATCTTACTGCAGCCTTTAATTATAGAAAGTTTTAGAGCATTTAAAAAAAAAGATTTTACTTATTTATTTGACAGAGAGAGAGATCACAAGTAGGCAGAGAGGCAGGCAGAGAGAGAGGGGGAAGCAGGCTCCCTGCTGAGCAGAGAGCCCGATGCGGGTCTCGATCCCAGGACCCTGAGATCATGACCTGAGCCGAAGGCAGAGGCTTAACCCACTGAGCCACCCAGGTGCCTCAAAAGTTTTAGAGCTTAAGAAGGAAACAGCAAGCCACCCATTTGCTCAAAAAGATAGCCTCAGATCACTCATGGACCAAATATTAAATAGGCATCATCAATCAGCACATGCTCTTTTCCCCCTGGGCTTTCCCGTCTAGTTGGTATAATATCACTACTGAGGGCCTTGACAACACTTTTTAAAGCCACAGATAAAGGTAAAGCTTGAGTGAAAAGCCAAGTCATTATTTCTGCAGAATTAAGATCACTGTGGGTACGGATATTGAGCCAACTAAAGTTGATTTATAGGAGGTTTAAATCAGGACCTGTAAGAGAAAGAACTAGTTTGACAAATCTATTACACCTCCTACATGAGCTAAACAAAGGTTTCATGTCAAAATAGTATTAACTATGATGTTTGGTGAATAGAATGAAACCTTTTCCTTCTCGTAATCCTTCCTTTGAGATAGGAAGCAACCACAGAGACCTATTATGGAATTAAAATTAATTCATATTTTTTCATTTTTGTATGCAGCCAACAATTCCTCTAAAATCCCCCCGGGCAGTCAGGCATTAGTCTCTAAAACACAGTCAGCAAAGTAAGGAAGTGTTATGAATTCCAAGCAGCATCTTCTTTTCTTCCACAACTTCTCTTTATACCTGAGTTACGGCACTCATGAAGAAGCTTCATTGGAAACACAGGTTTGTGTGGTTGGAGCTAATATTCGCTATTGGAGCTGCTATACGTGTGCAGCTAGACCGATGCAGTAGGGGAAAAAAAGGCTGCTTCTTCTTCTTCTTTTTTTTTTTTTTTTTTTTTTGCTTTCTGGACAGAAATGGGAGCTGGGAGGCTGAGATCTGGCATTTGATGCTCCTTGGTGAAAAGCCACATTATGGCTAACCAAAAATTTAGTACATTTTTAGGGCTTTTTTTTTTTTAACTTAAAAACTCTGAATGTGTTTACTCTTCTTCCGTGATGATGCTGTTTAGTTTTGAGGACAGTGTGCGTTAAGGGAAGCTGACTATCTGTAGAGACCCTAGGCTCTTAGCTCTGTGATCAGGAGAACTTGGAAAAGGCGAAGGGTCATGGCTAGAGACAGTTTTGCTCCATTTGTTTTCATAACTGCCCAGAATGTTAGGAGCCCTCAAGATTTAGGGCAGGTGGTTGCAAGCTTTGGAAACTAAGTCTCCCTGTTTGTTAATGGCTCCTGGTAGCTCCAATCCTATTTCTTTCATAGTTAAGCTGTGTTCTTTTTCACCTTTGGAAATCCATCTCTACAGGGCAGCCGGATGGATGGATCCAGCAAAGCCTGGCTACTATAGATTGCCAATGCATTTCATAATAAAAAGGATGTTTCTTTCTGAGTGCTTCTATACTGGGCCTCTACCTTAGGGATCCCTGTGTCTTTGAAGCTGCTGCTTGTACCTTCCATCTCCATGGGGACCACTCATATAGAATGTTGGCAAGGTCCCTAGGATGGAGACCTCCTCTTGCTGGAGCTTGTACTCATTCTGGCCAACCCATAGTACGAACTAGACGGGACTGAATAGTGTCCCTCTAGAAATCGTATCTACCTGGGCCCATAGGATGTGACATTATTTGGAAGTAGGATCTTTGCTGTTGTTATTAGTTAAAAAGTGAGGTTATGCTGCATCAGGATGAGCCTTAAACCAGTGACTGGTATCCTTTTCAGGAGGTCATGTGCAGACACAAGCCCACAGAGAACGACTTGTGAAGAAGAAGGCAGAGGTGGGGTAATGGGATCTCATTACTTGCCAAGGGATACCAAGGATTGCTGGCAAACAGCAGAAGCTAGAGGAGAAGCATGGAACTGATTCTCCCTCACGGCTTCCAGGAAAAACTAACCCTTCCCACGACTTTGTTTCAGACTTCTAGTCTCTAGAACTTTGAGAGAAAAAACTTCTGTTGCCATACACTCCTGCCTGCCCCCCAGTTTGAGATTCTTCATTACTGCAGCCCTGGGAAATTAATACATGAACAGCTGGAGAAGATGTTCTTAAGGAATTCATAAGATCAACGGGACGTCTGGATGGCTCAGTCAGTTAAGCAGCTGCCTTCGGCTCGGTTCATGGTCCCAAGGTCCTGGGATCGAGTCTCGCATAGAGCTCCTTGCTCAGCGGGGAACCCGCTTCTCTCTGCCTCTGCCTGCCTCTCTGCATGCTTGTGCACCCCCCCTTTCTCTCTCTCTCTCTCGCTGACAAGTAAATAAATAAAATCTTAAAAAAAAAAAAAGAAATTCATAAGAACAAGATAGACCTCTTCAAAGACAGGTACCTGAGGCTTTCAAATTAGGCTTTAAGAAATATTTTTCAGTCTCCATTTAACATGCAAGATTGTTTTTATTTGGAGGTGACAATCTGGAGAAATAAATAGTTTCCTTCGTTCCTGTCAAGGTCAGGTACTTTTATGTTCTTCCTCAAACAGGAACTTCAAAATGAAAGGGATTGTCAGAAAATAACTTCTCTATCCTGTGCTGTAGACAAGATGACCCAGTGTGCCATAGTTTTAATGCCTTTGGAAAAGAACCTTTCTTCTGGGCACACAACCTTTGGGATAAAAAAGTGTGAATTTTAATGCACACCGTCGTATCGCAAAAGCTATTAAAAGAAAGATGGAAAACATTCCACAAAATCCAAAGATCACTATAGTATTGCTTCCTTGAAATTTACTATGTTGTATAGTACACCACAAGTCAAAAAGCTCAAAAAAAAAAAACCCATGGGCCCACAGAAGTATTCAGTGTGACCATTAAAAGCTATTGCTAAACTTAAAATACAGTTTATCTCTATAAACCACTACATTCCCATCTGTTTAGGCACTAATGCTGGGTCTAGTGATAAATGAGCTCATGTTTCTAGCATAGCAACTGACAGCTCATATATATATATATATATACAAACACACACAAATACATATATGTACATATACAAATCCATATACAAAAGCACATATATATACTCAGATGTGAAGACATCGATGCCTGTATAGCAAGATAACCACTGACTGCTTACATACATCTGTGTTCCCAACTACATTGAATACTGAAAAACTTCATGCCATAAGACACCCAGAAATTCTACATAAAATAGAAAAAAAATACTTTAAAAATGTGTATGTGATTATATGCCTACATAAAATAAAGGGTCAAAAATGAAGAGTGAGATGAAAATGCATGTGATAAGTGGAAACTAGTACCTTGGCAACTCTTAGGACAAAGTAAGGTCTTGGTTTTGATGTCTTTCAAGACCAGGAGTCAAGGATTTGGAACTGCATGGGTCAAACACTCAGAACTGAGACACTGGCATGTAGCTGGGACTCAAAGAACCATACTCTCAGGGAAAAGGAATGAAAAAAAGTGAGCAAACCAGAAAGGGAAACATCTGTCTCCACTTCCACTCTTGTTCAGGAGAAAAAGTCTTTTATGAGAGTTTTTATACTACTGCCAAGTCCAAGAAACTCTAAACCAGAAAACAAACCTGAAAAGGGAACCTTTTTTTTTCAGGAGACCCCCAATTTAGAACCCACATGATTCCTGCAAAATAGGAACTTAATCCAAACATAAGAAGAAACACAGGCAGAAAAGACAAGAATCACACCATCAAAAAACATCAGATTCGGACTCCTTACATTTTCAGGTTTCTGGAATTAGTAGAAACCAACCAAAAATATGTTTAAAATAACTAAAATGAAATGATGGAATAAATATAAGAAAACAACTAGATTGAAAACAATTGTGCGATCCAACTTGAAATCAAATCAGGTAGAACTTATTGAAAGAAATGTAGAATCTTTGACATTGAGAGGTCAGTGGACAACAGGTGAATGGATAAACAAATTGTGGTACCTTCCATGCAGTGGAATACTATTCAGTAAGGAAAAAGAACAAACTACTAAAGTATGCTACAACATAAATGAAGCTCAAAAGCATTTTACTAAGTAAAAGAAACCAAACACAAAGGCTACATACTATATGATTCCATTTATCCACAAGAGGCAACCTATAGAGACATTTAGATTGGTGACTTCCTAGGGCTGTGGGAGTAGGGATTAACTGTAAATGGTTATGAGCCATTTCATGGGGAGACAGAAATCCTCTCAAACTAGATTATGATGATGATTACACAACTAGGTAAATTTGCTGAAAGTCATTGACCTGTAAAGTCTTTAAAATGGGTGAAGTTAAACACGTAAATTATATGTATACATTATAGCTCAATAAAGTTGTTTTAAAAACTCAGTGGGAAGTGTGGATTAGACAGTGTCAAAATTGGAATATAGATGCAAAGAAATTACACAAAGCACAGAAAAGAAAGAGATGGAAAATATAATGGAGGCAAAGAAATTTGGGCAGAAGTATGGGAAGGTCTAATCAATACCTAGTCAAAGTTCCAGAAAAAGAGGCAATTGAGAAACAAAAAGAGGTGAAAATATTTTCAAAGAAATGAAGGCTGAGAATCTTCTAGGACTGATGAAAGGCATGAATCACAAGCTAAGTAAATAAAAAGAAACCTACACATTGATACATTGAGGTAAAGCTACAGACTCACTGGCAAACAGAGTTTCTCAAAAGCGGTGAGAGGAAAACTTACAGAAGCTAAGAAGAGGAAGCAATTTCTGTCAAGGAAGATGTCACCAAAAAATAGGATTTAACCTGAGCCAGGAAAGAAGGTTAAGGAAGGATTAAGGAATGGTTAAGGTTAAGGGATGAATTAAAGGAAGGGAGGACGTTCTGATTACAGGTGTAGGAAAGAAATCCTAAGCGAAGATCTGGTGGCAAGCCTTCAGCTCCTTGAAAAGGATGGTCTTGCTGAAGCAAAGAGTAATGTAGGAAAATGACAGAAGACAAGTAGAGGGAGGCACGGCCAAGCTAGATCAGAGTGAAAAGCTCTCTAAAGACTTGGACCTAGCGATGCACCACCAGTAAACACATTTCTCTCGCTGACTCACAACAGATGCCCTTTCTCATCAAGGAGACCCTTGTTTCACAGCAACCAGAGAAATTCTATGACTCTGAAACTGGAAAGGCAACTTTCTGAAAACCATAGTGCATTTTCCACTGGAACCCCGTGGAGTCCTGAAGTCCAAGGTCAGCCTGAACCCTGCAAACACAAGAGGCTCTGGGTTACTGCTAGGACACACCCATGCTCATCAGGTGGCTGAGGGGGACTGCCTCAGCCTTCCTGGTGTATTTTCTTTAAACTCCTCTATTAATTTAATAAGCCTGGGAAAAGGGTGAGTCATAAACGTGGAAAAATATTTTGGCTGCAGCTTTGGTGAAAGGTGAAATGCATTAACCTTGGAATGAGTCATCACCACCTCAGCTTAAAAGAAGAAGAAGAGGAAGAAAAAAAAAGTGGTTTCAGATCTCTGGGAGGGTGTCTGACTGAGTGTCAGGGTCTGGTAACTTCTTGCCTAGTGTGGATACAGCCTGGTGTGAGATTAGTTTCTCCAGAAGAGGGTCTAAGATGCCCGCCCCCCCCACCCCAAGCTCAGCGGGGGCCAGCTGCAGCCCACCTGCTTCTATGGGGTCAGTTTCACCCCCTTGTGAAGGAAATACTGGCTGCTTGAGCCAGTGGAGGCCCTAAAAGAGACATATTTTAAAAATCAGGCATAGCCAATTAAATCCTAAAAAAATTACCTTAGTAATGCAATTATGTGGAATTTACTTCTCTACACTGAGACTTCCAGATCATTCTAAGTATTAGAACTCCTCAGGTTTAAACATGAGCAAAACTCACCATTTTTTCAACTCATTAGGTTTAAACCTGAACAAAATTAACCATTCCTCCATTATATAGTGAAAGAAAAATAATCGTAAATCCTTTACCTGATTAGAGAAGGTGAAAAGTGCCTGACTATCATGTGCGGGCATCTTTTTCTTGTCGAAGGTTGACAAAGGAACAAATGGCTGCTGATTGACTTGTGGATGTTGGAAAAGGTTTGAAGGCCTCTCAAGCTGTATCAGTAAATAAATGGTCGCTTACTTAATTAGCACTGGGGAAGAGCGGCACATCTCCTAGAAAGGCAGGCAGCAAGAAATACTGCACAGACCTTGGTTTAAGTGGGACCCCTAATAGCGTCTGACCTTGACCAAGTTACTGAGCCTCACTGAACCTTGGCCTTCTCATAAGTAAAATAAGGGGATAACATCTAGCGTAGGGTGGGTGTGAGCGCAAACAGATGAGAGAGAGAGCACTCCTTGATACTCAGTGATGCCGGATTTCTTCTCTCTTCCCTATGTGAAGCCTTATCCTCAAGAAACAAGCAGCTGGGCAGGTGAGCCAATGCAAGGTTGCAGAAGCAATGGGTAGAAGTTAGATGGGCAGAGGAGAAATGAGAGGCTATTCTTGACAACAGGGAAAGCGTGGGCTATTTTGAGGGGAGGTGGGGAAAACAGCGGGGTGAGCATGTGGCTGGAGGAGCTGATACCTTTCCCAGCCACAGTGAAAGGGCAGGTGTGTCTGGAAAAGGAGGTCTTTGGGCATCACATTGAGGCATTGGGACTTTATGCCCTAAAGATCAAAATCTGCAGAAGGTTTTAGAGCTGGGAAAAATTTGCCTGAGGCCAATGACTTGGTTCTGATCATCTCACGCTCTTTTGCTGTGAGTCAGTGGGGTCTTTTCACCAGAACCAAGGAAACTTCAGTACTTTCTAGAACTACCTTTTCGATTCCCAATGCCTGAGTCTGGTAAGCCCTTGGCACATTACAGTTCTATTTCACGGATGAAGAAAATAAGACCCCTGGAGGCTATGTGACTTGGCTCTTAATGTTCAACACCAAGAACTTGAAATCTAGGTTTTCTGACCCTAAACTTTGTGCTTACCTTACTATATCTCACCGAGACTGTGAAAATTCTATAAAAGTGCATCAATATAGTTAAAAGGGGGAAAGGAAAATGTTAGGAAGCACATGCAGCCTGTGATATCTGCACACCGGAGAATGAAATAAAGTTTTAGGATTCATATGTCGCCATCACTCAGTTCTCTGCCTTAAAACCTAGGGATCTTTCCTAAACTGTTACTATTCAGGATCTAATTCTCGGAAAGAGCTAACAGAGCTCTAAAGAGAAGATTTCAGTAGCTTTGATTTGGTAGCACAAGTATACTTGTATTGATGTGAATGCAGCATTTTAGCAAAGAGATTTGTCTACTTAGTGCTGATTATTAGAACAGGAGGACATAACTGGAAAACAATGTCAGGTGCTAAAAAAAAAAAAAAAAGCTGCCCAAAAATTCACAGCCCAGCAGGTAGGAGCCTTGGCATCTGACTTGGCTAGCCCTCAGAAACCCTAACAATACAGTCAATGTGTTCAAAGAAGTCATCCCAAAAGATTAGCCTGCAAAGGGGTGCTTGGAGGACTTTCTATAAAGGGCTTGGGCTTTGAGCTTCGCCAATTACCTCACTCCTAACCCAATAGAACACTAACAGTCAACCCCTCCCTTGAATCCTTCTTTGTATACCATTAAAGTAGCCTTCAAACTGAGCTCATTTCCCCCACTCCCGGACCATGCAAACATTAGTACTTCTCAGCTAATGTTGAACAGAAGCAAAATAAGAAAATGAAAACCTCTCCACCGCTGAGTAATTTGGCATCAAATTCCCATATCATCCCAAGAAATTTAGGATTAGCTATAGGTTGCCAAATGAAAGACCAACCACGTAACATAGACATACTATTGATTAGAAACGGCAAAAGCCACCCCCCTGCACCCCTGAACTATGGTTAGGTAAACAGCCTCTTTCATTTTTTACAGTCATAATAAATATATTAAAAAGTATATGCCTTACAGCTTACTGTGTACTCGGATCAGCATTTGAAATGAGTAGCCTAGACGAGCAGAGGACCTCGAAAAAAAATCATATATTATTTCTCTCTTTGAATGTTCTCCATTTCCTGCCTTCCTATAGGAAAAATGTTTCTTTTTAAAAAAATTTATTTATTTACTTTAGAGAGAGAGAGATCATGGGAGGGGAGGGTTAGGAGAGAGAAGCAAACTCCCTGCTTCATCAGGGAGAAGCCTGATGGGGGACTCGATGTGGGACTCAATCCTGGGACTCCAGGATCACTTAACCAACTGAGCCACCCAGGCGCCCTGGAAAACTGTTCTTGAGTTAATATGGTGATAGAGAGAAAAATAGCAAGAGAGATAAAGCTTCTTAAGAGAAAACTGAATGGATGTGACAAAGATACATCTACCTTAAATATATCTTGAAACAAGATGGGTTAAAAAAAATAACGTTATAAATGATATTTAACAAGTTTTAACCTGTTCAGTGCTTTTTCAGTTCTGGGTTATTTTCAAGCCTTTCTTGTGAGATTGATCAAAGATAGTGTTCCACAATTGGATAGCTGTCCTTTCATTCTATACTTAGTGTGTGACCTAAGAAGGTTTCTGAAAAAGGGACTGTTCTCGGGGCACCTGGGTGGCTCAGTAGGTTAAAGCCTCTGCGTCGACCCAGGTCATGATCTCAGGCTCAGGGTCCTGGGATTGAGCCCCGCATCGGGCTCTCTGCAGAACCTGCCTCCCCGCCCCGCCCCCCGGCCTATTTGTGCTCTCTCTCTTTCTCTGTCAAATAAATAAATAAAATCTTAAAAAAAAAAAAAAAAGTGCCTTCATCAAGTCTCTTTACTTGGACCATCCAGTTTAACTCTTATTTCCGGCTGGGACCATGGCTGATGTGATGTTCTCATCACTCTACCTGCAGAACTAGTTGGGCTGTCAGCAGGACTGAGAACGTTGTAGAAATATCCCTAGCATTTCCCCTCACACAGTAGCACCTTTGGGTGAGCTTAGTCTTATTACCCTTATTCTATACTCTCAGTCATTTGGAAAGAAATGGGACTTTGGAAGACTTCGAATTCGATTCTCTATTTTGTAGTTCAGGAAATACCATTAGCAGTTTCCCAATTAATACTGCTAATGGGAAGCACACTATTTAAGCACTTATTAAATAACTAGTGCTATTTTAGGAACTTGATGGTGTTTCATGTTGTCCTCTCAGCCTATGGCCAAGAGATTTGAGTCTTTATTTCATTAGCCAAGAGCGGAAGAGTGAAACATTCGGTATCACGCATCTCAGGCCAGTGGTTAGGAGATGCCTGTTGGCCCCCCAGGCCATTATGATCTCCCTGAATCTGCTGTGATCTGACCTAACACTCAAGGAACCCACGTGCAAGCAGCTGTTGTAAGAGGCCAAATGGCACACTGAGTAATTACAAGCTACCCTGCTTTGGTGAATAGTAAGTATCTCAGAATGAGATGACATCTAACTAGCTTTCTGGGTAATTTGGCTTCAGCCTGAGCCAGAAGAAGCAGAAGGGACCCTGAGTTCACAGATGTTTCTCCTTGGCCTCCTCGAACCCCGATATTAGAATGACAGAGAGAATTCTGCCAGTTTGAGATTTCTACAGTCCCGCTGTACAATATTTGATTTTGGACTGTATGCAAAGCAAGCTGAGAGACTGTTTTAATAACCACCCCTGTGATTCTGAGGCGAACCATCTAGACTCACACTGAGGACCAGTGTGTGACACTGCCCGCTGCACGACAGCATAGAAAACATCTGCCCTGTCCCCTCTCCATCTGTCACTGTCACGGCCTAATGCACAACGAGCAGCCCAGTGCATGGTTCCAAATGCATAAAGAATATGCAAAACCTAAGCAATATCTGAGCTCTTTTCTACCAGCCCTGAATCACATGTACTGAAAGAATGTGCTTCTATGTGGAAGTGCTCTTTTTTTTTTTTTAAGATTTTATTTATTTATTTGACAGAGAGACTGAGAGAGAGAGCACAATCAGGGGAAACAGTAGAGGGAGAGGGAGAAGCTAACTCCCCGCTGAGCAGGGAGCCCAGCACGGGGCTTGATCCCAGTCCTGGGATCATGACCTAAGCCGAAGGCAGCGAATTAACTGACTGAGCCACCCAGGCGCCCCTAGAAGTGCTCTTGATGGTTAAAAGCACCCCCCCCCATATCTTCTGCCTTCGAGCAGAGGGCTGGTCTGTGGTCCATCTACGAAGCGCACGGCCAATTTTGAGTGGCACAAGCGGGTATTTGGCAGAACATAATTTTTTTTCCATAATAGTAAATCTCTTCGCACAAAGCTTTTAAGCCAAAAATACTTACTTCATAACACTGTTCTTCATCCATCAACTCACCGATATTTATTAAGTATATTTAGCAATGTGGTAATTGCCTGCTATGGGCCAGACAGTCCATTAGGTATGAGGTGAACAAAATCAAACAACCCCCCTCCCCCCGTGCCTAGGGAGCTTACAGACCAGAGGTAGAGACAGACATCAGGCGCATGCGCCAGATCCTTGCAACATTACAAGGGCGACGTGCAGAGCAAGGTCCTAGCGTCAGGAGCAGGTGGACGCAGGGAGGTCCAACCTGCAGAGCAGAAGACCCTCTAAGTTTCCCTGAGGTAGAGTTGCTGAAGGCATAAAGGATGGGAAGGAAGTTAAGAAGGAAAAGGTGGAGAACGTTGCAGGCAGAGGGACCAGAAAAAGCCAGGTGAAGCCAAGGATGCTGGAGGATGTCAGGGAGAAGAAGCCAGCTGGTGAGCTCACCTTGAATCATTAAACACGTTATTCAGAAAACACTCAAGGGCTTCCATCAGAGTTAATTGTGGTTATAAAGGGCAATAAATTACAAAGTGCTTTGAGTAAAAGACATTGTGCTCGGAAAGTTGCCACAGTTGGAGTGGCATTTGTCTGTCTGTCCCTGTCACCCTCTCAAAGACCTTCAGTGGTGTCACAAGACAGAAGTGATCATTCCATCCAGATAGCTAAACTGGATAAGATATCTAACGCTCCTTTCTTTGCAGCACAACGTAATTATCTTGCTGAACTGACAAAATTGCTTTACTTATTCCAATTTCATTAATGACAAACAGGTATGACAAATAGGGATAAGAGAAATACTAAGTACTTTGGTAATCTCTGCATTGTTAAAAAAAAACATCAGAAAAGCCAGAAACAAACTCATATACAAAAAAGCAGTGTTCTTATTTTAATTTAAAAACTGCCAATTTGGGGCATCTGGGTGGCTCAGTGGGTTAAAGCTTCTGCCTTCGACTCAGGTCATGATCTCAGTGTCCTTAGATCGAGCCCCACATCAGGCTCTCTGCTCAGCGGGGAGCCTGCTTCCCCCACCCCACCCCCGCCTGCCTCTCTGCCTACTTGTGATCTCTGTCAAATAAATAAATAAAATCTTAAAAAAAAAACCCTACCAATTTCACACACATTGATAGAACTATTAATAAGTTTACATCTCTATTATATTGGGCACACAGGATAATTGTGTAATTCTGTAATAATATGTATATCTCTATTGTTTGTGCACTAACATACTTTGTTTTGAATGAAGAACAAAATAATATAGGCATCGATTAGCTTACACTATTTTAGAAAATTAACAATATTTTTGATATTCAGAAATTTCCATTTAGAACATAAAATTTTTAAAGTATACAGAAGAGAAGCATTCCTGTAAATATTTCAGGGCGAAATACTGCAAAAAAGGTATATTCTGCAAGCTCTGTAAACACTGAAAATATTCAAAGTATTACATGACCTATGATCATTTTAGCAGTGCTTTTCCTAGTTTTCTCTGAAGCCAAATGTCTTTCGCTAAATCTCTGATGCAATGAGCAATTCCCAAATCTTAAAATTTGTGACACATGGCATAGTAGAGTAAAAGGACCCTTTTAATTGCCTTTCCAGTTTGCAAATTATTTTTAAATGCATTGCTTTTTGAAACTGGATATTATAAGGTCTGCTTTTTCTTTCAGGGCTGGTGATTTTGAACTGCTCGTTCCATTTCCATCAGTAGTATGTCATGCTCTACATTTCAAGCTGTATTACAGAGCCCATTTCATCATGCACACTTAGCAAGGTGTAGAGAAGGGCCTAGAATGAGACGGAGATCACATTTCTCCTAGTCACACAAGCTCTAAACTGCAGCTGGTTCAAAGTCTGCACACTCCCAGTTACAGTTTGAGTTACTCATTATTTTCATTTCTCAAACAAACCCACTGCTTGCAAAAAGGCTCGGGACAGATAGCTACTTTTCTTTTTTGATAGAAGCAACTTGATTTTCAATTTGATTTAATAGATGAGTCTTTTGCTGCGAGCTGGGACTCCCAGGCAAGGCATGGTTTGCAGCATCTCCTCTCGAGGTGCACTTAGCCTTTGGGTTCCAACCTGCTGATAGTGCCACGGGGGATTGGGGGTGTCATCCAACATGTAGGAGCCCCAGCCCTCGATTCTCTTCTGCCTGATTTAATTCTGATGGTTTCTTGTCTGTTACCTAATGCTCGGAGATACAGAATGGTACTGTATGAAATTGCTAAGGCTGCCATGAAGAAGTATCACAAACTGAGTGCCCAAAACAATAGAAATGTAGTATCTCACAGTGCTGGAGGCTGAAGTCTGAGATAGGAGTGTTGGCAGGGCTGGATTCCCCGGGAAGCAATGAGGAGAATTTGCCCCATGCCTCTCTCCTCGGTTCTGCTGGTTACTAGGCAATCTTTGGTTTATAAAGCTTCACTGCATCTCCGCCTTCATTTCACATGGCATTCCTCTTGCATGCTGTTGTCTGTGTCCAATGTCCCCTTTTTATACGAATACCAGTCCTACTGAATTAGAGGCCCACCCTACTCCAGCATGACCTCATCTTAACCTAACTAATTATTTCTCTATCCTATTCCTAAATAAAGGCTAAGACTTCAACACACGAATTTTCAGGGGACACGGTCAACTCATAACAGGTACCCTCTATATTCTAGGGGAACATAAATTGCAGGTCAATAGATAATGAAGGTTCTGGAATAATAATACGAAGCAATTGGCCATGGTTGCCTCTGCGGATGACAGCGACGGAGACCAGGCAGGGAGTGGCCGTCAAAGGAATTGTAGATTCACCTGTCATATCTTCATTTTTTACAAGGAAAGGTAGATTGCCTGAGCAAGTAAAAATTAATATCAATAAGTTAAGATTCTGTAGTGACTCCCAGTAGTAGTAGACTCCTATCAACTGCCAAGGTATGCTCTGGAAACTTATGGAGGAGTTTCTTGGCTATTACAAGGATGTGGGGTACTTTCGGCAATGAGTGGGAGCAGGCTGGGATGCCAATTGTCCCCCAATACTGGGATCATTAAGAATTGTCCTGTGTCCTGGGGTGCCTGGGTGGCTCAATAGGTTAAAGCCTCTGCTTTCAGCTCAGGTCATGATCTTATGGGCCTGGAATCGAGCCCCACATTGGGCTCTCTGCTCGGTAGGGAGCCTGCTTCCCCCTCTTCTGCCTGCCTCTCTGCCTACTTGTGATCTCTCTTTCTCTCTGTCAAATAAATAAATAAAATCTTTAAAAAAATTGTCCTGTGTCCCGCATCATTTTCAAATGTCCTTTTAAACATTTGCATATAAAAGCTAAATAAATTTTTGGCATCATTTTAATATACACTGAATTTTCCAAGAACAGAAACCTGGCTCCCGTCGGGGAGATTGAACTTTGGTTCAGAAATTTGCCACAAGTCTTCACCTTACTAGAAAATTATGTCCCTAATAGCAGCATCATTCTCGATATCTGAACCGCTTCTAGAACATGCATAGAGTGCGCTGAACTGACAGCTGTCACTTTCCTGATGATTCTTCACATGGGTGCAGTCACTGACCACTTAATTCCATCTTAATTCTGCCAAGCCTTCGTGTACTGAAGCGTGCATTAAGCTAGCACGAATTTCTTTAATTGTATTTTCCCTTCATGTTAACATTGGAGCTTTATGGGAATTTTTAAAATACGTGTTCGGGTAAATTACACTATTTACGAATTTCATTTCAGGGTGCTAAAGGGCATGTTACAAAATATTTCTAATGAAAAGAGAGTATTTGTTGTCATGGTGCTATGCATGGCCAGGCATCTTTGACAGTCCAGGGAGAAATGCAGAACACCTAAACTAAAGCTTTGCAAATAGAGGAGAGGCAGTGCATTCAGCGGATATTTCAGAAACAGGAGTCAAAAGGATGGTACTTGTGTACCATATTTTAGATGGAGAAAGAAGGGATTGTCAAAAATGTCTCAGATTTTTTTATTTATGTATATGTTTGTTTGTTTTTTATTTGACAGAGATCACAAGCAGGCAGAGAGGCAGGCAGAGAGAGGCGGGGAAGCAGGCTCCCTGCTGAGCAGAGAGCCTGATGCGGTGCTCGAACCCAGGACTCTGAGATCATGACCTGAGCCAAAGGCAGAGGTTTTAACCCACTGAGCCAACTAGGCACCCCAAAAATGTCTCAGATTTTTAACTTGGGCTACCAGGTAGGTGATTGAAAGGTGTAGGTACAAAGAGGATGGTGGTGTAGTCACCGTGGGACCTCAAGGCACCCAGGGGCAAGAGGGAGGGGTCCACAGGTCATGTGGGTTCAATGACTGGGACGTCTGTACAACCAGGATTGCTGGAACCTAGGAAATGGAAAACTTAGGGCATAAGAAGGAGAAAAACCCATAGCAAGCCAACGACACACCCCCAAAGGACATGCACAACTGAGGAAAGCCATGAAGGAGACTTTTCATTTTTAACCTTATCTCCCCACTGAGATTGAAGGGTCTCAACAGGAAAAGCAACAAACACAACCAAACATTCTTCGGGTTGCCTAGCATAGCACTCAGTACCCTTTAAACATCTTTCACAGCCTCTTGCCTTCCTGGAATGTTCAGAAGGGGGTCAAACATTTCTACTGTGATTGGGCTCCTCCCAGATGTTACAGATGCTGTCCTAATCTGTGGGAAGCTTGACCCCCAGGCTCATTGATCTTGGGGCTCAGATGGAGAGGAGACCCCCTTTACTTGACCGTGGTCAGGGCACTGCCAAGAGATGGATATTACCCTCAGAAAATCTGTTCTCCATGCAGAGAGTGACTCGGCTCTTGTGAGACAGGCCATCTTCCCGCTCCCCAGTATTGGACAACATCATGAGTACATTTAACAGCAGAGGAAGTGTCATGCCCAAATGCCACATCCAGCCCCAAACCGGAAGAAAAGCCACTGATCATCCTCCCAAAGCCCGCTTTCCACACCAGTGGCACTCCCTCTCACGGCAGTGACATCGCAGCCTCAGGGGCACAACCTCTGCCTCCGATGCACGTTCCACTTGCCTGCCAGGACACACGACATGGGACAGGAGAGCTGTCACCGAGGGCACATACCTGTGGTCACATAAACACATAAACACTTTCACTAGCAGCCACGTTCTCAGGCTCTGGCCAAGAGAGGCAGCCGACAGTCAGACGAGAGTGGCTCAGCTGAATGCCACCGTTCCTCCTGGCAGGAAATGGGTTCCAGATGTGTCCTCAGCTCAGCCTGTAATGGGGTCTGACCGTCATTAATGGGCCTGCGAGCCTGGGTCTCCCGCCTTTATCAATCTCCCTGGACTATACAGAGCTAAGGGGGAGGAGAGGAGGGGAAAGGTAAGAAAACTCCGTATTGCCCGTACAATTTCAGCAGAAAGATGACAATGTGTTTTGAGTTTCCAGGTCCTGTTTTGGTTTTTTTCTTTTTCTTTTCTTTTCTTTTTTTTTTTTTTTTTAGATAACCTGTGTGTGTGTGTGTGTGTGTGTGTGTGTGTGTATGTGTGTGTGCGTTTGTGTGTGTGTGTGTGTGTGCATGAGTGCTTAAGGGGGGAAAGGAACAAAGGAAATGGGGGAAGGGAAGGGGAGATCCTATTTCAGTTACAAAAAGGTTTTGTGCATTTTAGACAAACTAAAATAACATTGCAATCCCATGTCGACCCAGGAAATTTAATAAACATACAGATCACTACTCTACCCTCATAAGTAGGTATTTCAGAATTGCAGAGCAGGGCACCTAACTCAAGATTGTTAGAGATATTTATTAATAGGTATCTAACAGCCTTCATTCTAAATTTCCACATTTTATAAAGCTGTGTATCCTTAGAATCTCTATACATTGAGAGCTTAATTTCTTCTTTGTTCAAAGGGATAATGGCTTAAAAATCTCACTTGAAAATAGAATTCAGGCAGTACGAGGTCAAGGTAGCCTGAGAATATTAAGCAATAAATAACTTAAATAACTTAAATAACCATAAATAGACAATTATAGCTGGGGGCTCTACCTAACCAGCCCAGAATTGATCATTCTCCAGGATTATCATGAGATAAGCAGGTGGCTCCAGATCAGTCCCTCTGATGAGCAGCAGCTGAGGAGCACTTACGTCCTGGGAGAGGCTACATTGGTGATTTGTTTGGGGCCACTGTGTACCTGGTGAATTTAAGAGTCATTGCTAACGTCACCGAGTGACCTTGGGTGAGATACTCAAACCCTCTGCTTCACAGTTTCTTCCTTTCTATTTTTTTTTTTAAGATTTTATTTGTTTATTTGACAAAGAGAGAAAGAGATCACAAGTAGGCAGAGAGGCAGGCAGAGAGAGAGGGAGAAGCAGGCTCCCCGCTGAGCAGAGAGCCCGATATGGGGCTTGATTCCAAGACCCTGAGATCATGACCAGGCTTTAACCCACTGAGCCACCTAGGCGCCCAGTTTCTTCCTTCCTAAAGTGACAGATTGGACTAGTTCATAGCAGCTCAGAGTTTCGGAGTTTGATTTTTAAAAGCCTCATATTTTTAAAGCAAAATTAAAATTTATCACACAGTTTATAGGATTTGGCCCTCACCATAGTTTATAATCCGAAAGATCATGATTTTTTAAATAGAATTTTAGTATGATTTAATTTCACCGTTGAGATTAAATGGATCATAGCTTTTACTGCCATGATGAAATTCTTCTCTAAACTTACAGGATGAGTCTAGCACATACAACATTTTTTGGTTGACAAGTGTGTAAAGAAACTTTAAAATTAACTTCAGCCTTAAGGAAGAGACTTTATGTCTAGAATGAAATGGACAACTGAGAGCCACGAGCAAGTCTATTCTCTTTCACACAGGGAACACTGATGCCCCTTTCAGTCAAAATCATGAGAGATTCTCAGTAGACACTATTCTATGAGTACCAGGTTTGCAATACTTAGCCAAATACATGACATACTCAAAAGAAAAAGAGCCTTTTGTTCTGGAAGAGTAAGATACATCTAATGAAATAGACAATAAGAAATGTTCCAGTTCGTCCCGTCCACATTCTGCTGGTCAGTCATCATTGCTTTAAAAGCTATGATCCAATTAATCTCAACAGTGAAATCAAATCAGGCTAAAAATTCAGCCATTAGTCAAATGTAAAATCATCTCTTTTTAAAAACAGTTATTTTAAATACACAGTAAAATATAAATTCGTTTCTGGTTGTAAGAAAGAGAAATAATATAGATAAAACTAGCTACCCTAAAAACACTACTTCCTTTCCGAGTTCTTTTACTGCACATGATGTTTCCTGTGAATTTAGTGTGTATCCGCTCAGCTTTTTCTATTTACATATGGAACTATAGGAATAATTATTTTTGTTTCAAATCTGTATTGTTCATATAAATAGAATAATTCTTTACTTTGGTGGACAGTTTTAATTTGCTAAAGTCTTTAGGGAGTTCCATTAGTGCTAAGTATGAATTTCTTGCATTTAAAAAACTGCTGCCTAATACTCCATAGGATAGATTTGAAATTATTACCCCATTAGTGGAAGTACAAGGTTAGTTTTTTTTAACAATTCCATAATATGCCCCCAGGGAACAGTTTTTTACATGCCTCCTTTACACATATGTGGCTATCTTTCTCTTGGGTAGATACCAATAAGCGAGATTTTTGGCTCAAAAGATACACACAAGCTTAAAAAGGTTTGGCAAAGTGCCTTACAAAAAGGCAGTAAAAAGTTAAATCCTGACCAGCGATATCACTTATAGGGAGAGTTACCTTCCCCCATGCCCTCATCAATATATAATTTTATTTAATTTTGAAATACATTCTACTCTAACTGGTGAAAAATAAAAACTCATTTTAATTTGCATTTCCTTAGTTACTAGTAAGGTTGCACATTTAAATATGTATTTATTGGTGGTTTGCATTTCTTCTTCTATGAATTGCCTATTCATATCTTTTGCTCTTTTTTTCTAATGAGTTCATATCTTTTGCTCTTTTTTTCCTAATGAGTTGATTATCTTCTCATCTAATTATAGGCATTCTTTATAAATCCTTTACACACGTTAAAACTATTTTCTCCTGTGTGATAATTTATTTGACTTTGCCTATGGGGTATTTGATGAAGGAAACTTTTCCTTTCTTTTTCTTCTTTAAATATCATATATGTGTGTGTGTGTGTGTGTGTGTGTGTGTGTAGATGCATTTGCACAAGGAGGTGGGGAGAAGGAGAAGCAGGCTCCCTGCCAAGCAGAGAGCCTGAATGAATGCAGGGCTCTATCCCAGGACCCTGAGATCATGACTCAAGCTGAAGGCAGACGCCCAACAGACCAATCCACCCAGATGCCCCCATTTCCATATTTCTTGAGAGACAGAGCCAATCAAAGGAATCAGATGAGATCATTTTGTTTATGGAAGAGCATAGGAAATCAAAGTCGATTCAGAGAGAAGATATTTGAAGGAAGTGAGAAACCAAACTTTCAAGGAAAATTCCTGAAAAAAAAAAAATCTAGGTTTGGCAGTTTGTGTGTTTTGCATTTTAATTACAAAGTACGATGTTTCAACACTTGGTTAGGGAATCATTCATAATTGGGACCTTCCTGACCACAGTCAGCAAACCTTCCTTCACCTCTAGGAGGTTTGGGAAATCCAGACAGAGCCTATCTGCCAGAGAGCTGTGGTCCTCATCAAATAAAACAGCCCCACGGCTGGCACAGCGGTGCACTTGTGCTTGAGAGAGAGCCTCAACCAGATGCTGAGACTAAAATATCTTTCGAGACTGGTTGGAAAGTGGGTGGATTCATAGTACCAAAACTGGCCTGTGTGAAAACCCTTCACTTGGAGCCAGTCTGCATGTGGCTTGTGGAAAGAAGAGAGGTTTAATTTCTATTTCTTTCCATCCCACATCATAAACACAAAAATTGCTGTTGAACATTCAACCCGTCCTAGTACCTTTCTCATTCTGAAATGTGTGCGTGGAGGGGGAAGGAGGTATATATACTCCTAAAAATTACTCTGTACCAAGATTTCCGTAAAAGAGAAAGGAATACACACATTGGAAATAAGAATTGTGACTTTATTTGCAAATGCTTTTGTTAAAATATGTTAATCATGTACAAAAGTATAGTTTTCAAAATAAAATAGTTTTGCTTCAAACACAGCTATCCCACAAAATGGAGGTGTTAAAATTTCCTTATTACGTTGTGTTTCACTCCAACACAATCAAAGTTACACAAACCTGAATGAAACGTATGACAATTAAAAGAAAAGCCAGTGAAAATTAGAGAAAAGAAAGGGATAGTAAGTATATAAAGATTACAAGGCCAGAAGTCAAAGAATTTCACCCTGAGGAGCTCAGGTGATCTTAGGAAGCTATAGTCACACAAATTTTTAGGCATAGTCATATAAATTTTTACTAAGGGTCTCCTTTCTAGAGCATGCTAGAAAATTTCTTCTCTTTTGTAATGCCTTGAGTTCATTTAAAATATCATTAAGGCATCTTGGAATCATTACTTATAAGAAGTTCTGCATCTAATATCACAAAGAACCAAAAAAAAGAAAAGAAAGAAAAAAAAGACTTTGGAAAGACTTTGCACTCCAGAAAATCATTATTTGGTGTAGAGAAGAATGTACATAAATGAGTGTCAGGGCACTTGGCTGTTAGCCCAAGTTTGTCTCCAGTGTGGGGACTTTTCCTACTTCCCTGGGCCTTGGTGGACCTGCACTACTTTGTTAGAGTAATGCAGATTATACGGTTTTCTAGATGGTCTCCATGACCTTTTCAAATATATAACACTGTGATTCTCATCAGGTCTGCACCTTGCCTATCTCTCTTCTCCTGAATATTAAACATAGATTAAATTCCCTAGAGATTAAAACACACACACACACACACACACACACACACACACATACACACACACACACAAATAAAAATTTCATGATGAGTGGCAATAATGATGATTGGTTGGAAGAAGGTAAATGCACATGTACAAACATACAATTAAATAGAAATGCCTATTGTGTGATTTTACAAATGATAAAGGATATTAGAAATTAGGGCCACTCATACTTCTTAAACCCTGGAATTAAGCTGTCTGGGAAAATATTACTAGAAAAAATGATAAGACTAGTAGAGAGTAAGTCATTTAAAGCACTCAAAAGGGGGGGAAACAGGGGCACCTGGATGGCTTAGTTAGTTAAGCATCTGCCTTTGCCTCAGGTCATGATCCCAGGGTCCTGGTATCAATCCCCATATCAGACTCTGCTTCGCTGGGGCCTGCTTCTCCCACTCGCTCCACCTGACACTCTGCCTGCTTATGTGCACTGTCTCTCTCTCTCTCTCTCTCTGTCAAGTAAATAAATAAAATCTTTTTTTAAAAAAAGGGCAGAAAATACATGAATATTTGAACAAAAATGTCCATTTTCTCCTCTACTTTGTCATGTTTCATAACTTACTTATGTTTGACTCAAGCAGGAGCTTTTGTTGAGGCAAACCGTAATTTTTATTTTAGACCAATATTTCTGAATCTTTGTTTTTCATCATCACTGCCTAAGAAGGCTTTTTAGACTCTTTTATCCCTAATTACTCACCAGTAAAATTCTAACACCACAGATAGACTGTGTACTTGTTTACATGTTATATTCATATAAGTCCTTTATGGATTTTGAGTAAGATTTTCTCACCCCCCTCTGAGGAACTAATTTTTGCCCCTTTGCAGATGATTTTACCCCCTTGAAAATGCATGTTTTATAATGTGGTAAAATAGGAATGCCATATAAACTGCTGAAAGATGGCAAGGTATAGATACCAATGTATCCCACACTTACTGAACAATTACAGATCAGAAGAAAATGTAAGAAGATTTAAGTAAGCATGACTTCCTGCATATTCTCCTACTACACATACTTATTAAATTAAGTAAAAATAGTAAATCACACTCTGAAGCAAATCAGCCAAAGAAAACATTAAGGGAAAAAAAAAAAACCAGAAAATAGAGGTGATATTGGCGGATGAGCCCCTGAAAATTCTTGGGAGTCATTTTCTGAAAAAAGAGAAAGGAAAAATAAAGAAGGTAGAGCATGGAGTTAACGCAATACCTTGGCAGCTTTATTTACATCAAGATTTTCAGAAGGTAACCTATATATGGGCATTATATAGGGCTTCTAGACAAAGAGGATACAGGGCCAGTGATGGAGTCCATTCTGTGACCTGTGGGTCAATGGAAATGACATGGCAAGAAAGGAGCACCCATATCTGAGGAAACTGAGAGCAGGTAGGGAAATAGAGACTGGGCACACTCAAGAGCAATGTTGGCATTTTTACACTTAACCCTCTGCACCTTTCAATGGTTAGGATACAAAAGAGAACAGTGGCTCAAGGACAATTTAAATTTTACTTGTTCTTATGCAAAAATAGTCCCAAACCCAGAACATTCCCAGGGATATTTCATAATTTATATAAGCATATATAAATTAAACTTTTTTAAACTTTTTTTAAACTTTTGAGCATTAATTAATGCAATAGGTTAATTAATAGTCAATTGTCATTTATTATTAATTAATTACTATTAATCAAATTATTAATTAATTAATTACTATTAATTATTAATTGATGCAATAGATGAGAACATGAGTTGGCAAATCCAAAAGAAATTCAAGGCAGGACTGTTTACAATGGTCCTGGGCTTGGCCATTCTCTTCTTCCTGTTCTCCCTTCTATTCAATTGAACTCTCCTTTTCTATCACCTTTGCTGGTGCGGCTCCATCCTTCTGCCCCCTAAAAAGGCAGGTGCCAAGGTCAGTCTTTATTTTCCTGTCTCTGTGCTCTCTTCTTGCAAGTCCTGATTTCTCAGTTATCAGCTGTCATGTCTAGGCAGATCCTTCCCTAAACCATCCTTCTGGCCTTACAGAATCACCAAATGTAATTCCCAACTGCCTACTAGATATTTCTGTGTGGATTTCCTTTCAACACCCTAAAATCAAAATGAACAAAATAAAGATCATCATCATAAAACCTCCTGCTTCCTCATTTCTGTTAAGTAAATGTCCCAGAAATGTATGGCAGGCATTCCTCTCAGTCCTCGCCCATATGCTCACCTGGTCATCCAGGCTATTCATTCATCTGTGGATGTCAGTTACAGTGGTTTCCTACCCACCCCTGTCAAACCTCGTATGTCCCACCCCAGACTCTTGAAATTGCATTAGTATTGGTATGCTCTAATTCCCCCTCTCTTAGATACATTCTATGTGCTTTTTCAAAATAATCCTCATATTTGGCTATACCACAAATAAATAGTTACACATTTCTAACCATTTTCAGTCAATATTGAGGCTCTTTCTACTTTTCTTCCACACTATTGCCCCCCTAAATTCCCATTGTCCCTTGTAAGTACCAAATGGGCCCAACTAATAGCTGTTCATAAGCATACCATATCTCTTTCCTCCGCATCTTGTTGAAATTATTCCCTCTGCTTAAAATGCTCTTCTCTTTCCTATCAACCTCACCCAACAAAGTCTGACTCTTTGTCAAAATGAAGATCAAATTCACCTCCATGTTAATAATTTTTCCTGAATCTCTCCTCTGGACTCCAGAGCAGAATGTGCCTCTCTCAGTGTGCTTTGTCACATTCTACATTCCATCTTTGCTGATAACACAAAATCATGGGATGTGAATGTATTTGTATGTGCCCTCATTCTTCCCTCTTGTGCCCAAAGCAGACATAATTAATCAATTGCAACATTCCTTTTCACTAAACCCAAACAAGGTCTCAGAATCCATCTCAGCATCACAAGTCAGGCAGCCACTGCCAATTCATTAAAGTTGATACATGACCACAAGACCTGGATTATAGTAAATCTCCAATAAATGTCAGCTAATACTATTATTATTATTCTCTAGCATAATACTCATCACCATCACATAAACTAGAAAATTGTTGAAGATTTTTGGTTAAACAAACTGCCACTCAAATGTCTGGTCTACTTTTGTACTTAATGAAGGCAGAAAACTTATATTCCTTTCAAGCCATAGTTTTTCTATCATACTGAGGAAAACTACGCTATTTCCCAAAGTAAAATGCCATAATTCCTCTCTCTAACACACACATTGATTCATAATTGGTGCCAACAGTCCTCCAATTCAAAATGAATGCCAATGTTATCATGACCAGAGAAATCCAAGGAAATTATTTCATCACTGAATCTTCAGGGTGGCTGATGTTGTTTAGCTAGCCATACAGCTCATTCTAATGGAAAAGCTGGGTCCTGTTTGAAGTGGACACAGGCTACAAGGACTGTATTTGTAAGGATAGTTTGACTGTATGGGCATTTCCCCAAGAGAACAGGTGAGGGAGGAATGTACATGTGGAAACACATGTGATAACATCTGCTCTTAGAGATACCAAGATGCTTGCAAGTTCACTCTTCCCTGACTTTACATACAGTGATTGCTATTCACATGCTGTCTCTTGTCACCTGAAGATAACAATGTTAATGACAATGACATGCTTCTCATGTTGATGATGATGATAGAACATCACATCTGCATAATCCTCTATCGCAAAGAGAAAAAAACATATAGATGCAGAGAAGAGGAATAAGGCAAGGACACTCTAAAAATAATAGAAACTTCTAATGGAAGGAAGATTCTAAGGCCCACTGCAACTGGGGCACCTGGGTGGCTCAGTGGGTTAAAGCCTCTGCCTTTGGCTTAGGTAATGATCTCAAGGTCCTGGGATCGAGCCCCGCATCCGGCTCTCTGCTTGGCAGGGAACCTGCTTCCCCCTCTCTCCCTGTCCGTCTCTCTGCCTACTTGTGATTTCTCTCCTCTCTGTCAAATAAATAAATAAAATCTTTAAAAAAAAAAAAAAAAAGGCCCACTGCAAGATTGGGGCCAGAAGCTATGTCCATTTCTTTAGGTTCTCATTCCAAGTTGGATAGTGAGTCTCAGAAGAGAATGGAGGCCCAAACCATGGAATATTCTGGATTTGGTGCTAGACATTCTAAAGTCTCAAATTTTCTAGAATCAATTTTAGACCTTTTATATCATTATTTCTCTTTCCCTGTGGTGCTTTCAGGGAATGAGATACTTTACCTACCCCCAAGATCCCCTAGATCACTCATTCCCCTGTAGCAATTAACTCCAGCTTTGGTCATGTTTGTGTTATTTTGCTGGGCTGTTTCTTTGGGAAAGGGAATCAAGTTTTCATGGTGATGACAGAACAGTCCAATGTGGTATGTCTCACCCTCTTGGGTCGCCAGTCACAGGGGTGGGACAGAAGACCACACTGGCGCCACATCTGCTCCTTGTCTCCATCTGTGTGGGTTTTATCACTTGGGGAGCCAATGAACACGATGGTGTCCCAGTAGCTGGGCTTGAAGTTGGGCTGAACATAAATGCCTTTGTGATTCTCATTGACTTTCAACTTCAGATATTGATTTATTACAGCTTCTGATCTTCAGCCCAGAAGTCTAATCTTGTGAAATGCTGACTGCATATTTCCATCCCTAAAGTCACACAATTCCTTGATCACGGAGGAAAATATTGTAGAAATTTTTAATTGAAGCCTTTTCTATCCCAAAGGGGTTTCCCAGGAAAACAAATAAACAAAAACAGAGATTTGGCAAACACAGCTTCTATTCAGATTTCTGAAACCCTGAAGCTTCTAGGGGACAGAATTGTCTGTACAGGACTCTTATTTTGAAATCACATTTTAAAAGTCCTTTTAAAAATCACATAACCAATGTGACTGTATGTCACGCTGATTGCATGATTGCAGGTAATGCGTGGTTCCTGTGTCAGAGGCTGGGCTGCTGATCTTCAGGGGATGGTCTGGGCAACTCAGTTAGAAAGAGACCTGCAAATGAAGCAAATAAAAATCAACAAAACAGACTCTATAAAGGAGCTGATGGGAAAATCTTGTAATTTTCATAGAAGACAAGACACTTACTGCTGAGTCACAGATGCTTGAAATGAGAAGAGAATTTCAAAAATGTAAGATAAAGCAAGAGCAAGAGATGACACTGCAGGGTTCTTGCAAGAGAATCGTATATACGTGTGTGTGTCTGTGTGTGTGTGTGTCTGTGTGTGTGTGTGTGTGTGTACCTACATATAATTGAAAGATGCTTTCTGTTGCCATTTTGGGCCAATTACAAATTCATTTTCAAGCTATCTAAACTGATAATAAAAGTTTACCAATTGGGCTTTTTAATCTGATGCATTTTTTCCACTTTCTTATAAACTTAGATATTTTAAATTACTATAAAATGATAACACTTAAAAGTTTTTTGTATCATGCATTTATATTAAATACAATATTTCCTGAGACCAACATTCCCTTAAAACCATGTTGCGTCTTAGCATTTCCTTGCAGCTCACATTTGATGCTAGAAGACACAATCACAAAACACTGGTCTCTTTGCAGTCCCTGTGCTTTCTGGGAAGAAAAGGACTTACAGGTCTTTGGATACCTGATTCCAATCCCAGACACTGCATTGTTTTTTACTACAGAGACATTTATTATACTATTCTATTATTTGTGAGAATAAAAGCAGCAATATGTTTGTGCTCACAAATTCTCACATTTGAAAGAGAGCTTCTAATTCTTTTTAAGTCTAAGAAATGAAATTTACAGAAAACATGTTGGTTTTTGCATCCTCTGTGCAGTACCTGAGTATCTGTCCTTAAATCTCTCTCTCAATGTCTCTGCCATGTCCCTGAGAAATTAAGGTAATGACAACCTCCCAGATTCTGGAAGATACGGTAGACTGTCAACAAACTGCGTTGTTTTCCTGGCAGGGCGTGAGTTCTGGACAAGAAAAATTTATCAGGCTGAGTTCCTGATGCAGATTCAGTTGTGAGAGACCAGTTAGTATGTGTTAGTGGCTCACTTTCTTCATTCTTCTGAGTAAATGTAAGGTATTTGCTTATTCTCTGAGTAACTTCTTACACCAAGAAAAAAATTCCCAGAAAAAACAGGGGTGATGGACCTCAAAAACATTCTGCTAAGTGAAAGAAGCCAGATGGGAAAGATCACATATTGTATGATCCCACTTAAATAAAATGTCCAGAACAGGCAAATCTGTAAAGACAGAGAGTGTATTTGCCGGAGTCTGGGGCTAGGAACAGGGATTTACTGTAAATGGACCCAAGGGATCCCTTTGGGGTGATGGAAACATTTTAAAACTGGATTGTGGTGATGGTTGAACAACTCTATAAATTTCGTAAAAGTAGTTGAATTATACACTTAAAATAGATGAATTTCATGGTATGTAAAAAATAGAATGGATATCTAACAGGGTAATTATCACCTTCTAACGTATGGAACATACTATGTTCAGAAAACAAGCAGTCACTGTAACTGCACACCTGCATACAAAGAAAATTCAAAGAATTTGCTTAGTTCGTTTTATATTTCAATAAAAGCTCTGAACTGAATACAATCATGTTGTGCTTCAACTGCACAACAATTTCTCCCACAGCCTATAGTTCACTCTATTATATCTTAAATCTATGATTTTTAGCAAAGCCTGTAATCTAGGCACTTGGGGGATTCCTGGGGAAATTCCAAGCAAATTTGTTGGAATTACCCGTTTTAAACATTACCCAAGAATTACATACCTTTAATCTGTTTAGACCATTACTGTAACTTTCTAACTAATTTCAGGCTCATGGAAAAGTTGCAAGAATAGTACCAAGAATTCCAAGTGCCATTAGCCAGATTCACCAATTGCTTACATTTTCCCCCCTTTTCTTTATCCATGTATTTCTTCAATTTTTTTCTTTTTTAAATACAAACATTCAGTATGTGCATTGGAAAATTAAATGATTTATATAATTATTTAAATAAGTGTGATTTTCCTGCCTCCCTAAGGAAAATCATTCTTAACAATTTCTTGAATAGTGTTCATAAAGTGTTTGAGAGAAGCAAATGAAATAATTATTAAAATACTTGGCAAATCATAAAGTATACAAATATGATAAAGTAGACAAATATAAGTTACTATCAAATATAGGGACAGGAAGAATTGAGCTATGGGAAAACAAAACAAAAAACCCAGTCAATTTGAGTTTCCTCTTGAAGTTGAGCAGGCAATGACCATGGACTCTATCTCTCTTCCTATGTAGAGTGACTTCTTTGAAAGGCAGTGTGGAGACCTGGGGTGGTCAGCCACTGAGCTGACTGATGAATGGACTGAATGAGAAAGCCAAGTGGAAAGTCCCAGCTAAGTAGAAGCAATGATCACACTTCTCTGATATGTATCATCTGACATTCAGATTTGGTTCGTGTCCACACTATGGCTGTCGTAGAAATCTCGACAATAATCTTGGTGGCTGGATGAAGTGAGTGAACATCATTCTAGGCCAAATCAACATTTGCTACAGTCAAGCAAAGACGATAAATCTGATTTTCTTGGCCGTAACTAGACTCAAAAACAGAATTTCTGTCCGAGTCCACCTCAGTTGTCATTGAGTATATATTAAACAGATGATCCATGGCTCTGGGCACCATCTCAGTGCTGGGTCATCCCTGGTAGCTGGGCCAGCAATGGGCCTGGGTCATACCCATAACTCATCTCTCTGGTTATACCAGAATTGGCCTTTTACGTCCATTGAGTCTTGGTTGAGTTTGGGATAGGTTTCCTAAAGAGTGCATACATAGTTACTCTATTAGTTCTCCTAATTCTGGCCAACATGGTGTGGTGGCTAAGAGCATAGACTCTAGATCCAAACTATCCAGGTTCAATTGCCAGTTCTTGGGCAACCTTGGGCAAGCCAGTGAACTTTCTGTAAGACAAGAATGATATCAATAATAATATCAATAATTATTGATAATAATATCAATTATTCTAAAGTCTCAAATATTTGATCTCAAATTCTCAAACAATATCAATAATTATTGATATTATTATCAATGGTATCATTATTATTATTATGTTATTTGCATAATATGTTGTCACTTTTAAAGCTTCCTCATTTCCCTTGCTCATAAAACACACTTGAAAAAATGACATCTAATGGATGGGAAAAGCAAAAAAAATGTGTGCTCTTCCTACATCCACTTGTGCTTTCTCTGTTCTCCAGATGTCACCTGGTTTGCTTTTTTTAAAAATGCCATGTGACCATCTCATTTCCTTGATTTTTTTTAAAAGTTTCCCATGGCTAATATTAGGACTTTTTATATAGTAAAATTCATTAATCTTTCTATGTTTTGTGCTCCTTATAACTCATTTAAGAAATCCTCTTCTATCCCTGAGATAGAAACCATTGATTTACATGGAATCGATTTTTTTTACTTGGAATTGATTTTTTAATATAATATGAGAAGAGGACCCATTTTTAATTTTTTTCTATATGCACATATTTTCCCAGGGCCATTTTATTGAGTAGTTCTTTTTTTTTTTTTTTTTTTTTTTTGCTGATTTGCAAAACCAGCTGTGTCAAGAATTGGTTTTTCATATTTGTGTAGGTCTGATTCTGGGTTGTTTGGTCCATTCCATTCATTTAATTCTGCCCCAAAAGCCCATTGTCTTAATTTATATCACTTCGTAAGTCTTGCATCTAGTAAAGTTAATCCTTCTACAAAGTTCTTCTCCATAGGATTATCTTGACGGTATTCTTAGCCATTTCTCTTTCATATAAATTCTAAAATCATCTTTGTTGGAATTTTTGTTAGAATTGCATTGCAAAAATTGGGCAACAATTCATACGTATATGATAGATGCCCAGAAACATGGACATGGTATGCTTATCCATCAACATGGTATGACTTTTATGATGGGTTGAATTGTGTCCCTCCAAAAAAGTGTTGAAGTCTAATCCCCAGTACCTCAGAATGAGACCTTATTTGAAAATAGGGTCATTGCAGATGAAATTAGTTACAATGAGATTATACTGGAGTAAGGTGGTACCTTAAACCAGTAGGACTAGTATCTACACTAAGAAGAGGATATGAAGATATAAAAAAAAGAAAGCTATGTGAAGATGCAGAGATTGAAGTTAGGTAGCTACAAGCCAAGGAACCCAAGGATTGCTAGCCACCACCAGAAACAAAGAAGAGGCAAGGAAGCATTCTTCACAGAGTCTCAGAAGGAGCATAGCTCTCTTGATTTTGGATTTCTAGTGTCCAGAATTGTGAGAGAATAAGTTTCTGTTAATTGAAGAAACCCATTTGTGGTGTTTATTATGGCAGCCCCAGGAAACCAATATAACTCTCCATTTAACAAATTATTCTATACTGTATTTCAACAAAGTTATATAGTTTTCTCCATAAAGGTTTTGTGCCTTTTGTATTACATTTATTTCTACATGACTTTTACCTTCTGCTGCTGTGGAGAAAAGCAATTGACTTCTGCATGTTAATCATCTACCAAGAAAATTTGTTTAACTCCCTTATTAATTTTAAGAATTTGTTGGTTGTTTGGAAGGGGTTTCTGTGAAGACAATGATATCACCAAAAATAATAATAAATTTGTTCCCTCTTTTGAAGAAGAAACAAATCATTTCTTTCATGCTTTTCTTTTATTGCAGGGTAGTGGGTCTTACCTGGTATTTTCTTGAGGTCAAGATTCTTAATCCTTGATTCAATTTTTTTAGTAATTGTAGAGTAATCCATATTTTCTATTTTTCAAATCTGAATATAAAATTATGTATAAGTTAGTGGATATATATAAATATATGGACAATATATATACCCACTAATGATCATGACTTATTAATTAAGATGTTCAAATCTGCTCTCTTGTTTTATTTTATTTGCCTATTGATTTGACAAATTTCTCTTTGTGGTTCTATCAATTTTAACATTACATATTTTCAATGTATGGTAATTAGGACCATACTATTTAAAATTTAACCTTTGCCAATGCAGAGTGACTTTAGTAGTAGTTCTTGTCTTAAAATATGTTTAGACTCATGTTAATATAGTTACTTCAACTCTTTTTTTTTTTGGTTACCACTTATCAGTAACCTAATTTTTTTTGTCTATTACTCTCAATCATTCTGTGTCCTTGTGTTAACTAATGGAACTTTTATAAAAGGCATACAAATGATTTAAAAAAAAAAAAACTTCTGATAATCTTTGTCTTTTAACTGGAGAGTATAGTGTGTTTACATTGAATGTACTTTCTATCTTTGGGTTTATTTTGTCATAGATTGCATTCATCAGAAACTTTATCCATTTCCGAAGTAGCCTTTCTTTGAAGATTTCAACTTTGCATCCACCCGACTGATCTCAACAGTGCCCATGTGGCTTACCAGTGTAATATGTAGTAAGTAAGTAAGGTGTGTCGGGTCACGATAATTTGCCACATTTCCTTTTCCTCTGCCACAGCACCCCCCAATGTTCAGGACAGAGGCTGCTCCGTGAGCCTCGGATTAGAATTGCTGGCAAGGTCCACATGGACCCACAGTACGGATGGACGTGCAGAGCGAGCACGGAACAAACGTTTATTGTTGCAGCCTACTCCCAGCGAGATACCTGGCGGGGTTATAACCCCAGTGCAACCTGGCCTACTGATCAAAAACACATTTCTTAATCTTATTTTGCATTTTTTATTTGTCCTTTGTATAAAAGTTACTTTCATGATTGTTGTTTTGTTACTACTAACAACTATTAACTGTTACTATAGTTTGTTACTATTTGTCATGACCTGCGTTGCATTTCTTGGGACTTTTTGAGTTTGTTTTCTTCTTTTATGTCCTTGTTCTCCTGCATTAGTAGAGGTATTATATACTTTCTTGCTATTCCTTAGGTGGCTACTCTAACAATTTTAACATCGATATTTGACTTTACAAAGTCCAAATTTGTTGCAACCTGAATAACAAAAGAGATTTGATATGCTTTTTTAAAAAACACATCCTCTCCTAATTTACATAGAATTGTTACATATTTTAGTACCATCTCCAACTGTTAACAATTAGACATTGTTTTAACCCATGATTACTTAGATTCATTCATGTTTAACAGTTTTCCTTACTCAGAACTCCTTCTTGTATCTCCTACCTCTTTTCTGTCCCTACTATACTAAGGGTTTTTAATCATAAATGAGTGTTGAAATTTGTTAAATGCTTTTTCTGCATTGAATGCTATGGACATATGGTTTTTCTCTTTAGACTCTTAATACAGTGGATTTTATTATTTTTTTTAAGTATTGAACCAGACTTGCATTCCTGAATAAGCCCTGCTTGGTTGGGGTGTTTTATTCTCCCATATTGCGAGGCTCAATTTGCTAATATTTTGTTGAGGATTTTTACATCTATGTTTCTGAAGGATATTGGTCTATGGTTTTCTTTTTCTGTACTGTCTTTGTCTACTTTTGTTATTAAGATAGGGCCAGCAACACAAAGTAAGTTAGAATATATTCTCTCTTCCATTTTCTGGCAGAAATTAGAAAATTGGTGTTATTTCTTTAATGTTTGGAAGAAACCACCAGTGAAACCATCTGCTACTGAAGATTTTTTTTCTTGGAAGGTTTTTAACTATGCATTCAATTTCTTTAATAGTTATAGGACTATTCATATTATCTATTTTATTTTGAATGAATTTTAGCATTTTGTATTTTTTGAAGAACTAGTACATTTTATCAAAGTTATTTATGTGTGTAGTGTTGTTTGTTATCTTCCCTTATTATCCTTTCAACATCTAAGGAAACAGTAATCTTTAAATGTGAGTATTTTCCTTTTTGCCTGCTCCAGCTAGAGTCCAGGCCAAAACAGAAAGTCCCCCTAATATCTCCCTCTGCTAGGCCTCTGATATTTTTTCTAGATATCACATAGAAGATGTAGCCCTTTAGTGGTCTCTGGTTGATGGGGGGGTATCATTCTTTTTGTTTTTGCCTGTTCCCTGAACATGTGGCCCATTAAAACCCTGGCTAGAGAGCCCCTATAACTAATAAATATACCCAGAGGTGAGTCAAGCTCACCAACCCCATGATTCACACTTTCTGTTTCTGGTCCCTGAAGAATTATCTGATTTATTTTTTTCCAGTTCAGCCATGCATTCTTAGGTTTTTGTTTTTTTTTTTTTTATTTGGTTATAGTACTCTAATCAATGTGTTAAAGTATGTTGTTCTTTTAAGAAAGATTTCTCCAAAATTCTAAGCACCAAATTTCTAGGAATAATGATGAGATAGTCATTTTTGCACTGGCCTAGAAAAAATTAGGTATGAAAATATTAAATGTGATTGAGGGAAAACTGGACAGTGATATAATGAGGAATATAATTTGGCAGTTTGTATTGGAATACAATACAAACTTCCTCCCACACATAGATCACACACCATCCCTTCCACAGCTCCATCTACTAGAACAACATAAAACAATAGTTTTATGATGTAGCAACTCCACTTTTCAATATCTATCCCACATGGAAAATAACCTGAAATATTTATCAGGAATGGAAAATATTAGGTAAATTAAGACACATATTTATTGTGGAATATTCCAAATACAATAATAACATGGACAGCTCTTAAGAGTTCTTATAATTATTATTTTTTTAAAGATTTTATTTATTTATTTATTTATTTATTTATTTATTTATTTATTTATTTATTTGACAGAGAAAGAGATAGGAAGAGAGGGAACACATGCAGGGTGAGTGTAAGAGGGAGAAGCAGGCTTCCCGCTGACCAGGGAGCCCGATGAGGGGTTCGATCCCAGGATCCTGGGATCATGACCTGAGCCTAAGGCAGATGCTTAACCGACTAAGCTACCCAGGTGCCCTGATTTCTTGTGATTATTAATAGAGACAATGCAAGCAACTGCCTGGCACAGATTCTGTGATCAATAAATATTAATAAATGTTATGTTTTTAGATATTCCCCATTTTCTTCATCTTGCTGTTTTACAGAAAAATTATTTATGTCAAATGACACTGAATCAATTCTCTCTGTCTTCCTCCATCTCAAAAAAAAAAAAAGGAAGGAACAATGGAAAGAAGGAAGTAAGAAAGAATGAAGAATGAAAAAACAAAAGAGGGAAAAAAAACAAAACAAAACAAAAGAAGGGCACCTGGGTGGCTCAATGGGTTAAGCCTCTGCCTTCTGCTCAGGTCATGATCTCAGGGTCCTGGGACTGAGCCCCACATCACGCTCTCCGCTCAGAAGGGAGCCTGCTTCCTCCTCTCTCTCTGCCTGCCTCTCTGCCTACTTGTGATCTCTCTGTCAAATAAGTAAAATCTAATGAAAGTAAGAAAGGAAGAAACTTACAGACTGGTATCTTTGACAGACATAGAAAACTTAGTCAAAAGTTCTCAACAACATATTAGCAAAATGAATTCAAGAGCACGTTAGAAGTGTCATTTACTATGATTAGATGGAATTTATTGTGGGAATGCAAAGATGTTCAACATATGCAAATCAATCAGTGGGACATACCACATTAACGGAATGAACGATAAAAATCATATGATCATATCAATAGATGCCCCCCAAAATCATGTGACAAAATGTTCACTGCAGCATTATTCACAATAACCAAGATATGGAAACAACCTGAGTATCCAACAATGGATGGATGGATAAAAAAGACATGGTATAAAGTTAAAAATTGATCAGCTACAAGAAAGAAGGAAATCCTACCACATCTTAGCACAGATCTCAGCATGTTGCAAATATCCAAACACCACTGGTGAAATGAAATATACCCAAGGTTCCTTTTGAACTAATTATTGAATTCTACAGAGTCTTGGGAGGGGATGAGAGAGTGGAAGTACAAAGATACACTGGGTAAGAAAAAGCACCAGATGTTTTTAACCAGTACATAATTAATACATATCTGTGGAAAATACTTTCAAATGTTTCAAGACAAAATTTCCCTGGTGCACCTACAGTGGCCAGTTCCCTATCTTAGGGTATTGTCAGCTGCTGTAACAAACAAAAACCTTTATTTCAATGACTTACTGCAACAAGAGTTTATTCTTGTAGGTATAATAGGCAATGCAGGTGATCCAGATAAACAAGAAACTGGAGATTCAGAGACCCAGGTTCCTTCCACATTAAACTTCGACCTTCCCTTAAGGCCTCAGAGTTATTTGCAAGTGAAAGGACTTGAAGGGTCTTGAATGTGGGTTTTCTGGGCCAGGCTTAGATGCAGCACACATTTGTTCCCATTCCCATTCCATGGAATGCTCTCATTCTCATTTTACTGCAAGGAATTCTGGAAGCTGTAGTCTAGTTGGTTATACAGATGGTCAGAAAAATTTGCTGCATTCATGTGTACCCTTCCTCCCACACATAGATCACCCACCATCCCTTCCACAGCTCCATCTACTAGAACAACCATGTCAAAGATTTATTTTTAATTCATGGCCAAATCAAGTGGTTAATGATAGTAAGTGTTGTGAGCCCAACATGATATTGAGAAAGCTGAGGAAGTCACACTGCTTATTTTCCAAGCAAGGGAGCTCATGGGGCTGTCAGCTAGGACTTGAAGCCAATGACTACACTTAACAATATTTTCAATTCTTCCTTTGAACATCGAAAGGGATGATATCTCAACCAACATCTGAGATGACCCCTTCTGGTTTTTCAATGGCTCTTATTGTCAAAAACATTCTTTAATACCTAGCCAATGTTTCCCTCTACTTGGCATCAAGCCAAAACATTTTGCTCATGTCTGTCAGTGGGCACAGCCTGCCATGCCAATAAAAAGAACAGCAAGATCAAACAAGAAAAAGGACTAACACCTTTGCATACCTGTCTCCTGCCTTGCCTGTATGGATTGACACATTCTTGTACCATGATATCTGAGCTCCATCCAGAACAACAACATCTCCAGCCTTCTTGGGAAGTCTGCTGCACAACCTGCCACTCACCTAGCATCCCATCAATTCAGACCTAATAAAGCATTATTTTCTCTACAATAACATTTATTGTATTATATTGTATTGTATTATATTTTCATACTAATTTATCAACGTTTTAAGATTACTCTGTTTTTTGCTCTTTGAAGTCGTTTTCTTTCCATTTGATCTTCTACGTTTTGTTCTTTTTTTTTTTTTAAAGATTTCATTTATTTATTTGATATAGAGAGAGAGATCACAAGCAGGCAGAGAGGCAGGCAGGGAGGGAGAGGGAAGCAGGCTCCCTGCTGAGTAGAGAGCTATCCCAGGACCCTGAGATCATGACCTGAGCTGAAGGCAGAGGCTTTAACCCACTGAACCACCTAGGTACCCCTCCATTTTTTGTTCTTAAGAGTGATGTTCTTGTTTCACTGAGCTACTGAATATTTAAATAAAAAGATTACTTTTCTCATCTCCAAATATCTGGTGTTATATTCTTTTTCATTGTCCAGATTGTCATTTCTTTGTATCCTTTGACCACCTGTTCTCAGAGTTTGGTTTGTTCCTTCTCTCTGGGGTTGCCTTGTAGATTTCTTTACCTGTTTCTGTTTGTCTTCACCCTTGGGGCTCTAGTAGATTGGTGGGGAAAGTTAAGCTATAGTGATCTCATGAAGTGCAGGTCCCCTCTGGCAAAGTGACAGGCTTGTATGAGGCACCAGAAGAAAGGCCCTATTCCTTCTAGGATGCTCAGCAAAAACGTGTGCCTTTGCCCAGAATCAGGGGAAGACAGGAAACAAATACACCAGACATATCTCACCGTTCTGGGGCCTAGAAGGTCCCAAGTTCCCCTTAGGATAATGTACAAGAGAGGCATGACATACATTCTAGGGGTCATAAATCTCTGAGGATTATGGAGTTCTACCACCCTCACTCAGAGAGGTTACCCTGTTCAACCTTCTCTTGCCCTTGGAAGACTCAGGTCACACCCTTCCCATTCTGCCCAATTGCAAGCCCAGGAACTCCACTTCTGGGACAGCTAGTAGGTGATCATAAGGAGTTAAAACAAGGAGGGTACCAGAAGTGCTTGCTGATAGCTAACTTCCTAGAATCTCCTCTACTAGATGCAATTTTAAGAACACTAAAATTCTTTCTGATAAAATTTCATTATTCACTTATCTCCTTTAAAAAGCAGAATTTTATTGTAATTCAAATCTTTTAGCCAGGACTCTTGAGAACCAAGAGATAATTCTTTAGTTGGCTTAAGAATTAGAGGACAAAGCTCTTTTATTCTGATAGCTTGATTTTATTTCAGGAATCTATGGGGCTTTCAGCTAGTCACTGATGTGTCTGCATCTCCACATCTCTGTCTTCATTGAGCTGATTGGGGAATGTTAATTGCATGGCCAGGGCCAGTTCGGGGAAAATAGTTACAAGAATTCCAATCATTATTGTGTACAGGAATCTCAAAGGGATCAATAATAATAATACTGTCTCACATTTATTGTGCATTTCTTTTTTTTTTTAAAGATTTAATTTATTTATTTGACAGGAGAGAAATCACAAGTAGGCAGAGAGGCAGGCAGGGAGGGAGAGGGAAGCAGGCTCCCTGATGAGCAGAGAGCCCGATGTGGGGCTTGATCCCAGGACCCTGAGATCATGACCTGAGCCAAAGGCAGAGGCTTTAACCCACTGAGCTACCCAGGCGCCCCTTATTGTGCATTTCTATATGCCAACGTTCTTCTAAGAAAGTATTTTCTGCAAATAATATCAAATATCACAGCTATCCCAATTCCACCTTGCTAAGGCAATAGCAAAGCTAAGGAATAGTTAAGAAGAAAGACAGTGTGAAACTCCCAATGTTCAAGGATGGTAGTGCGAGTCAGTGTAACCCTACACCCTTGCTCTTCATAGACTTACTCTCCTACCTCCTTTTTCTCCTGGAGTAGAGGATCCCAGACTTTGGGCTCACAAAGAACCAGTAGAATGTTGAAATTGGTATATTTTGAAAATGAACGCAGGCCTGCCAAAATTTTTGTTGCCAAGTATCTTCACCGAAAAACATCTACAATCCATTCTTGCAATCTATTAATTCCAAAATAGTTGAGAGGAATGCCTTCCTAGCTTTAAAAGTGGATAAATATAAACTCTATGAAAATCTCACAAAAATGTGAAAATTCCACCACCAACAGGCATCCCATCACAGAGAATCTTTGTTTTTGGAAACCAGTTGTTGCAAGCCATGGAGAGTAGAGATATTTGCCTCCAGAAAGGGGAAAAGAAGAGTCAAGAGTATATTCAAAGCTTGACCCCAGCCCACATGGCATGCTCTTGTCCCTTGATTTCAAAGGACTCTGTCATCTACTTCCTTCGAGTCCGAACAAGATAACAAGAGAAGTAGCCATAGGGCTATAATGGTGATAAATGATCCCAAGGAAGAGTAAACCACCAAAAAAATCTGATCATTCAGTTTTTCAGTAGAATGTTCTGTGCTTGGGGCACCTGGGTGGCTCAGTGGGTTAAAGCCTCTGCCTTTGACTCAGGTTATGATTCAGGGTCCTGGGATCAAGCCCTGTATCAGTATTTCTGCTCATCAGGGAGCCTGCTTCCCCCTCTCTCTGCCTGTTTCTCTGCCTACTTGTGATCTTTCTCTCTCCATCAAATAAATAAATAAAATCTTAAAAAAAAAAAAAAAAAAAAAGAATGTTCTCTGCTTCATCTCTGGGGCCAGGCTGCTGAGTCTGATTTCTAGTTCCACATTTTACTAGTTTAATAACCTTAGGGCAATTTTCCCAGCATCTCCAAGTCTCAATTTGCTCAGCAAAATGGGGATAATAACACCTCAAAGAGTTGTGTGCATTTAACAAGATAATACACGTAAGTGCCAAAGTACGTGAGCTTGTTAAATGCCAGATCTTATCACTGTCAAGCAACTTCTATGTTCCAGGCATGTGCTAAGTGTTGAGAATAAATAAGATTATTACTGAAGATGGTCATATCAATCCCCTCCCCATTTCTTCATGTTCTTCTGCAGCATAGCTTTATCATTCACGTCATCAAAAGGTAGACTTCATTTCTCCTCTCCTTGAATCTGGACATCCCTGTGTCTTATTTTGGCTCAAGTGTGGTTATGTGTGTTTTCCGGGCTAGGTCTTCAAAGATCCTGCACCTTCCATTTTCACCCTCTTAGCAGCCAGCTGCCATATGACAAGGCTCCAGCTAGACCTTTAAGTGGTGATAGACCTCTGGAGAGGAAGAGGCTGCTCAGACAAGAACCGAGACCGCCCTAGCAGACAGCCAGGACCAACGCCGTAGGCACGTGAGGGAAGCCATGTTGGTTCCTCCAGCCCTAGCAGAGCTACTGTGGGCAGCACCTTGTGGTTCAATGGCAAGCTGCACCCTGCCCCACCAAAATTCCTGACTCTCAGAATTATAAGTAATTAAGTGGTTGCAGTTTTAAGGCAATAAGTTCTGAGGTGGTTGGGAATGTAGGAATAGATAAATGAAGCAATCCTTAATGGAAGCCAGCAGAGACCCATAAACCTCTCCCAGGTCACGTGGAAAATACCATGATAGAGATGCTAGGTCTACACAACCTACTGTGGGCACACAGAGAGGCAGTGATTCATCCTGCCAGGCCCGCAGAGAGGAGAAACGGAAGCCCCGACAAGTGAGACGCAGACCATCAAGGCTGCCTGACTAGGCACGGCCACGTGGAAAATTGAAGAGCATTCCTGCTCTCCAAGAAGGGCATTCCACATCCCAGGCAGCGAGCTGGCAGGTCGGGACTACTGGAAAGAAATGCGCGTCCTTGTGCTGTCTAAATGGACCATTCTACTGCAAGAGACAGATACAAACTTCACTTATTTAAGTTAGGGATGACCTGACATTGTCTTTTCATGCATTTGTACTTTGTCTTCCCAATAAAAAAAACTGTAAGTTCCTTAAAAGCAGGTGTTCTCTGTACTTTCTTGTATTTTCTACCCTCGAGGCCCACTCTGCCTATTCCTTACCCTAGCTCGGTGTTTTTCCTTGATAAATGGCAGAGATTGATGGATTCATAGAATTTCAGTTTTGTGGGGTGTGTGGGTGGCTCAGTCAGTTGAGCGTCTGACTTCGGCTCGGGTCATGATCTCAGGGTCCTGGGATCGAGCCCCAAGTCTGGCTCTGCACTCAGCGAGGAGTCTGCTTGTCCCTCTCCCTTTCCATTTGCCCTTCCCCCCCCTCATGCTCTCCCTCTCTCTCTCTCTCAAAAAATAAATGCCATACATCTGTCCCACCCGTGAAAGAATACAGCTACAAGCTAGCCACCAGAGCCTTCCTAGACCCCCATGCTGAAGCTAGTCTGAAGACCTTACCACTGATTCCTTGTGTTCCTTCTTTATAGGAATTATCCAAGCACTTAATAGGTATCTGCCCATTGGGACTGTAAACTCAGAGTAAATGGAAGCACCTACTTTGCCCTTCCCCAGTCTCTCAAAGCCCAGCCCAATGCCTGCCACAGTGTATGCATTGTGTGAATGAATGAATGAACAAAGGAATTAATGAATTCAAATTACAAGACATGGCCTCAGAGGCCTGGAATTTATTCATTTTTAATATATCTAGATATTTACACCGCAGCCAACTCGTCAAATTCATGTCAGAAAAGAGATCCAGAAAGAGACTATGTATTATATGTATATTCTATATAATTTCTATAATAATAATTAACATAAATTAAATGATTTATGTATGTCAGGCACTGCTCTGGGTACTGGCATATGTTTATCTCATTTCACACACAAGGGATTTCTGTAACAATGTTCATCTTATTAAC
>CM053615.1:21402987-21431241 GCA_028646535.1 Procyon lotor
AGAGATTCAGTAACTTACCCAAGATCACACAGCCAGTGAGTAGCTGACACAGGCAACTGTACCCAGAGACACTTCCCTTTACATAGCACAGTAATGCTTTTCACAGTGAGATTCTGTTAAAGTTAAATAAATAAGAATACAAAAAGCGACAGAAGGCTCAAGTGACAAGATATGGCCACTCTCCCCCATGAAGGTTTTGGCCCAGTTCCAGCTAGGTTTGTGTGAAAGAATTGTTGTTTGTCTTCTGCAGCCTTCAAGAACAAAACAAACAAACAAACAAACAAACAAACAAACAAAAAATTCAAGCCCAGAGAATGTTTATGAGTGGGAAGAAGTCCAGGGAAAACAATAGCCGTCACATATCCAGTATAGTATGCAGGGGATCTTACAGTTAAAGGTTTCTGAGGATTGAAATGATCAATCAGGGCCTCTTTCCAGAGAAAATACCCTTCCTCTTGAAAGGGTGGGGCTTGCAGGCAAGACCAAGCAGCTTTTGAGACCATCCAACTCTGTTACCAAGCATAGACGATGTTGTAGGCCATACCTATCCATAACAAGAACTCCAAGTTCCTTTCCAGCAGTAAAGTGCTACAGATAATTTTGGAATTATGCAACCCTAGCAATTCCAGGAAAACCAATTCTAACAGCACATGGCAACTCCTCCGTCTGCTTCCCAATGATGACCAAGTGCATGGGACAGGCTTGTGGTCTTCAAAACAGCTAAACTGAGTCAAGTCTTGATGGGCATCAGGTGTTGTACTAACACCATAGCTGTGAGAACTACAAACACAACTTGCCTCCAGACCCAACTTTTTAAAAAAAGAGAAAGAGCCAGGGTTCTTACACTGTGTTCAGTATAAATTTCTTTTAACGTTCTGGCACATGCCAACATCTCTCCACCTCTTACAGTATAACTGTACAGAAATAACAAGAAGCAGAAATTGCCATTAAAAAACAGAAAGTTTGGGGCATCTGGGTGGCTCAGTGGGTTAAAGCCTCTGCCTTCGGCTCAGGTCATGATCTCAGGGTCCTGGGATCAAGCCCCACATCGGGCTCTTTGCTCATCGAGGAGCCTGCTTCCCCCTCTCCCTCTGCCTTCCACTCTGCCTACTTGTGGTCTCTCTCCTCTCTGTCAAATAAAGAAAGAAAATCTTTAAAAACAAAACAAAACAGAAAGTTTGTCTATTGGCAAATGCCAAAAAACTCTGACAAGACGTGTTCTTCAAAGTCTTGGTTGATTGTTTAGTCCTCTTTCCGTATTAGTGAAGCACATGGCAAAACTTGAGTGATCCTACTCACTATTTTGCTTAAGTGAAAACAAAATCTAAAAATAAATATCCCTGCTGGGATTTCTAGTCTTCACCTGAAGGCAAAGGAAACTGTAGACCCACAGGAGGGAAGACACAGAGAATGGCTCTGTGAGGTTTAAGTAAAACCCATTTTCCACTTCTCCTCCCATGTATCCAATCTTGAGTCCTTTCTGCTCGGTACCCACCTGTGTTTGATCTAATTGGAAGTCAATGCTAAGAGCTTAAAATACAGTGATACCCTTGTATGTTCAGCATTGCTACATAACAAAGAGAGAGAAAGAGAGAACAAAAAGCCCTCATTGGAAGCTTCCGGGTTCAGTTCAGTGCAAACAGTTTTTTCTGGTAGGCAATGTTAATAAATCTGTGACTTTTGTCCTTCTGTCCCAACGCTCTTCTGGCACACCCGCCCTATCTAGTACTGAGCCTCGACTCTGAAAGCAGACTCATCTTCAGGAAGGCCCTGGCTCCCATCAACTATTGTCTGCATGACCGTGGGCATTCATTAAACTCTTGTTGCCTTTACATCCTCTTCAGTAAAATGAGGATAATTAGTAGTAACCAGCCATAGAGTCATTGTAGGGAATTAAATGGGATAATGGGTGCAAAGAAAATTAGCATAGATATAACTAGGAAACTACAATGTTAACCATTGGTAATGTTATTCTTTTTTTTTTGTAATGTTATTCTTTTTATCCATCACCTTTACCTCACCATTCAAATCAGAGAGGATCTGTAAATTAGTACTTCCACCGGTCTAGAAGTTCATTGACACTTACTGTGTAAACCAGTGATGTATTTTCATTTTTGACCTTATATCTCTAATGATGACATGAGAAGTTGTTTCTCTAGATTTCATTCATCGAACACACATTTATTGAGAAGATGCAGTGTGCTAGGTACCACAATGTCTTTCTAGTACATGGTTAGGGGTGGGAGTGGGTTGCTCCCAAAATGTCTGAGAGGTGAATGAATGAGTGAATGAATAAATGACTCTCCCACAGATGTCCCTTTTGGATATAGTTGCAAAAGTAGAGAAGAGAGGTTTGTCCATCCCTTCATCCCAGCTCTTTCCAGACCTGGGAACTCTGCACTCCTGCCCAGAGTAGAACCCCCTGGCTTCAGCCTTTCTCCTGTTTCCTTGTCTGGCTTCCAACCAAGAATTTCTGACAAAGAAGCAGTCATTAGAACATACCCCTTTTGTATTACATAGTCAGGGGTTATAAAGAATGCTCAAAAAGAAGGCATCTCACCTGGATATGGAAAGTATCTTTACCCTTCAGAGTCAAGGTTTTATTCTTATTTCACCCCATATAATAGGGCCATCTCCCAAACTTTAAGTATCAAGTGAAAAAGGAATACTTTGTACAGAGTTGGCCCAGACCACAGTTAGGACATAGCATTTGTGTTTTTGTGTTTGATATGCTCTGGGAATAATCTAACTGTACTTCCATTTTTATGTCCATGGAGTGGAAAGCAATTGATTTTTGCCTAACTTCCAATATACACCCTCCCCCGTTTTGGTGATTTGAGTCATGTCCCTTCCTCTGGAAATATGACTTGGGAGGAGTCCTACCCTTGCCCCCAGCCTCCAAAGTGGAGCAAATGTCACAAGCCTGGACCCTCAGGACATCCAACCCACAGAACCACAGAGATGGATAAGGGAGGTACCTAACTCAAGGTGGCCTAACCAGAATGAATCCCAGGACTGGAGTAGGTGATTCCAGGAGGAAACATTATCTTCTTTTACATTTAATATGGACCAGGAGAGTACGATCTTGGACCTATGGAGGCTACAAGATGGCACCTGGAAATGAAGCAACTATAGGGACAGGAAGAACTGAGCTATGGGAAAAGATTGCCTTGATGATTTCATTTGAGCCCCAGAATCAACCCATGCTTGAAGCAGACTTGCTCTGGGTTTTTCAACTCTGGAAGTAAATAAATTCTCCTGTCCTTGTTTAAGCTTGTCAAGGCTGGATTTTTATTTATAACCCTAGGAGCCCTATGTTATTCATAGATCTTGTCACAGTGATTAAAGTTGCACATTACTTATTCCTTTGCATTAAGGTAGAAAATAAAGCTGTGAAACTGCAAATGTACAAATGTATTTGTACATCTTACAAATGTAAATTTGCAATTTGTACAAATTGCAAATGTACAAATTTATCAGTCATCAGTCCAAGAGTTCTTTGATAATTATCATTTTCACTTACTTGGTAATACCCACAATTAGACTGCAAGTACCCCAAGGACAGAACCCAAAACCACACTGAACAAAAGAGAGAAGTCCGCCATGAAGTTCTATAGTCTATAGTACTCCTTTTATGTGATTTGTCTTGGAGTTCTGCAGAGAACAACCACCAAGACACTGGAAGGTATTGGAAACTTCTTGAATGTATGGGGCTTGCAATGAGCCACATTTCTTTTGTTTGGCAAGCCTTTTGTTTTTAGCAATTTCCAGAGATACCATGAACCATGGAAGAAGAACCAGAATTCTCTTCTTTGGGTTTAGTTACCTCTCCTGGCTTGTCTGTGAGTCAGCCATGTCTGTATCCAAAATTGTCCTATCAGGTGGATATGAACCCATGAGCCTGAGATTCTTTGAATCACTCAACCAATGGTACTTATGGAGCACCGACTATATTCCAGTTGCCGCACTATTTACTGGGCACTGGATAGTCAAAGATGAATGGACATATTTCCTTCAGCCAAAGAGCTTAGAGTCCATGAGTAATGCAGACAATCCCTTCCTCCCGCCCCCACTCCGCCCATAACTATAACAGCTATGACTGACACCATTACAGAGATGGCTAAGAGATGGAGGCAGCAACTCAGGGTGAAGTGATTTTTGAACAGGCATGAGGCAAGCAAACAGGGAGGGAGTGGTATGCAGAAGAGGGAATCATCTTGGCAAAGGAAAAGTGATATGAGAAACTCTGGGACATTCAGTGACCCAGATTTGCAACACCGTACTTTAGTGCAAGACTGGGAAACAGTGGGGTGCCTGGGTGGCTCAGTTGGTTAAGCAGCTGCCTTTGGCTTGGGTCATGATCCTGGGGTCCTGGAACTGAGCCCTGCATTGGGCTCGAGTCTGCTTCTCCCCCTTCCTCTGCCTACCTCTCTGCCTATGTGTGTACTCTCTCTCTGTGTGTCAAATAAATACATAAAATCTTAAAAAAAAAGACTGGGAAACAGCACAAGAAGAAGCAAACACATCATCATGAAGGGCTCTTTCTTCCAAGTCAAGGACGATATTTGACTAAAGAAGCCTTCAGTGGCTCCACATTTGCTACATAATAAAATCTAGAACTCCAGGGTCCTTGAATCAAGACCGATAAGACATGGTTTTGCTTTTTCACATTCTAGTAGCAAAGAAAACAAAATACATGATAAGTGCAGAGTTTGAAGACACGCCCTCCCCCACCCCCAATGTGGCATTTTTGTTCAAATCAGCTGCATCTCTACTTCCCCAGTAACCCTGGCCCGGGGGGTCAGAGGAGCCACAGATATCCCCATGCGAGTCCCATGCTCAGCCCCCAGCAAGCCATGCTAAGCTTAGAATCATTTTTCATTTGGTATGAAGTCATTTCTAAAGTGCCTGCTTTTCATTAGAACGGTAACACGATAGTCCCCGCGGGGGACGCACATGAGGCCAAATAAGACAGCCTTTCCTTTAGACTGTGGCATTTTCTTTTACTGCTTCTCCTCCTGAGCTTTGGTATTGCTGAGTCTTTTGTTCCGAAAACTCAGAAAACTATGCCTAAATCTCAGGCTCTGTGGTATTTGTTGTTGTTGTTGCTTTGTTTGTGCCTTTGTGTTTGTTTTGATAGGCATCTTTTCATAAAATGGGCCAGCTCCAAAAACATTGGCTCTTTTCCCACATGAGTATCTGTCATGGGTCAAATGTGTCCCAGGTGTGGCTCCTTCAACATTCAGTTTACACATGCTTCTCATTACACGATCCCCAAGGGCTGTGAAAACATTTTCTTGAGCCTCCCCCCAAACATCCACAGCTAAGAATTGGTAAACACCAATTGGAAAAGCACTATTCATTTGAAGTGTATTGTGGGCTGTCCCCCAGCCCGTTGTCTGCTCAGGCTCCATGCTGCTTCCCTGCTCTCCTGTCCAGCACACCCGCATCTCCTCTTACTCCATCCCATTCCTTGGGTCTCCCAACATTCCCTCAGTCCCGCCCTGGATTGTCTGATGCAAGACACAGAAGCACCATAAGCATTAGAGACCTGAGCAGGCGGGAGGAGCCCTCAGACTTTCCGATGCCCACAACACAATTCTACTTTCTAGCTCATGCTTCAATTTGTGCAACTGGGAAGTGCTTATGCAGCCTTTTAAAAATACAATTGCTTGATAATTTTTTAGCTCAGAACAGTCCAAAGAAGCTTGTAGCAAAAGCACTGGGCCAAGATGCAGGAAGAGCATTTGTGAAGGTACACTTCGATATGACTTTGGGGAAGTTACTGTTCCTCTCCCTGACTCAGTTTCCTATTTGTAAAATTTGGGATTGAACCAAGTGGTCCCTAAGCTACTGAAATACTATGATTGAACTAGTATGTTGAAATATTATGAATCCATTATATTTAATATGGGTCATTTAAAAAGCAAAATTGTAGAGGCACCAGGGGGGCTCAGTTAGTTAAGCATCTGATTCTTGATTTTGATTCAGGTCATGATCTCAGGGTCATGAAATCAAGCTCCACCTGGGACTCCATGCTCAACACGGAGTCTGAGTGAGATTCTCTCTCTGCCTCTCCCCCCAGGACATGTGCACTCTCTCTCTCTAAAATAAATAAATAGATAAAATATTTTTTAATTAAGATTGTAAATTTCATTTGACTAATAGCATACTCCTTTTTTGTGAAGCAGATAATGAGAAGCCAAAGTCTCACATTTGTCATCAATAAAAATATTAACCTTGAGAGTAGGAATGAAGGGGAAATGCTTTAATCATGTATAATACATGGAATAGGGATGGATTTTTTTTCTCTCTTATAAGGAATTGAGCTTGAAAAGTATTCTTATAAAAGGCAAACTTGACTCCAGGCATTTGAAACCATTTCCAGCAGCAAGCAGCAGCAGACACAAAGATGAAGAACAAAGTCACCATTGGTCATCAGAGCCTGGGTGAGCTCTATAGCGCCCCAAACCATCTTCTGAGAATTTCAAGAGAGCCTCCTGGGAAAGCTGCTGTACTTGGGGATCCCAGGTCTGACCTGGGCAGGGGGATTCTTGGTGATAGAAGCCTTCAGCCTCCTTCCCCTGTCAAGCTCCTCTGCAGAGCAAGAAAAAGGAAGGAAAGGGTAGCTGATATGGATACCCAATTACAGGCACTTACATCTGACTTTAATTTGGGTTCTCAGAGAGGGTTGATTTTGCAGGTGATGATTTTGCAGAGAAGGTGACACAGAGATAAAGGAAATCAGCTTGGTTGGCAGTAACAAGGTTCTAGACAAACAACTCCCAGGCCCAGGATGCTATTTGGGGGTGGAATGGATGTGGGTAAGATCCAGGACTCAAAGAATTTAGCCTTGGTTTCAGGGTCTGGTCCCAACAAGAAACTGGATTGCCAACTCTAAGACACTCTCTACTTTCCACTAGCAGAGGGAGCAGGGCCTGCTGAATGGAAGCATCCCCAGCCAGGATGGGCTCCAGAACCCACTGGTAGTATCAGACTCTAAAGCCAAGAGAGACTGAAGAAGGAAAAGTCCACTTTGCCCCTCCACCTTTTTCTAGCCTGCTTCCATCTGATTTGGACATTTGACTTGCTGACCTGTTTTGCTGTCCTGCTCTTATCCCATCCCATTCCTTGGGGTCCCATTTAGTGGCCTGAGCTTAATCCCCACCTTTCTCTGGCTCATCACACATTACAGAGCCATGGGAAAGTCACCATATCTTTGTTGACCCTTGGGATATAGCCCTGCCTCCAGCTCCCAACCAAAACCTTAGCAAAAAAACTGTGGGACCCAGATGGGATAGAAATCTGCTAACAAAATCCCAAAGCCAAGTGTACTTTTTAATCTCTTAGCCATTTTTTGAACATATTTGCCATCACCAAGAGATGTAAACCTACCTCATAAACAATTTCCATTAGGTATTTCCAAATAAGTGCAGTGGTTGAGCCATTCCGTGTACATCCCACCCTTCTAGGAAGCCCTTGGCCATAAGACACAACCACAAACCTTACAAATAAGAATTCTAAGTTCTTAGATCCACAACTCCAAGTTCTAACACATCCTGGAGCCCTGGATTGTCACACCAGCTTTTCTTATTTGGGGGTTCATGTCTTTTAGAGGCTTTAGATCTGCCTGCCTTAGTCATCTCAGATGGGGAAACATTAAAAGTCCAGAATTTTCCACACCACATCCACATTCTGAGACTTCAAATTCACTGAAAAAAATAAATAAATAAAAGAATACCAGTGGAGGGTTTAAAAAAAAAAAACTGTAGTCAAGTACTCTCACCAAAAAATTCATGTTTTTAATGCAAAAAGACTGATGCAGTATAATTGGGTTTCTCACAACATAGAAGATTCATTAGAAATTTTAGCTTATAGAGAGCAAGGTCTGGAAATGGGATGCAAAGTTTTAAGTTATTCCTGTTCAACCTTTTAGACTATATGTAATTTCATTTGGATATGAACTCAAAGGTTCAAACAGGAGGCCCTTTGTGAAAAGGTATCCTGGTTGGAGCGACCTCCATGGACCCCACTTGAAGGCACATTCTGTATCTTTAGAGCTCACGCCTTCAAAACCAAGTCTCACCTCCGCTTGTCAAATAACACCTGCCTTGCACCCTGTGAGAGTACAGGTGCTTAGACAAAATCCAGTCCCATGATTTACACCAGTAGAATTACCTAGTGGGAGTAACAGTGCAAAACATATTCAGTTTGATTTCCAGATACATTTCTGTCCCTCTCATGCTGGCCATGACTAGATTTCTGCCTTATTTTTTACAAAACAGTGGAGGTCTTTTATGGGGTGGAAGGATAAGAAAAGATACTGATACTCATTTTCCCAGCCCTCTCAGCTGCTGGGACATGAATGTGGTCAGTCAGTGGCACTCACCCAGCACTTTGAATCTTGAGGGAGTGACATGCAGGCTAAGGTCCAAGTGTAAGTTAATCACAGTCGCTTCAGGGACGTGGGCAGTGGCTCAGGAACAGGATTGTAGGTGACGCCTACACTCACAGGTGACGCCATGGCTGTGGTGGGATTGTGGCATTTCTTCCTCTCTTCCTCTGGGGCCTGATTTTTCAGTCTTCCTATCAATTGTGTGATTACCCAAGACCCTTCACATAAATCTTTCTTCTACTTAAGTTAGAGAGAATCCACTTCTGTACAAAATAAAATATAAATCACATTGAAATAGCCTGATTTCATCCTTTTTAGTGAACTCAAGAATGGCCCATGTGTCTTGCTTGAGTGTAGGAAATGCGAACAGAAATGACTGTGTATCACTGCTGGGAAGAAAATTTTAGAACCAGCCTATAGTTAGCTCTCTTTTTCTCCTGTCAATGTGCAGCGTTGACTGAGTCAGCCAACTTGTTCTGTAAAGGTCCAGAAAATAAAGTTTTGGGTCACTGTGAGCCATACTACCTCTATGGCAAATACTCGATTCTGTTGGTATAATGCAAAAACATCCTTAAATAATATCTGTTTCATATCTATGAATAATTATAAACACATATATCTATGTTTCAGTGAAATATATTTATAGTTACAGAAGCAGATGGCAGATTGGATTTGGCCCACAATCTAGAATTATCCAATCCTGGGAGAGAGGCAGCTTTGCCAGCCTCAGTCTTAGAATAAGCAGGAAAATAGCAGCTTACAACAGACATGTAGCATGAGTGAGAAATACGACTCTGGTTTGGGGGCTTATTCGTCACCACAATGTAACTCAGCTTACCCTGACTGATACAGGATCATAATCTCCAGGCAAGTAAACAAAAGCTGATTTTTACATGACTTGATCAAATTAGAGCTACAGAATGAGGGCAAAACTTGTTCCCATCTCAAAGCCACAGAGCTTTTACTTCTTTGATTTGACTTTGAATCCACTACGGGTGCCCATATTCTCATTACCTATATCATCACGGGCAATGCATAGTGCTATGCAATGAATGGGCCACGGAACTAGAAGCCCAGAGAACTGGATTCCAGTCTCCCATTCGCCTCAGATCAGTGTTTGACTAAACCACTCTCATCCCTGTCTGGATCTCAACGTCCTCCATGAGAAACAAAGGACTGACCCAGAAGTCCCTACTGACCCGGAGGCATCCTCTTAAAGCTCTAGCGATCAAGGGCTCTCCCGAGAGCAGTGTTTACTGAATGACTGACAACAACAGGAGGTGCCAACATGACCGTAGGTAACCAAAAGCTCCTTTTGAAATAGATCCTGTGTTGCTGGCCCATGCAGCCGAGCTCCTGGAAATGGGGGGTCACTTTCCAGACCCACAGGAAGTGGTGCCATGGAGCAAGCGGAACAAAGTGCCGGGATGGAATGTGAGTTTCGTGCCCATGCGTCTCTGCATCCCTACTGAGAACTTAACACTCTGCAGTTTACTCACTCTTGGCCTTGGGGATAAATTCCTTCATGCTCCTTGGTTGTTTCCAAAGTATGTTCTCATCTCAGATTCAGCTGAAATATAAAAAAATTCAGGATTGAAAGCAGAAAACCTGGGCCCCTTATTTCTTTCTTTATATTCAGGCCCACACCCCGGGGTGAGGACCTTCTCAGGGCTAACAGCACGTGCTACAGCGGGCCTGGCCTGAGTCTTGTGCCGGCAAGGTCCTAGCCTGTGAAACTGCAGTTTAATCCCCACGCCAGAGGCCTAATCCCTGAACTCTGAATCAGTCCTTGGCAGAGACAGGGCTCTTGGCCCACTTGTAAATTTCCATCCTCCAAACCACCCCAGGCCAGTCGTTGGCTCAACAAACTTCGGGGGGATCCAGGGTGAGAACCTCTGCCCAGCCCTGCCCCAGTCCTGGGCACATTCAGGGAGGGGAGAGGGCGTCAAAGCCCTCTCCTGCTCTAAAGCTCTCTGCTAGTAACAGGCCTTAACATCTGAGATCACCACCACTGCTCATTCCTTTGTGACAGAGATCAGCACCCTACAACTCACAGAGACCATCAATTCATCATCTGTTTCTCCAAATAAAGTTTTATTGGAACACAGCTCTGTGCATTCCTTCCTGTATTATCTATGATGGCTTTCCTCCTACAATGGTCGAGTTCAGTTGTTGCAACTGAGACTGCATGTTAAAGTATTTACTAACTGGCCCTTTGGAGAAAAAGTAGGCTGAGTCCTGGTCTGGTATTTTCTCCCAAAAGCAGTTTTGTGTTACATGAACCCATCAGCAGCTCTGGAAATACTGTTGAGGATATTTTTCAACATTACTAATTGGGAATGAGACCCTAAAGATTATGGGACAAGTCAAGTATGTGTATGTGTGTGTGCCTGTGTGTGCGTGCTTGCGTGCATGTCGGGTGGACAGTTAGTGTGCATGAATTAGGAATAGAGACTAAGGAAGAAAAACCTTAAAAAGAAACCTCGAATATGGAATAAGTTTGAGCAAAGCATTTTCAGGGAGGACTCTGGGAAGGTGGCAAATGGAAAGCAGGAGAACTCTGGGCCCAGGGAAGAAAATAAGAAACTCTATTTCTCATCATTATCATGAATATTATGATGAGAGCAGGCAAAGTGCTCTGACATACATAGGCTCATATTTTTCTCCTCTCCAAAACCACGTGAGCTATTACGGAGCGTGTAATGCCAGTGTCCAGAGGAGACATGGAGAGCCGCAAAGGAAAAGCAGAGAACATACATGTCTCCCTCCATGTCCCTGCATTGACAGGGATTTGTCCCTGGCCACCGTAACTTGGGAAAACCTGAAGCTGAAGCAGTGAGTAGAAGGACAATGAAAAGAGTCCAGCTTTCTCCCCTGAACCCCCAAATTTCCCTCACCTCCCTTTCTCCACAGAATCTATCTCCAGTTACCAATCAATAGCATTTTGGTTATTACCATGACTCTGTATTTAGCACACGTGAGCCAGATCATCATTAAACAAGATTTACATTCAGTAAGTTTGCAAAAGTCAAAGAACCATGGTTATTCTGGGGGGAGTTAAGAATTTATGAAAAGAAAAAAGAGAGAGAGAGAGAGATTTGAATGTCAAAACCAAATAACAGTACACATTTTAAAACAAAATATATGTCGTTCCTTTTGCATTTTTATCCTGATTCTCAGAACTTAATGCTACCATTTTATGTGTTGTGACAAAGAAAAAAAAAGGATGATTCTGAAAAATCTTTCAGGGTTCCTTCTTTTGAGGGCTAAGTAATTGATGAAATCTCTTACAAATTAATTTTAGAATTCGAGATTCAAAATCCCAATCTTTTGAATTTTCCACATTGCTTTGATAGTTCATCTCTGGCTCTAATTAATTACAAGGCATTCTTTTTCTCCTATAGGGAAAGGTCTCTTGAGCAGCCTGGAAAGAAAGTGAGAAACCTATCTCTCGCTGCTGTCGGCACATCTGGTGAGGCTGTGAGAGTAAATCCAATCCTCAGAGGCTATGCTGGCACCAAATGCCAGCCAAGCTGAGGACCAAAAGGAGGGGAAGCAACTGCATGATTCTTTGCACTTGCTGGGAGCCCAGTGCCTTCTTCCTCCACACTACTCTGAGCAGAAGGGGGAATCTCAAGCAATCAGAAAAGAATGACAGACTAGGAAAACTTCCGTCTTTCTCTTAGCCTTAATTTTCCAAGTATATTGACAATGTGATATCCTGGCTAGGGACTCTAACAGTTTTCTCGTGTGTGTGTGTGTGTGTGTGTGTGTGTGTGTGTGTGTCCCCTCACCACAGACTCTCCCCTCTTTTGACTCCGTAACCTGCTGTGCCCCATTATCTCTGGCCTTTGTGGCTCAGGAGGTCAGAAACACTGTTCCCTGGATGAGACCCAGAGAAGGAAGGAAGCTGAAACAGAAATGTTTTCTCAGCAAAGTGACCTGATTACACACAGAGTGACTGTTTCTAAGCCATCCCATAACTACCCCCATTCAGTGCTGGAGCAAGTCCACAAAGGCAGCGGAGGCCTCCTCCAGAGGCTGTTCCTGGCTAAGCAGAAACTGCCACTGTGGGAGCAGGGGGTGGGGGAGGGGAGGGTGCGGGGACATGTAATTGACAAAGACGGTCTTTATGAGTGATGTGGGCATCAGTGGGCATTGAGAGTTCAGGGGGATGGACACTCCTTCACATTGACCAAGGGGTTCCCCTCACTGTGATGACAAGCATGGATTCTGTGTCATCCACTGAGGTTTGAATCTTGGGGTGACTTGAGACACTTTGCTTTTTAAAGTCCCTGTGCCTCAGGACCCCGGTCTGTAAAATGGGCAACTGTGCAGATTGATGTAATGAAATGCAGGAGGGCCCAGGACAAGACAGCAGTTACTATTGTTATTGTCTGCATTTCTGGGAGGCCCACAAAGCCCATACTGCCCCCCTTGCTTCCAGAACATTCTATTTCTCAGACAGGCCAAGTTCTTCCCCTTCTCAGAACACCTGCACTTGATCTTCCTGCTGCCCAGAACAGAGTTCCCGCAGCTCGCTGCATCTGCTCCCTTCTCGTCCCTCCCCACCTGGGTGGGAATGTGATCTCTTGCAGGATCCTTGAAAGCACCCACACCAAAGTACCAGCCTGCTCCCACCCACAGATGCTCTCAATAGCATCCTCCTAAAGATTTGCTACGTACGTATTATTACTTGTCACTACCTGGAATTACCTCGTTCACTTTTTTTTTTAACTCATTATGTTCAGCCCCTCCCACTTGGTCCCAGTGTGCCCAAGACCTTCCCAGTCTCAACCCAGGGCAGTAGGCCAACCTACACCCTCTAGAAGGTCAGGGAAGTGGCCTTATTCACCTCGACATTAGAAAAGTGCCCAACATATAGCAGGAGGCCAAGAAACCTGTGTGACTTGAAGGAAGGAAGGAATTAGTGTTTTTCTCTTAAAATTACGACTAAGTCATCCTATCCCATCATAAGAGACCCACGGGTCCTCTCATTTCCAATCTACAAAGTAGAAAAAATAGAAGTAGAAGTCACCGCTGTCATAGTTTCTTTTGAGTTAGAAGGAGTTTTGCGGGAAGAATGACCCCAGAGCAGAATTAAGAACCTTGAACTTAGAGGTCATTGCCAAGGTCATCAGCTAGTATATAGCAGAGACAAGCTCTATTAGAGAATGATTTATCCGAAAGTGTTTTACATGAACTGTAAAGCAATATTTTGATGTAAGGTATTTACATTATTATTATACATTTGTGATTATTTTATCTCATCAGGAATCCAGAATGTACTAGGCTTCATTAAGGACCTGGTCATTTATCTAGAAGTCCTATGTCACTTTAAACTAAAATATTACCCCCACCCAAGTTGCTAATCAATTCAAATTGTGTAATTATATCACATATGTTTAATTTGTTTCTAATAAAACCCCATTTTACCACCATGTCAGACATTTCCACCATTTGTCCCAGGTGGTCTGTGAGACCAAAGGTAAAGTGACATTTAAGGATAAAATCAGGTATAGACAAAATCACTGGATACCCAAAGGCACCTGGTCACAGTGGAAATCTGAATTACAGAGAAGAACCAGAAAATAACACAAAAAGGGATATATCCCCATCACGAGTCTTCAGTTTTGTTACCAGGAAGCCTATGTGGTCGGCCAGGTTGGCAACAGTCCTTGCTCATACAAAGTATTTCAAATGGGCACATGGAAAGTTTATCCCTGTTCATTCTGAGACCCAAATGCCATACATGCAGATGAAAAAAAAAGTTACCTTGAACAAATTTTAACCTGATGTGAAAGAGCACCATTTCCTGTCATTCCGGTCACCTCTAGCGTGTACTTAAGAAACACCTCATAATTTGCAATGGCATTTCAGACATTATCTTGTTCAAACTCAACAGCAACTCAGAGAACTATTATCCTGGTTTTACACAAAATATCTGTAATTTATAAGAGTGTGTTTGGGGTGTGCTTTGGTGCCAGAGCTAAATGGGAATAAAAGATTAATGAAGTAAGCTGACTTTGAGTTTCCTAGCTGACATTGAAGAATTGGAGTTTAAATTTCGGTATCTTAGTACAATTCTCTCTCTGCAGGTCCGTCTGTCTGCAGATATGTGTGTCGTTCACACATAAAATGAAGTGTAATACTCTCATGAATGAAATGCCCTTATGTGCGTGTTGGTCGCCAACCCTTTTGTTGGTGCTGGTTTAGGGGGGAAAACAAGGAGAGGAGAAGGTCCTCAGACCAATGTATACTTTTTTGCAAAATGTACACCCAATGCAAATTACACAGGAAAGTTAGCTGAAGGGCATAATTTGTTACACAAATAAACAAACACTATTCAGTTCCGTCTGTGGTTATAATGCAGTTATAACGAAAATCTAAAAACAACTGTAATGCTTCTAACCATGAAATTATAAGGCAAGAAAGTGGATTTAGATAACTATAAGAGCCTTAATTGTATGTTTGTAAACTCACAGACAAAGCTTTTCCTCAATTTAGCTCCAGCTCAAATGGCACATTTAAAGCACAATTTTTATTTCACCCTTCTTGTGCCATATGGGTCTAAGACCCCAGGCACTAGAAAATCCCATCCTTCCAAAAGGGAGTGAGTCAGGAGTGGAGGGAAGGAGGAGAGAAACACAGCTTCACTTGGCAAAGGCAGCCAAAGAGACAGGATTATTAAAGGTAGAGTCCTCCCAGGTGCACCTTACCTGTATTTGTTCGGTTATGCCCCGTGAGAGAATTCTATCAGAGTTCTAGAATGTCAGAACTGCAAGGTACCAGAGGTCCAATGTCCTCATCTTACAGAGGCTCTGAGAGACCAGATCATTTCTGCAGATCCTACACAAAGTTAGAGCTCAAGGCCCCAGAACCCCAGGCCTGGCTTTCCTGCCATCTCCATGTCCGGCAGCACGGGATGACGGGGCAACATCTGTTTCCGGGGTCAAGCATCGGGAGGTGTGTGACCCAGGAAGCAGTTGTGGTGAGTCAGCAGAGTGTGGAAAGAACAGCCCCCCACCTTTGTTCCTCCTTCCAGCTGCTAATGCTAACCAGTCCTGGGCCCAGGAACTGAGGAAGCAGCCAGGATAGGTTGGAGGTCCCGTCCTCAGAGGGCCAAGGACTGCAAACACACACAAACAAGACTGTCACAGGACCCTGGGGTTATGGAGACACTGAAGTCGCAAGAGGAGAGAACATCGGACAGGGGGCTATTTTAGGGAAGAGAAAATTCTTTAGCTCTTTCGAAGCAACAAGTGAGAAAAAAGTGAGCACAAATTTGAATGACAAGAAGGGAGCGAGCCAATATCTAGCCCAAGAACATTGCAGAGGGAGGAAATGCAAAAATGGAAAGGCGAGCAAAATCCTAAATGAAGGTTACACAGCTCTGTGAATATACCAAAAATCATTAAATTGCATGCTTTAAATACATAAATGGTATGGCATATGAATTGTATCTCAATAAGGCTGCTAAATAATAAACAATACATTTTTCAGGTATATATTTTCACAAACTCTATCCACACTCCTTTAGGACAGCCTAGGGGAAATCATGTGATGGGCCAATCAAGGTTCTTCTCCTTAACACTTTCCCTCTTCCTTTTATTATCCTGCTCCCCAGGGCAGGGTTAAGCTACTGGGTTAATCAATGAGTAAATTCCCAGTAAGACTATCACACCTACTGGCGTCACTGTGCACCATTGGTCCCCTCCCCCACCTCCCATCCCACAGGATTAGTGTTTAGACAAAGGCCTTTAATGGCTTAACCCAATTGTCACCATTCTTGGCCACAGGGCTTAATCTGGAAGAGACGTAAGGACACACTTAAAAGTTGGAACTGTTAAATAACCTTCTGTGGGTTTTTTAATTTCAACTCCTAGAAACCCACATGCCACAATTAAGAGTGTGTGGTCTAAAGGTTGGGATTTTTAAGCACCCCAGTAGGCCAATAGGACAGAAATGTTTAATTTGGGGCAACTTTTCTGTAACCCTGAACCAAACTGTATAGATAACTGTCCACCTTTTCTTTTCAAGCCTGCATCTGCCAAAAGAGCAGGGGACAATCATAAAGAGAAACTCGCAAAGAATTCTTCTCTTATTATTTAGCTATCCTTCCTGTGTTCAGAGTCCAACTGCAGGAATGCCAGAATATGTGCAGAACCCCTTCCCGTATTAGAGGAATAATGGACATAGACCCTGAAAACTACATAAAATAAAAACGGAGTTGGACCATTTTTTCAAAGACTCATTTTAACATAAATAGCATTGAACTACAAACATTGTCCATAAGACCCAGCCTCCCCGAAAGCTGTCCTCAAGGACTCCCAGACCGACAAGGACTTGACATACTCGTCGAATCCAACAAAACAATGCTAATCTCTTAAAATCGGGGATATCTTCTCTCTCCAAGGTGACAACCACAGAGCAAATGATCTCTTCTTTCAGTCTGTAGACCCGTTTCAAGTTGTTGAAGCCCAGGTCTGCTGTAAGGGAAAAGCAAATTATCTCAGGGCAAGAAAAAAAAAAGTACCAAATGGCAATAACAAGTTTGTACAGCTCAGCTCACATAAAATATGAATATGGACAAGGTTAGTAAGCCTCCGGGGGAATACTGAGGGGTGAGCTTACCACAGAAAAATGCAGGCCCCAGCTTGAAACATCTATAAAACCAACTGAAACAAAACAAAACAAAAAAATACAGGTTTCTCTGAACATACCAGGAAGACTTGCAACCAGACAACTAGTGTCCATCAGAACTTACATGGGCTGTGGTGGATTCTGAACAGCTGTCAGGGCTGGGTTGTGACCTTATTTCTTTGCTTACAAATTAAATGGGGGAGGGAGGGAATTAGCGTGTCAAAATCCAGAGATGAGATTTTAGGAAGAGAAAAATGACCTGGAGGTAGTCACTCGGGCAACTTAGCTCCCAGCATTGATCTTGTCTTGGTGCCATTGTTTTTGTTTTCGTTGTTTAAATCATAGTTTCTCATGAATTAAAAAAGCTAGTAACTAATTGCAATTCATGTTATGACATATTTACCCAGGTCCATGGATGTGAGGCAAAGCTACTGAGCCAATTTTTCTCAGGGGATAGACAATGACCCCATGACCAAGCAAAGAATAACTTTAAGTCCCAGATAAAGGTAGGAGCCGCACGAGGCTATGTTTTGCTCCTTTTCCTTGCAGTATAAAAAAGATAGAAGCAAAGGTGTCTAAATTGTGCTGCATAAAGGCAAAGAAGAGAATCAAGAAACCAGAGTCACCAAAGAGTAGATATCCACAGAGTCCAAAGGAAGATGTAATCGATCTTTTAAATTTCCCTTCTCCTACTTCTTCTTTACTACAAGGCTCCCATCGATCCCCTCATTATGAGAGCTAAATGTTTAAGCTGCCAAAATGGTATTTGGCTCTTGTCAATCTTTTTCTTTTGTATATACTGGAACCAAGGGAACCAATATATTCACAAGCACCAAGCAGCTAACCATGGTGATCTCTTTGGTCAACAAAACATGCATAAAAGTGGAATTTATTTTGCTACGAAGCCTTTCTCCTACCCAAACTCTGTTCCCACCTTGAATATAACAACTCTGGGAACTCTTCTGGAGGTCTATTAGACCAGTGCTTCTCAACCTTTGTTTAACTAGAGTGATCATGTAATGTCTAAGCCAAGATACTTGAAGAGCAAAAGAAAGGGGTGCTATACATATTTATTGCTAAACATTAAGTGCAAGCTGGGACAGAAGTGAGAAAACGGGCCATGCAGTCATCCTCTATTTAACTCATGCCCATATAATATTTTCTTTCTCAGGGCGCCTGGGTGACTTAGTCGGTTAAGGGTCTACCTTTCGCTCAGGCCATGATTTCAGGGTCTAGGAATGAGTTCCACATCGGGCTCCCTGCTCAGCAGAGAGTCTGCTTCTCCTTCTCCCTTTGCCTTCCTCTCCTCTATCCCGACTCATGTGCACACGCTGTCTCTTAAATAAATAAATAAAAATCTTAAAATACATATATTTTTTCTTTCTTTATTTTCTATTTATCCGTGATTTCCCATTAGTCTGGGAGATCTCCTAGCCCACCACGCCAAGAAGAGTCTAGCCTCGCTTTTGTATAGTTTATATCATGGGAAAATAATTATATTGAATATATTTGTCACCCTGCAAACATTCCTCCAGCAATACCATATTTCTCCCATGAGGGGCATTTGTGCCTACTGAATTGGGTCAACTGGAAATCGCACTGAGCTCCAGCAGGCCAGTGTGCTATAGAGGAGAAAGAGGGGGTCACGTGGTGCCTCTGCACCTGTAAGCAAGAGATGTTCTGGGAATAAAATCTCACTTCACGGTGGGGAATTCGACGTACAACTTCATTCCAAATGCAGGATCTGAGTCAGGACCAGAAGAATAGAAAATATTTGGAAGGTTTCAATAAATTCATTGTCAGTGACTGACCATCAGACAAATCCTAGAGCCAATGTCCTTGGCCTGACCACTGAACCAGCCAACCAAGTCTCATGGAAACATAAGGAAGGAGACTACAAATGTCTTACACAATGTGGGAGGCAACCGCACTTCAACTGCTTGGTCATCTGGGAGAAAGTGGGCTTTGAAAGGGTAGACATGAGAGGCATGTATGTGACAAGACAGAAATATCATTTCCACAGTGCAAACTTGAGAAAGACAAAGGGTCAAAATCCACCAGGTCCTTGACACTGGTCTTGGCCCCAACTGTCAATGATGGGGCAGCAAGTCACAGGACTGCTCAGTTTTATTGTTGTTGCACCCTTGAATGGAATTGTCCTTGACAGAGTTCCCTTTGACAAAGGAAAAAGAAAAATGCTTTATGCATTGATATGTTCAAACAGTTTAATAATACGGGCCACCCCACTTCATAACTTTTTTTTTAAGATTTTATTTATTTGACAGAGAGGAGAGAGGTCACAAGTAGGCAGAGAGGCAGGCAGAGAGAGAGAGAGAGAAGCAGGCTCCCTGCTGGGCAGAGAGCCCAATGTGGGGCTCGATCCCAGGGCCCTGAGATCATGACCTGAGCCGAAGGCAGAGGCTTTAACCCACTGAGCCACCCAGCCACCCCCCAATTTCATAACTTTTTGACAGAAAACACCTGTTGTTGTTGTTCCTTTACTGAAAGCAATCAGCAGGGGATGCAGAGTTTGGTGTCTCCATAGGACACAAGATGGAAGCTCTAAGTAACTGAGTTAGGAGTGCCAGAAGGCACCTTGGCAACAGCATCTAGACAGGCCATTCTCTTTAGTGACAATATCAACAAATCGATGGTCAGCCAAAGTCCATGTACCTCTCTTCTAGAATCAGCAGCTTTCAGGGCTGGCTTGGTACCTGGGGCTACCCGAACATCATATCTGGAACTTATTTGATCGTATGAAATTATTCATGATGAACAGGGGGGAAGAAGGAAAGAAATGAAAAGAGGTAAGACATTTGGAACTTCAGGGAGTTCTGGAACTTTGAGAGACAATAGATGGTAGTGTGAGAAAAAAGTGTTTTCTGGCCTGAACATAACCACCAAGGCCCACGGAAAGCTCAGAAATGCTCTTGATGTGCATTTGGAAAATGTCAATGAAAAACCTCATCCTCATTTCTTAGGTATTGGCAAGGCAGTGAGGTAGATGGCTTAGAAGCTTCTTTCTGCTGCCAATGCCCACAGATGCTTCTGAAATTTACAAGAGATTGAGTTTGGCTGATGTTATCTATTTACTTACTTATTTTGGAGCAGCATGGTGCTGTTCTTTCATCTAAAGAAAGCAAATGGACAAGAATGTGTCGTTTCCACTCACCGGGCATCTTCATCCCCCTCCATTCCTGACTTATGAATGAAGTCAGGAAGGAGAACCACTCTTCACCACGTTTGGTGACCAGGGCTGGGTTTCATCATGCCTCCCCAACAACCGGTCTCCATGGGGTAAAATCAATAGGAGACTCGGGACGATGTGTGCCTTTGTCCCCAAAGGGCCACATTAATAACCTTCTGAAGGGCATTTTACATTTCTGCTCTCTGGGAGAATTTTGTAGTCTCACAAGCCTTGCAGTCTGTTTGAACAAGAAATCGTTTTACACTCCTGAATAACACATTCCTCTCCAACTATTTCTACATAACTTCCAGGATATGAAAACCACCCGAGGCCTCCAACATGGCTGCTTTCTTTCCTCTCATAAACAAACTCAGCAGTAATCATGCCAGTGTGGTCACTCTGAAGCTTTGTATTGCTTAAGCTTTTACCCTTGGTCTTTTGTTCTGCCAGACACTGATTATGACATTCTACCCCAAGTCTGGAGAGCAGGCAGGATCTCTTCTGTTGGCCTCTTGCCCGGAGCCTTTTCCTCTGCTGGCCATAAATACATGACGTCAGCATGATGGATCCAGGCTCAGTATGGCAAGCTCTATGGCGGCCCCCCAAAATATCAGGTCCTACTCCCTGGAACCTGTAATCATCACTGTACACCAAACAGGGTCTTCACAGACGTGATTAAGTTCAAGACTGGGGGATGAGGAGATTATCCTGGATTATTGGGGTGGGCCATAAATGCAATCCAATCACCTGTATCCTTCTAAGAGGGAGGTGGAGAGAAATTTGACAAAGACAGAGAAGAGGGCACTGTGACTGCAGAGACAGAGTGGAGTGATGCCACCACAAGCCAAAGAATCGTGGCAGCCCCTAGGAGCTAGAAAAGGCAAGAAAGGGGTAGTCTGCTGGAGCCTGGAGAGGGAGTACCCCCCCACCCCCGCCATTGCTGTTACTCTGATTTGGGTTCAGTGAAACTGATTTTGGACATCTGGCCCTCAAAACAGTTGTTACAGCAGCCACAGGAGACAACTACACCAGCTTACCTAGATCAGACCGTTGCCACCTGCCGTTTCCGCCATCCTGCTGTGAAGCTAAGTCTACCTCAAGTCCCTCACTTCTGTGACACTTTTGAGGAAGGGCTGAATTTTTCTGTCCTCATCAGACCCAGGGAGCTTAGTTTCTCCTGTGCCATTCTGATCCGTTAAACACAAATGAAGAAACAAAAACCCCAAAGGAATATTCACACATGAATTGCTAAGCTGGACTGTTGGTTCTCAGTGAAGTTCCCCCTCCACTGAGCTTGGTTGTTTTTAGCTAAGCTAAAAATCCCTAAGAATAATGTCTTCAAGCACGGGATGGTCATAAGGCTTTTGGTTTAGCTCTGTGGATTTGGTGACTTAATATTTCTGGATTTCAATTTCTTCATCTGAAACTGGGGATTGTAAAGCGCCTATCTCCGTCAAAGGAGAAAAGGGACTTCCCTGGCAGTAGGGTGGATCTGAAATTCATCAATAAAATATTTTCCGCCACGATAAATGTTCCCATCTAATTCTTTCTTCAATGCCTATGGCCTTGACTAAATCTGACACCTTCAAGTGCACTGGGATTTTTCTCCCAGAACAATGTTGCAAAAAAGGGGGGAGGAGGGTGAGGAATCTCCTAAGAGATCCAATATAAAAGAACTTGAATTAAAACCAGCTCAGGAAGCGTTATTTCAAATTGGATTATACCGTGAGTCCCAAAGGGATTTTCAACTCAATCATGAAAACTATGTTCTAGATTAAGCCTTAACCAATAAGACTCAATTATTGAATATATATATATATATATATATATATATATTTAATTCTTAAATAAGAAATCTCTTATTGAGTTTGAAATCTTAAGGAAACCAAGGAGAAAGAGAATTTTTTTTTTGACTTTGCATTCCATGTAACTCTGTAAAGTAAATGGCAAAAGCTTTGTAATGCTATTTCATGGTCTTAAATATGCTTTGGAGCTTCAGGGTGTTTTAAAAATATCATTAACATAAGCCAGATTGAAAAAAAAAGTAGCACTTTCTGGAGTCTAAATTAAATTGATTGCTGTCCAAGATTTTTTGCATTAGGAGATGCCAAGGGAGGGGAAAAAAAAAGACCATTAATCATTTTCTGCAGGTATTTGGAGTCTCCTACGCACCCAAGAGTGAAAAGTGCTTTGGAAACAGGCAGCATGACCTCAGTGAGCACTGCTGTGCCCCCGTCCTTCCCAAGAGGACCAAATAGTGGGGTAGGGGGCTTTGACCCCAGGGTGAGGTGGCCAGAATACTAGGATGATGTGGCTGCTAACCCCATGCACAGTTCTTCAGGCTTCTGCTTTGTTGCCTGTAAGATGGGACCAGTGAATCAGATGATCTAGAAAGTTCCTTCAAGCTCACACTCTCCATGACTGCATGAAGGCCAAGGAAGCAGAGGTCCATTTATAGAGCCAGCACATACGGACAAGCATCTAAAGAGCAAGTAAGGTAATTGGTTCTGCTTTAGGTAAGACACAAAACCCAAAAAAAGGGAGAAATGCTGTGCTTAGAGAGGAAAATCTCACCTCCTCCAAGAGATCTTCCCTGAATGGAACTGGTGTCAGTAGCGCCCCCTGCTGCCATATACCGGCACTGTCGGCCAGATGCCTCTTGGCTGACTTCTTTCTTTTTATTGTACTTAATCACCACCAGAAATTACCTTTCTCTTCATCTGTGCGTTAGTTGATTATCTGTCCTCACTCATCAGACTATAATCCTGTCAGAGTAGGGAGCTACGTGCCCCCCATCCTGGCCCTGGTTGGGGTGACTGAATCCCACTCTGACCTGCTGAAAATCTGTTCTCTACACCGAAACACGACTGCTCTTCTCAAAATGCACATTTAGTCATCTTATTTCCAGGGGCAGAGCCCATCAGCCACTCTGAGGATGAAGACTAAATCCCTAGTCCTGGCCAGAGATTTGCTCCACTGCCTCATCACACTCAGAAACCCTACGTTCGCTTCTTCTCATGCACCCTGCCCATTCCTCCAGGGGGCCTTTGCACACGTCATTCCCTCTGTCGCGAATGGGAACATGCTCCCCTAGAAGAATCCACACGCCCCACTCCCAGCCATTGCTCCACTTCCTTACCCAAGGAAGCCAATGGCTTCCTTTCAAAGCTATTGCCCCCGTGAACCGCCTCTCACCTCTTATGCTAGCTCATGAGTCTTCCCCCAGAGCACGCCTGTGCCGACACACGCTCAGGCACACACAGCCTGGCCTTGGGGAGGGGGACCCTTCCTTATCTGCCCGAGGAATACCCTGCCCTCATCCAGGGCGCCCATTTCAGTTTGAGGCTGTTCACTCACGCAAGTGATTATTGGCTTCATGTTTCTCATGTAGAGAACGGAGAGAGCAGGGGCCCCTCTGCTTTGGCTCACCCTGGAGTCCCCAGAGCCATGCGCAAGGCCTGATGCACTGCCATCAATATTTGCAAGATGAATGAATGAATGAGCGAGCGCTCGAACAGATGAATGAACGCCAGCTTCACATTTGGATAAAGCCAGAAACTCTGAATAGTCCCCAATATTCTGAGATATTGTTTTTAAAACCCAACTGTCACGGATAAGGAGAGCAGGCTTCCTTTCAAAACCGATCTCCTCAAACTACAAAGCTATGCTCCTTTCGGCCGATTAATCATATCAGAGACCCGCGAGGAAGGCCTCCCCAAGATATAATCCCTCAGGACAACCGGAGCTCCCTGCTGCTCTGTGTCTTTATACTCACTCATTCCAACCAGAATGTTTTAATTTGGAGCAAATAATGAACCTCAAGAGGAAAAGGGAAAAGGCGGGAGGCAGGGTTGGGGGGGCTGGTGGTCATGGGGCCACGGAATTTGAGTCAGTGTCTGATTACCATTTAGGGTCTAAAAACGAAACAACTAAAGCCAAGGAACTGGCAGTTGCAACTGCTCTTTGTTCTGTTTTAAAAAGAAAATTCCATAAAACACAGTTGTGAGGCTTGAAGCAAAAAATGTTTTCTGTGTTACAGAGCATCTACCGGAAGTGTTCCTCAAAACCACTGAAAACCCAGAACAGCAGGGCAACTTTCGCTACCAGGAGAGAAAAGAGGGGCGCCTGGATGGCTCAGTCTGTCAAGCATCTGCCTTCGGCTCAGGTCATGAGTTCCAGGCCCTGGGATTGAACCCCTTGTCAGGGAATCTCTGCTCAATGGGGAGTCTGCTACTCCCTCTGCCCCTCCCCCCTCCTCCTGCTCCTGCCCTCAAGTAAATAAATAAAATCTTAAGAGAGAGAGAGAGAAGACTGACTATGAGATGGGGATTGAGACACTAGAGAAAGAAGTATTTCCCTCAACAGAGAGATAAGCATCACAAACACTGATCCCCAGTATGCACAAATATTTAGGAGATAATCTTTGTCCTAACCAGGAAACACAAGGCAGGGAATTACCCAAATAGCCCTTGAGGCGGAAAGCAGGTAACTGATAAAAAAGAAAGCGACAGAGGTACAGTGAGGGTGAGGGGAAATCGCGTGGACAATGGAGGGAGTCAAATAGCAGAAGCTTATCCAGCAGAGCAGAGCCCGAGCTGGACACCCAAACGAGGCTGTGGAGATAAGAGAAATATGTAAACACAACTTGATAATCCGGCTTCCCTTGCGCCAGCCCAGGAGAAAACATCCGTACATCACGGAGAAATGTGAGATATTAGAAATGTGAGGTATTAGAAACCAGTAGGATGGATCTAACCCAGATCCTATCCTGGCTCACGTTCCAGTCCAGAGCCAGAAAGTGAACCAATAAAAGTAAAATCCTGCTGAACTGTTTTCTCCCATAAACGCCCCTCTCATACCCACGGTGGAAGCTAATGCTTGGCTGGAGCCCTGACACATGTGATCGCTGGAGCATCCGGTTCACCCCACTGAGCCCCATGTGAGAGGAGGGCGTGTCTCCCGGCCTCCGGAGATCATGGGGTCCTTCACATCTGCGCAGTAGAAGTGAGGGGGAAAGCAGGCTCTCACGGGTAGGACACTGCTCTTCCATCAACCAGCGGGGTCGATTGCACACTTGAGCCAGTGGCCCAACTCAGCCAGATTCAGATGACTCGTCTGGAAAAAAAGGAAAGCTATGGAAAGTAATGACTACGGTTGAAGGAGATCCAATCAATAACGTGTTCAAAGTTACACAGTCAGGACTCAGACTCAAGTCTTACCGATGCAGGTGACCCTATTTTTTCGACCATGGCCACACTGTTCCCCAAGGAAAAAACATTGGTCCTGTGTTCCTGAAAGACAACTATCAATGCTTAGGATGAAAAATAATAACAAGCCACATAAAGTCCCCGCACGTGAGAACCATGCAGCAAATGGGAGCGACTCTCATGGTTGCTCTTTATAAATGCAAAGTCCTTTAAGCCCTGGCTCTTGCTGAATGAGGGGAGGGGGGATAAATAATAATTTCTCACCAGATAAATTTTCTGTACTTTTTCCAAAGTCTTTCTTCTAAATATTTATTTCATGTCATGATCCGCAAGTGATATATATTGAACGACCTCATAGTTGCTGACCATTTAAGAGTTGACACAGTTGGCCGTGTTCAAGAGGAAAGGTGTTTTGAAGACTTGGGGGGTGGCTTGGGTAAAATACGCTCTTTCTTGCTATAAATAATCTATTGACTTTAAAAGTTTCCAGGTACTTGGTCTCACATCTGTGGGACATATGAAATTGGTGGGGGCTGCAGTCACAGGGAAATGAGCCCCATTTCCTTTCAGGTTTTAGGGTCTCTGCACACCACAACCCATTCTGTTTCCTGGAGACGTGCAGCCTTTTCCAGATGGAATTTCCAAGTTTTGCTATAGTTTCCAAATACTGTGTCCGCCACACCCATCTCTAGTCCTTATATCAGGTTTTGGATGGTAATCACCAAACCTCACCATGCCACAAGGATTTCAGTTTTGTTTCTTTCTTTTTTTTTAAGATTTTATTTATTTGACAGAGAGAAACACAGCGAGAGAGGGAACACAAGTAGAGGGAATAGTAGCGGGAGAAGCAGGTTTCCTGAAGAGCAGAGAGCCCGATGCGGGGCTCGATCCCAGGACGCTGGGATCATGACCTGAGCCGAAGGCAGACGCTCAACGACTGAGCCACCCAGGTGCCCCTCAGTTTGGTTTCTTAACTGAAACTCTGTGACAGAGCTCTGAATCCCACTGTCCCCCAGTTAGTGCCAGTGGGCTTTTAAGTGGATCAGCATTGGTCCTTCTGACGCTCAGCCCTGAAGCCATAATTCCATCGGGGGCAAACTCAAGAGAGTCTAAGAACTGATTGCCTGGGGTGGTCTTGGCACAAAGTAGTTTTTCAACAAATATCTGCTGAGTGAAAAAATGAAAAGCAAGATGGCAGGGAAATGACCCTGTAGGGTACTTCACTGGGTACCTTCTATAGGCTATTTACAGATTCTTCCTTTCTACCCTGAACCCTTCCTCATTTTCTACCTCAGAAAATGGAGACTGAGAAAGATACAGTAATGGGTTCAAAATGACACAGCGGGTTTGCCATCGATTCAAGATTCACACCCACATCCGCTTAGAGGCTGAAGCCCTTATTCTTTCCACCAAACTGCACGTTTCCCCCTCCATGAAACTTCAAGGAACATAGGACTCATGAGCATATAATGACAACTAAACCAAAGCAAAGGGATTTCTTCCCGGGGCTAAATTGAAATGGAAATGATGCTGATTTTTTTTTTTTTTTTTTTATGCTAGGCCTCCTTAATGCTATATAGGATTTACAGAGAAATAGGACAGGCCCTATCTTCAAGATTTAAAGTTAGAATTTCACCAAAACTTTTGTGTGTACAAAGAATAAAGATATATTTTCATGCCCAACATTCATTTTCCTGTTTTATCTCTAAGTAAAGCAATCTGAAAATTGAGAATTTTATCAGTCAGGAATTGAGCTTTGCTACAATATAACAGAAAACACAGGTAGCAGTGACTTAAAAGAAGTGTACAGAGATGAGAAATAGATGGCTGGCGTGGAATTTCTACAATGTCATCAGGATGCAGGCTCCTCTATCCTTAGCACATAGTTTTCAGTTTTACAGTGTCTTTGTGTTCCCAAGATGGCTGCCGGAGCACGGACAGTTGCAATGGCCATTCCAGGGGGATGGAAGTTGGAAGGGCCAAGAGCTTTTGCTCTTGTTATATGTCAATTGAGAAAATCCCCTATAAAACTCCCTTCCCAGAAATCCTATCCAGTGATTTCTGTTAAGTCTCTTTGGCTAGAACTCTATCAATCACAAGCAAGACAGGCTAGAAAATGAACATACTTAAGGTAGCTACATTGCCAACCCAACAACATGTGATTCTCCTAGTAAGAAAAAGGAGATAATATTAGATAAGCAATTACCAGGTCTGACACAAAGCCTGAAGCATCATTTAAACATCTGGCGTTTAATGAGAGACTTTTGGTTCCCTGAAATTAGATGCTCAGAAGGACTGAGTGGTGTGTAGAAGGCAGAATCCTCACTTCTATGGAATATAACATAGCCACATCAGAGCCCTTGGCCTCAAATGTTGGCTAATACAGGGGTTAAAAGTTATCCTACTTATTTAAAAAAATCAATCTAAATTAAAAGAAAGCATAATTTTATCAAGAATCAGTGAGCTGGGGCACCTGGGTGACTTAGTTGGTTAAGCGTCTGCCTTTGGCTCAGGTCATGATCCCAAGGTCCTGGGATCAAGCCCCACGTTGGGCTCCCTGCTCAGCGGGGAGCCTGCTTATCCCTCTGCCCACCCTCTTGTGCTCCTGCTTTCTCTCTCCCTCTCTCTCTCTCTCAAATAAATAAATAAAATCTTTAAGAAAAAAATATCAGTGAGCCATCAAATAACCTTGGCTTCAACATTTCTGACGTATTGATCTATGAGATTTATACTTTCATTTCATATTCCCCAATAAACCTAAAGGGAGATGTGCCTGATCTTATGGCTAAAGGGAAAGTACCCCTACCTCAGGAAGACATTAA
>CM053615.1:21431741-21526622 GCA_028646535.1 Procyon lotor
AGAAAGAAAGAAAGAAAGAAAGAAAGAAAGAAAGAAAGAAAGAAAGAAAGAAAGAAAGAAAGAAAGAAAGAAAGAAAGAAAGAAGGGCTCAGGACTGAGCACTTACACGACTGGCAAGAACCCTGAGCAGCCTGCATTGGAATTAGTCTTAGAGGTGCTCAAGGCCGGTGCCTCTCCACCGAGCTTCATCTCTGCAGAGTGAAGGAGAAGGAGAAAGAGAGGGTTACACAGACCGCAGATGCAGGATTGGTCAGCAGGGGGAGGGTGCGATGTCCAGGACGTCCAGCAGGGGGCTCCCTCAGAGGCCCCGCGAGGGCACCCCTCTCCCAGCGCCACGGCTGGGCAATGGTTCTGAGACATGGCACCACATGCCGCAACTTTCCTTTATTTCACTGAGCTCCTTTAAGGTATATCAAGGCCATACGGTTAGCTGGTTAGCTGAGCAGATGTTGGCCCACACTCAGGTGGTTGATGTAAATGAGAACGGGACTGTGTGGTACGCCCACTGAGCCGCTCAGGTGTTGGCAGACCACGGGGCCAAGGCCATGGCAGGAACAACAGCTTTCACAGTCCCGCCCTCGTGTTCACATAGCCAGTGTTCACATCCATTCTTGCCACTTGCTTTCTTCAGGCTACATTCATTTTTTCTTTGACTTGTGATGATGTCCTGGAACGTGTTGACTTATCCTCTCTTCTAGAGAATGACACATTACAGAGCAAGAACAGCTGGAGGAGGGACAGAGAAAACCACACAAGGAAGAGCATAAAGATGGAAACAACTCAAGGTCATGTCAGCTCTCCCATTGCTCCCGTTGACACATCCTTGACATTGGTGTGCTACAGAAATTTCAAAAACAAGGATTATTTTTAAACACAGAACTAGGGACGTCTGGGTGGTTCAGTGGGTTAAAGCCTCTGCCTTCGGCTTGGGTCGTGATCTCGGGGTCCTGGGATCGAGCCCCGCATTGGGCTCTCTGCGCAGCAGGGAGCCTGCTTCCCCGCCCTCCGCCTGCCTCTCTGCCTACTTGTGATCTTTCTGTCAAATACATAAATAAAAACTTTAAAATAAATATAAAAAATAAATAAAATAAAATAAATAAAATAAGATAAATAAAAAAATATTTTTATTTTTAAAATAAAAATAAAATAAACACAGAAATACATATCAACTCAAAGTCCTTGGATTTGCTTTGTGTATTTGGCTATATAATTTCTCATATGCCATGGAAAAACTACAACTAGAAGGGGGAAAAGGCGGGGGGGGGGGCACGACAGGGAGGACGACATCAGGAATAGAAATAAGTTCTGGAAAACCGAAAGCACATACGCTGAGGTACATTGAAAAGGTTTTTGTATTTTTGTGGGGTTGTTGTTGTTGTCTCTTTGTGTACAAACTTACACAAGAGTTACAGACACTTGGAGGGACACGTTCAATCTCCAGAAATATTCCAGTCCACAAGAGCATTCCCCATCACTGAACTCTTGTTAGAACTGTCTTTCCCATATCACCTAACCCTTACTGATATGCTGTCTTTGGCTGATTTTACCTTTCATGCATTCTCCCCTCCTTTCAAGGCCTTTCCGTCTATTTGAGAAGATTCAAAAATGCTGCTGTTCTTTTGAAGTCCCACACCATCTCAGTGCAACTTTGCATGCAGCAAGGAAGCTTTAGGTCGTCATTTACGTGTGTATCACATGCAATGTGCTAGGTGTGCATCTCCTAGAAACCAACGGATCCATAAGTATTTCCAATGCTCGTGTCCCACCCCCACCCCAAGTTCAGCACTAGTTGAGAGACACAGGGTCATAGAGATGAAGAAGAAAATACAGGCTTTGTTACCAATCAACGCTGTTTTGATTTGACAGCCAGCCTCCATCGGCTTCCTAACGCCTCCCATCAAATTTGGACAGACTCATCCTCTGGTCCGTGGGGCAGCTGGCCATCCGCAGGCCTCCTACAGCGCTGCCAGCCAATGGCCCAGCAGACAGCCAAAGGCACCTCTGGGGGCAGAAAGAAATGAAAATGAGAAGATCCAGAAGAGCAAACCAAATATTGACTCCTTTTCCAAATATCACTGAGCAGAGAAATCTCTCCTTTTCCCATGAGCAAGAGTTAGTAAGGAGCTTAAAAACAAAGACCATCATTCTATCTCTTAGGAATTGTAAGCTCTTTTTACTCTGAGAAGAGTAGGGCATCTTCCTGTTTAAATCTCACAGATGCCTGATTATTTTTTCTCCCTGGATGTTAATCTACTGTCCTGTGGAGATCATTTATATTTATTATGTGCCAAACCCAACACCCGACACATAATTCAAGATAACCCCCCTCATAAATTCTATGCATGGGATTTATATACCCCAGATGGGTGGAAGTTTTGATCTTCAGAACTGAACAGATTTTTACAATTCTTGAAATGCTCTGAAATTCGCATAGCTCTGTTCCTCGTGTTTCCTAAGGAGCCTCCTACGTGCTGGGAGATTATGGAGTAAAGACAGTGAAGCAAACGCTAAGCTTGGAGAATCCGATATAAGGACATTGAGAAATGTTTTTGGATATATGGGATTTACTCCGTAAGAATGCCCTCTCTGGCTCTTTCCAACTCAATAAGATACTATATGTAGGAAAGTTCTGTTTTTAAGACCACTTGGAAATTAACACAAATGTGTGCTGGCTCACAATGCCAGGGCACCATCCGAAAAGGTATCGTGATTCTTAACTCAGCCTTGGGTGAGTGGCTAGTCTAAGATACCTTAATAAAAAGACAGGCTTGATTGGAGTTTTTGATACACTAGGAGTACACAGGCTCCTGGCTTTCACAGAATGTAGGAGAGATGGATTAAGACGAGTTGCCGGAAGCAGGCAGGTCCCAAACCACAGCGGCAACGTTTTACACAGTAAACATTTGTTTAGAGCCCCAGCCACTGTTCAGTAGGAGTCAGGAGAGGGCTCTGCTCCTCATTCCGTGTCCCAGGTTCCTCTGGTCTTCTGCTTTCACCTTCATCTAGGTCTTTAGAATTCTCCTTATTCAACCCAACTATGAGAAAAGAGCAGGAGGATGGGGGCTGGGATGTTTGGTTTGGTTTTGCTCTCAAAGAGCAAAGTCTAGAAACAGTACACACATCATGTCTGCTTGGATCCCTTTGGTCAGAACTCAGCCATGTGCCACAGCTGACTGCAAGGGGACCCGAAATGGAGTTTGCAGAGTGTCCAGGAGTGGTAGTGATCACCGCAGCTCAGAAACAATCCTGAGGTTAAAGAAGCCAGTAACAAAAGGCAATTTACATGAAACATCCTGGACAAGTGAAATCTACAGAGACAGAGCAGATTAGTGGTTGTTTGGGGGGGTGGGGGATACCTAAGTGTATGGAGTTTGGTTTTGATATGGTGAAATGTTTTGAAACTGACTGTGGGGTGGTGGTCGCACACCCATGTGAATATACTAAATGGGACTATACTAAATGTGAATATACTGAACACTGACTGTAAATGCATGAGTGGTAGGGTACATGAATTTTATCTCAGTAAAGCTTTAAAGGAAAAACAGGACCAGCGGGCTATATGGCAGTTCTCTGCATTAGCTTTGCAACTTTTATTTTTTGAAAAAGCCAGGCCTGATTTCAAGGAGAATGAATTTTCTTCTGCAATGTCTTCGCTGCCACCTTTTCCTCGGTGAAATCTGGTGAAACTGAGTGTCAGGGGCTATATACTTCAAGTCAGGAAGTTTCTACTTTGAGAGAGGTTTTCAATCTGTCTGAGGCTCAGCGTCCTATTCTGTAAATGAGAAAAATGCATTGACCTCAACAGTTTATTGTACTGATTCATATATTATATCGGAAAGCCTGTGGTAATCCAGGCATCTAGCTGGCTCTTGATTCTAGCATATTAATAATCTAAGCTCTTCAAGAGGAAATGAAATACTAAAAATACAAATAACCCAATAAAATTGGGGTTTTTTTAAAAAAAGATTTTATTTATTTATTTGAGAGAGAGCAGGAGCAGGAGGCAGGGGAGAGGGAGAGGGAGAAGCAGACTCTCTGCTGAGCAGGGAGCCCAACAAGAGACTCCATCTCAGGACCCTGGGATCATGACCTGAGCCAAAGGCAGACACTCAATCAACTGAGCCATCCAGGTGCCCTAAAAATTGGTTTAAGACTTAAATAGATAATTCATCAAAAGAAGATACTCCACTGCTCAATGTGATAGGCTGAATATTTGTGTCACCCACCCCCCACCAAATTTCATATATTAAAATTTTCCAATGTGAGAGTATTAGAAGGTGGGACCCGGGGAGGTGACTGAGTCATTAGGAGGTGATTAGTTAGCACCCTTTATAAGCAGAAACACAAGAAAAGAGGCCCCCCAACTCTATCTCTAGCCTTATCTTTATATCTCTCTATTTCTACCTTTATCTCTCCAAGTCTCTTTGGCTCCAGCATGTGAGGATACAGCAAGAAAATGGTTGTCTACAAGCCAGTAAATGGTCCCTTCTGCGCCTCCAGAACTATAAAGAATAAATGTGGTAAAGCTGCCCAGTCTATGGTATTCTTGTGATACCATCCAGAATGGATAGAGACACTCAGTAGGGATATAAAAGGGTGCTCAGCCTCATTTGCTCTCAAGGAAATGCAAAGTAAAACCACAATGAGATACTTTTATGCAGTCTTTACACAGTCACTATAATGGCTAAAATGAAAACTAACTCTATTAAGTGTTGACAAGGACTCTCATACATTGCTGATGGGAGTTTAAAACCATACAATCACTTTAAAGAAAGACTACACTCTGATAAATTTAAATAGTCACCTACCCTCTGACCTAGCAATAACACCCCTACATATAGACCAAGTGAAACAAATGTATGTGCTCATAAAAGACCTGTCCATAAATAACAATTTTATGCATAAAAAGAAAAATTGAAAACAGCCCAGATTTTCATCAATAGAAAAATGGATTAACAAGCTGGTACACGTATGATCTCACTCTTATGTGGATTTTAAGAAAGAAAACAGATGAACATATGGGAAGGGGGAAAAGAAATAAGGAGAGAGGGAAACCAACTTTAACAGCCTCTCAGCAATAGAGAACAAAATGAGGGCTGGCGGAAGAAGACGGATGGGGAGATGGGCTAGATGGGTGATGGGTAATTAGGAGGGCACTTGTGATGATGCGCACTGGGTGTTGTAATTAAGTGATGAATCACTGAATTCTACTCCAGAAGCCAATATTGCACTGTATGTTCACTAACTAAAATTTAAGTTAAAAAAAAAATGACCGAAAAATTGTGGCATATTCAGCCAGGAATACTAGAGAGGAAAAAACAAAAAAAAGGATATACTACTGACATACATAACACAGATAAATCTCAAAAATAATACGCTGAGTTAAATGATTCATAAATGAAAGAACACACATGTATGATCCCATTTCTTTTTTTTTTTTTTTTTTAAGATTTTATTTATTTGACAGAGAGAAACACAGCTAGAGAGGGAACACAAGCAGAGGGAGTGGTAGCGGGAGAAGCAGGCTTCCTGCCGAGCAAGGAGCCCGATGTGGGGCTCGATCCCAGGACTCTGGGATCTTGACCGGAGTCGAAGGCAGCCGCTTAACGACTGAGCCACCCAGGCGCCCCTGATCCCATTTCTTTAAAAGATTTTATTTATTTATTTGACAGAGAGAAAGAGATCACAAGTAGGCAGAGAGGCAAGCAGAGAGCAGGGGTGGAGGAAGCAGGCTCCCTGCTGAACAGAGAGCCTGATGCGGGGCTCCATCCCAGGACCCTGAGATCACAATACCCCTAAGATGATGTAATTGTTTTATGTTGCACTCAAGGAGTATACATTTGTCAAAATTCCTTATGCTGAACACTTACAATTTATGCATTTTAGTGAATATAATCAAGTACAGTTGACCCTTAAATAACATGGGGGTCAAAGGCACTGACCTCCCATACAGCCAAAGATCCCTGTGTAACTTTTCATTCTCCAAAAACTCAGCTACGAATAGCCCCCTGTTGACGGGAAGCCTTACCGATAACATAAACTATTGAATAACACGTATTTTGTATACATCTTATATACTAGATTCTTAATAAGTTAGAGAAATGTAAATATTATGAAGAAACTCAGAAGTGAAAATACATTTGCAGGACTGTATTAATTGGAAAAAATCCGCATATAAGTGGACCCCCACGGTTCAAACCCGTGTTGTTTAAGGGTCACCCATACTGTTATTATGGAAAGCAAAGAAATGGGGCTAAAGGAAGGATAGCAGAAACTATTCCTCCCTCTTGTTTGGAAATGAGAGGGTGTGCAGTGCGTATAGGCTAATTGTCTGCATGTGTGTCCCACCAGCTGACTTCCTGGGCACCCAGGCCACCAGGATGAAGAGCCCCGGAAAGTACCCTCATCACTGTCATCTAAAGAGAAGTCTGCAGACAGTCTTGCCCTGTGTAGACCCTGCAGCTCAATATATTCCATATTACAGCAAAAAAATAATAATAATCACCTCTCACGCAGACATGTCTTGGATCACATTTTTCTGAAGTTATATAAAGCTTATAAAAACAGGAAATAAAGCATATTGAAGACATCGTAGAAAAAATATCCAAAATAGACTAAAATGCAAACGAAGCCTATGAGAAAAGGCAGAGGATGCATTTTTTTTTTTAAGTTCCAAAATTATGCCGGCCAAAACTCAGGAGAGGAGGAAATGAGAAGCTGGGGATATGGAATGGCAATCAAAGGCAAGGAAAACACAGAACATTCAAAGCATTGTGCATAAGCATGGGGGGCGGGAGCGAACTAAGTCTGCGTATTAACTTACAGCCGGCAACCAGCTAAAATGAGAATTTCATGACTTAAGGCTTATGTCTTCTGCGTGAACAGGAATTGAATCAAAGTTAGAGGCAGAATTCCATTAAAGTGCTGAGGCCGTTTTCACTCCTTCATTTTTTGGTTTTAAGACTTAAGCTTCAGTCTGATAAAAGCAATCAGCTACTTATTCTTAGACTTTGGATTTCGTTTTAATAGCTAATGGGACCTTAGTGCTGTCAGCCGTTTGCCGCATGCTCAGTAACTCCTCCTTAAAGATGCTCAGATTCCAACACAAGGACAAGTTATGTGCATGTGCATCATGTAAACTTATACAAATAAAATCAGTATTCTGTTTACGAATCATGCTTTGGGGGTGTCTGACTTACTACTCTTTGCCACTGTGATTGAGACTGTGTCTGTTTCTCCAAAATCATCTGATTTTTTGCATATTTCAAGTCTTCATCACAAGGAACATAAAGATTCAACCTGACTATGGGTCCTTTTGAACTGTCAATTTTCCCAAATTGAAACAACGCTTTTTCTCATGGATGGCTTTCCCAGAGACGTTATCTCTGCCAGCCGTCTATAGTCCTGTGCCTGGCTTTTCCTTAGTCAGAAGTTGCCCCTTGCCTAACTGAACATAATTTAAAAAGAAGGAGAAGGAGAAGGGGGGGGAGGAAAGGAAAGAGGAAAAAGGGATGCCTGTTCTTTTTACTTGTAATGTTTTCTTTTAGGTGCATTTGTTATTAAACAATATGTGGCTGGATTTTAGTGGTGATGGTGATGGATTTTTGTTGTTTGGGTTTGGTTGTTCTGGCTTCTCTTGGCCTTTGGTGGAATGAGGGTTCCTGGCCCTCATTCTTAACAGCGATATCTTCCTCGACCTGTCTGTACAAACGGTAGCTCTCCTGGCCCCATCGCAGATCTTGTCATGATCTATATCTATTCCCCCTCCACCAGCTCGCATTTGAACCTTATTACCTGTCTAGGACCACTGCTGTCACCCCTAGTATCGATCTTCACCCCCACGAGGACCCCCAGGCGATTGAATACACCCCTTCGTCACCGCTCACACTTTCAAATGAGAGTCCAGAGGCTGTCAGCTCTGCGTACTTATGGCTGTGCCCTCCTGTCCTGCCTCCCACCGTCGAGGACACTTGGCAGATCCAATCCCGGTTAGAGCCATCTCTGCTTATTCTTCATGTGCACCCAAGCAGTGCGACTCAGATGAACTCGAAGCATCCGTGAAATCACTTTTACCTCTAACACTCGCTTTTCCCTATGGTTATTTTGCACCTACATTTTCTGCCCTCTGGTTTCGCTGGCTCCCTAGTGATGGAATCTCTCCTGCATCAAAGGATTCATTCTTTTTAGCAACTTTTCCTCCCACTTCAAGATGGATTTATACAACTCCTCTCTTAACCAATCTTCTATCAAGTCATAGGATGGTTGATAACACACTCGGAACAAACCAAATACTGTTTCATTTTCGTTAAAGAGGATGAAACAAAAACTGAGCAGGCAGGGCTGAAGCAGCTCATAATGGCTGCCTGTGGGATTTATTTCATCCCCTGTGGTCCTTTTGGTGACAGAAGCAAAGAGAAGTCAGTCTAGGGAAAGAAATAGCAAGGGCCCTATATCTATTCCCATAAACCAACATAATGTAACAGCAAAATTATTTTGCCCCCAGGGAAAAGAGAAAAGTAACTAGGCTCCTGAAGAAAAATAGAGCAGAAAAACATATTACCCAGCCACATTAAGAAAACTCTTTTTTTTCTTTTAAATGATCAGTTCCTAGAATAAACATAAAATTTTAAAGGTTTTATTATTTTACTTGGTTTCACTACCTGAAAATATATCTGCTAAAGAGATCGGCTACGTCCTTTATTGCTGGCTTAATGGAATTTTGGCATGGAAAGCCCAATCCATTTTTGGTCCTTACCTTATAAAACTTCATGTCTATCACATCCTTTAATGGACAGAGAAGGTCATTAAAGCTCCAGGCTTTTTGCAGCCCGGGCCTCAAAAGTGGTAAAGACCATTTTTGGAATTTAGTGATAGCCAGTGAGCTATAACGCAATTCCAAGGATCTAATTGGATTGAAACCCCATTTCTGCCGATGGCCTTTTTGAACCCGCTTTCGTCATTCATGGTTCGTGAAGGCAGGCCCCACACACTCAATGGGCATTTTGAGCAACAAGGGGGAGAAATGATTCACCATCTTCCAGCCAAAGAAAGATCAGTCTTCTGAGCAGGAGGGACCAAGTTGGAGATGTGGCTCCTGCAGCCCTTACGTTGAATGTGGGTCTTGGTCAGATGAGTCTCCACGGAGGGAAGCAACTGGAACTTTCTTCTCCATCACTACTGTCTTTCACGTAGCTGGGATAGGATTGGTGTCATCAGCATGACTGCAGAAATGCCAAAAAACAGCAGTAAGTTAAAAAGATCATTGGTTTTGAGATGAGTTGGTGGTTCCAAGGATAGCCTTGCAGTTTATTTCCTGTACAGGGCCCGGAGGAGAGGATTGGAAATCAATACAGCATAACCAGCTTTGGAGTTAGAAATGCAAGTGCCTAAGCTCTGACACTTGTTAGCCATTGGCCTTGGGCAAAACACCTTGCCTCTCTGAGCTTCCATACAAGAGAGATAGTAGACACTTACCATGGCTGTTCAGTGAGATCACAATGGAAAGTACATACTAAATAAATAGTGTGCTAAATCCATCAGTATGCTTTTTTTAAAAATTTTATTTGTTTATCTGAGAGAGAGAGCACAAGCAAGGGTGGCAAGGAGGGGCAGAGAGAGAGGGAGAAGCAGATTCCCCACCGAGCAGGGAGCTCAACATGGGGCTTGATCCCAGGACCCCGGGATCACGACCTGAGCCAAAAGCAGATGCTTAAATGACTGAGCCTCCCATTTGCCTCCATATATCAATCAGTAGTTCTTATATCGACATGTGACCCATTCCAAAGTCTCGCACTTCGAAGGACTCCAAATTTCTCATCCCTTTTTCCTGTGCCACTGCCTTCAATGAGGTGACAAGAATCAGGGACTTGAACACAGTAGATCTCTGGGAAATCTAACTAGTTTGGTTTAATTAACTGGATCTTCAACCCTGATTAAACTCCCATTATTACTCCTAGGCACAACGGACTCTGCAGCCCCTAGAAAGAGCAGACTGATCCTAGAGCTTCCAAAACTAATCTGGAGACAGGAAGTTTGGGCAGAGGGCCTCAGGAAAAGAACAACAAATCAAGAAAAGTACTGTCTGGGGCTGAAATGGGATCCAATTATTAGTGTCCTGGGCACACGGATAAGGACTAACATCATCCTGGGTGAAGCCGCTGTTCTAGCAAATTCCCCATGACCCACTTTAATTCAGACTTTTCAGAACACCCTAGAAGGCTTATGAGTTCCTGAAATTATCCCAGAATTTAGGAGTGAAATGTTATCACCTCACTGGCTAGCCAGTCACCTGAAATGACCAAGACTCTTAGTCATTTACTGGTGTGCTGGCCACCTTAACCTTCAAGGTCCCCTTATTGCTGAAATTTAGGAGGAAATGGACCAGCTTGAGGGAGGAATCTTTTCACATTCTAACCTATAATAGCAGACACATGGTGCAATCACATTCACCTGTTCTGAGTTAGTATGTTTCTAACTTTTATCATTGGGAAAGCCAAAGATCACTGCTGTGGAAGTCATGGTAAAGTCCAACTAAGGTCAGTTATTTCTCCTTTTCTGGTTGTGGTCAGCTGAGTTCAGCTTACATGGAAAACTAGAGCCCCAATCATAGAAGGTAGGACAATTAGTAGAGGTATTTAATGCTCCCATAAACCTTTTGCTCCATCGCGTTGGTTTGGAATCCAAGTGAAAATGGAAAGAAAAGCCATCCCACAGATTCTCATCAGTCACTTCATTGGCCCTGACAGTTAGCCAGGCACACAGGCCAGGTGGACACTGCCCTCGTGGGAATTCAGGCATCACTACATATGGCTTTCAGTGGACCGGCTTCACCCCAACTCTGGGGGCTTAGCTTACTAGAATTCACACCTGCTATTCAAATGATCTGAAAGCAGGGCTCACTCTCACCCTCAAAGAAGAGACTATGGGCTTCCTCTTGAGTTAAAAGTACAGCTCCACAAATGGGTGAAATCATATGGTATTTGTCTTTCTCAGTCTGACTTATTTCACTTTGCATAATACCCTCTAGATACATTTATGTTGTCATGGATGGAAAAATCTCATCCTTTTTGGTAGAAACAAAATGAATAAAGAAACAAACAAAAAGTAGAATCACACTTATAAATACAGAGAACAAACCGATGTTTGGCAAAGAGAAGAGAAGGAGGGAGAAATGGTGAAAAGGAATAGGACCTACGGGCTTCCAGTTATAAAATGAATAAATCAGGGGGAAGGTAGGCGCCTGGCTGGCTTAATCAGTGGAGCATGTGACCCTTGATCTTGGGGTTGTGAGTTCGAGCCCCATGTTGGGTGTAGAGTTTGTTTAAAAATGAAGTCTTTACAAAAATTAAAATAAAATAAAATGAATAAGTCAGAGGTATAAAAGGAACAACATAGGAAATATAGTCAATGATATTATAATAGTATCACATTTGTGGTGAGCATAGCATAACAGATAGAGAAATTGAATCACCATGTCAAACACCTGAAACTATAGTTGTATCAACTATAGTCAAATTTAAAAAAAATTAAGACATAAAGTGACTAATGGATTAAAAAAAAAAAACAGGACTCGTTTATATGCTGACTACAAGAGACTCACTTCAGATCTAAAGAGACAGACTAAAAGCGAAGGAATTAAAAAGGTATTTCATACAAATAAAAGCAAAAAAAAAGAAGCTGGGTGAGCAATGCTTGTATCAGACAAAGTAGACTTCAAGACAAAGACTATGGCAACAAACAAAGAACAACAGTACATAATGATGAAGGGATCAGCTCAAGAGAATATAACAATTGTAAATATTTATGCACCCAACATAAAAGCACCTAAATACATAAAGCAGACAAACAAGCAAAAAACAAGCCAACCCTTAAATACAGAGAATAAACTGGTGGTTGTTAGAGGGGATATGGGTATTGGGTGGGCAAATAGATAAAAGGTATTAAGAGGCACAAGTGTCCAGTTATAAAATAGATAAGTCACAGGAATGAGAAGTACAATATAGGGAAGATAGTCAGTAATATTGTAATAATGCTATATGGTGACAAATGGTGACTACACTTATAGTGAGTATTGAATAATGTTCAGAATTGTTGAATCAATACATTTTACACCTGAAACTGAAACAAAATATAACATGGGATGTCAATTATACTTCAGTAATAAATTTTTTGCAACAATAATTTTTTAAAAAAGAAAAATAATTGTACAGCTCACTAGTAGTCAAATATCAGCTTAAGGACAAAGAGTAGTCTTTGGCAAAGTCTACTCCAAACTGTCTTCAAATAAACTAAAGTAGAAAAATCTAGAGTTCTGGGGCACCTGAGTGGCTCAGTGGGTTAAAGCCTTTGCCTTCGGCTCAGGTCATGATTAAGCTCAGGTCCTGGGATTAAGCCCTGCATAGGGCTCTTTGCTCGGCAGGGAGCCTGCTTCCCCCTCTCTCTCTGCCTGCCGCACTGCCTACTTGTGATCTCTCTCCTCTCTGTCAAATAAATAAATAAGATATTTTTTAAAAAAAAGAAGAAAAAAAGAAGAAAGAAAAAAAAGAAAAATATAAGAGTCTTGCATAGAGCTAAATTTAAGCTTTTTCAAAGGATGTTAAAATACACATAAATGTCCTTTCTTTAATGAGAACTACTGACATCAAATAGTAGTTATGGCTTCTTAATGTGTTTACCTGCTAAAACAAAAAACTGTTATATTCATCCCCCTGCCCTCTGCCACTGTGTGTGCGCGTGTAAGCGCGCGCACACACACACACACACACACACATTTTCATTAAAAAACAAAAAAAAAACCAAAAAACTTGCTGGTCCTTAAAATCTAGAAATATGGAACATTTGGAAAAAGGAAAATATCATGGTGTCCATACTGTAAACCAGCTGTGGGATCTCAAGCAAACCCCTGAGACTCTATGGTCTTTAGTTTCTTCATCAGGAACTTGGGGGTGAATGGGACCAGTGTACCCACCAAAGGTGAGTTTGCTCATACCTTGGTGACATGGGCAAAGTCAAGCCTTGAGGTCTCCTGTGGGTCACACACATAATAAGTGGTAATTTTTTAAAAGATTTTTTACTAATGGAAATTAATTAGGTAAATTTCTGATATCCATAACATCGAATATGTGTCATCAAGAATTTTTCACGATATAAAAATATTGGGGTCATTTCTTTTCTCTTCTTTTCTTCCACCCTCCCTTTCTTCCCTCTTTCCTTCTTTCTTTCCTTTTGTCTAACAGTGCCTGTGACAGCCCTCCACTCCCATCTTACTTTGTTATTCCTAGTTCTCTTTTGTTTCTTAAATGCCAAAAGTGCAGACATTGGCACCAAAAGAAGCTTGCATATGGAGGAGCAGCCCTGACTGTAACCTTCCTGGCGTCCTGCTCTCTGCCTGAATTTCACTTGGGAGCTAGTGATTAATCAGCCCCCACAGCAGGGCTTGTAGTGCTGGCCAGTTCTCCCCTGCTGCAATCAAGAGCTCATAAATCTAACAAGGTAAAGGACAGAGGACAGCCAACAAACCCCTTTTGGAAAGAGCTGGGAGTGTCAAGGCAAGATCCCTGGGAATATTAAGGACACAATCCTGGCTTCGGCTTTTTGTTCCAATCAACTTGCTGAAGATTCATAATACAAAATTGGCTTCTAAAAGTGTGGTCAGCACATACCTCGGACTTTCAGCTTTTCAGATCCTGGAGCAAGAGTTCACTGTGAAGCTTTATATCCTCTGAATATCCTCAGAATCTTAAGACAGAACCCAAGAAACAAGATGCAGTAGGTTCAAATCCTAGTTTTGCCACTTACCAGCCATGTGACCCTCAGCAATTTACTTAATCCTACTCAGGACCAGTTTCCTTACCACAAAAATGAGATACAACAATGGCGTGTCATCAAGCTTCAATAAGATGATGCCAAGAAAACACTTAGCAGAGTAATGGGCACGTAGAAGGCTTAAAACATGTGTTGTTACTGTTATCCCAGGGTTTGTCTATTACAGAAGTTCCCCGATTTTTTATCTCCATACCTTATGCTTTAAAAATTATGGAGAACCCCAAAGAACTTTTGCCTATAAGGGTTATGTCGAATGATATTTACCATATTTCATATTAAAACTAAAAAAAAATGTCTAAAACAAGAATACAGAACCCACTTTCCATTACCCATCAGAGCAATGACATCATCATATGTCATCTAGTTTCTGGAAGACTCCACTGTGCACTCCAAGACAAGGATAATGGAAAAAGCAAAAAATAGCTTAAGATGATAGCTCTGACCTTCACAGATCTCATGTCACACATTGAAAACCATGGGTGTATTATATTCTTCTCTTTTCAGGCAGTAATATACTTTAAAATTCCCTACACTATGGACTGTCCTGATCACTTAAATTTCATCAGGTGAAGAAGCCAAGTCTTGTTTTAATAAGCTCTTTGCAATTGGTGCCAAGAGTTCCCCTTTATATTATAATCTGCATAAGTAGGTCTATAATTTGTCTCATTTCTTCTAATTCTTTTCTTAACAGAAGTGGGGAATGTCCAATAACAGTAATAATTGCTACTATATATTGGGCACCGCACTGTGCCAGAAACATAAAAAACAAGTTACCTGATTTGATCCTTACAGTCACCCTACAATGTACCCATTGTTATTCCAACTTTACAGTTTTTTTCTGAGGAAACAGAAAAGTTAAGTAACTTACACAAAATCATATTAGTAACTGGTGCACTCAGAAGGAAGCCAGACCTCCCTGATTCTAAACACCCTCTACAATTTATTCTGCCTCCTGGCTCACTACACAAACACTTCACAGTTGTTTTGTCTTCTTATTTTTTAAGATAAATGTAATAGCAGTGGTTGAGTAATAAGCCCTTCTTCCTTTTAAAACAAAAATGTAATTCACTATTAAATTCTCTGAGGCTATTTTTGCAGAAATTGACAAGTTGATCTATGATTCATATGGAAATACAAGGAATTCACAGCAATGAAATTTATCTTGAAAAAGAAGTTGAAGGACTTCATACTTCCCAATTTCTTTTTTTTTTTAAAGATTTTATTTATTTATTTTAGACAGAGAGAGTGAGAGAGAGAGCATAAGAGGGGAGAAGGTCAGAGGGAGAAGCAGACTCCCCGCTAATCAGGGAGCCCGATGCGGAACTCAATCCCAAGACTCCAGGATCATGACCCAAGCTGAAGGCAGTTGCCCAACCAACTGATCCACCCAGGTGCCCCATACTTCCCAATTTCAAAACTTACTACAAAATTACAATAATCCAGACAGATACAGGTCAATGGAATAGAATTGAGAGTCCAAAAATAAAGCTAGATTTTCAACAAAAATGCCAAGACAATTAAATGGGGAAAAACTAGTCTTTTCAGCAAATGGTGCTGGAACAGCTGAATCTTGACTCCAAAAGAAAGAAAGTGAACCCCTACTTCATACCATATACAAAAATTAATTCAAAAATTAATTCAAAATGGACCAAAGGCTCAAATGAAACAGTTAAAACTCTAAACCCTTAGAAGAAAATATAGGAGTAAATATTCAGGACCTTGGAATGGGCAATAGTTTCTTAGATATGACACCAAAAGCACAAGTAACAGAAGGAAAAGTAGATATTTTGAGCTCCATCAAAATTAAAAACTTTCATGTTTTAAAGGAAACCATCAAGAAGGTGAGAAGCCATCCCACAGGGTGGGAGAAAATGTTTACAAATCATATGTAAGGGATGGCATCCAGAATATATAAAGAACTCTCAAAATTCAACAATGAGAAGACAAATGACTCAATTTAAAAATGTGTAAAAGATGTGAGCAGACATTTCTCCCAAGAAGATATACAAAGAGCCAACACATACATGAAAAGATGTTCAACACCATTAGCCATCAGGGAAATACAAATCAAAATCACCATGAAATATCAGTCTGCACCAATTAGAAGGTCTAAAATAAAAAACAAAGACAATAACAAGTGTTGGCAAAGATGTAGAGAAATTAGAGCCCGCATACAAACTGCTGGTAGGAATATAAAATGATGTAGCTACTAGGGAAAACAGGCAGTTGCTCAAAAAGCTAGAGTTTTCTCATGGCTTAGCAATTCCACCCAAATGAACTGAACACATATTCGTTCGTGCTAAACTTGTACATGAATGTTTGTAGCAGTGTTATTCTTTTTTTTTTTAAGATTTTTTTTTTTTATTTATTTGACAGAGAGAGATCACAAGCAGGCAGAGAGGCAGGCGGGGGAGGGGGGGAGGGAAGCAGGCTCCCCGCCGAGCAGGGAGCCCAATGCGGGGCTCGATCCCAGGACCCTGAGATCATGACCTGAGCCAAAGGCAGAGGCTTTAACCCACTGAGCCACCCAGGCGCCCCTGTAGCAGTGTTATTCTTAACCAAAATTGTCCCCAAATATCCATCAACTGATCAAGTATTGTATAACTTCATTTATATAATATGTCCACATTAGGCAAATCCAGAAGGACAAGAATAGATTCATGGTTGGCAAGGACTAGGGGCAGAGTTGAATGCGGGGCAGAGGCGAGATGTCTGCTAAATTGTACCAGGTTTCTTTCTGGGGGGACAAAAATGTTCTGAAATTAGATAGTGGTCATGGGCGCATAACTTTGTGAATAGACTAAAAACTACTGAATCATACGCCGTTAAAAAGTTGTACGGTCTGTGAGATATATCTCACTAAAGCTGTTATTTGAAAAATATTAAAAGCCATCCTTGAATTGGCTTTTATAGAATTGCATTCCTTCTGTTTTTCCTGACCTTCTAACCCACCCCAAGCAGTGAATCTGGAAACAAGTTATTAATTTTATTTAGTTGAAGTAATCTGTATTGCTAAAGGCTGAAGAAATACAGTCTAAACCCAAGAAAGCCATATCATAAATTAAAGCTAGAAAGTACATGTAAATAAAACCAGTAATGATTCAAGATTTCAGCTTGTGAGTGTAGGCGTTTTCCAGAGGAAATGTGTTCCAGGGGTGGGGAAGAAGATGGGCCTGCTTTTCATGGGCAGGATTGAATCATTTTAAGCAAAGAATAAATAAATGCCAATCCTCAGTTTTTGCCTTCCTGTTGTCATTTTACCCAAATCCCAGTTTCCCCCTGAATTCAGTCACATTCTGTAAGCTCCCGGAGAAGTTGTTGAAGGCAGCTGATGACCAGGAGCCAGCGCCAGAGTCCTGCCTTCTGTTAGCAGCCTGGGACCTGCCTAAGAGCCAGGGACCCGCCAGTCTCTCGGATACCAGCTGTCCCCCGGGGCTTCCTGCTGAGACCAGCACTCTGAGCCAGCGGTCTGCGAGCCAAACACTTCCTGACGCTGGTCAGAATCGCAAAATCTGGAAAAGCTGAGCCAGTTCACTTGGGAAGGTAGACTAACAGGAGAATGAGATAAAAGGAGACATTTGGGAAAATGGAAGGGGAAAAGTCAAATTGCCCAACAGACTTCATAATACTATCTCAAAGTCGACAAATTCTCGTGCTATGTTTTAGACCATGAAAGATATTGCAACGTCTTTCAACTTGCAACTTTGAAGCCGATCTTTTTAAAGCAATGGCAAGATTGAGTTTAATGTTTGTGCAGGGGGGAGAGGTAGAAAGGATGGGAGGGTTGCTGGTAATATTGCTCTCCTGCTGCCCGCCATTAATCCTAATACCAGAGCGACCATATTGGCTCTAAGAACTACCAACAAAAAGGCAAGTCAAAAAATCAAAGAAGCAGTAAAAGGTTTCCAAGCCCCACCACTGGCTTCTAAACAGCCTCAGCATTCCTTATGGGAAATGCATGGTGTCCCACTTCGGGAATATTGATGTTCTGACAAAATCTGAGCCTCTCAAAATGCAAATATTTTATTGTCCATGAAAAAGGACATTCATTAAATTAAAGCCAAAGAGAGGAAATGGGGGGAAAAATTCATGAAGTGCAATGAGAATTAAAGAGAGAGAAATAAATAAATAAATAACTCTGACCGAGCACCATTTTGCTGACTTACATACAAATAATCAGAAACATACTGAGCAGATTAAATCTCCCTTTGATTTTGAATAGGCAAAGTGTTCAGCAAAACTAAACCAAAAACAGCAAACATGGATGGGGCTTTGCCAGGCCTCAAAATAGCTTAAAAATTTTAAAAAGCTGAAGATTTTGTTTCTCCTAAAATATCTAGATGCCTTTGGGTACGAATTTCCCCTGCCAACAGTGACTAACAGAAGAAAAAATGGGAAGCCAGACCTCTCTCCCTACCCAAATCTGGATCCATTTACTGTGGAAGTTTTCAGTAACCTTATTTAAACTATTTTAACTCGTTTGTTTATAAGCGTAATGCTTTTTTAAAAAGAGAGAAGCTTCTTTTATGAACTAATACTATATAGAAGTCAATACAAAAAAGATGATGTGAGTTTCCTTCTGGATGAGAGAGGAGAAAATTGACAAAAGAAGCTGATTAGAGACTTATGAGTCTCTTTGGTGAAGATTCCATTTGCTTGTGCTCCTTGAAAATCCGCGCTTGACCTCAATCGAAACAGTTCATGCCTGAGAGTACACAATCCAGTCCATTCTGCCATAAATGCACATTTCTGTAGCATATATGATTTTGTATGTGATTAACAAACAAGGAAATAATGTAAGTAGGAGTTTCACAGATGCATACATGATTTTCCCAGCTTGTTAAAGTCAGACACAACTAACACCAAGTACACCAACAGTGCTGAATGCTGGAACCGTAGAGGAATAGAATATTGTCCTCCTCTTTCCTCAGTTCTACCATATGATCCTTCAAACAAGGACATATTGCTCTGTTCTCCCCAAGATTTGTGCGTTGTGCCCTTGTCTTCACAACTCGGCAGGCTTTCCTCACCTTACATCTCCAGTGAAGTCGCCTTCATCTTTTCCTAAGGGTAAAGTTCCATACTTTAGTAGAATTTCTATTTTTTTTAGAAATGATGCCTTTTGAAATATGTTAGTAATGTTATGATGATTGTTTGTGTTGTCTAGTTACAAAGTTTGCAAAAGTAAAAAGAAGCCTTTTTCTTTTAAGTGCTCAATTTTGCAGAATTCAGCATTCTTTGGAATGCATATATCACATGACAGCAGAAACCTCTGTGCCTGTGAAATACAATGATCATTTGCCCGTTTATCTGGGATGCTATCTAATCTTAGTCTAGAGAATCTATGACATTTGTTGGATTATTTAACTTGACACTTTGAGCCTTTACATTAACTAAAGAAACCAGATTAGTGGTGCACATGGGTGGCTCAGAGAGCTAGGTGTCCAACTCTTGCTTTTAGCTCTGGTCATGATCCCAGGGTTGAGAGATCGAGGCCTATGCCGGGCTCTGCACTCAGCACGGAGTCTGCTTAAGATTCTCCGTCTCCCTCTGCACCTCCCTCCACTCATCTGCACGTGACCTCTCTCTCAGATAAATAAATAAATCTTTAAAAAAAAATAGTGCCTTTCCCCAAATTCATTTTATTTTATTTTTATTTACTTTTAGCCCCAACTCGGGGCTTGATCCCACAACCTGAGGTTATGCCTCAGCTGAAATCAAGAGTTAGACACTTAACCAACTGAGCTCCCTTCCCCAAGTTCATTTTATAGTGCACATCTGACATTTGGTCAGATGAAGGAAAGCAAAAAAATAAAAAATTAAAATATATATATATGTGTGTGTGTGTTTGTGTGTGTGTGTGTGTGTTCTGTCTCCTCCTTTTCTGCCAAGAAAACTGATAAAGTGCTGGGGAAGAAGGGACAGATAAGAAGCAATCCAATGATGGATGTTGCAAGTTATCCTGGTGACTTTGGAATATTCCTAAGTACAATGTCTAGAACACTGATAGATTTGCATCCAAACCTCTAAACTGACTCAGCTATTAAAAGGCACTGGCCGGTTTTTTCCACAAGTCCTAGTTTAGTCTAGTTCAGCCAATAATTTGGAATTCTGCCTAGTCGGGGGGGTAAATATTGCCTCCAGCTCTTTCATTGACAACAGTCCAAAGTGGATTGGGAATTTGCCAACAACAGTGGATCTGAGCTAAACAGGCATCACCCAGCTTGACTCCCGATCCCCCTAAACCTTTCATTTCAAAACATCACAGCAACCCCAGACCAGAAGGTAAGAGCTCCATTCACCGCTAAGGGAGTTGATAGTCTAGGGCTAATGGCAGAATTTTGTTTGAGGCATCCGTCCTTCTTCTGCAGGAGCAAAAGTGCTCATCTATCCCCCATAAATGAAAATCATGTTACGTACCCGTGGAGGGAGTAGGCCCTGGGGGAAGCCGAAGCGGACACAGCTCCGACCAGTAAGAAGCTGCAATTTCCCATCTGGGGAGCAATAGGTAATGACCCAGGTACACCCACCAGCCTGAACCTGGGAGCAGGCGCCTCCTTACACTTTACACTCTAGGGACCTTGCTTGCCTCCCCTGCTGAGTGGATACCCACTCTGCACACACACACAACCTCAGGGTGATAGGTCATACACAACTTGCACAGTCTCCCCTTTCCTCCAGCCAAAAGTTGGTCTCAGTCGTTGTTCTTCATCTCAAAAATGAGGAGACTTGGGTCTTGGAGGTCACTCAGTGAACAAGCAAACGGGCCAGGACAGAAATCAAGTTTTACCTCCAAAGCCTGTGCTCTTCCAGAGCGTAGTGTGGCCTTTTGTTAACTAATGAGCTAATACATGCATATGTATATAATACACGGATATAAGATACTATGCCTATTATAATAGACGTATCTAAGATACAATGCATATATTAGATACAGAAGAAACTATATCTATTATACACATAAAATATTATGTCTATCATATTAGATATATATACTATCCCTACTATTTATATATGACACATATTAATATATATTGACTATTTTTATTATATTGGCCATATTGATATAGATATATAATTGCTATCACACCATATATTCTATATTATGTATTGTATTATATATTACTAGTTTACATAAATAATGACCTAATATATATGCATATAATATATGTATAAATATACACATACAGTACGTGTATGTGTAATATATGTATATAATATATGTGTGCATATATTATTCAGATTCTCACCATGTGCTATGAAATAAACACCAAGGGCTAGATTGAGTGCTGAATGTAAGTACAAAGGGATTTCAGGGGAAAATGGTGCCCAATAGTGCACGAGCTTCACAGGAGGGCATTTGGAGACCACATCACCGGTGAGCTCCCGACACCTCAAGGACAGAGTGTGGATGTGGTTCTCTCCTTTCTACCCCTCACGCTGACCCTGGGGAAACTGTCACCCACCCTTAGCTGGGCAGACATTCGGAAGTTTGCCAATGGTATCTCATCAACCGTAAGTTGAAAAGCAATGGCCTCTGGGCTGAATCTGGCCCAAGGATATATTTAGTTTGGCCCACCATTTCAACAAGTGAATTGCCATCAGATTTTCTTTTAGAATCATCGTGCTTTATTTCTTGAAATGTGTTTCCATTTTAGAGAAGCTTTCAAAGACATTCACCATTCTTACCAATTCTCCTGACTCCCTCCATACCTCTCAATCTTGTAAAAATTGTCTGAAAAAGTACTATCTTTTCATTGCAATCACAGTGCAACTGTTTTTTTTTAAGTCACAAACCTGTATAGTTTTATTTAAGTAAATAATTAAATAAGGAAAAGATTCATTATGGTTCCAGGAAGAAAATAAGCAGAATTGGCTGGCAGAAAGAAAGCCTAAAATTCTTTTATTATTTATTAATTCTAATATTATTCTCTTATCTGAAGATAACAGATATCTCTAGAGAGAATCTAGATAGATATCTCTAGATAGAATCTATCATTCTATTATCTAGAGATAATAGATAATAGATATCTAATTAATATTAGATAATTAGAATATCTAATATCTAGAATAATATTATTCTAATATCTAGAATATTTATTCTAATATTATTTATTAAAAGGAAGGAAATTGTGACCTGAGACCAGATATACAACGAAGTCCTGATTCCATTCAAGTAAATATCAGACATTCTTAAATATTCCAACCTTCAGGAAACTCCACATGCATGAGACTGTCGTAAATAAATACACAAATAGACGCATAAATAAGCCAACAAATAAATAAAGTAAAACTATTTGAACATAAAATTGAGCCAATCAAAAGATGAACATCAAGAAGAAAAGGAAAGGATTACATTTACAGCACAAAGTATCAATGTTGTAAGATTTGACAACGATTGACATTTTAGAAGCGGAAAATTTCGCATGAAAATTCTGGCTGTCCAGCTTCTCCTCTACAAAGCTGGCCAGGTGGGCCCATGGGTGTGTGCCCTGCAGACCAGAACCAGAATGCACAGACTGCTCTGGTGGGTGAGACCCTCTCTGCTGAGACATACCCTCCAGTCACCTTCCCCAGGTCAGCCACACCATATGAATGGCCTCTGTCAGATCTTCACTCTACAATCCCTCAAACAGGCCAGCAGTAGAACCATGTTGAGAAACAAATTCACTGTTTCCTTTCCATTAACAATTCACCCAAGTGTCCCCCTCACCCATTATAATCATAGTCAACCTAAACCACAATCTTTCCTGATGCCTGTAGTACACATGCCCGTACCTCTTGCGATTCTGCCCAAATATCTCCATTCGGTAGGCCTCGCAGGGGCCCCCGACCCCCTGGTCCCTGTTTTCTCTACAGCAATCACTCTCCACTTCCTGATGTGCTCTGTAAGTTCCATATAATCACATTTATTGCTTATTCTCCACTCCCTCCAGGCCTCACTGCTACGGAACACAAGTTCCACAAAACCAGGGATCTTTATTTACCAGCGGATCTCAAGTGCTTGGGAGAGTCCTGGCACATAGTAGGTGATCAGTCAATATCTGTAGAATGAATGAATGTCCCCAGTTTACCTCACCTAAGATCTCTATTGTTAACATTTATTGTGTCATGATACTTTTATGTACACTCTTCTATGGAGACAGATATTGTTATAATAAAAAAAAACTTAATACACTTGTTATCACTTAAAAAAATGATACCCAAATACATTTGATTATGAAGCATTTTTGTATATTATCTCCCCTGAGTACCAGAACAAGACCCAACAAGAGGTTGGCTAGAGTGGTAAGCTGTGTAGTAGCCCCAAAGATATCAGGTCTCAATTTCTGGAAGCTGTAAATATTACCTTATATGGCAAAAGCTTTGCAGATATAAGTTAAAGGCAGGGAGAGTACCATGGATTAGTAGGCAGGCCCTAAATGTAATCACAAGGGTTCTTATTAGAGGGAGGCTGAGGGAACTTGACACACACAGAAGAGAAGGCAATGTGACCACAGAGGCAGAAACTGGAGTGATGTGACCACATGCCAAGGAATGTTGACAGCTTCTAGATCCTGGAAGAGGTAAGGAACAGCTCTCCCCTAGAGCTTCCAGAGGGAGTATACCCTTGCTGGCACCATGATTTTGGCTCAGCAAATCCAATTTCAGACTCCTGGCCTTTGGAACTGTGGGAGGATGTATTTTTGTTGTTTTCTGAGCAGCAATAGCAAACATGATTAGTATCCCCAAAGTTATGATCTTCATTGTCCAGATGAGGAAACTATAGCCCAGGGAAAGAAAGCAACTTCCTCATCATCACCAAGCTGGGTGACAGGGGGGTCAGCACTGGAACCTGGGGCAGCAGCCGGCTCCTAGACTGAGCTCTGTTCCTTCACCTAAGCATCTCTGGGGAGGCCGTACAATCATCCCCCCTTATCTGTAGGGGATACATTCCAAGACTCCCAGGGGACATCTGAAATCACAGACTGCACCCCACATGGTTCCAGATCGTGGGTAACGGAAACTTCTGAAAGCAAGATCTCGGATAAGGGGGAAGTATGGCAGAGCTAACTCCGGGAGATCATGGGGAGCAGCCTGCCACGGTTTACAACAGGAAAAACAAACCAAAAATCTTTGCAAGTCATGGGGAAAAGCAGTGTGGTGGTATGGGAATGACTCGAGAGAGAGGCTTCTGGAAGAAACATGCCAGGCTGCTCCACTCACCTGGAGTGCTTGTGGGAAGGCCCTTCATGTCCCCGGGCCTCAGTTTTCTCTTGAGTAATGGAGTTGGGCTTGAAGTTGGGCTACACTCCTGGTTCTCAAAGACTCTCACCTTGGGGGCTTTGTGAGGGCAGAGGGGCCCCCCAGGAGGTATCAGTGCTCAAGGCCTCCCCTGGCTGCTTCAGCCTACCATGCCCGCTCCATCAGCTTCCCCTACTGCTCTTCTAAACCACATTTCTTTTCAACAAATGTCTCTATAGCTAAAATTAAGTTTGAAACTCATGCACACACACACACACACACACACACCCATCGCTAAGGTCACACCCTCCAGTCTTAAGTCTCTGTGGTTCTAGAACTCTAGATGGGACAGCAGCAACCAGTCCTCTCTTGCTGTTTGTCCAAAGACAGGGTCCCGGCAAACGAGACATAGGTTCTCCCCAGGAGTCAGAAATCCCTGAAGGGGCGTTAACTGCAAGGTCATTCCACCTTTGCGGTCTGTGTCCACAGCACATGGGAGAACTGGGTCACAGCCATTTTATCATAAAAGTGACCTCAGCCAGCGCTCATCAGCAGTCACTTAAGGATGTGACACCCAGCTCTGCAGATGCAGAGGGCCCTCTGAGTCCTCCTTAATGCTCAGGCAGGGCCCGGGGCTCCTGAGCTCACCCAGGCCTGTGACCACTCCAGCAAGCACACACCAAAACGAGACTGGCAAGTGGCCCAGGCCCGGAAAGCACACCTCCCCAGGGATCAGGCCTCTGAAGTCAAAGAGAATCCGTTGGTTTCCCTTCAAGCGACAGACCCTGACGCTTCATGGCCATTCCCCCCAGTGCACTCACACTTGGGAGAAAGCATGTGATTCAAAGCAATCAGTGCATTATGAAAATGAATTGAGCAAACCATAATTTTATTGGCCCTGAGGCCAAGTAATAAAAAGGTAAATGTGAACAGGTGTGCCAGTTAATGTCCTCGGATAATTGATTAAGTATGGCAACCCCTGAGAATCCGCCTCTGTTCAGCTCACGCAACTTCAACTGCAGAGAGTAGGAAGTGCAAAATACGCACACTTTCTAAAACTCTCTTTTAAAAAAAAGCTTATTATATGGTCCCCACCTGGGCCATGATTAAGCACTCATGATTGCAGTAACAATGGGTCCATTGTTTCGTTTTTTATCCTAATAACCATATTTAAATTACAGAAATTTTTGAGAGCTACAGCCATAATGAAACTGGGGCCCAAAAAGGTTGATTGCTTTTCCCAAGGTCACAGAAGGGCAGAGCCAGAGAAGGCAAATTCTCAAACCAGTAATTGCTCTAATAGCCGCAACAAGAGGTCATTCACTACCGTCCCAACTCAGAAGGTCTTGAGCTTACTCAATTCAGGGACACAAAGAATATATGCAGCAAACCTTATTATCTGCAATAGTCCAGGTTCTCTAGGGAAACAGAACCAACGGGCTTATAAACACACAAGTATGTGTGTATGTGTGTACATATATGTGTATGTGTGTGCATAGATACACACACACACACAGTTAGGAAGAGAAAGAGAGATTAAGCGATTTTAAGGAACTAGCTCACACAGTTGTGGAGGTTTGGTAAGTCCAAAATCTGATGGGGGTAGACCAGCAGGCTGGAGACTGGAGGAAGAGTTGTAGTTCCAATCCAAAGACCATCTTCCAGCAGAATTCCTTCTTGCCCTGGAGAGGTCAGTCTTTGTTGTATTAAGGCCTTCAACTAATTAAATATGGGCCACCCACATTTTCGTAAATCTGCTTTACCCAAGAACATCAATTTCAGTGTTAATATCATCCAATGAACGCCAGCACGTTCATCCAATGAATCCAGAATAATGTTTGACCAAATCTCCAGACGCCTAGTTGGCACATAAAATTAACTATCACACTGTCTCCACCAAATGTCTGAGAGTCTCCACCCTTTCCACTTGTTGGGGCTTAGGAGTATCCTAAGACATGATAGGAGGAGCCAGGGGATGCTTATATGGGGTAACCAGGAAGAATTTCTGCAAAGTCATGGCATCACTGATGCTAGGGGACCTGAAGGAGAGACGCTGGATACAGGTGAAATAAAGTTGCCACCAGGATTCATGGACCAGGGATCACATAAAAGGGGTAAGGTCCTCAGTTAATGTCTCTGCAGCTCCTGGGCCTGCAAACTGTGCAGTTTGTTTTGGTTACCAATTATTATGAAACAAACTACTTGAGATTTGGTGGCTGGCCCCTATCAATAATCATGGTATTATTTCTCATGACTCTTTGGTTGGGGTATGGGGGATAGCTTGTCTTCGTCCCATGTGATGTCTGTGGGTCATCTTCACTCCTACGTCCCGCGCCTCCATTAGAATGACCCCAACGGGGCACCTGGGTGGCTCAGTTGGTTAAGTGACTGCCTTCAGCTCAGGTCATGATCCCGGAGTTCCGAGATCGAGTCCTGCTTCAGGCTCCCAGCTCTGTGGGGAGTCTGTTTCTCCCTCTGACCTTCTCCCCTCTCATGCTTTCTCTCATTCTCTCTCTCTCTCTCAAATAAATAAATAAAAATATTTTTTAAAAATAAAGAAAAAAGAATGACCCCAACAGCTGGAAGCTGCTGAACCACCTGACAGGGGTCATAGGTCTATGGCCTCAATTTCCATTGTTGGCTGGGTTCTTTGGTTTCCTTCATGTCATCTCAGGGATTCTTCCCCTCCACACTGCCTCTCCACAGGGCCTCTCCACGGGGCCTCTCCATGTGGTCTGTCCAGCAGGATACCTATATTTGTTATATGGTGGCTCATGATACCCAAGAATGCACAATAGTAACATCCTTCTTAAAACTGAAGTTCATCAAAGGCACCGCAGCACCTCTGAGTCATTCTATTGGTTAAAGTCTGACCAGCTCGGACCAGATTCAAGAGGAAGAAACAACACAGGTGTGTGACTAATGCAGGGCATGGTTCCTTGAGAGTCACAAAAGTGATGACAGACTCCATCATCCGTGACAGTCTTTTGCTAAGTCCGTAGACCCACCCAAGTCTTCCCAGGGTGAGATTCCTTAATCTTCAGGCAACATCTCTCAAATCAGCCCCACTCCCCTGGGAACCGCTCCTCTTCTCTCCCATCCTCTGCCATCATTTTGCCTTAGAGATCTTGCCCTACTTCCAAAGTCATTTGCATGGCAAGCTCATACTCCAATGGATGACTCATTAGACCCAGAAACTTCCTCCAAAGCAACACTCATTTCTTTCTCCTTGAGAGTCTACACGATTTACCATCCAAATTTTCCAGGAGGTTTGGGGCAGGAAACACAGTGCTTTCTATTTTTCTAATTCAAAAACAGAGGGGGAAAAAAACCAGCAAAAAATGGATCACTTTTCCATTTTTGGAGATAGGAGAATAGGGTGGCTAAGGCCCCTCCCCTAAGATCCAGCCTCGAACTGAGTAGCTAGCTCGGGGTCCTCATCTATAAAAGCCCATCCCAGGGGGCTGTGGGGAGGATTCAGTGAGTGAAGGAGGGAAAGCGCTTAGAACAAAGCACTCTAAGTGTTTGCTGTACTCTCATCAACAGTTGTATCTTGTCACACACGTCCTGCGTTTTCCTCAAATTCCCAGCATGATGAGCCGGCAATTCAAGGAGATAGAATTTCCAAGATAGTCATCTTAATCCTTTTTCTTGGAAAGGGAAACTCCATCAAGATGCAAGAACTTCTTGGATCCTACTCCTAGAGAAGGAATAGGAGTCAGTATCAGGCTGTCTCCAAAATGTCTAGGTATTGGGTTCCTGAGAAAATGTATTTTGGGTATCTTTGACAACCAAAAAATGTATATATAGATATATACATCTAACACATAAATGATAGATTTTCAGACTTGCGCCAGAAGCGTGTAGAAGCTCTCATGCACCCCGGGTGCAAGAGTATAAAAGAAATATTGCTCCCACATCCATAGATGGCTTGTCCCAGCCCCTTTTCCCAGCCACCTCCTCAGTCACAGGCTTTGGGAAACCCCAGCTCTGAGTCACCACCAGCCCCCATCCAAATGGTTGAGGTGAGAGGGTAGCTAAGGAAGGTGAAGGGGAAAAGTGGCTCCATGAGAGAGCCGCCCAGGAAGGGGGTAAACTTGAGTGTGGTCTCACAAGCCCAACCACTTCCCTGCCCAGCTCCATTCTCCTCATCCACAGACTGAGGATGAAACTGTCAGACAGAGTGTTTTCACTTTCTCTTAAAATGCCATTCACCAGAGTATTGTTTCATTTGTTTTTTTAGGTAGTTATATGTGTCCTTTTTTTTTCTCCTCTGTGCTTTCAGGGTGACCATGTAGTTTAATGGGTCCAACCTCGTCATGGGACATGTGTCAAGTAGACAACGGCACACATAGTGGCCTGAGGGGCCCATTGGAAGCAGTTTCCTTGACAACCTTTGCTCCTGCTTATGCTATCCAATCCCCATTTTGTGCTTGTAGCTTCACAGACCCTCCTCTGTGTAATTTCTCTCAGACCCCCAATTCCTTTGGAACTTACTGATGGATGTGGGTTTTCTAGTTGTGATTCTCCACACTCTGGCTGAACCGCCATCTTGTCTGGACCTGACTGAGCTCTGTACCCCCCACCAGATTCCTAGGCCCAAAATCCCTCTGTGGTCACCTGGCCCTTCTTGAGGTGAAATCAAACTGAGGTAAAAGTTTGATTTTAACCATCCAGCCGGTTGACCAAGCAGCTGCCCAAAACTCCAAGACTGTCTTTCTTATTCTGAACTGGAATGGAGGATCCATAAAAGGATCCAAAAAGGCTTCTCTATAAGCAACTGATACCTAAAATGGCATCGTCAGGAGCAAATGTCATTTCTGCAGTTCTGTGAAGTTAAAATTACACTTAATTATGGGAATCAATTAATTTCTGTTTGATAAATGAATCACAAACATTGGTTTTATTCCTAATAGTTAATGAGTTTCATAGCAATCTTTTACAGAACCGAGAAGAGATGACTCACAAGAATAATAAAACAGGGCTCTCTCACTTCCCTTGGCAAAGCAAATAGTCTCCATAAGTCAATTTTTCTGAATTACCATGTGTTTTGCTTTGTTTTGTTTTGTTTAGCCAAGAAAATAATCTGAAAGTGAACATAGCTATGGGTCATGAGCTTCTCCAAGGACTACGAGCCCATCTCTCAGGCTCCATATTAGATATCCTTTCTCAGAATAGTCTCTAAGAGACTCTTTTCTTCTCTTCAGGGTTACAAATGATTCATTTACTTTTTTCATCTTTGATATTTTGTGTGTCAAATATAGTATGGCTGAAATCTTTTGAAGTCAGGAAACACTGGCTTAGTTTTCTTAACTTTCTGGATTTCTCTGTGAGACCTCTTTTATCACCTGGCAAATTGGGGTTCACATATCATCACGACCAAGGAAATATGGCAAAGCCAGGGTACTCAAAATAGCTGCAAAAATGGGAATAAAAGAGGGGAGGAAAAGCTTTTAAAGACAGTACAGGAAGATGAGGCACTTCGGAGATATTAACAAAATATGGAGAAAAAGAAACCGTAACAAACATAACAAAGTTTGATTTTGTACAACACTGTGTGTTTTTCACCCAAACTGTTTCTGATGCCTGGTTCACTTCATTTGGGTCAAATCCTTCTGATACTATTCCCAACATCATTATCCTTGGGGACTTTTGACAGAATATCCAATATTAAGGCATATTGAAATCAAGTTCACCTTCATCTCTTTTCCTGGGTCCATGCTGTATTCAAGTAACTGTTCGGAGAACTAACTTGTGTACTTTGACTCTTCTCTCTCAGTCTCAAGGGAAAATCCTTCTAATTCAGATCCCTGGAACACATGCCTAGCCTACCTTATGTCACAATTTCTCTCTCGCTTCCTGCTGTGTTCACTCATGCATCCCGCCAAGGCTAGTGGGTTCATATGCTATTGAAAGGCAGCATGTGAAGTGTGAGTCGGTGGCCTCTGAAGTCAGATTGCGGCTTCTTAGTAGCTTTGTGACCTTAAAGCAGTTCACTTACCTCTCTGTGCCTCTGTTTCCCAGCTATGTAATAGGGATGGTGACGATTATTCCCAGCATCATAAGATCTTTGTGAGGTTAAAAGAGTCAGTACTCCTGGCCGACTCAACCCGTAGCAAGCCCTCAATAAACACTGTCTCTTGCCTTTGCTATCTGCAACTAACTTTTATGCCATGCTGGATATTTCCAAAAGAAGTGCAAAGAAAAAAAACAATGTTCTTCACAAACGTATGCTTTAAATCAATGCACCTAAATGTTTGTATAGCCTTTTTGAATATGCTTCTGTCCAATTATTCCAAAATTATGCTGCATTTAGAAATCTGGAAACCATGCGCCTTAAGTATTTTATCTTCATACCTTAATGATGTTGGAGCCCGAACGCGAGCTCCAGGGCACATCTCTATCTTTGCTGAGGAAATGGCTCCTCTTAGTGGACTGGCTGAGTAATTACACTTATTCCCCCCTCACATTTAAGAACAGGAGTCCTGCTTGAGGTGGTAAATGACATCAATAGCTAAAGCTGTTTAATAACATTAAATTGAACTGTGCTTAATTTTATTTTCCCAAAATTCATTTCACCAACCCAAACCCACTATGATCTCATGCGATCACAATGTTCTACAGAAAAAATCAGAGTGGAGCTGTACCAACAAAAGGCAAAGATATATTTCCACTTAATTAAAATGATATCTATTCACCTAAAGGGGTTTACAGGCATCAAAGTTTAAAGGCATCAAACACATTTGTTAAATTCTATTTGCTCTTTGGGGAGCCTGGGTGGCTCAGGGGGTTAAAGCCTCTGCCTTTGGCTCAGGTCATCATCTTAGGGTCCTGGGATCGAGCCCCACATCAGGCTCTCTGCTCAGTGGGGAGCCTGCTTCCCTCTCTCTCTCTGCCTGCCTCTCTGCCTGCTTGTGATCTCTCTCCTTTCGGTCAAATAAATAAATAAAATCTTTAACAAATAAATAAATAAATAAAACCACAGTGAGACACTACTACAGGTCTAAAACTTGTCTTTAAACTGACTATAATACGTGTCGAGAAAGATGTAGAACAACAGCCAGATCACACTGTGCTGGTGGAAAAATGCAAACTATCACAGCCTTTTTGAAAAAGCTGTCTGACTCTTGCTTATAAAGTTAAATTCTCACTTATCATATGACCCAGCAATCCCACCCTTGGGCCTTTTACCCAAGAAAAAGAAAAGAGATTTCCACACAAATACCAGGAGGCAAATATTTATAGCAGCTTTCTTTATAATCACCCCAAACTGGGAATAATCCAAATATCCATCAACTGGTAAATGGAGGGACAAACTGATACACAGTCATACAATAATGGACTACCCGTCCACCATAAAAAGAAACAAGGCACCAAGACTTGCAACAGCCTGGGTAAATCTCATGTGCGTTCTGCTCGGTGAGAGGAGGCTGCTCAAAAGTCTACACCCTCTTCAGATTTCATTCATGCGACATTCTCCAAAATGCAAAACCACAGGGAGGGAGCACCGATCAGTGGTCAACCAGAGGCTGGGGATGGAAAAGACACAGCAAACTTCTTGGGGTGGATGAAATGTCTTTATCTTGATTTTAGTATCATTAATCATATGTTAATTTTAGCATAGTGCATCATAACCATATTTTAATTATCCCTAAACAAATCTAAAGGAAAAGAAAAAGGAAGAAAGGGCTGATGGGAGGGAAGGAGGAAGAAGCAGTAACAGGAGAGTCAGTGCAGCAAAGCTGTTAAGAGCACTAGCCCTTGTAGACTTCCTGGGTTCAAACAGGGCTCAACCCTTGAGGTACTTGAGCCACATTATTGGACTTCCCTGTCCCTCAATTTCCTCATCTATAAAATGGGTCAGTAATGCATCTAACTTCTCAGGGTTCTTATGAGGATTGACTAAGTTGATATCTTTAAAGCACTTAGAACAGTATCTGGCATATAGTAGGTTCTCAATAAATTGGTGTGACATGAACGATCATATCATAGACTATAATGCAATGCACTCAACGGGTCAATTACACGTGTGTCATATGTAACACATGCAGCTTTAATTTGCATTTCCCTAGAGGCTTAGGTGTTTATTTAGCATCAGTATGTTCTCTTTAGAAAAGTGTCTATGTAAGTGTTTTGCCCATATTCTAATTGGATTGTTTGTTTTCTTTCTATTGAGTTTAATGAATTCTTTATTATTCTAAGTACAAGTTCTTTATGAGATAGTAGTCTGAAAAAAAATAATTGGGAAAGATAACACTATTTATTTATCTATTCACTTATTTATTTTACAATTCAGGTATTTCTTTTTTTCCTTTTTTAAATTGAAGTATAACTAACATACAATGTTATATTAGTTTCAGGTGTACAGCATACTGATTCAACAATTCTATATATTACTCAGGGCTCACCATGATAAGTTATAGTGACTTATTTATTTTATAACTGGAAATTTATACCTCTTAATTCTCTTCATCTATTTCATTCCCCACCTACCTCCCCTTTAGCAACCATTACTTTGCTCTCTGTATTTGAGTATTTTCTTTCTTTCTTTCTCACTTTCTTAGTTGTCTTGTTCTTTTAGATTCCACACGTAAGTAAAATCATCTGATATTTGTCTTTTTCTGACTCATTTCACTTAGCATTATACCCTCTAGATCCATCCACATGTTGCAAACAGCAAGACCTTATTTTTTTTATGGCTGAGTAATATTCTATTGACTGTATACACCACATCCTCTTTATCTATTCATCCATCAGTGGACACTTGGGCTGCTTCCATATCTTGGCTATTGTAAATAATGCTGCAGTAAACATAGGGGTGCATAGATCTTTTTGAAATCATTGTTGTTTTAAGGCACTAAGTTTTAAGGTAGTTTGTCACTCCACACTAAATAACTAAAACATAAACTTTGGGCAGGTATCCACCAATTGAACAGTTGTGTGCATTTAATCCCAAAGAGCATCAGTTTGCTTGTTTGCATCTCATAATGGTTTATTTTTCCTCAGGTATGATTATAAATTATCTAAATTACGCTTGCAGGATAATCAGGAAGAAAAAAAAAAATCCCAGTTTCATCAACCACTGATTTACCCACATCAGTCTGATTCACATGCCAGTCTTCCCTTGAATGCTTCTTTAGGACAAACAAAAAACAAAGACCAAGGTCAAAACGGTCAAGAAGACACTGGGAAGTATTTGTTGAGGTCCTACTTCCTACAATGGGGGACACTTTGCTTGGTGCTGAATACAGAATCCTTGACCTCAGAGTTCTTATAGTAGAGACATAGAGAGTGGGCCAGGTTTCAGGGGTGGGGGGCAACCACCTCCGAGCCACCACATTCACTCACACTCACACACTAACCAAATGCCCATTCTGGGTGCCCCCAGGCTAGACAGCTGTGGCTGCTGACTAATGGCCAGGAAGGCTGACTGGAGGCTGTGATATTGAATGCATGGGGGACCTGAGAGCCTGAGGCTCCTTCTAAGGTATATTTCCTGCTAGGATTTTGAGAGTGTGGGTGCAGAGGGAGTGCTTTACAGAGAGCGCTGCAGTTCCTGAGCCCCAGAACCCTCCCTGCTCACCAGCCTGGTGCCCGCTGATCTTGCACCTTGGCTCACAGTGCTTGTGATCACCTCCAGACCCCCCACCTTCATGGCCCATGGCCTTATATCCCCCAGGGAGCTGGCCTCTGTCAACCTTCTGTCCACCTCCCAGGGAATGGTCTCTTAGCCCTATTATTTAGTTGCTAGTCACATTGTCTTTTCCTCCTATGGCCTGGCCTGTATTAAAGTCCCAGCACTCTAGGGGTGAGTCTGCAGGCTCGGAGGGGGCAATGCAAGGGGCTACCCTGCCTTTCAGGGAGATACAACCCACTCAGAACAAGACCCGTTCTTCCCTCCTTCACCTGGGCCTTCTTCAGCTGCTGCACCTTCAGAGCCCACAGCATGATCTGGAATTCTCTTGTGTGCTTAGTTGCATCTTTATTGTCTTTTCCCCTCTCGTGCCCTACCGAAATGAGGGAGATTGTGGGGCTGTTTGTTATGATGCACCTCCAAAGTCACATAATAGGTTCTGAACAATTCATGAATCAATATTTCTTCCTCCCTGGTGGTGCTTTTTCTTTCCGGGATTTGGTTGTTTTATCTTACAGACCACCAGGAGGCTCTCTATGTCTCAAATCCGATGATGTGAAAAGTCTGCTCTTGCCCACAGTGTCCCTAGAACTTTAGTGTCCCTGAACATCCTGGCACTCCTAGAACATTCCATGAATGAGCAGAAGACTGCTGTGTCCAGAACATGCAGAGAACCCTAGGGGACAGTGTGGGCCATCAGCTCTGATGTAGTCTGATGGTTGATCCATCAGACCCTGCACACACACTTCATTACACACAAAGATGTAACCAATGGGCAAGCATGGCTGCTAGATGCTGAATGGGATGGACCGGAAGAGGATAGACCTTATATTTCAGCCTCGATACTCAAGCAGGAATGATGTCAGCACCACAAAGACCCAATCCCAGAACAAGTGCGTTAGATTCTGAGTCTGAGGCTAGAACATGCATGGAAAATGCTTGCTAGGCAATTCTGATGCTCACTGCAGGTTAAGAACCACTATTCTCAAGAAATGCAAACGTGGGAGGGGCTGATTCACTAGGGAGAGTTTCGCAGATGAGAGTTTTGCAAATGAGAAGTTCACCTGGATGGGTGAACTATATCTAAATAGCAGAAAAAGAAAGAACAGATGGGACAGAGCACGGCAGGCTGACACAGAAAACAGTTGCCTACAAGCCATCTGCTAGAGGGTAGGGAGAGACACATCTGGAGGGGTAAAGTGTGCCCTATCATAAGAGACCTTGAAAGTTTCAATCTATATCCCCTGGGGAACGTTGAAGGTTTTGAAAGGAATATATAATAAAGATGCTTTTGTTTAGAAAGAGTTAATACTGCTTCCTGGTAGGGACTGGATTGTCAAGAAACTAGCTCTGCAAAGACTCCCCTCTTTGCGGTGGGAAACTGGGTCTCCATTAAAATGCACCAGCATCTCCTACTCTTCTTGCTTTTCATCTAAGGAGACTGTCAGTGCAAAATCAAATATCAACTGATTTGTGTTTGGTCTTGTCAGGGGAGAAGCATTAAGAAGTAATACCAATGCCTGTACTTTGCTTTCCAAGTTTCTATCCAAACTGAGAGGTTTGCCTTTTTAGAATGAATAATAGCAATGGCACAAAGACAATGTTTTATTGAAAGGCGTCGATGTGCTTTTCAATTTGTATTTCCCAATATATGCTGTCTCCCCATTCTGCCAGAAGCATCCCTTTGCCTCTGAGAGGAATCAGAATAATCACATCAAAAATGCACAAAAAGAAAGTTAATTTTTGGCTCTGACTACAAAAATCGTACTGTCGAGTCCCTAGAAATATGATAGTTTTGACCATTCTGCGAAAGTCTGAGTCAGGCTTTGCAAAAAAACTGGTTCTACGGGTTCACCGCAGATCCTAGGACAGAGAACGCAGGTCATAGGATAAAAGATGTGATGGAAGGAAGGAGTGTGGAAAGAAAGAGATCAGAGAGAGTTGCCTGCGTTCTCAGTGCCTATTTTCCACTCCCAGGTCCAGGTCTGTAGACATGTGGAAACTGACCAGTCCCAAGCACGTCTTTAGGGATGTGGCACCACGTCCAACACAGTAGAACTAGCAACGGGGGTTAGATAGCCTGAGTGTTACCACAGAAGATTCAGAAGATTCCTTACTAAAGAGATGCAGAAGTGATGAGAGTACTCCTGCCCGCTGTGGGATCTGGGGAGCACAGTGACTCATGAGACACCCCCAACATGATACCAAGCCAGAAAGGGCCATCTGTCCTCCCCAACTCCGTGCAGAGCCCAGAGAATGGCCCGACCCATCTACAACTAGAAGATACTGGGCTAGCGCCCAGGGGCCCAAGTTCTCCTTCCTCACCTCCCCAGGTTCCGGTCAGTTCGCTCATACAGCCAGTTGTCCTCTAGGGGGCAGCAGAGAGAAGAAATCTGAAATACGGAGCAAACCGGAAAACAAGGGCTCCCCTTTCTCCCACCTCCAACACATGGGGGCTTGTAAGGAGATGCAGATGCCTTATAGGAACTACAAAACCTGGGTTTTCTTGACGTTTCATAACATTTGCGTAAATTTCCATAACAATGGAAATTTTCATAATAATGACATTGTTACGCATTGATAACAATGCGTAAATTTCCATACTCCTCACAATACGCTTTTCCTATTATAGGATATTTTGTGAAATGTTTTCCTACTGGAAACTAAATGGTGGTCATCACACTCAGCTGTTATAACCAGGCAGCCCAAAGTCACACTGACAAACTGACCCCACTTTCCAAATGAATCCAGCCTTGACCTCCAAATAGTAAGTATAGCTGGCAACCGCAAGGTGGCCCTAGAAGCAACAAAATGCAGCCTCTGGACTGGCCCGGTGCCTGAAAGGAGTTGATCTGAGTTGTTTTTTGTTTTCCCATGTATGAGCAATTAATTGAGTAGAAAAAAAGGAAGAAGAATTAAGGACTGTGCTAACAAAGCGATCCGTGTCTTCTGTGTTTGTTTCCATCAAATAGAGCAGAACCTGCAAATAACATGGGCGGCGACACTGCACATCTCGGCTGCTTTTCAGACCCCTGGGCACCTTGCATGACTTTGGAGGATTTCTGCCAATTTTTTTAAATATAGAAAACAGTAAGGAGCCGTAAAGGAAAAAGCCCCGAAAGACTAGCAATTGTGCAAATAGGGTTAAAAAAAAAAAAAAAAAAAAAAAAAAACTGGCTTCAGCCAACACAAAATTCCAGATTGCCAGATTTCTTGATTGTGGCTTTTAATCAAAACACAGCCAGCTGCCTGTATTTAACGTTAATTGTTAAGTTCCAAGTCTCAGCCAATCATCTTACCTCTGAGCTGGCAGTGTAGCGACGACGACGACAAAAATATGAAACTCTCCGCGACCCAGTTTAGGGAGGGGGGAGGGGGGAGAGGAAGAATCTAGAGTTAGGTCAGCTCTCCTAGGAAGGCCACATCTCTGGCCTTCTAACAGCAAAACAACATCTGGGCCTGGAAACTCGCCCCACACCTTCCAGATGAGGCGATAGTGTGTTTACTATGCCGGAATCCCTCCCCCTTTCTTCCTTCCCCACTGAAAAGCCGCCTTAGTACTTCAAAGGGACAAGTATTTTGTTTGTGGTAAACCAGAGGGGTGCCCCCCTTGCCACTCCCTCCCCTCCCCTCCCCCCACCAGCCGCAAGGAACCTTGTGGGTTTGTATTCTCCTCCCCTGTTTGCTGAGAACCAGCTCTGTGTTGATGATTTCTCTCTTCCTGTCCCTTTGTGTGATCTGGAGAGAGTTTCTTTCTCCTTCTAGATTGCTAACAGCTACAAAGAGCCTCCTCTCCTTTTTTTCCTCAGGGGATGGATACCTTAGCTGCTTTCCCGGATCTGGAATGCGAAGAATGTGTCTTCGTTTGAGTGAATGGAGAATTCTTGGTAAAAAGAAACAGGCTTCCTCCTTCCACGCTTTCTCTCAGAAACCATAAATAACAGACAAGATGGAGGTCTCCCGGACAGTATCTAAAAACATAGCTGGTCTTTAGGATCACCGGAACACGGACCTGCAAGGTCTAGTGTCTCCCTCCTGAGCACACAAACTCCCACAACCAGTTTGACTTTGAGCCTGACCTTGAGATCTGCAGCAAGGTTAGCCAGCAAGGATGGCATCAGGAATTGGTCACCGCACACAGCAACAAGTTCCCCTCTCTCCAGTCATTTACATATAGACAACAGCTAATATTCAAATTGGTGCAAGCAAGCCCACAGTTGATTAAATTAAATCTCTTCTCTAACTTGTTTTGCATAACTTGCAATAATCAGAATGGGAAGCCAGAGCATAATTGAAAGGAGAAAATACATACTCGCAGCTATTTGGAATTCGGTGAAATTGAACTAAACTGGTAAGTTCTGATAGTCGTGAAGGCAGATCTGGCCTTGGCTAACTTTATTTTAAAATACTGAGGTGAGTGGGAGAACACCTTTAATGAGCAACGGGAAAAAAATTTAAGAGGAAAAAGGTCCCAAAATTTTGCTCCCACTTTATGGGCCTATTAGAAGCGGTCGCTGCATACCCTGGTCTGTGCTAAAATAATTCAGCTTGTATTTTCTTTATTTCATTGCAAAAATTTCCTCCAGGCTCCTCCCAGTTGCTACACCCGAACTCCAGTTCTCTTCCTTTAGGGCTTCTGAAGGGCACCCTTACTCCCACCCCCTGCGAGCATTACCTTTATGTATAAGAACAAAACCTGAATGGAAAAGCCCACCATGCCCAGCACGGATGGGAACCCCACAGGCAGGCAAGCATTTGACAGATCCAGAAACACTCCCCCCTTAATTTTCTTAATTCCGCCTTCCCTTGCTGTTCCCACCACCTAGGGTCTGAGAGAAGAAAGGAAGAAAGCAAAGGGGCACAGCAACAATGACTCAGGTTCTCTCCTCTGCATAATTTCCCATCCATTCCTCAAAAGCAGAGACTGCAGCAGACCCGGCTAGGAACCCCAAAAGAAGCGGAAGCAAAAGATACTGCAGATGGGGACAGTCTGAGGGACAGAGTCCCCTCACAGAAGCTCTTCATACAGGCCGTGGACTATGTCGTGAAACATTTGCCCTTGACACATCTAACTGCTTGATGCGTAGCGAGAGGAATCAACCGTCTCCTTCATGCTTGTCAGGGGGCTGCATTCTCCCACCAGCTCGTGCAGATCACCTTCTCATCAACAGGAAACATTCTTTTGTCCCAGCATTCCCATGTTTAAGGACAAATGCCCAAATTTTGTGGTTGAAATTGACATTCACAGATACAAACCAAAAATCAAAGTGAGGATGTTGGAGCATCAGTGCAGATAAGGGTTTTATAATGACGTGGATTAGAGCTTGCTTTCGCTGCTTCCCAACCAGCCAGCCGTGGATTCAGGAGTCAGCACATCCAAGGAGATGGGGATGGAGGTCTTCCCTGCTCTGCAGAGGAGAATGCTGAGGCGGGCCAAGGGGGGGATCCTGCCCAAGACCAGCCCCTAGAAAGAGGGCAGTGGATTGCCATGCAAACCCAGCCAGTCTCCTTACAAAATCCCCACTCTGCTGGCCCCCCCGTGCTGCCTTTCTCAAAGGCATGATGAATTATTCCGTGTATTTCAAAATTGTTTTTACTTTAATAGCCAAGGCGGAGAAAACAGTTCAGAAATAATTGTTTAGGCCTCAGCATTGGCTCTACCTTCCCAAGGCTTTCTTTGTTGTGTCTCAAGTCAACTTCTTAAGCTGAAGTCAGTGTAGGATGAGCTTCCTTCAAAGAACTTCTAGAAAGTTCTATACATGCCCCCACTGAAAATGTCAGGGAACTTGAGGGGGAAATTCTTAGCATCTTCAAATAAACCAAGCAGCTGAAGCAGAGAACTTGGAGAGCGCTCTAATAAGGAAGTGCGAAGTGGGTGGGGTAGGGCTCCGGGTGCTGCTCCTGGGGCTTGCTCAGTCCTATTTTTCAGCTCCAAGAGCAGGGATTCATGAGGGTTGGTGCAAATTGCAGAGAGCTTTGCAGGACACCTGTGAAACAGAGTTACTTCTATGGCCCGGCTGGCAGGGACTTGGGGACAACCAAGCGGTCAGAGAGGAGGAAAACCAGGCAAGCCCTGGAGATCGGTGGCCGCAAAGACCCGTCCTTGCTCCTGGGAGCTTCACAAGCATTTCTCAGCCTCCCCTGCAGCTCAGTGCAGCATCTCATAACTAAGCTGCAGCCACTTCCAGGCTGTTCCTTAGGAAATCCTTTCAGCGCTTTCCTCCTCAACATCTTGGGGACCACACGCTCCAGATGGTGTAACTACAAAAGAAGGAGGCTGCCCGACCCGTATGAGAATGTGCATGAACAAGTGAATACGCGGCAGTCTAAGTCACTGGAACTTCGGGATTAATTTGTTACAGGACCATACCCTGTTGATTCACTACACTCAGTCCTGACCAAGGCAAGGCAAACTAATTACCTGCAAGGTTATTAGAAATCAAGATTCCTAGGATCCACTCCCTGAGATTCTGGCAGATTCCATAGGACATGCGGATGAAGGAATGGGGGGAGGGGATGCCGTGTTCAGGGCAGGCAACCCAGAGCACAGTGTGTCTGGTATAAAAGGGAATAAAAAAATGTCAGGAAAAACGTCTAAGAAAACTGCAAGATTTTTGTGACAGTTTGGATGAGGCATTGGTTAAAAAAAAAAAAACAGGAATCAAGACTTCCAGCTTGAGAGCCTAAAAAAATAAAGGGAGAATGAGAGTCTAAAGGGTTTGTTTTCACGAGAAAGAGGAGTTCGATTTCAAGATGCTAGAGATCCAAGTGAGGTCTGTCTGTATGGTTGGAAACTCGGACCAGGCACACAGGGGAAGGCGGGGCTGCAGGTGGGGGCTGGCGTGGGACTCCTCCAGGTGTTTCTGAGCTGCCCTCCAGGAGTGAGCACATAGAAAAGGGGCAGAAGGTGATCACCTGGGCATAAGGGGATGCTCACAGGGCTCTGAGAATGTGGGAACAGCAGCAGGTATGAGATCATTTGAACAGTAACCAGGCCAGCAAGTATAAACAGGAGCCAGAGGGTGGTGGGGACTGAGCGGGTGTGCAGAGAACACAGCTAGTCCCCTGCAGGCCACCAGATCCTCTACAACCCCACTACGACCACCTATGGTCCTCAGATGCTGTCTTTGTCCTACTCCTCCTCATCCACACTTTGGCCCAGGTACCTGCTTTTTCTCTTCTACTGACCTTATCAGTGCCTTTCTCACATCCCTGCCTGCACACAGCCTCCTACCCACATTGTTTTCTCCCTCCCTCCCGTCCCCCTGAACAAGAGCCCAGAACAAGTCTGCCTTCCTTCCTTAAACCCTTGGTGGCCCTCAATGGAATAGGTTTCTTCCTTTGTCCCTTTTCTCCTCTACACCCCATTGCTGGTCCACTGGTTCCCAGAGAGCCATCCTTCTTACCATCATCTGCATCCAGGAAAGATCTTAAAGCCACTAAGGACTGGCCTCATTGTGACCCCCAAGGTGACTATGAAGCATAATGGAGACCTCATCCAGTGTTCCTAGACGCAGGTGCCTAGGGTGTGGAACCACAGACACCTGCCAACGGGGTCAGGCTCCTTTTCAGGTTCTCAAGCTGTTTTAGGTAACACAGGCACCATGGATCCCACCAGTATTTGTCTTCTAGCCACATTCGGATGTTCGAGATTCGATGCCTGAGCTGCTTTCAACTTGGGCAGATCTGCCGCTTCCTCTCACAAACGTGAGATGCTGATGGATGCTTCTGGGGGGCTCTAGAGGCCACTGGTACTCATCAAGCTCCTCCTTGCCCCCAGCCTCACAGTTCTGTGGGTTCGTCTGCCCGCCATCTTGGTGCATCAGCTGGAGGCAGGAGCTGCCTGAGCCTCAGGTCCCAGCCCCTCTCAGGCCTGGGCTTCTGCCCTTGTCCATTTGCTGTCCAATGCGGGCAAGGGAGTATCACCTAGGACCTGGGACCTGTCGGCCCCCACCGTGTCACTGTGTCACAGTCCCCCTACCCCCCTGATGGTTATGGTCAGTCCCCTCTACCCAAATGCTATGTCCTCCTCCTACCTGCTGGCCTCAGAACACAGGAGGACCCCACAGTGCTCAGGTAGCGGCTGAAGCTGGCCATTCCATGAGAATCTTGTTGCTGGGTCCCCTGACAGAAGTCTTCCCTTTGGAACAGTAGCATCTAACCCTGTGGAGCTCACAGCCGCAGAATGGGAAATACATACTTAGGCAGGATGGAAATCAGGAGCCCACTGCTCCTATTCCCTGGTTCCCAGGCCTGTGTATTCTTCTTATGGGAGACACAGAATGGCATACGGTCTTCGGTTCAAAGTGTGTACGGCAGCCAGAGATCCTCACCAAGTATCGCCTAGAAGCTGGTGCTGGAGCTGCGGAGGCTCTTCCAAACCTCAACCATGCCAGCAACTTTTGGGGTGGTGGGTCTGTGATATCACCAGTGGACCCCGTGGGCATGGGCCTGCTCCTCCATCTTTTATACGTAAAGTGGGTCCCTGGTTTGACACATTGTTATATCTGACCCGTACTGGTGGGTAAGCCTCTAGAACAGTGGGCCTGGCTCTTCCAAGAGGGATAAGTCACTTTCACAGGCTCAGAGGACTTGGGGGAATCTCTGTCATGCCATCCGTGTGTCAGGGTCCCATTTTCTCCGAGCCATGGCCCTGACCCTGGCAGAGCTGAACTGCTTCATTGGAGGTTAGCTACTTTGGAGCTCAGGCTTCTGGTCTTAAATCCTGGACCAGAGGGGCACCTGGCTGGCTCAGTCGGAAGGGCATACCACTCTTGATCTTGGGATTGTGAGTTCAAGCTCCACACTGGGGGTTGAGTTCACTTAAAAAAATAATAATAAAATGAAATCCCTTCCTTCACTAAAAAAAAAAAAAAAAAAAATCCTGGGCCAGAGCCTCAGCTCCCACGACCTTCCAGCTAGAGGAGATGAGACATCCTTATAAAGTACCAAAGATGGCCTCTGATAGTCACACTGGGGCTTTTCCCATAGTTTTCTAGAGCTTCTATAGATTCTGGCAATTGCCAGCCAATGCCACGTTGCTATCATCTCCTCCTTCCAGTTGGAGTCCTGATTCATCACGCCAGGCCCTTCCTTTCCCTGCTACCCAAGCCCCCCATGGGTGGAAGTTTTCACAGCTGGACGCACACCTTGTGCCCAAGCCTATCTGTATTCTCCCCACAATCAGCGATGAGATGCTCGTGCTCGGCTGGAAGGCTGTGATCTAAGGCCAATGCAATACTCCATCGTATCGTCCTTTCTTGGGAGATTCTAGAACCTCCTTTCCTTCTTGGGGTTTCTAGAACCCACTGCCACAAGTTAGGCTCACCCAGAGACAGAATTTAGTGCTTAGGATCCTTAAGACAGGGAGTACCGACAGATCAGCACCTAAGAAAGGACTAGAAGAGGAGGAACTGTGACAGCCCCAGTGGCCTCAGCCACCCCAGTGGGGATCCCCAAGTGGGAGAGGCGCATCCCAGTTGTCCTAGCCTTGGAAGGTGCACACAAAGAATTCTGTTGGCCTTTGGACCCTTCCGGGAGTGAGCCTCTAAGCCCTTGGAATTTCTCCAGTGATTAGCATGTCTTTATTATTCACATAGGGCCCCCAGGCCACACCCAATTTATGCTAATGAGGAGACTGAGGATGAAGGCTGGTCACCCCAGAAAAATCAACCCCATGATCAGAGAGTTGGGGCCTTGAGCCACGTAAATCAGTCTGACCTTTGAAGGAGTAGATGAGGCCCAGAGATTAAGTCACAAGGCCAGTGACTCAGTCAGTGTGCCTCCATAGTGAAACCCCGATAAAGATGATGGACATCAAACCCGGGGTGAGCCTCCCTAGTCGGCTCTGTGTCTTGTCACCCATGGATGTGCTGCAGAATTACATGTCCTGAGGACAAGGAAGCTTCACAGATGGGACCCTTCGAGACCTTGCCCTCTTCTTCTCTCCCTGTGGCTGGCCCTGATTTGCATCCCTTTGGCTGCCAGCCTTTATAAAGCTATAATACGTACCGAGCTATCTTAGGTTCTGAGAGTTGTTCTAACACATTGTTAAACCTGAAGGGTTAGGGGGAACCTCCAAATTTGTAGATAACTGCTCAGAAGTCCAAGTGGCCCGGGGACCCCTGACCTTGTGGCTTATGTGGGGAAACTTGCCCTTTACCTGTGAAGTCTTGTTCGACTCTAGTCGGTTGGTGCCTGAGTCACTGCAGGCTGGGACAGCCTTTTCCAACCCTGTCACCACCATCCGCGATGTGGTCCATCTCCTGGACAAGGTAGCTCCCTGCTGCAGGTCCTCCCTTGAATGTGGATGTCGGTGGCACATTGCCAGGCCCCCAGACACCCCTCCATTTATTACCCAGTTGCTCTGAATTCCAGGATGTCTCACCCCATAAAAGGCTTAAAAAAACACATACACACAAATTCATCTGAGTACATGTGAAGATCTAATTGGCCATCTAGCAAGTAGGGGGAACTTAGAGTTCCTGCTTTTTATAGGAAGCAGGGAAAAGAAAGGACTGTTTCAGGCAAAGTCACCTTCCTCAAAGGGCATAGGTCTTATATTAGGTGGATTTGGGGATAGAGAGGGCCCCTGTGACAGCTTACCTTACTGGTACTGATCAGAAAATTCCCGATTGACAAGTTAAGACTTACATTCCTGGGGGAGGTCAGAACAGCAATTGGGTTAGGTGTTTTACACTGGTTTGGTGACCTGGACTAACTGATGCCAATTGGGGTCGATGATTTTCTTTCTTTTTTTTTTTTAAAGATGTTATTTATTGAAAGATAAATTTATTTTATCTGTCAATGTCAAATTATTTATTTGTTTATATATCATATATGTTTATGTTTATATATAATACATAAGTGTATTTTATATATTATATATTATTAGTTATAAATTTATTTTATCTGTCAATGTCAAATTATGACAGGTAATTTTATTTATTGACAGATTTTATTTATTTATTTATTTATTGACAGAGAGAGAGATCACAAGTAAGCAGAGAGGCAGGCAGAGAGAGGAGGAAGCAGGCTCCCTGCTGAGCAGAGACCCCAATGCGGGGCTCGATCCCAGGACCCTGAGATCACAACTGGAACCGAAGGCAGAGGCTTTAACCCACTGAGCCATCCAGGCACCCCCCGATGGTTTTCTTTATAACACAAGAGAAACAGATATTTTGTCCTGGGTTCCAAGAAAGTCACCAGCTTTGACTGCATTCCTGATTGTGGACCAATCACTTTGTCCATTTCTGGCAAGCACAGTTTCCCCGGTCCCAGGCTGCTTCTGTCTTCAGTCAGGGTCTGCCAGGCCTTCTTCAGCGTCTCCTGGCTTTATGAGATTGCCCATTTGTCAATGAGTCCCAGGTCAGGGGCAGATAATAGAGGAACATTTTATTCTCCCAAGCCCAAGCTCTGGGAGGGCTGAGCTGACCCTGAATTGCAGAGATGGAACTTTAGTACATAAAACACTGAAGCATGTTTGCCAGAAAGCTAGCTTTAGCAGCAGTCTAGCATGGGTCTAGCAGGGGCAATGGGAATGAATGACTGGCTATCTCAGCAAAACAGCTTTCTGTCCACGTTCGTACCTGGAGAAACACGGCTCCTTAGACAGCATCTATGGAGATGCATCTATGCATCTATGCACAGACAGCATCTACGCCACAATGCTGAGGCAGAGCACACAGAACCTGGGAGCAAGGCCTACCCTGAGCTCTGACGTTGGTTCCTCTCAGCCTACCCAAACCCAAGACAGGGGCTGACTTTTTCCTCCATCCCCTGCTCTACGTGTCTAGGACCCACTCTCCAGCTGAGGAAAATGGAAGCAGAGATTGGACATGTAGGTTAAGTCAAATGAAGGCTGAAGAAAAGACTGGGACCCAAACATGAGTTGTGAACACGGTCCAAGTGAGATCCCCACCAGACGCCAGGGGGAGGCGGGACTATGTTGCTCTGTCCCATGGGTACTCTCAGGAGCTTCCTAGCTCCCGTGTGGGCCCTGACACTGGCAGCTAGGGGGCGGTGCTCACTCCAGGGAAGGCTGGTGGTCTTGGAGTGTGGACAACGCTCCTCCACTTGGGGTCTACTAGGGACCCATGCCCTCATCTAGAACATTACAAACCTGTCTCCCTTCACGTTTCCTCTCTATCTTTCCCCACATTCCCTCGGTCAGGGAAGGGTGTTTTTTGTTGTTGTTGTTTGTTTTTTAGTGGAAAGACAGGGAGGAAAGCTTTACTCTCATATTATTTGCATTGCCCCAAATATATTTTGCACTAGACAGCTCCCATTTTAATTTTTTATGTCACTCTAAGAGCCTACTGTTGTGAAACTTAAAAGCCAAGAGGAAAGAAGATTCTAATTTCCCCATTGGCACCCTACTGACCTTACTACCACACCAGAGGGGAGTGAGCCCAAGGGAGCCACCCAAGAAAACCTGGGCCCAGTCACAGACCACAGAGGGGGCCACAGATGCCCTTTCTTCTTTCCTCAGCTGGACACCATTGAAGCTCTTGAGCATTAAAAATCAATCATAATAAATAAAATACAAACCATTCTTTGGTGGGAGGTGATCAGCTTAAGCCTAAGCTAAATTCAAATTCCATTCCCGCGCTCAACTTAATCTCGGTCAATTTGCTTTAACCTCTGTAGACCTGTGTCTTCTGCGTAATGGAGGTACTACAGCCTGCTACCCAGAGCCGATTCCAACAGCAAATGCAGGGCTGGCTCCCTTTCCCCCACGCACACAGGACAGGACACATTGGTTCTGTCAGACCAATGATTCCCTCTTCAATTAACCACTCACCAACCGCTGCCCCATTTTACACTTGAACAATACCATCCACCCACACCACCAGCCCTCTGAGGGCAAACTCAAACAAGAGCAAAGCTCACGAACCAAAAAATAGCTCCTGATCCTTTTCCAAACTTAAAAAAAAAAAAAAAAAATTACAGGCTGCCTCCCGGCTCCCGCAAGTCCCCAGGCTACGCATAATGCACTTGCTCTCAGGGCCCAGCCTCCCACTCCCCACGCTGCCAGCCCAGCCCCTGCCTCTTCCCAGGTCCTTGTTGGAGGTGTTCCCATTTTCTTGAAATTGTAGCACGTGTGCCTTGGGAGCAAAGAACGTGCTCCTTTTGTTCCCTGCTAAGCGCAGGACACTGTGGAGCCCTTCTTACATTACGGAACTCAGAGTGATCCAAAGGGAACTATAGGACCCTGGTTGCATGGGAAGATTTATGCATTTATTTTTCTCCAGGCTTCTCTCTTGTCCTGGTACATTTTCAGAAGGTTGACATCTTGGGGCTTTTAGGGGCTACCCAGGCAAGCATAGGCAGGTATTTTGGGGCAGGGAAAGGGCATCTGTCAATATCTACCACCAAATGCTGCCTCCAAATTCCCTGCTAAATAATTCCGGTACCCTTGCTGTATCATTTCCCACTTATTGTCACCAGATTACATCAAGGTGGTTGAGCAATTTATCTCTACAAGGGTGGGCGTACTGGTCCATTCATGTCAGCATCCTTACACCACCATACAACGTCTAGCAAACAAAAACACAGTGGGGGGGTTGAATGAGCCCCAGTACGACTTGCCACAGCACACTGTACGTAGAAGTTTCACGAACGGATAGACAGTGGCTGAGCTCCGTTGGTAGGGATGCTGGTGTTTTTCTCCAACTGGGAGCAGCTTTAAGTGGCCCAACCTGAGAAGTGATTTTTGTGCTTTGGCGTTTGAAAGTAGGAAGAAAGTCTCCAAGAAGAAAGGGAGGGAAAGAAAAGGGGATCGCTTTGTTAAGGAAAAAACTGTACTCTAAGCTGGCCGACCAGACCGGCAAGGGAACTCCAATCCCTGTCTTAAAGCCCTTCCAGATTCTTCTTTCTTATCCTGTTTCCTGTGCGATCCCGTCAAGATACCAAGTATGCGGAAGTAGGAGGAGCTTGTGCTCAGGGCTCAGACCTCTGGAGAAGAGTCTCTGGGCTCACCGGTGTTAAATAAATCTCCAATCCTCCTAAGTCTCTGAGTGCTGCTTGGTTCTTCCACCAGGATCCAGTCCAGGTTCTGCTACATCGTAGCCTATTAAATATGGGAGAACAACACACTCTCAAGAAAGGACATTGTGTAGGTAGTTGGAAGATCAGACTGAGTACCCCCATCTGAGACTTCTTTGAAGGATTAAAATTGCTCCATGTCAGGAGAATGGGGCTGGGATGTTTTACTTGTCAAAAGTGTTGAGCCAGATAGTCCATCTCCAAAGTTCAATGGTTTCAACTCCCTAGAGTGGATTCTTAGTGTTTGGTCAGTGTATTGGTTTCCTAGCACAGCCAGAACAAAGTACCACAAACTGAGCAAGCTTAAGCCACAGAAATTTATTTTCTCACAGTTCTGGAGGCTAAAAGTCCAAGATCAAGGTGTTGGCAGTTGTAATTTCTTCGGAGACCTCTCCCCTTGATTTGTAGAGAGGTGGCCATCTTCTCCTTATATTCATGGGATCTTCCCCCATGTGTACCTGAGTCCAAATTTCCCCTTCCTGTAAGGACTCAGGTTATATTGAATTACTGCCCACCATAAGGACTTCATTTTTTTTACCTTAATTATCACCCTAAAAGCTTCATTTCCAAATACGGTTACATTCTAAGGTCCCAAGGATTAGAACTCCAACATAGGAGTGGGTGGGGGACACAATTCAGCTGGTAATAGCCAGTGTGGCCATGACCACTATACAGTCCACTCTATGTGTTCTTACAAGATCCTAGCATTCAACCTGTGTCAAAAGTGAGCCCTCAGCTATCACCAGGAATCCCTATTTTAATGAACTGACAGGACCTGGTGAGGACCTCACCATTACATAAACAATAATCCATTTACTTAAGAACAGAGTGATTATCCAGATATACTCTATTGTGCTCACAGTTAAAGGTCAAATTTGTGCCACTTAGAAAATGAATATACCCAATGACAAAAAAAGCTATACACTGCACATGATCAAAGTTCAGATCCACTCAGCATCTTCTTTTTTTTTTTTCTAAGATTTTATTTATTTGACAGAGAGAGAGATCACAAGCAGGCAGAGAGAGAGGGGAAGCAAGCTCCATGCTGAGCAGAGAGCCCGATGCAGGGCTCGATCCCAGGACCCTGAGATCATGACCTGAGCTGAAGGCAGAGGCTTTAACCCACTGAGCCACCTAGGCACCCCACTCAGCATCTTCTTAAACCAACTAAACACAGGTTAACTCAATCTGTCTCATGAGATATTATCCAATTGAGGGCGCCTGGGTGGTTCAGTGGGTTAAAGCCTCTGCCTTTGGATCAGGTCATGATCTCAGGGTCCTGGGATTGAGCCCCACATCAGTCTTTCTGCTCGGCAGGGAACCTGCTTCCCCCTCTCTCTCTGCCTGCCTCTCTGCCTACTTGTGATTTCTCTCTCTCTCTCTCTGTCAAATAAATAAATAAATAAAATCTTAAAAAAAAAAAAAGATTATTATCCAATGGGTCAATACACATATGAAAAGGTGATCAGTCTCATTAATCATCAGAAAAATACAGATTAAAAATCCAATAACACAAGACTGCATATTCACCAAATTGCTTAAAAATTTAAAAGGTAACAATACCCAATGAAGAGATGCAGATCAACTGAGATTCTCATATGGCTGGCTGGTGGGAGCATATATATTGGTACAACCACTATAGAAAACTGCTAATGTCTCCTATACTGCACAGACCCACACACTATGACCTAGGAATCCACTCCTAGATATGTACTTGGCAGAATCACATCATGTGTCCACAAAAACAGATGTATTATAATGTTCACAATAGCACTATTCACAATTTCCAAAAAACTAGAAATAACCCAAGTGTCTAGCAATATTACAATGAATGCATAACTTGAGCTCACTCATACAATGGAATATTATATACAATGAGAATGTAAGAGCTACTACTATATTCAGCAACACAGATAAATCTGTCATGTAGAGTGTAATTTGAAAGATGCAGCACACAAAAGATTATAATTTGTATTATTCTATTCCTGTTACATATAAATTTAGGCAAAACTAGCTGATAGTTTACCCCGAGGTTTAACATCTCAGAAGAAGGTAAAGTCATGTTTCATTTCTGGTATTGGATGATGGCTGGACAGATGTGTTCACTTTATGAAAATACACCAAGCCAATCTTACGGATTGTGTACTCTTCCAGACATATTGTAATTCAATAAAATTTGTATCACACCACCCTCAAAAAAAAAGGAAGGATCCAACACTTGAAATAAGACTTTATAATGGGGGTTAAGTCCCTCTGATGAGAAAACAATTAAAACAATGATCCCAATGAAAGATAGATTTAAAAGACAGTGAGAATTTTGCTTTGATGACTAAACAATAGAAAACTCCAACTTTTTTCTTTGGTTCAGAATCTGTACGTGCATGGACTGATTAAAGGAAGAGGATGTGTGTGTGTGTGTGTATTGTTTAGTTACTGACTCAGTGAACTCAGTGGTTTTGAATGACCAAAAGGAGTCCTGCTCCATTCTTAGCTGGGATCAATATTCTGAAATTGTCAACCCTGTTTGTCAGGGCTGCTTGGACTCCTTGGAAAGGAGAGTTTGAGGATCAGGTCTCTCCTAAGACTCTCCCTGATGTTTAGTAAACAACTACAACCAACATCAATTTCCATAAGAGGATCAAGTTGTTTTTCTGAAATCCCAAGGAATCACTGATGAACTTTCTCTTCCTGCTCTTTGATCTGAGCTGGCTTTGTCATGGAGACACACATGGGCCCAAGCACAGCTGCTCTCATCTGTAACACCAGCTGACATGCGCAAACAGCTGTTGGAGAGGCACACCTCCTTTCACTTTGTTAGATTGAGCTCTTGGTTTAGTGCAACTGTTGAATCTGGGTGATACTCCCTATCACCTAGATGACAACAAATGTAACGGTTAATTTTATGTCTCAACTTGAATAGGCCACAAAGTACCTAGATATTTGGTTAAGCATTTCTGGTGTGTCTTTGAGGATGTTTCTGGGTGAGGTTAACTTTGAGTCAGTAGACTGAGTAAAGCAGACTGCCCTACCGAGGATGAGTGGGCCTCGTCCAATCAGTTGAAGGCCCGAACAGAATAAAAAGGTGAGTAATAATTTTTTCCCTTCCTTCCTTTCTTTTTTTTCTCCCTTCCTCACTCCCTCCCTCCCTTCCTTTCCTTCAGAAAGGAATCTTTCTCTCTCTCTGTGTCTTCCATCATTCTCTCTCTCTCTGTCTCTCCAATCCCCACACCTGAATGTCCTCAAGCTGAGACATCAGTCTTCCTCTGTCCTTAGACTTAGACTCAGATTGGAATTAACACTACTGGTTCTCCTGCTTCTTCTGGACCCATTGCCTTTCCTCGTAGTTCTGCAGCTTGCCAACTGCAGATCTTGGGCTTCTCAGCCTCCTTAAAAACATGAGCCAATTCCATATAAGAATATATATATTTGGGCACCTTAGCTCAGGCCATGACCCCAGGGATCTGGGATCAAGCCCCCGTTGAGCAGGGAGCCTGCTTCTCCCTCTGCCTGCTTCTCCCCTAGCTCGTGATCTCTCTCTCTGTTGTATGAATAAATAAATAAATAAAATCTTTTTTTTTTAAGAGTATATATATTCAATATATATCAATATACTTATGCTGTTTCTCCGGAGAACCCAGACTAATACAGATTTTGGTACCAAGAGTGGTTCTAGAGAAACAGAATTTTAAGGATGGATTTCTAAATTGGTTCTGGGGTTTCTGGAAATGGCTCTCTAAATTGATTAGATTTTAAAATACTATTGACTCTATTTCCAATAGTGAAGAGAGAAGTGCTAGTCATACATAAAATATCTCCACTGTATACTTATTGTCAACCACTTCTAAGAAACAAGGATCTGGATGATAGTGTACATTATTTCCAAACTTTCTAGAAATCTAACAAAGATAATGAGATTGGCTGGTTGCTCCCATTGTTGCTGGACCGAGTAGTAAAAGAAAGGGATGAGTTCAGGGATTCTAATTCCAAGGTCGAGCACCATATAAGTGACCAGAAAGCTCCCATATGTGCCCTCAAGAAAACCCTTATCTCCTGCACTGCAGGTCTGAGATTGCCTGCAATTGAATGCAGCGTCTCATCTTGTGACTGACTAAATCACAGCTCAAGCTGAACCCCCAGACTCACGGGGTGTGTCTACTATCTCGAAAGCAAAGAGGACAGCTAGATAGAAAGCTTCCATGCCCTCAGAGAATACATAAATCATCATGAACAGAATGTTGTTTGAAATATCAGATGAAAACGAGAAACATGCTAGTGGACACTGAAGGAAAGGCAGTCCTTTATAAGTGACAGAGAGGGGCACCTGGGTGGCTCCGTTAAACACCTGCCTTCAGTTCAGGTCATGATCCCAGGGTCCTGGGATCGATCAAGCCCCACATCAGGCTCCCTGCTCAGAGAGGAATCTGCTTCTCCTTCTCCCTCTGCCTCTCTTCCCTGCTCATGCTCTGTCTTGTGTGTGTGCGCTCTCTCTCAAATAACTAAATAAAGTCTTGTAAAAAAGAAAAATAAAGTGACAAAGAATTTGGCTCAGGTTCTCATGTGTTATGGAAGATAGAACTTGTGACTGATAAAACCAGGTATTTAGCTCCGGATATTTCTAGGTGAAGTGCTAAAGGAGCAACCTGGCTCCTCCTGACTGCTTATAGTAAAATGCGAGAAGGGAGGAATGAGAAGGAATTTTTAAGCAAAAAGAAGCCAGAACTTAGATTTCAAAAATCCTCAGCCTGTCTACATTTGCAAAAAATGAGCAAGTATGTTTGGAAGAAAACACGAAGGCGGTGTCAGGACTAAGACTCAAAATAGACTATGGGATTATATGAGCAAAGACACTGCCAGTTTGAGCTGAAGGGGACAGGGATGGACAAAATGAAGAAAGGCTCTTAGACTTCTTACATCTTTTGGGATGTGGCCATGGAGCTGGTCACCTGGGTATATAAGCTCTTCTTCAAGACAAAGGAAGACTCTGAGGGCAATTCAGAGATCATTAGAGCTTCCTCCTCAGTTTCAGGCAGGTTGGGAGGGGGACATGGCCTTGGTTTCAGATCTCCATCCATCCTGGGATGGAGCCACCTGGAGCTTTGGGGGTAGGACCTCCACCCAAAGTTGTGGACGTAGGGAGCCCCAGGAGGCCTGGAAGGTGGCGTCAAACCAAAAAGGGCTTTTCTTGAGCCTTAGGATCTAATGGAATTCTCCTTGCTACATTTTGGACTTGCTTGGGGACTGTCACTCCTTCCTTCTTTCCTATTTCTTCCTTCGGGAATGGGAAAGTCCACTCTCTGCCTGCCCTATCACTGTATTTTGGAAGCACATAACTTGTCTGGTCTCACAGGTTTACAGCTGGAAAGGAATTTTTGCCTCAGGATAAATTTTATCTCATCTCAAGTCTTACCCACAGTTCATCAGCAAGATATTTAGATGAGACTTTGAACTTTCACACTTCAGAGTTGATGCTGTAATAATTCAAGGCTCTTGAACCTGTTGGGTTAGAATAACTGTATTTTGCATGTGAGGAGGTCATAAATCTGGAGGGATCAGGGAGGAATAACATAGATCGAGTGTTTTCCTCTCAAATTCATATGTTGGAAGTCTTAACTCCCAACGTTATGGTATTTGAAGGCGGGGCCTTTGGGAGATAATTGAATGAAGTCATGAAGTCATGATAGCGGGGACCCCGTGTTGGGGGGTAGTGTCCTTTCAAGAAGAGGAAGAGAGATCAGAGTTTCTCTCTCTCTCTCTCTCTCTCTCTCCACTATTCGAGGACACAATGAGAAGACTCCTCTATTGCTTAAGCCACCCGGTTTATGGTATCTTGCTATAATAGCTCCAGTTGACTAAAACAGTGTGTAAGCAATAAGATGTTCATAAGCCATTTAAGCAATTATCTTCCCATCTCATTGGTCTCTTTATGTAACGATTGGCTTGCATTTCCTTGAGGGAGTATGTGATAGCCGGCCTCTAGACCAGCAGCACATTTATGCATATGCACTAGCACTCATGCATTGATTGTGGGATTCAAATAAGCTCAAGTTGAAGAGGTGAAGCCATTTACACTCTCAGCATAGATTTTTTTTTTAATTTGGTTGAACCTTCAGGGAACTTTTTATTTTGTGAAATTAAAAATCTGTCTTTCTAAGAAAGCCAAATACAATAGAGAGCCTAATGGGGAGCTCTAGGGCATCTGTTACTGTTAAAAATCTATTTCAATAAATTTTTAGTATTGGCTTAATTATTTAAATAAGTAGGATGTGCTAAAAGCAAAATCTGTCTGGGGTGGCTATGTTTTTTGATGTTGGAAATGAAATAAGTCAACCAAATGCCGTATTGATCTTTGCTGAAATAGCAAAGACTTTAGGGAGTTAAGTGCAATTTTGTAATTTCTTCAAGGCAAAAATCACAGTGTGGTGGATCAAACTGTGTCTCCTACAGTGTATTGCCAGAAAAAGAGATAAACACCTATTTTTTTCCCCATGTAGTTTGTGAAAAGAAAATATTCACAGCAACGATTGTCCTTTCTTTTGCTTTCAGCTTCCATAATCATAAGAATCTTAATCATCTCTGGGTCTTCAAAGAAGAGGCCCCCAGTGCTAAATATACAAGACATCTATCAGTTTGTGTTTCAAGTTTCAACATCCTCAAATTAACAATACCTGAAGGCTGTCAGCTTCCCAGAAGAGCATATCAAAATGGTAACAAATGAAGTATGGCAGGGAACCCTTCACTCACTGGGGGGAGCATGGCGGGGAACATTTCACTCACAGGGGGAGTGTGAAGGAAGGGGAGACAAAAGTGAAGTGGTCCATCTCTTGGAGTCAAGTTATCAAAGTGTAGGAGTCAATGAGCGAAGTACCTAGGTCAGTTTTACAATCCCTAAAACCTTTTAATTCGTTTAACAGTAATAATTGATACCTATCAAGTATCAGGCACTGTTATGGGCTCTGAAGATACCATGGGAAGACAGAAGGATCTGGCAAAAGGCAAACACGGTAGTAATTTCCATTCACACAAGTTAAGTATTTTTTTAGTTTCAATGTGAATTGCAACATTAAAAAAAAAATCCATGCCCAAAACTCATTCTGTCATGATCATATTCATATACAGTCATTCAAAAAATACTTTGAGTGCCAACTCTATTTAGGACTTTGGAGTGTTTTAAAAAACTAAAAACTCGTTGCTTAAAATCTAGATGCTCTAGGGGCGCCTGGGTGGCTCAGTGGGTTAAGACTCTGCCTTCGGCTCAGGTCGTGATCTCAGGGTTCTGGGATCAAGCCCCACATGGGCTCTCTGCTCAGCAGGGAGCCTGCTTCCCCCTCTCTCTCTGCCAATCTGCCTACTTGTGATCTCTCTCTCTCTGTCAAATAGATAAAATTAAAAAAATAAAGTCTTTAAAAAGAAAAAAAGAAAATATTAGAAAAAAATCTAGATGCTCTAAAATTGTTTCTGAAATTTACTATGACCTTTTTAATGTATTCTTTAAGAAAAAAAAGCACTTTCATTTTTGTCGTGGTTTCTATCAGTGATGGTATTACCATGACCACTTGGTGGATAGTGTTTCAGATTTCTTTCTTCCATGATAACTTTCAAAAGATATAACCATTTTGGTGACATTTGTTGCACTACCAAATCATGTCAGGATTTGTATTATCATCCCTTCCTATTGAAATAATTTAGTAGATGGCACCGTTTTTGGAAGGAACAAATCTTGTACACAGAGACAATACTTTCACCCATATGTTTTGAAAAGTGTATTTATTTTCTGACTTGACTATTTTTCCATGGATTTCAATATTTGGTTGTTTTTCATTACTTGTAATGGCTATTAGATATTTTAATATTTACATAGTTTCAATGATTAAAGTGTCTAGTTCATAGAAACATTAGTTCCTTCCTTAAATGCAGACTGAGTTCCTATGTCATAGTCTTTTCTTTGAGGCAGTTGGAGATATAATTGACGTTTTAAACTGGACGTGTTTATAGTGTAAAATTACATAAGTTAGACATATGCGTACATCTGTGAAACCATCACCACATCAAGATAACGAGCATATCTATTCAAAAAGTTTCCTGGCATTCTTTTGTAGTTCCTCACTCTTGTCCCTTTCCAACCCTTTCTCCTTCCCATTCCTGTTTTCAGACAACCACCAATCTGTTTTCTGTCACTACAAATTAGATTGCATTTTCTAGGAAGTTATCTTAGAGTATATACTCTATTTCTTCTAGATTCTTTCATGCAAAATAATAATCGTAAGATTTATCAACATAGTTGTGTATATAGGTAGCTTATTCCTTCTTATTAACAGGACTAGTATTCTGCTGCATAAATGTACCAGTTTGTTTATCTACCCACCTAGGTAGATGGGTAGATAATGGGTATTATCTACCAAATGGATATTATCTACCAAATTTATCTACCAAATTTGGTAGATAATATCCAAATGAATATTTGGATTGTTTCCAATTTGGGACTATTACAAATAAAGTTACTATGAACATTTGTATACAAGTGTATGTATGGACGTATGATTTTATTTATCTTGGGTAAATACCTAAATGTTTATATGTTTATATGTTCAAAAGTTAATTTGAAAAAAATTGCCAAACCATTTTTTTTTTAAATGACTGTGCCACTTTACACCCCCATGATAAGTGTATAAGAATTCCGGTTGTTTCACATTCTTTACAACACTTAATATGGTCAATTTTGAAAATTTAAAAGCATTTTCACAGGTGTATGTGGTACTTCGTTGTATTAATTTACATTTCTATAATGACTCATATGATGTTGAGTAACATTTCATGTGTTCATTCACCATCCATGAATTTTTGGTGAATTGCTTGTTCAAATCTTTTGCCCATCTTTTATTGAGCTTTAATTCTCTTCTTATTGAGTTCTGAGAGTCCTTTATTTAGGATGGATACAAGTTATTTATCAGATATATGATATGCACATATTTCATATTTTCTGTCAGTCTGTGGTTTATATTTTCATTCTCTTAACACTGTTTTCCTAAGAGTGAAAGTTTTTAATTTTGATAAGTGTGATTTAGAAGTGTTTTTCTTTTATGGGTCATACTATTCATGTTGTCTATAAGAAATGTTGCCTTACCCAAAATAACACATATTCTCCTTTTAGAAATTTTATAGTTTTCTTTTTTCTTTTAGGAAAAAATTTTTTTTAGAAATGTTATATTTTAGATTTATAAAAATATATTTTCTTGTAGAAAATTTTATAGTTTTAGGTTTCACATTTAAGTCTACAATCTACTTTGACTTAACTTTAGAATATGGTGTGAGCTGTAGCTCAAAATCATATTTTTGGATATGAATTGTTCATATTCTTCCATCTTTATTTGTTAAAAACACCATTGTTTCTCCACTGAATTGTCTTTGCATTTTCACCAAAAATCAATTGACTGTATGTGTGTAGATTTCTTCCTGGACTTTCTATTCTAGTCCATTGATTTATTTGTCCATCTTGACAACAATACCACAATGTCTTGATTACTATAGCTTCATAAGAAGACTTGAAGTCAGATAGTAAAAGTTCTCCACCTTTCTTCTTTTTTAAGTTATTTTAGCTATTCTAAATTCTTTGCATTTCCATCTGAATTTTAGAATCAGCTTATTAATTTCTACCAAAAAAAGTTTGATAAGATTTGTTTAGCATTGCATTGAAGCTATAAGTCGATGTGGGAGAACTGACATCTTCATAATTTTGAGTCTTCCAATTCATGAACATAATATAGTTCCCTATTTATTTAAATCATCTTTAATCACTTTCCGTATGTTTTGCAGTTTCCATGTCTTGTATATTTTTGAAATATTTACCCTTAAGTTTTACATATTTTATACTACAAGAAATTGTGCTGTTTTTAAGACTTCAATTTCTGGTTTTTGTTGCTAATATACAGAAATGCAATTGACATTTTCATATTGATTTTGTGCAACATGGTTGCACATGATTGATTAGTGCAACATGGTTAAACTCTCACATACTAATCCTAGAAATATTTTATTGACTTGATAGTATTTTCTGCATAGGCAATTATATTGTTTGCTAATGATAACTTGTGATTCTTCATTTATAACTTACATACCATTTGTTTCTTTTTCTTGCCTTATTTTTTTAAAGATTTTTTTATTTGACAGAGAGAGTGGGGAGAGGTGGGGCAGAGGGAAAGGGAGAGAGAGAATCCACAAACAGATTCCCAGCTGAGCACAGAACTGGACGCTAGCCCTGAGATCGTGACCTGAGCTGAAACCAAGATTGGACCTCTTTAACCAACTGAGCCACCCAGGTGCGGCTTTTTCTTGCCTTATTGACTGATGAGACATTTCAGGATAATGTTTAATAGAACTTGTGAAAGCAGACATTCTTGGCTTATTCCTGCTAGAGGGAAATCTTGTCTTTAACTAACAAGTATGGGTTTTGGGGTTTTTTGTTTGTTTGTTTTTTAAAATTTTATTTATTTATTTGACAGAAAAAGACACACACACAGTGGGAGTGGGAGAGGGAGAAGCAGGCTTCCTGCTGAGCAGGGAGCCTGATGCAGGGCTCGATCCCAGAACCCTGGGATCAGGGCCTGAGCTGAAGGCAGATGCTTAACAACTGAGCCACTCAGGGATCTCAACTAACAAGTATGTTAAATAGAGGAATTTTGGTTGGTTGGTTGGTTGGTTGGTTGGTTGGTTGGTTGGTTGGTTGGTTGGTTTTTGTGAATACCTTTTATGAGATTGACAAAGTTCCCTTCCATTCTCAGTTGGCTGAGAGTTTTGTCAGGAGTAGATTTGGGAGTTTACTGAATATCTTTTTTAAACATTAAAATGATCATACAGTTTCTTTTTTTAGTCTGTAAACATGGCAGATATTACACTGATTGCTTTTTTTAACATTAAACCAGCCCTGCAGTCCTGAAATTAGCTACACTCGGTCACAGTGTATTATCCTTTTAATGTGTTTGTTGAAATTGATCTGCAAAGGACTGTAGCATCTGTGTTCCCAAGAAATATTGGTCTTCAGTCTTCCTGCCTTGTCTTTTTTTTTTGGTCTAGTGTTTGGTATCAGATTAATATTTCCTAATTCTATATAGGAAGTATTCCTTCTTTTTCAATTTTCTGCAAGAGTTTATATAAAATTGATAATATTTTTTCCTCAAATATTTGGCAGAATTCACCAATGAATGTTTCTGGCCTGGAATTTTCTTTATAGAAAGCTTTAAAATTATCTGTTCTATTTCTTTAATAAACAAAATGCTTATTTTTCTTGAGTAAGCAATGTTAGTATGTGTCTTTTAAGAAATTTGTCCATTTCGTCTATGTTGTCAATATTTTTGACATAAAATTATTTATGATATTTATTTATGAGGCTTTTAATATATATAAAATTTATAGACTCTTAACATTGATAATTTGCATTTTTCCTCCCTCCACCTCACACTACCTTGATTGCTCTGGCTAGGAGTTTATCAAAGAACTAGCTCTTTGTATATTTTTAGGTTTTTTATTTCAGTGATTTCTGCTCTGATCTTCATTATTTCCTTCTGCTTCATTTGGATTTAATTTGCTCTTCTTTTTTCTACATTCTTAACATAGAAGCTGAGGTCATTGTTTTAAGATCTTTCTTTCATTTCTAATACAAGTATTTTTAGTGCTACCAATTTTCCTCTAAGTACTGCTTTAGTTGCATTCCATAAATAAAGATGGGATTGTTTCCTCTTTCATTCAGGTCAAAATATTTTCTAATTTCTCTTTTGATATCTTCTTTGATTATTTAGAAATATGTTTAGTTTCCAAGTATTTCTAAATAATCCTTTACTTGGATTATTTATCCTTCCAAGTATTTGGAAACTAAACAATATCGATATCTTTCTTGTTTTGATTCCTAACTTAATTTCATGTTGGTGAGAGTACATACTTTGGATGATATTAATCCTTTTAAATTTTTTGAGGCTTGTTTTATGGGGCTCAGAAAATGGTCTATCTTGGTGTGTATTCTGTCTGTATTTGAAAAGCATGAATTCCCCTGTCACTGACTAAATGTTCCTTTAAGTGTTAGTAAGATAAAGTTGGTTTATAATGTTGTTCAAGTAGTCTACAACCTTACAGATTTTCTGGCTGCTTCTACCTATTATTGAGTGAAGGACTGTAGATATATATATTTTTTATTATTCCTTGTGATTCTATCAGATTTTGCTTCAAGCATTTCTGAAGCTTTGGGATGTGTGTGTGTGTGTGTGTGTGTGTGTGTGTGTGTGTGCCTAAATGTTTAGAGCTGGTTATATCATCTTGATGAAGTGACACTTTTATCATGAACTTACCCTCTTTATCCACAACAAAGAATTTTTTTCCACAAAATCTATTTTGAGGTTTTGATACTTTAATACTAATTTACCTACTACAGGTTATTTTTGTTTTTTGTCTTGGGGGGATTGGACTATTGTTAGCATGGTATATCTTTGTTGTTCTTTTAACCTATTTGTGTCTTTACTTTCAGAGTTATAGACAGGATAAAGTTAGGTCTTTTTTTTTTTAACCCAGTCTGATCTGACAATGTTTTCTTTTTAATTGGTGTGATTTGGTCATTAGCAATTATATAGTTAATTACCAGTATGGTTACTATCTTACTATTTTCTCATAATCTTACATGTTCATTATTCCTTTTTACTTCTTTTTACAACTTTTTTGGATGAACTGAGTCTATTCATGATCTCGTTTTATTTTTCTTGTGGACTGATTAAATGAAACTATTTTTTTCTGAGATTTTAGTGGTTGAAGTTGGTTCATAATATGCATCTTGATCTTTTTTTTATGCATCTTGATCTTATCACAGTCTACCTTCACGTGACATCATACTATTTCATACATTAAGAAGCTTGCAACAATATACTTCCATTTCTCCCCTCCCAGCCATTCTGCTACTATTATCATAAATTTTTATATGTATGTTTTAGACCCCCAAACATGTTTCATTTTTGTTTTAAATAGCCAATTATTTTCTTAAGAAATTTAAAAAAGGGGGCCCCTGGTTGGCTCTGTCAGGTGGGCCTCTGACTTTCAGTTTTGGTCCTGGTCATGATCTTGGAGTTTTGAGATCTATTTCTGGGCCATACTCCATGCTGTATGTGAAGCCTGGGTGGGATTCTCTCTCTCCTTCTTCCTCTTCCCTTCCCCCACTTGCATTCTCTCTCTCTTTCTCTAAAAAAGGAAAGAAAAAAAGAGAGATTTAAATAAAAAGAAAAATAGTATTGGTATTTACTCATACAATTACTATTTCCAGCACTCTTCATTCCATTGTGTTGGTCCAGGATTCCATATGGCATAATTCCTCCTGTTTAAAGGATTTGCCTTAATATTTCTTATAGTATAGGTTTGGTGACAATAAATGCTTTCAACTTTTGTGTAACTTAAAGTCCTAATTGTGCTTTCATATTTTAAGGATATTTTTGTTGGTAATGAATTTTAGGTCGACAGGGGTTTTTGTTAATTTCAGTACACTATCTTCTAGCTTGCAGTGTTCTGACAAGAAAAACTGCTGCTCTTTAATTTTACCCTCAGAATATAATGCATCTTTTTTCTCTGACAGCTTTTAAGATTTTCTGTTTCTCTGGTTTTAAGCAATATGCTTGTAATGTGCCATTTGCTTCATTCTTCATGTTTCTTATGTTTGCAGTTTGATGAACCTCTTAGATCTGGACTTATAGGTTTTTTTATTTTAAAGATTTTATTTATTTATTTGACACAGAGAGAGATCACAAGTAGCCAGAGAAGCAGGCAGAGAGAGGGGGGAAGCAGCTTATAGTTTTTAATCAAATTTGGGGAAATTTTGGTCATTCAACTATTTTGTTCTCTCTCCTTTGGGAACTCCAATTATATGTATACATTCTGTATTTAAACAACACAGGCTTGAACTGCACGGGTTCATTTACACGTAGATTTTTTTTTAAAATAAACAGTATAATACTGTAAATGTATTTTCTCTTCCTTATGATTTTCTTAATAACATTTTCTTTCCTCTAGATTACTTTATTATAAGTATATAATACATGTGAGATACAAAATTAGGTTTTCAGTCAACAGTAGGCTATTAGTAGTTGCATTTGGGGGGAGTCAAAAGTTATATAAAAATTTTCAATTTCATGGGGGGTTGGTACCTCAATCCCCATGTTGTTCAAGGGTTAGCTGTATTTGCTTGAAGTTGTCCCAGAGTCCAATGATGTTCTCTTCACTTTTTCTAATTTTATTTTAGAAAGTTTCAACTGCTTTGTTCATTTACTAATTCTTCTGCAATGTCAAAACTGATATTAATCCTATCCAGTGTATTCTCCAATTCAGACATTGTGTTTTCAAATTATGAAGTTCAACCTGGGTCCTTTTTTCTCTTCCATATTTCTATATAACACATACAATTTTTCTTCTAGGTTTTTGAATATATGAAATATAGTTGTCATAAGTTTTAATGTCCTTATTTTCTAATTCTATCACTGTGTCAATTATGAGTCAGTTTCCAATGATTGATTTTCTTCTCATTGCGGATTGTATTTACCTGTTCTTTGCATGCCCAAGTGATTTTTGTTTGGATACCAGACATTTTGGATTTTATCTATTGGGTGCTGGATATTTTTGTATTCCTATAAATTTTCTTGAGCTTTCTTCAGTGATGCAGTAATAATAAATTATTTGAAAACAGTCTAAATCTTTCAAATCTTACCTTTATGATTTGTTAGGGAAGACCAGAGCAGCATTTAATTCAGGTTTAATTTTTCCCTAGTCCTGAGACAAGATGCTTTTCAGATAACACTCCATCTGGTTGTCAGGAACAGCCATTATTTTGACTCTGTGTGAACACTGGGCATGGTTTCCTCTAGTTCTTTTGGGTGGTTCTTGCCCTAGCCTCAGTTTCCTCAAACATATTCACTGATTAGTACTTAACTGAACACTACAGATCTCCAGAGGTCTCCCTGGATTTAGCTCTCTCTCTCAGGTGCTCTGCCTTGTGAAATCTAAAACCTAGGCTTCCCTAGGCTTATAGTTCTGTCTTCTCACCTCATGGAGACCACTATATCCTGCTTGAGTTCCCCCTCCCTGCACTATAGACCAGGAACTTTTCCATACAACAAGCTTGGACAATCACAGGGCCCCTCTCCTTTGTTCCCCACTTTTCTGGGATCATAGCCCTTCATCATCTGGTACTCCATGTGCTGAGTGCCCATTTTTGTCTGATTTTATGGTTATTTCAAGCTAGGGGATAAATTCAGTCCCTGTTACTCCATTTTAAGTAAAGCAAAAGTCTCTCTATCTTATTTTGAATCTTTTCTAGAACACAGTGCTTCAGGGGTCATTTTTAAAATTCTAAATGAATATAACACATGATTAACAAATATAAAGTTTAAGATACATTAGTGCACAGTCTGAAACCATAAATATGCTTTCTAAAATTCTCCTGCCTTTAGTCTTACCAGGTCTATGTTTCAAATTCTGCAGCATTGTTTTGTTCATGGTGCTGACTGCTTACTTTCTTCATAAAAGAGTAAAACTATGTTGGACTGAAAAGTGTCAGGCATATTTTTCACATTTTTTTTGTTAACAAATGCCATGATTAAAAGTTGACTTTGACTTAAGTTCAAACACAGAAAAATGAGTAACAATAGTTCCCTGAGTTAAAAATACTTTTAATTCTCTTGTTTTGATGCTTAAAATTTAGTGAGTTTAATATTTTTGAGAAAGAAATGCTTCTCACCCTTTCAGGAACAAATAAGGAGCCAGCTTAAGGGAGAATTGGAAATTCAATCTTTATCTTTTGGATTTGAAGCTTTAAGGAATGGCACTGCCTACCTCTAGCTGCTCTCTCTCTCCTGCACCTATTACTGGTGCTCACTAACACAGAATGAAAACAAGCTTCCTTTTTGTGGCCCATCTACAAAAATCGATAAGAGTGAAATTTGAGCAAGCTTATGATTTTAATCAGTACTGTCTAAGGCTTTATTGTCAGGGCATCAGGCATTGGGCCAAACATGAAATCTGCCCAGAACCTCCCATCAATTTAATTATTTTTTAAAGACACAGAATTACAACTAGGAGAATACGGTGTTGGCTGTACTCTGGGTTTGCTTGGCTTCTGTTAGTTTACTCTGGGGAGAAGTTAAAACAACATCTAGGACATTCCTGAAGGTTGAAAAAATTCATAACCAAGCAACTCACAGCTAAGGGGGAGAAAGGGTATGTGGATGATGAGAAGAGCCGACCTCTGCTTGTCTATATCAAGGCAAGGGGACAGAGCCTGAGCTGGCACATATGCTAGACCCTCAGTTGTTTGAAACTCAGCCAGCAACCAGACTATGTGTGGACAGATGTAAACAAACAGGCGAAATCTGACTCAGCCCAGGTCTAGGCACAGACAACTGGACTCGAGTCATCCACAAGCCAACTAGGGGCAGGTGAGACAGACCATCTCAAGAACAAAGTCAGGGACAGTGGCTAGGTTGATGGAAGAGTTACAGATGCAGGGAAAAGCTCTCATCCTCTGGGCCATCCATTTTTTTCATCCATTGCAGAGCCCCCACTCTGATCAGACACTGCTCTTCATGGGGGTACAGTTGAACTAGAGTCAGTGTCTGCCCCCTGGTGAAGTTAGGGAAATTCCAAGAAAGAAATGTTCCCTCTGTAGTCTACTCACCTTTTCTTAGTGTGAAGAAAGGCAACATGAAACACCAAACATCAACAGAAAAATCTAGTGTGGGCTTTGAGGGTGCATCTTACTGGAATTTCTCCTCTTCTGAAATGTTTCTCCAATTCTCCAATTCTCTAAGTTCCTTGCTTTCTTCCTTTATCTGACTCTCTCTTTCTCATCCACAGTTTTACCCGTGAGTGTGTGTATGCACACCCACACACATACACACACACACACACACACACTCACAAAAATGAGTCCTAAACTACTAGCTATAACATAATAGGAGATCTCAAAAAGTGATACAAGGAAAGTTGATGGAAAACAGATAAGGAAGAAATCAGTTGTTAGAGGGAGGAGACAGAGAAGTCTCTAGAAAGGGGACATTTGAAAGAATGGAACCTACTAAATGGTTAGAGAAGGAAAGTTAGAACACTGAAGGGACAGAGACAACACGGTCAAAAGGTCAAGGTCACAGAAAGGCCTAGAGTGGTCTGTGGGATTGAAGCATTCAGGGTGAAGAAGCTGGGTAGAAATGGCTATGGGGAATCTCTAGGCCTTCAAGCTCTCTGATGAGTACGGGCCTCTCATTGGAAGAACCAGGGACTGGAAAGTGCCCTCGTGAGCAGGCCCGTGTTTCAGAAAGCTGGTATGTGCACTTAAATGGAGAACAATGTATCACATAGGGAGGGACAGAAAGTAAGAAAATCAATACAAAAATTACTATAATAGTCCAGGCAAAAGATATCGATGGCTTTTCACATTCTGGAATGTTCTTGGCATCAGGGTTTTATGAGCACATTAAAGTAGAGCTAACATATTTATGGTCATAAACTAACAGAACTGAGAGATGTAAGCTCATAGATTTCTCTCCCATCCCCCTCAATCCCACTCCCCCACCCAAAAAAATTATTTCATTGCTTTAAAGTTTTCAGAAATTCTATATCACTCCTTTTTACAACACCTAGCAGGAATGTGGGCACAGAGAAGGTGGTTAATAGGTAATGTTGCCCTTAGAGAAAAGTAACACAGTAAATTATAACTCTGGGTGACCTGCTGGGGCTCCACATAAGTGCAAACACCACACTCTCTACAAGTGCTATTAAGGAAACCAAGGAGAGTGAACAGGGGCCATTATCGCTGCTGGTCAAGCACCTTCGCCAACTGCATTCTTCACAGGCAGAGCAAGCCTTGCATTTTGCCTCATCCTTTTGTCCCCCCCCCCCCCCCCCGCCCCATAACTGGAAAATGCAAAGAGATAAAACAAAATGTACTTAGTGAGCCTGCCATTTAATTTTTAACTCCTATTTCCAAAATGCACTGAAACTTATTTTAGAGACAAGGACTATAAAACGGGTGTCCAAAGCCTTAGCATGGGCCACTGCTCTGCCATCAGTGACCAACAGGGCAACCTGAGCAGCTTTCTCTCCCTCTCTTTAAGGATATATCATTTTCCTAACTGTTTCTCGTATTTTTTTCTAGGGGGTAATAAGTGAAAAATATGATTTATAGTATATAGTAATATGCTATAGTAATAGTATAGTAAAGTAAAGTACTAACAAATAAATATAAGTATTGCAGTATTTGGCTTTACAAATTAGAAAAAGCTTTCCTTTATCAATAGCCAACACATACATATTGAGTCTGAATATGTGTTAAGATAATATAACATCTTACTTGTTTTTCTGGGTTCTTCTCTCTTCCTTCTCTGCTTTTTCTCTGTCTCTATTTTTACTTCTCTGAAAATCATGCTGAAGAACCAAATGATCTGAGAATGCTTGCTACCGGTTTTCAAAGCCATCTGCCATCTTTGTTGGCTCTTCATTTTTTTCTATCTACTCATTTTGCTCTGTCTCAGAACTAGTCTGAGCTTCCAGGTCAATCTGAGATAGAAAGACAGTGTCTTAGGACAAGATCTATCCAAGGAAGGAATGCAAGCCACAAGAAGCTTCTGGGTGTCCTCCACGTTTGCTCATCCCCCGGGGGAGGCACAGCTCTGGCTATCATTCAAAGCTCTCTTTGAAATTTTTCTGGTTAGTCTAGTCTTTGCTGGCATGGCTAGTTAGTAGACTAGTTAATTGGCATGTCTACCTCAGTGGTTGATTTTGTAAGACCTTTATACTTTACCGATAGAGACACCCAGATAATCATGTTTCTCTTATTGACCAGCAGGCTCACTACACAGACACTTTCATAAGCATAACTTTTGGCCAAGCTGTTTGCTTTCCTGGGAAGCTAGAGCACAACCGAGGGGGCAAACGTTTGCAAAGTTTATAGAGACGAGCTTATCCTGAGGCTGAAGCATGACTTCAAAGCCTGAAAGCCAAACATTGATCTATGGTGTGGATTTCTCACACAGCAACCTCAAGTTTAAGATCAACAGTTGGTAATAATTAGTGAAAGCCTAGCTTTGTAGTGGTCTGCAGTTAAGCATAACTCTTGTCAAACAGTTTTACACACACACACACACACACACACACACACACACACACGAGAAATATGGAGATGTATGGGTAGGTATGCAGAGTATTTGAAGATATGGCAACAAGGTTTAAAACATAATTGGAATACCAAACTCAAAGCTCTCCAGAGCTTATCAAGTAATGTAAATGTGTAAATGGGGGATGAGAGCAGGGAGAGAGAGGGCTTGGAGCAAAGTGGAGAACAGTCTTTGCTGCAAGTCTTTGAAATCCAATTGTCCATAGACTTCAATGGCCTGCGGACCACAGCCTGAGATCCTCTGATTCTGATAAGGTGCCAGGACATTTATTTCCTTATTGCTTCTCCTGACAGCAAATCTCATCACCATGAGTGCCATCCAATTAGTAATAGAGTTGATTAACACTTGTTGACCTCAGTGATTTGGGGCAGAGGGTGGAAGGGACTGCAAAAAGATGCTATCCATTCATGGGCATCACTATAGAAGATACAAATCCCTGCCCTCCAGAGGCTAAGGGACAATGAGGGGAAATAAAGTGTGTAAACAAAGGGTCAGGTTATAAAGCAATGCCAAGAAGACCGATACAGATAATCCACATCACAGGGTGTCAGAATGGGAAAGGTCTGTCAAGATATGGTCAACTGGAAAAGCATTACAAAACATTTGTAATTTTCACTATGCTTGAAGAAAAGGTAGGACCCTGAGAAATAGAGATGGAGTAGTGTAAGGTCAGTCTTTTCACTTTTAATTAAAAATGTTTATCTTCAAAAATTAAAATTACAAATTGATACCCATGCGGCCTCCAAAGTCTAACTAAGTCCATCTGTGGAGAGCGATAAAGATGACAAAGAGAGACTTTGAAAAAGTCTAGAGTGGAATCTGGAGATGGGCTGTACAAGCACAAATGAGCCAGACCAAAGAAAAAGAACACGAAGCCTAAGTGGACAACTCCTGTCCTTCACTGTGAGATCTGCCAGAGCCCACACACTACTGCCCAGTTCTGATCTATAGTGACAGTAATAAGAGCTTGGTTCAGTCCTTCAAAGGAGCATATAAATTAATCCAGAAAAAAAATAGGCTTGTCAAAATATTTGTGCCCGTCCGGCACTTTCAAACTGCTTATTAATAAAATTTTTCCAACTCCATTTGCTGTGCTAGAGCCCATAATTGATCTTCCAACAGTGATTCTTTTTGGTCGGAATTAAAAATTGTCACAAAAATAAATACAATTTCTTACATAGCCATCATCCGAGGACATTTAAATTATTCACCAGCAATATCCTGCCTTAATCATTGCATCCATTTGAGTTCTGCAAGCCATCAAAACCAGATTGAGCTAATTTAAGTAAAAATGGAGTTTCCTGAAAGACTCAGGATGGGAAACAAGATTAAAGAAACAGATTTCATGAGGGAGTAAAAGCTAACTGTTAGTCTTTCTGGAGTAATACCTATGAATGAATGAATGCTAACTGTTTTCCATCTCTTCCTAACATTCAGCCCCCAAGGGAATAGTGTGATCGAGATCACAAGCCTAATCCACAGCAGGTGAATGAGAGACATCTTGGACACCACACTGACCAGCATTATATCTAACAGAAAGGGTATTTTTTTTTTAAAGATTTTATTTATTTACTTGACAGAGAGAGAGAGAGAGAGAGATCACAAGTAGGCAGAGAGGCAGGCAGAGAAAGAGGGGGAAGCAGGCTCCCCGCTGAGCAGAGATCCTGATGCAGGGCTCAATCCCAGGACTAAGATCATGACCTGAGCCGAAGGCAGAGGTTTAACCCAGTGAGCCACCCAGGCGCCTCCAGAAGGAGTGTTTTTTTCCAAAGGAAAATTGAAGTGTGATTTCAAAGGAGTAGAGAGGACGGATCCTTGACATTCCAAACAAGGGAGCATTGCATATAAATGTAGCATCACCGTAACTATTATGCCTATATTGCCCATGGAAAAAGGTAAGATTTTTGAGTGTTAAATCAATTGTAGTAACCTTGTATTCAGGTTTATCAACTGAAAAACCACCTGGCTCTTGGCCATTAGCCTTGTCTCAACTTACAGCAATGTAACATAGGAGAACAGACGCTGCTTGCTAACATTAGTGAAACGTCCTAGCATCCGAAGGTCACTGGGTAGATTTTTAAAGAGCACACAAGAAAAAGAACATGCTTTGGCTGATACTTCTGACCCGGGGTTTGAGGGAAGTCAGTATATTGTGAAAATTTTTCTTTATGCCTCTCAGATTCCTGTTGATTTGAGACTCATATCGTCCATCATTTTTTACTTTAACCCTTCTATCACCAGAAGAACTAGTATGTTATGTTCGGTTTATTAAAAAGGAGATAATTGTGGCATCTGGGTGGCTCAGTAGGTTAAGCATCTGCCTTTGTCTCAGATTATGATCGCCGGATCCTGGCGTTGAAGTGCCCCCTTCCCCACAACTCCCTGCTCAGCGGGGAGTCTGGTTCTCCTCCTCCCTTTTCCCCTCCCCCTGTTGTGCATGCACTCTCTCTCTCTCTCTCAATAAATAAATAAATATATAAACAAAATCTTTTTTTAAAAATGAGAGACAATTATATTTAAGCATAAAAATCAGAAAAATCTAAAAAAAAAGAAAAAACCAACAACCCAGAATCATCATCCTAGCAGCATGGTGATTTCCTTCCCTCCCCAAAAGTTGTCAAGCAAAGGTAACTATTGGCTACGGAGAGACATCTTGCTTTGTGTCACTAATAGCTAGATCTTATAACCAATTATAAGAACTGTAATTCCAAATCTATTTAATACCAATATGGAATCTCAAAGCACAACCAGACAGTTTTATAAAAGGAATATATTATCATTTTCACCCAGAAATTGCTTAGATCTTAACACCTAAAGAGGCTAAATTGAATTTATTTAGGAAAAATTATAACTAATGGAAAGTATAATATGTCTTTCCAGCAAGATGGGGTGTTATTTTGATCCAGACTTCTAGAGCAGCTGAAGCAAGTAGTTCTAGTCAAAGCAAGCATTTCTATTTTTTTTAAAAGATTTTATTTATTTATTTGACAGAGAAAGAGCAGGAGAGCACAGGCAGGGGGAGCAGGAGACATAGACCCCTCCTGAACAAGGAGCCCAATGTGGCGCTCAATCCCAGGACCCTGAAATCATGACCTGAGCCAAAGGTAGTTGCTTAATGGGCTGAGCCACCCCAAGGATTTTTAAATGGAAAATGACTTCATTTTTTTTTTTTTAGAGAGAAGGAGAGAGAGCAAGAGTGGGGGGGGAGGGTGGGCAGAGGGGAAGAGAATCTCAAGCGGGCTCCATATTCAGCATGGAGCCTGTTGTAGGGCTTGATCTCATGCCCCTGAAATCATGACCTGAGCTGAAATCAAGAGTCAGATGCTTAACTGTCTGAGCCACCCAGGCGTCCCTAAAATCACTTCATTGTTAATGATATTTCTAAGTTCTGTATTTTGGTGTAGCGGAAGAGCACGATAGCACATTCTATCAATTGCACTGAAGCAGACATTATCCAAGACAGGAAAAATGGGGAGCATAAAAATTTATGAGGCTGTTAAAGAGGAAAGAAAAGCTCATAAAACCTCATAAGACTTTAAATGTAGTAATTAGTGATAAAGTATCTTTTAACATGTAAAATTAAAATCCTTTCTAAATAAACTAAAATGCTGCTAAAATAATCACATATATACATTATCATCAAACTGGTACTTCTGGAGTTGAAGCTCTTCAGAGGATTGTAGATATCCAGTCATTTTTTAAAGTGCTTAATGAACACCAGCAATCTAAAACTCCCTGTCAATAAGAACTGATTAAATAAATCCTGATGCATGCATTCAGTGACATACCAGGCAGCCATAAAAAAGAATGAAAGACTCTATCAAGTCCTGATATAGAAATCAAGGTCCTGATCAATTTATATTAGCCATCATTTGAGGAAAAAGAGAAATAAATAAGAGAACATTTGCTGCTATGTGCATTGAATATCTCTGAAGCAACACTTCTAAAGGGATCCAAGGAGCTAAGACCAGTACTAAAAGGAGGTTTTTACTCTGCATCTTTTTTTTTTCTCTTAGATTACTATTTCTTCTTTATATAAAGAAAATGAATCGTCATTAAATTGCTTTAAAAATAAAGTTATGGTATACCAAGCCCAGAACTACTTGATAGCACTATCAAAAGAAATTTAGTCGATTTGGTAGAGTACCTTCATAGGAAAATGAGGCTTGGTCTCAACCTTTCCTTACATCCTATTGTTCTTTCTTTGGGCTTCTATTAGGAACAGAAGATCCTCGATTATCAGGTGCCAACCGATAAATCCATTGGTACTGAGCATCGTCAGTAGGACCACAGGAGGATCATCTTCCTCATTATTCTTTCTGGCACAAGACAGACCCAAAGCAATATGCACACGTTAGAGGCAGATACATAATATATAGCATTCCTAATTTTTTATAATTCAACCTAAAACTTCTGTTTGAGTCCTCCTCTGCCATAGTGTAATATTCCACCTTCCTTCTAAGGTCTAGAACGCCTCCATTGTGCCAAGGGACTAGAGCTGGGGAGGAAAGTGGCGTCTGATTGTGCATGAAGGCATCTGTTAAGATGCCCATCACCCCACCTGGTCCCCCATCACTGTCTATCTCTCATCGTTTGGAGGGTCTCCAACAACCTCAAATAAATAAGGCTCGTCACTTTCCCTCCTGTTTTCTCATTCACCCTTCCTTGCTGCTTAAAGAATTTCTTTTTCTGTCCTGGAGGAAGGAATCCTTGCTGGGACTCACGCTGTTTTCTACCAGATCTTCTGTCTGTCTGCTGTCTTTTTTATTCTCCTGCTGGTCTGTTAAAACTCAAATTCCAAGAATGTATTTCTTTTTTTCCTTTTGAATTTTTATTGCTTGCATGAGAATCTGGTGGTTTGGTTTGGGTTTTAGAATATAGACTCTAATTTTTTTCCAACTTTTTTTGAGATTTTTTTTATTATTGTTGAAATATAACTGACATACAATGTTATATTAGTTATAGATGTACAACATAGTGATTCAATAATTCTATACATTACTCAGTGCTCACCATGATTTGTATACTTAGCATCCATTACCACATGAGATTATTACATTATTATTGATCATATTTCGTACGCTGTACTTTTCATCTGCACAACTTATTTATTTTATAACTGGAAGTTTGTACCTCTTAATCACTTTCACTTATTTGCCCATTCCCCCCAACCCCTCCCCTCTGGCAACTCCCAGTCTGTTTCTGTTTTGTGTTTATTTGTTGTTTGTTCATTAGTCTTATTTTTTAGATTCTGCATATAAGGGAAATTATATGGTTTTTATCTGTCTCTGTCTGACTTATTTTGCTTAACGTAATACTCTCTAGATCCATCCATGTTGTCACAAGTGGCAAGATCTCATTCTTTTTTACAGGTAAATAATATTCCATTTCATATATTTATATATATCACATCTTATTTATCCATTCATCTATCAGTGGCCACTTGGGCTGTTTCCATATCTTGGCTATTATAAATAATGCTGCAATAAACATAGGGGTGCATATACTTTTCAAATTCGTGATTTGTTCTTTTTGTATAAATACCCAGTAGTGGAATTACTGGGCTGCATGATATTTCTATTTTTCACTTTTTGAGGAACCTCCATACTGTTTTCCAGAGTAGTTGCACCAATTTCAATTCCTCCCAACAGTGCATGAGGGTTTCCTTTTCTCCCCATCCTTACCAACACATGTTTTGTTTTGGTTTGTTTTTTGTCTTTTTGATACTAGCCACTCTGACAGACATGAGGTGATATCACTATGGTTTCAATTTGCGTTTCCCTGACATCTTTTCATGTGTCTGTTGCCCATCTGGATGCCTTCTTTGGAGAAATGTCTGTTCAGGTCCTCTGCCGATTTTTTAATTGGGTTTTTTTAGTGTTGAGTTGTATAAGTTCTTTATATGTTATGGTGTTACGGATATACACCCCTTATCAGATAGTAATTGGCAACTATCTTCTGTCACTCAGTAGGTTACCTTTTTTTTTTTTTAAGATTTTGTTTATTTATTTGACAGAGAGAAAGAAAGCTCAAGTGCATAAGCAGGGGGAGCAGCAGGCAGAGGGAGAAGCAGGGAGACCGATGCGGGACTTGATCCCAGGATCCTGGGATCATGACCCAAACTGAAGATAGATGCTTAACCGACTGAGCCACCCAGGCATCCCAATAGGTTACCTTTTTATTTTATTGATGATTTCTTTCATTGTGCAAAAAATATTTATTTTGGTGTAGTCCCAATAGTTTACTTTTGCTTTTGTTTCCCTTGTCTCAGGATACATATCGAGAAAAATGTTGCTAAAGTTGATGTCCAAGAGCTTACTGCTTGGTGCTTTCTTTTAGGAGTTTTATGGTTTCACATCTTACATTTAGGTCTTTGTGCATGATCAGCCTGAGTTCTGAGCAAAGAGGAAGCGCAAAGGAAAGAAAGGACAAAGAAAAGAAACTTTGGTTAATATTTCATAATATTTATGCAATCATATACAAGTGCTAGAAGATGGAAAAGTCTTTGAGAATGAATTTGAATATGAGTTTGAAAAGAAAAGTTAGGGAGTACCTGGGTGGCTCAGTTGGTTAAGTGGCTGCCTTCAACTCAGGTCATGATTCCAGGGTCCTGGGATTGAGCCCCGCATCAGGCTCTCTGCTCAGCAGAGAGCCCACTTCTTTCTTTCCCTCTGCCTGCTGTTCTACTTACTTGTGCTTGCTCTCTATCTCTCTGTCAAATAAATAAATAAAATCTTAAAAAAAAAAAAAAGAAAAGTTAGAAGAAAATCAAAAACTTTACCTATCAGAGATGTCTACTAACTTTTTTCTTTTATTTTTTCTTTGTACTTTGTTGTTGTTGTAGCCCAGAATATCTGAATGCTGAACACTTCCTGGCAGAGCATTTGAAAAATCTTCATTGTCCAACTTACATATTTTCATTGTCCTATATATATTTTCTCCTCCAATCTAGCATCCAGTTAGGATCAAGCTTGCTTGGATTCTCAGGGAAAGGAGAGGATTCTGGCTTGACTATGACCCTAACAGGCATCTGAGAACAAATTAAATCTTAACATCAGCTATAAAGATAAGGATACTAATCCAAACTCCTAAAAGCTTCAGAGTAGGTACAGTTTGGCCCCTTGTTTCAAAATCTAAGGTGAGGTCTCCACCTCCTTTGCATAAGGCCACGCCCAGCTTCCTTCTCTGGCGACACTCTTGAGCACTACCTAGGACTCTATGGATGGAGGCTTTAGGCACACAATATTCTTGCTCAGAATGAGTCAAACTGAGAGTTCATTATGTGAACAATAAAATCTTAAGATTTAGAGGGACACTGGTGTTTAATTGGAAGCAGAAGCATGCAGAATGTGGGCTCTGGAACTGGGTCCAAATCCTGTCTCTACCATGTGCCAGCTGTGTGAACTTGAGTAAGTGACTGAACCTCTCTGTGCCTTCCTTTACACATCTGTAAAGGAAGGATTATAATAGAATGTTTTTAGTAGGGTTTTTATAAGGCTTATATGAGAAAATACTGAAAGAAGGTTTTATATGGTGCCTCACCCAGAATGCCTCAGTAAATGCCAATCCTCTGATTTTTTATTTAGTTGCATGGTCAAATCCCTGCTGTGACATTCCTAAGAAATGGTGCAAATCACCCTAAAAAGTGGTAAGTGAGAAGACAGGAGAATGATTCCAAGAGTGTGAAAAAGAGAAAGAGGGGGCTGAGCGATGTTTATTAACAACTGGCATTCCAACTGATCAGTAGGAATGGCCCCCCTTGACCCACAGCATGGAGAGTCCCACACTCCCCCCTCAGCATGTCACACAGAGACCCTGTTAAGTCTGCTCAGGGAAGCCACTATTCATTTTTGTATCCTCAGAGCCTAGGACATGGTATGTGCTCAATAAATGTGGAACTGAGCTAATGATCTTATCTTTCCTCTGCAATCTCACAGCACTTCTCTAAACGTGGAAGAAAATAGAGAATGATGAAGGGCAGGAACCAGGGAATGTTCTTTCTCCTTTCCTAGTCCTGACAAAAGCCCCAATCAGTGTATCTCAAAGCTGTGCCCTGGCCATCTCCATGCAGGCTGGCAGGGGATCAGAAAGGCAGAAGCCTCTGGGTCCTGCTGTCATCCAGGCCCCTTCTCTGGGTTTTCCAGAATTCTCCTCAAGGAATGTAGCCTGTTGGCAGAGGCGATCCTCCTTCCCCTTCTCTGTTTTTCTAGAGGACTTCACTCATGCTCAGATCTTCCTCTCATCCTTAAGACTCTAAGGAAACCAAAAACGGTTCTTTCTTTAAAAGGCAGAGCTGGTGCCTGAGGTATTGCTGAGAGTTCTGCACCAGATATAAAATAGCTATGACCTTTATATAATTACAAATGTAATGATACATAAAATTCATTATTTAAAGTAAGAAAAGTGGTTTTAAATTTTAAAAAATTTAAAAAAAAAAGAAAAGTGGTTTTGAAAGTCTTTGAATCTTGCTCACAGGGTGAAATATCTGTTATGTAAAAAGAACAGTGTGACGAGAGGCACAACGGAGTTAATAGGTATTATTTCTCACTCCTACGTGATTTTTTACTTTTCTTCTTGCTCTTGCAATCCAGAGCCTTCCTCTACCTCATATAAACCTCCCTCGAAAGCTTGGTGTTTGCACACTTTCAGCTGATACCCTGCAACCCAACCCCAAGTCCAATAATTGTCATGGAGAGAAACTGTGCCAAAACATATGAATCATAATCAACTTAAGAACAAAACATATAGCCACCTACTTATTAACTGATATCTTACCCCTTACCTGAGAAGCACCTTATGAGAACATGGAGAGATTCTGAAGGGACATCTTGGATGCGTATCTTTGTAGCTGGCGTCGTCCATGGTTGTTAGTGGACCCTGCCAGCTTTGACAGTCATGGGCCCACTGTCAACATTTATTCATTCAACAAACAGCAGCACCAGTTGAGCAAGACTCAAAGGAAGTATAAGGGTGAGTCATGCAGATATGAGCAAGCAGAGGAGGTGGGGTACCTAGGGTGCAAGCAGGTCGCCATAGCCCACCATAATCCTCCACCCAAGCCCCTTCCTCCAGCACTTCAGTTTCAAGATGGCGAAGAACTTCTCTCTATACCAAGAGTGAGTCTTCGGCAAGAGCTGGACTCACGCTCCCAATAACCCAAAGGAGAGTTTACTCTCTCCTCAAGTTAAAATCCAGCCAGACCTTGCAATGGTGGCTCAGGGATTCCCAAAGTGAGAAAAATGGAAAAATGAAGAACAGAGAGCAGGTAGAAAAGGTGGAGAAGAAAGAAAAAAAACAGAGAAGGAATAACCCATGGAACAGAGACACCTATCAAACGAAACCTTGGATCTCAGAACTAGTATCTCATCATGATACTAGATACCAGCATGAATGCATACTCTGGACACAGTGCAAATTTTACTATTGTGTCTCAAGAGGCAAGAGTAGCAAGACTAAAAGTCTTTGAATTAACAATGTGTGAACCTGTAAGGGTCCCTGCGTGGCTCAGTCAGTTAAGCATCTGACTTCAGCTCAGGTTGTGATCTCAGCGTCCTGGGATTGAGCCCCCCATTGGCCTCCCTGCTCAGTGGGGGAGTCTGCTTCTCCCTCTCCCGCTGCCCCTCCCCCTGCTCATGCTCTCTCTGTCTCTCTCTCAAATAAATAAATAAAATATTTTTAAAAACAACAGCAATGTGTGAACATGTAAAACATAACACTGCACCAACATAAGACCCAAGCACATTGTTTCAACATTAATCCTCATAATGATTAAAGCAATCACATCTTTGATATCTACCTGTGTAAACTAAGGCAAGCAATTTTGCCTGAGTACCAATAATTTTATCTCTACAAAAATGCATTCAATGTAGTGATGGTTACCTGGTTAAAAAGAGTTCATTTCTGTGATTTATCAGGAAGAGAAATATTATCTTTCTTAAGCTCTTTTTAAAAAAATCTACAATTAAAAAGCCTTTCTTGCCCCAAAATAAACAAATAAAATAAAAAGCCTTCCCCTCTGATCTATTTTTATATATATTTCTGTGTTTCACAGTGTTTATATCTCATGAATGATTTTATATCAAATATGCCAAATAAAGCCATTTCTTTGCTTATGTCTAATATGCAAAAGACTTTTCATTGTATCTGTAAAGATCTCTTTCAAAACAGCATCAAGGGTTATTTAAAATTTATAGATATAAGAAGTTGAATGAACAAATCCTGAAGTTTTAACTGATAGTAAAGTCTTGCTATGACACTTCTATGAAACTTTTTAAATGGCAGGCTACTGGCTCTTCAAATACTCTGAATCCCATTCTTAATACCAGGGAGCAGAGATTCAGAGCTCCCAAGCAGTGCTGAGCCCATACAAAGCACTTCATAAATAGGTACTGATTGAGACATCTACTCACCCTCTTTTGTGCTCAACCACCTGACCAGAGATGGTTGCACCGGGTTTTCTGACTGAGCTGTGATTTGGCTGAGAAATTCTTATCACTGAAGGGGTTTTACCTGGAAGTTGTTACATAAAACAAGAATTCATCAATTGTTCATCAAAGAACAATTGCTTGTGATTTTCCTCTTGTTATCAATGCAAAAGATTTGCATTCAAAATTTAGGATATTGAACTTAGTGTTTGACCTTGAATTTTTCTGGATACTTCTGCACACAAAGAAAAAAAAAATCATTTCTATGGTATTTTCAAAACATAATGGGCAGCCCCAAGTTATATTTAATTACCTGCAGAAGTACTTATGTGCCAGGAACAAAAATCTAAAATCTAATTCTGAATCTAAATCTAATTATTTAAATTTAAGAACTGACAACAGCCTAGAATGCGGCCACTAAAAATAAATAGATAGCCTACTCATTGGTGTCTAGGTTCCTGGTTAGAAATAGAGTGACACTTGTCTTCTCTTTGAAAAAACAACACATAAATGAAAAAATGTATTTACTGCATCTTTAACAAAACTAGGACTGTGTCATAATTTTGAAGTGTATTTATGAAAGTAGGACTGCAGAGTGCAGCAAAAACTGATTTGGGGAAAGGAAGGGAGGTGTGGTGGGGATTGCTGTGTGTTCAGGAGACTCATTTCCTTTTCCTGCTTAGCAGACAGCCGGACTACATTTCCCAGCCTCCCTTGCAGTTAGCTTCAGCAAGCCGCTGAGTTTTGACTCCTAGAGTTTGAGAATTTATTCACTTCTGAATAAAAGTGCATAAAATGAGGGTGTTTAAAAAGCCAGTATGCTTGGGCTTGGGAACCAAAAGGAGGGAATAGAAATGGCCAGATTATTTGATGGGGAATTTTATTTTCCCCGCCCAAATCTTGAGATCAGAGGATTTGGTAGTCTTCATGCTCAAAAGAGAAATTCTTCTACCAGAGAATGCAGTTTTGGCTCTGTTACTTTAGAAGCTGAGACTGTGGGAAACGATGGCCATCCTGGGTTCCTCACACAATTAATCCAGTAAGCAGAGCAAACAGTCTCTGCTGGCAAACTGACCAGGAAATATGGATGCTGTGACTCAGTCAAGAAATGTAAGGACCGCTAAGTCTGCAACCCAGGGGCTCGGCGGACACCTCTTAACACCTCCTGAGCAAATACTTCTGGTCAATGAAAAACTGAGTTCGTACAATTAAGACCAAAACAACCAAGGTCTCAGCTCCCACACAACTGAAGGTTTGAGTCATCCTGCTAGGTAAAAGACCCTATACAACCTAGATGTCAGAGAAAACAGGGAAACATGAAATATGGATGTTCTTCAACCCTCAACTTCCATGCTCTGCCATCATTCTAGTATGCCTTTGGACCTCTGCATATACTGACTTTTGGCAAAAGCTTTTAATGCTCATTGAATATCCATGTGCCCCCCTACATTGACTTACCAATATCCTACCTACCAATATCCTACCTACCAATATCCTCTAACTTTATGAACTTACTATACAATTACGTGGGCAGCACTTCTTCCAAATTTTGCCTACAGTATTTTTTTTACCTGTGTTCAATTCATTGCATCAAGTTAAATAAGAAAGAACCATAGAATCATCTTATTAGTGACTGAAAGAAGAGTCTTGAAAATAGTTATGTCTTTTGACCCAATCTACTTCTAAGAATTTATGGAATCTATGGAAAGTACAAATAGGGCGCCTGGATGCCTCAGCGGGTTAAAGCCTCTGCCTTCAGCTGGGGTCATGATCTCAGCGTCCTGGGATCGAGCCCCACATCGGGCTCTCTGCTCTGTGGAGAGACTGCTTCCCCCTCTCTCTTTGCCTACCTCTCTGCCTACTTGTGATCTCTCTCTGTCAAATAAATAAATAAAATCTTAAAAAAAAAAAAAAGAGAGAAAGTATGATATAAAGAAAAAAGTGTATACACCAAGATATTGATCTCAGTATTTATACGTAACTGTCAGAACCTCAAACACCTAAACGTCAACCAGTGGACAAACGGTAAGTAAGTTATGAAAATTTCACATGGCAGTCACTAAAAGTATATTTGCAAAGAAATAGTAATGCCATGGGGAAATGGTTATACCTAAGTAAGTGGGAAAAACTATATACAGCACAGTCTATATTAGATCGCATTTTATAAAAAATAACTACCTGTTGGGATTGTTGGTTTTCAATGAATGCTGTGGTCTGATGTTTGTCTCCCCCACATTCCAAATTCATATATAGAGATTCTGATGCTCAATGTGATAGTATTAGGAGGCAAGACCCTTGGGAGGTGATTAGGTGATGAGAGAGGAGCCTTCATAAATTGGATTAGTGCCCTTACACCCTTGAAAGCTCCCAAGTCCCTTCTGCCATGTTAAGACATAGTGAAAAGGAACCAAGAAGCTTTCACCAAACTCTAAATCTGCCAGTGCCTTGACCCTGGACTTCCCAGCTGCCAGAACTATGAAATAAATGTTCATTTGTTATCAAAATACCACCAGCCTGTGGTATTTTGTTATGGCAGCCTGAACAGACTAGGCCAATGAGTGTGAGCCTACGCTACTTGTATAAACCAGGTATAAAAATATTTTTAAGGGGCGCCTGGGTCACTCAGTGGGTTAAAGCCTCTGCCTTCCACTCAGGTCATGATCTCAGGGTCCTGGGATCAAGCCCCACATCAGGCTCTCTGCTCAGCGGGGAGCCTGCTTCTGTCTGCCTACTTGTGATCTCTCTCTCTCTGTCAAATAAATAAATAATCTTAAAAAAAAAAACATTTTTAAAGGTTCTATCATATTTGATTTTTATCTCAGATTTCCAACCTGGCCACATAGTGCTAAGAGTGCACAAAGTGCTAAGAGTGCCTTCTGAATTGGCCAAATAATGGTCTTTATCTATTAATTAGGCTTTCTATAAAGAGAATGCAAAAAAAGGAAAAAAAAAAAAAGCCCAGGGTTTTTAAGTTTAACCCTTCTAACCAAGACCTGGCAATATTATACGCACACCCTTAGCAGAGAGAAACATAGCTGAGGCCTGGATCTTTTCCATGGATTGTGTTTCTCTGACTTAAAAATAAACACACAAACAAACAACACCAAAAAGACATGCAGGCATTCAGTTGTTTCCTTTACATCCTGGAAAGGGATGAGCCTGCAAAAGAAGCCTGAGCAAGAGCCTGCAAAAGGAGTAAACAGTTTTCACTGTGTTGCCTTCGTATGTAATTCCCGTCATTTTAAAATAAGCCACCAAAGGAGTTATTTCGTGAGAAGACCTACTGCAACACAGTTCGTGAAGCTCTCCAAACCAACTGTATTAAATTACTCTTAAAAGCAAAAAATAAAGGGGTGCCTGAGTGGCTCAGTCGGTTAAGCATCTGACTCTTGATTTCGGCTCAGGTGATGATCTCAGGGTTGTGAGAACAAGCCCAGCATCGGGATCTGCGCTGGGTGTGGACCCTGCTTAAGATCATCTCGCTCTCTCGCCCTCTGCCTCTGCTCCTCCTCACCACCCCTTCTCCTTCCCTAAAAAAAAAAAAGGGGGGGGGGTAAATAAAAATATAGCAGACACTTCCATATAATACAATGCCCTGTGGTTAGATCAGGTTAGTCACTATCCTGGATGAGAGGATGAAAGCTCCATGGAGGATGGGTAGGTGGGAAATGGACAGATTAAAAAATGACCAGTTCCCTAAACTCTCATCCAGTGATCTTATTATTTTTCCTGGACTATGTAGAAGAATGCATTTACTTTCAGTGGCATCCTTTGGAAGATACATGACTTCACTTTCCTTCTAGGCCTGTAGAAAAGATGTGAGGTTGAGTCTCGCTGTGTTTCCTACGGGGCAGCCAAGAGAGTGTGCAGGCCTGCAAATGACTGACTCAAAAACAGGCACAACACTGTCAGAGCCAGAGGGCAACTGGTATCCCCTCTGGGTTCCCATTATCACTCAAATTCCAAATTTTTAGGTTGATTTCTCCCATTGTGAGGACGTTCTGTGCCAAATCAATTAAATATAGGTTTACAACCTCCGTTTCCCATCCACTCAAAATAAAATGGATCCTCTCCCATCAGAACTGCAGGGTACTAATTCCCTATGAAAAAAAGATCATGCTCTTGTATCTAACCTCTGAAGTAAGTTTTGGTTTTTGAGGCATATTAGAACCAGGATTAAGCTAGCATTCAAGAACTGTTAATTGAAGTGGATGACTTTAAATTTGCTTAATACCATGTTCCCATTGAACTCTGAGTATCTGCTGTCAACTAAAGATCAGGAATTCATTAGCATTGTATTTTAGAGACAATCAACACGTTGCATTGTTCTTTCTGTCCAGTCTTGCCCTGCTCTGGCACATTATCCAGGAAAAAAACCAAAGCAATCTTCTAAAAGCCATAAATCTGATCTCAACCCTTTCCTTTTTTAACCCTTCGACGGCTCTCATTGTCCTTTGGGTGGAGCCCGAATTTCGAATGGTGGCTCCCGAGTTCCCAAACTATCTGGGCCCCCTGTCTTCCTCTCTAGTCATAACTGCTGTCCCTTGACCCTTCACATTCCAAGCTCCTGCCCAGTTCCAGCTTCTCAAAAACACAGCACTACCTCCTGCCTGTGATCCTTGTGTGTGTTGCTCTTTTGGAGAAATTGCTAGTGCTCACTATGCATCCGTGTCTTCCTATTTCCCAGGCCCGAGACATCTAGGAGGGTCCAATGACTGATTTTTGCCATGATGTGTAGGCAAAAGTGTTGAGTCACCTCCAGTCCAGAGACTTACGAACCAAGTATGAGATTTCCGTGCCCCAAGTCACAGTTTTTTCCCATCTGTGCACTTGGCAGTGAAGGGTAGCAGAGTTGCAAAATGGAAGATCCTGGGTCCTAGCATCCCCATTGGAAGAAAGTCATGTAGAAGGGCTAACTCACCCAAACTTGCACTTAATATGAGTTTAAAAATAACTCTGTTGGGGCACCCGGGTGGCTCAGTGGGTTAAAGTCTCTGCCTTCAGCTCAGGTCATGATCTCAGGGTCCTGGGATTGAGCCCCGCATCGGGCTCTCTGCTCAGCAGGCAGCCTGCTTCCCTCTCTCTCTGCCTGCTTCTCTGCCTATTTGTGATCTCTCTCCCTGTCAAATAAATAAATAAAATCTTTTTTAAAAAAAAAATAACTCTGTTATGTCACATCACTGAGATTTGGGAGAGTTTCTTACTGCAGCAACAGGCACTGTAATATTAACCTACGACCTCTCAGCCCACAAAATGTTTTTCCACCCTTCCACTTTTCCACCCTTATCTCCTTCCACCACCAATTTTCACCCGACGTCTAATCTTCCTTAAATTTCAGTGTAAATCTTTCTTTCCCTAGGACTCTTGTCCTCTCCCAGGAGATCTTGTTTTCTCAGTGAATTCATTCATCATATTTCATTATAATTACTCAAAGTTCTTTATCTTTATACGGACTATACGCTCCAAAGGGGCAGGGACTCAGTCTACATTGTTCTCCACTGTATCCCCAGTGTTGACATGGTGCACAGCATAGAGCGGGCGCTTGAACAATATATGAGAGTGAATGGTTAAATAGGGACTTGGTTTTCAGTGACTGCAAATGTCAATATTCTTTTGCTAATTGAGGCAATAAGCTTTTATTGAACAGCCGAGAGACTTAACATACAAATGGACAGTGGCCAAACAATATGTAAAAATAGAACTTGGATCTACAATCCGCAGCCACCTATTCAGGAAACCAACCCATTATCTCCGGTAACCAGCCCAAGAAACCAACCAGTCTATAAATCGGTAAGTTAGAATGGTAGGAAGTCAGACCACTGTCTATACCAATCCGGGCAGCATGCCAAACAATAGCAATAATAGGCCCCAAATGACCAGGACTTAATTAATAACTGGTAGCATTTCTCATTTTTGTCTCCACTTCTAACTTAGGACTGGATAGAGAAAGCCAAATATGGACCCCAAACCAAGCCTATGGGGTACTTTACTTCTGGTTAGCCTACCCATAGCTTCCCCATGCCAACAGTGCCCCCTCAGAGCATAGCTGAAGTGTGAGGAAAGGTCTCATTACACAGCTGTTGGACCCCCCCACTCCGCCACACAAGAATGGGCTTTGGGGTCTGGAACATTCCTCTCCAAGACTTAGAGTCCACATAGCCTGTCTAAGGCTTATTATCACGATCTGTCTCAACAAGTCCTCAGGGTGATGCTGGGGCTAAAGTCTGGAAACCACACAACATAATCAGATCTGAATTACCTTACGTCCCAGAGGCATTTATCGTTTGGAGTCTATGCGTAAACAGCACCAGAAGGTCCCTTCCCTGTGAGAAGGTCCCACCAATCAGTCATTGGTACCAAGCACCAGACAAGCCCCCTCTGAACAGCAGGGCCGGCACATGCCTCCCTCTGGGATCCGTGGCTTTTGCATCACACAGCAATCCCCTGTGAAATATGCTGCACACATCTCATTCTCTTCTTTTCCTTCGCCACCTGGTGTTTCGATCTGTTAGAAGACAAACACACCGCCTTTGGCTGTGCCCAGTTACTAACTGTTCCTAAGAAGCAGCCAAATGATTCTTATGACATGGTTTCCTTCCTACTGAATGTTGCTTTATATTTTTAGAGACTTCTGGGTGTTGGTCTAACATGTGGAAATGGATGCCCTCGAAGGTGAAATCTTATTTCACAGAAGCTGGAAAAATCGGAGCGCAGAAGAGCACTTTCCAATATTGAAAGACTGACTTTTCTCTAGGCTCATATATATTGGTTACAAGTGCCTCGGGACACAGTAGACTAGAAAGATGAACAGGAGGAATTTTGCCTTCAAGGTTTTGACTTCTGAGTTGGAACATCCTCATTTAGAAACTTTAATGAATAAATTATTTTTTCAGAAGCATCACAATGGTTTCCAACAGTTAAAACCAGGGCCTGATCTTTGTTGAGGCCTCTAAAGCTTTAATAGTCTCGGGATTCCTCTTCTTTTTTTTTTTTAAAGATTTTTATTTACGTGACAGAGAGAAACACAGCGAGAGAAGGAACACAAGCAGAGGGATTGGTAGCGGGAGAAGCAGGCTTCCCGCGGAGCGGGGAGCCCGATGCAGGGCTCCATCCCAGGACCCTGGGATCATGACCTGAGCTGAAGGCAGACGCTTAACGACTGAGCCACCCAGGCGCCCCGGGATTCCTCTTCTTTAAAAAGGATGTAAAATTGGGTACATTGCAAAGGAAATCAGAAATCACAACAAATTAAAAAGTTTGGAAAGCTGACAAATATCACGTGCACCGTAAAACCCAGGGGAAAATAATATAAAAATAAATAAGACAAAAAAACATAAAAATTCAAGTCCTAACACATCTCAAAAATGCTTTCTTTCCTATGTTTTTGGCTGTGGTCTCTCTGATCATTTCTTCACAAGACAAAGATGCCGTAACACCCAATAAAAGGTCAAAGACCTTTTCTCTAGCATGGTTGATTAATTTTTCTTATTTCTCTTCTAGCAACATTCCCGTTATTAATAATGCTTCAGGAATTGTTTTTAAGGTATTGTTGTCAAATGTGGGCAGATTTCTATCAAGTTTCCTCCACATGTGAGCTTTAAAAATGGAAGGCTTGGGGTGCCCGGTGGCTCAGTTGTTGGGCATCTGCCTTCTGCTCAGGTCATGATCCCGGAGTCCTGGGATCAAGCCCCGCATCGGGCTCCCTGCTCAGCGGGAAGCTTACTTCTCCCTCTCCCACAACCCCTGCTTGTGTTCCCTCTCTACCTCTCTCTGTCAAATAAATAAAATCTTGAAAAAAAAATAATCGAAGGCTTTCACAGACTAGCTTCAGGCTCTCTTCCCTCTGGACGGTGCTTCTGTCCCACCTCCCACATACCTGGGGTACCGACCCTGGGCTGTCCCCTTCCTTTCCCCACACCAGGGGAGTAGCAGCGTGGGGACACCAGCACTAACGGAGGTGGACACAGACATGAGTGTGAACCAAATAAGTATATTCCACAAAAATCCACATTCGATGTGCCCCCAACTCAACTCTTCCTTGGACAGTTCCCAGAAATAGCCAAGTCGGCTCCAACCCCAACCATAGCGGGGGAGAGGGACCTGAGAAGGTGCAATGGAGAGAGGCTAAGCTCTCTGCCGTCGTGGCTGGTACGTTTCAGCACACGCCCACGTGAACACAGGGCTGGGACAGTGCAGGCAAGATCGGCCCCAAGCTAAGCTTCCCCAGAAAATCCACCTCCAATCAACCAGGAGAAGCGGTGTTTGAGTTTTGATGAGTCCTGGCAGGTGAAGGTAAGTTCCACGCCTTCAACTGACAACCGAAGAAAAGGGGAGAGTAGAAAGGGATAGAAAGTGATGGAAAGAAAGTGCTAACAAAACACCAGTGGCCCGAGGCTAGTGTATGAAACGAGGGGAAAGTACATTGAAGAATATGAGCGTTTTTAAAAAGACAAATGTGCTTCTCCAGCCTGTCTGAGACGTATCAGCTCGTGAATCAGCCGAGCAAATTTGTCATAAATGATTAACTTCTGGAAGAACAAATCATTTGACCTCTCCAGCTGAACAAACACACAGCCGCAGTGACTAAAAAAGCCAAAGGCAATGCTTCAACAACACTGAACACATTTTCATGGAAATCCTGCCATTTTATGGCACAGGAGCCTGAGGGGAACTTAGGTAATGGCTTCTCTTCAGCTAAAGGAAAAGAATTCTCTGGGCCTCTGGTTGCTGCTGCACGGAGAGAGACTTCAGATCTCAAAGGCTGATTTCACCGTGGCTTTGGAAACGTGATCTGCAGGTTCTTACTAGGAGAGTTTGATTTACAAAAAGATTCCAATTTCTGGGGTATCAACAAGGAAATTGAATGAAGGTAGCAAAATGATACAAGGAAATACCCACTAATGCCATGGGTAAGTTTCAAGGGCCTCTTGTGCCCATCTGTTGGAAGCACTCAGCCCTCGAAATTTACACAAAGTAGCTTTGAGCCAAAAGAGTTCCTTGGATACAGAACGCCAGCTTGTAGGCCCATTAATTCCAAGTTTCCCTGTTCCGTGAAGCTTTCTACCATGGGAAGATTTTTAAATAGGGAGTAACCCTTACTTTTAAATAAGCAGTACTCCTGTCCCTGAGGAAATGCTTGTTGTATTCAGATATAACTTGACAGGGACTTTCACAAATAAAATGCAAATGAGAATGAAGAAAGTTAATTAGAAACAGATCAGAATTCTTTTTTATTAACACCTTAAAAACCACCATTCCCCCCACAGAAAACTTGAAGAAATGTTAATATACTAAAATTAAAATTCAAGTCACACTTGTTTTTCTTGGGTTTTTTTGGTTTGGTTTGGTTTGGTTTGGTTTGGGTTTTTGTTTTGGGGGATTTTTGGTTTTGTTTTTGTTTTTTTGTCTTTTTGCCGTGATCTTGCTAAACTAAAATTAATGATCTGATCAGCCCAGAAACCACGTCTTAGAGGGCATTTTCCTCTATAAAGTGGAAGGTTGGAATTCTGTACTAAAGCCTGTGCTTGATCCATGGTTGTTAAAAAACAAAACAAAACAAAACAGTGTTCTCCCTTCAGGCTCTGGAAGCCAGCCTCCACTAAACAAAGAGAAAACAGCCCTGAGGCATTGTTGATTTCTTTGGAGCAGGTATCACATACCTGGCAATTCCTGCAATATGTCAAAAAATTTCTCGCAGCTTTACTTTAAATCATATCCATAGAATACACACACGGTCACCTCTGGTTTCATCTTAAGTTTAAAAAGTTGAAAAGATAGAAATAACTTTTGAACAATCATTTGAAACAAAATGCATTCATGGTTATCACATTTACAGTATATCACTTACATGCAATGGATTCTTTAAAAATATGTCTTTTTAAAGCTTAAAAGAAAAGTTTAATAGCTCATCACAGAATACTTGGAAAAGAAAGAAACACAGAAGAAAAAAGGAAAATCACTAATATATCTGCCATCTAGATACAACCATGCCTACCTCTGGGTTCATCTTTTGGTATTTTTGTTGTTCATAGTTTTTTTTCACATAAATGCCACTAGATGAAGTATTCAAGATTTTATATGCTGATATTCAGTCTTTTCCTAATTATAAAACTAGTATCTGCTTATTGTGAATCATCTAAATAATTTTAAAAATCATGCCTCTACAATGCCACCACCCAGAGACAACTTTTTAAATATGTTGTTGTAATTCTTCACATTTTTTTCTTCTTCTTTTTTTAACCTAAACAATTAAAGCAGTTGTGTGTACATTCTTGTTTAAAAGATTTTTTAAAAGAGGAGTATAAGAAGTAAAACATGAAATGGCCCCTTTCCCCTCCCCCATTGATGTCCTCTATCTCCACTCCATCTCGGTGGACGTTTATATTAGTCCTAATTATTTTTATTACAAATAATGCTGCAATGAACATCTTTGCATATACATTTGTGTATATAAGCAACTGTTTCTTTAGACAAATTCCTAGATTTAGAATCCCTAGACTGAAGGAATTAAATTACGGTAATCCGGCCTTCAAAAGATTTGCGATTTACATTCCAGTCAATGTATGTATCCAGTCAATGTATCACAACATAGTGTGAATGCTTACTCCTCTAAGCCTTGCCCACAGATTATAAACTACAGTTATAATTCATACTTCCCTAACTACTACCAACATTAGGCACCTTTTCATTTGCTTATTGGCCATTTGTAATTTTTCTTTCATAAATTTCTTGCTCATCTCTATTTTGTTTGTTGGTTTTAAATTGATTTTTAGGAACTTTTTATATTTGCTGGTTACTAATCATTTGTTTCCTGTCTGCCAAGTTGTCTCAACTTTTTCCAGGGACATTTGTCATCAAGACATGTACTATTTTCTAGGTAGTCAAATCTATAAATCTTTTCCTTTGGGGTTCTGGATTTTGTATCTTATTTTGGCAGTCTTTCTCACATCCTCAAGACTATTTTAAAAAAGTAAAAATATTTTCCTTCTGATACTTTTATGGTTCTGCTCTTGAGACTCAGCTCTTTATTTCTATGTCTGAGATAAAATAAGGGCCTGATTTTATCTATTTCCAAATAGCCTAGTATCCCAATAGAATTTATCACCTTGTCCAATTTGTGTTCTGCGTCTAATGGCACTAAACTACTCTGGCTGGATACTATATTTTGGTGCAGAGTGGAGAACTGAGGGATCCTCCCTCATCTCCACTGTTCTTTTGATTTTCTCAGCATCCATTAAAAAAAAATTATTTATTTATTTGACAGAGAGATCACAAGTAGGCAGAGAGGCAGGCAGAGAGAGAGGGAAGTAGGCTCCCCGCTGAGCAGAGAGCCCGATGCAGGACCCTGAGATCATGACCTGAGCGGAAGGCAGAGGCTTTAACCCACTGAGCCACCCAGGTGCCCCTCTGTTTTCTCTTTCAAAATGAATTTTGTAATTATTTTGCCCATAAATTCTCTTGGGATTTGATTGGGAATGTCCTGAATTTATAAATCTATAAATTTAGCAGATGGTAAAATCCTTAAAATAGTGAGCCTTGACATTAGGAACATGCTATATTTTCTCCAACCCATAACTATTATTTTGTATCTTTCCATAAATATTTACAATTTTTCTCCTATAGGTCTTACACATATTTGAGATCTATTTCTGGATTTTTTTTTTTAAGATTTTATTTATTTATTTGACAGAGAGAGAGATCACAAGTAAGCAGAGAGGCAGGCAGAGAGAGGGGGGAAGCAGGCTTCCCACCGAGCAGAGAGCCTGATGCGGGGCTCGATCCCAGGACCCTGAAATCATGACCTGAGTTGAAGGCAGATGCTTAACAACTGAGCCACCCAGGCGCCCCCTATTTCTGGATTTTTAACTGGGAATAGATTTGGATTTGACAATTTTCATTTCTGAGAAAGGCATTTTTTTTTTCAAGTATGTTGGCTTGACTTGTACAAATGATTCCCTTATATATATCTTCTAATTTTCTGCTTTTCTGCAGAAAAGTTATGTCAATTTCTCATATCTAATATGATGCTTTTTCTGTGATAGGATTTGCTATAAGTTTGCCTTTTTCACTGGTGTTTTTAAAAAGATCAAGTGTGTGGGTATTGTTTTGTTTTTTTTAAGATTTTTATTTATTTGTTTGTTTGTCAGAGAGAGCGAGCACAAGCAGGGGGAGCAGCAGGCAGAGGGAGAGGGAGAAGCAGACTCCCCGCTGAGCAGAGAACCAAACATGGGACTCAATCTCAGAACCCTGGGATCGTGACCTGTGCCAAAGGCAGCCGCTTAACCGACTGAGCCACTCAGGTGCCCCAAGTGTGGCTTTTTTTGTTTACCATTTCATTGATTCTACTTACCTTTTTTTTTCTTCCTTCTTTGGGTTTCTTTTCTTATTGTCGTTCACTCTTCAGCTTCCTTCTCATTTTGTAATATATATGTGTAAGCCTACACGCCGTCCTTCGAATACTCCCTTGCCAACTTCCTCCATGGCTGGAGACTCCAGTGTTAGTCATGTCTTCCCTCTGCATCTGCTTCCCCCACGAGGTAGTCCTCCCATCTACCCCCCTGTCTTCAGCACAGTACATCCTGCCATGTCTGCCATCGGGTGGTGACAGTTCACTACCAAGAAAATCCTGACGTACTAAAGACATCACATAGCGTTGCTCTGAGTGCCCAGAATCACATTCCTCAACCCTCCTTTCTCTTCCCTCTGGGAATTCTCTGTGCTTCCTGTAGAAAAGAAGCACCTCTTTTGTATATTGTTAATGTGTCATTATGTTGTACATATAAGGAGACACACAACCAATGTTTTGGGGGACAGTCAAAAATTAGATGGGTTTTCTAACGTCTTTTAGAGAGGAGAACTTTTCTGAATCCTGATTGAGATTTTCCCAGCCCTTAAAATATTCATTTACCTTTTCTCCCCCATCCATCCTGGACACGTCCACTGAATCTCCCATGGGCCAGAAATCTGAAGACCCATTCTAAGGTCTGCTTGAGGAGGGAGTCCCTTTGCTTTGGGGAAATAGAAGCTGGACCTCCACTGCAACCCAGAGGGGGTCTTACCGGATTTCCTCTACTTTGGATCACTCTTCATTCCCCACTAGCACCCTGAAGATGCCCCAGAGGTTGAGGAACTCTTCCCCTTACCTGTGCTTTTCAGTGTGTAAGAAGTAATAGTAATGATCAACAACTGATCATTTTTTTAAATAACTGATCTTTTTTAAAGAGTAAAATCATGATCATCATATAAAATAAACTTGTTAAAGATTTTATTAACTAATTTACTAATAAGGAAGCCAGCAAGATATTACAACCAGCTCAAGGGGAAACGAAAGAGCAGACATAAGTATAAGTCCCAAAAAGGGCTGAAATGGATGGGCTTAATAGATGCAAAACTTGCTTCTTTCATGAGGATGGGAGGGGACCAGTTACCTCTCCACCCCACAAATTAACAAGGTTAATTTGCATGCCTATGAACAGGAATCATTTTTATTGCTATCAGTTACCTATAATTTACAGTTATAGTAAATAGTAAAACTCAAAGACAAGGAAACTATAGAGATAATCTGGAAAAGTGTCCTTTGAAGACATTCCATCACCTGCTTTGCTCATTTCAAAGGCATTCACCACTTTTCTGACGCTTTTCCTTAACATCTTCAGTTTCAACTTTACTCTAAACTGGTAGGAGTCCCCCTCCCATGTCCGGTAGTTTGTGACGACCTGGGATTCCCAAATAAGATGTATTCTGGGCTCCTGACCACCCAGGGATCATAAGGCTTTCTGTTATATCAATTTCCATGGATATCAGCCAATGAGCCACATTTAGTTCTCTCTCAGGTCAGATTTGTCCTGGATGAGTCTTTCTTCTTCTGCCTTTTAACCACACACCAAAGTAACTGGGTATCTGGGGGGCCTTCAGATACCAAGAAATAGGGACTGAATCATTACTTGTAATGACTGCATATGAGCCACCACTTTTTAAATTCTCAATTTGTGTAACAAATTGGTTGTAGTCCCCTTCAGGAGCCCAAGAAATAGTAGATTTTCAAATCTCTCCAACTGAAATAACTCCAGCACTAACAACTCTCAAAATCTGGATTCAAGCTAAATTTATGAGCCAAAAAGAATGCCCCAGTCCTGTTGTTATCAAGAAGGCTTCAGAGATCACATGGGAAGCTACATAGTGGGAGGCAAGTGGTCTTTCTTCACAAGTGAGCTGCGGACTATGATTGGAGACCCTTGACTTTTAGTGCCACGTACAACATGATAGCCATTTTAAGAAATAATAATTTAAGGAGTTGTATTAATTCTAGTCTTGACCAAAGTCCTTTTAAGTTCAAATAATTCTCCCACTTTACAGATGAAGAAACTAAGGTTCAGAGAAATTTGCTCAAGTTCCCATAACTATCAAGTAACCGTGCTCTTGATGCACAGTCGATATAACTCGACATACTGAATGCCTTCCATCACACTATGCTGCTCCCTCTATATTCCAGGTATTTTTCCCAAAATTCTGCAAATATTATTTCAGCGCCCACCATGTATAAGACATTATGTAGGCAGCACCATTTATCTGGTTATCTGAGAAAGAAACTTCTATCTTAGCCTGACTCTACCACCAACTCCCCCATGCACATCCAGTTGTGTTCTCAGCTCTATGAATGTTATTTTGATGTATTTCCCCACTGCCTCCCTGCCACTCTCTACCCCCGCACATTGGCTTATTCATCCCGTATTCATCTCCTGTTTGCCGGAATAACGCAATGTTCTTGTCTGGCGTCCCTAATTCTAGCTTCTTCTCATCTCTCTTTCCTACCCAGGGACCCTTCTTATTCCCCGTGAACAATACTGCTGATCTGTGCATGTCCCTCCTTTGCTTAAAAAATCCCAATGGCTCCCCAGTTACATGCAAACTCCTTAGGGTGGCCCCTAAAGGTGTTAAAAATATCTATCAGCTCATCTTTCTAGTCGCTCTTCATTTCAGCTGCTGATGAATCTATGACCTAGCCACAGCACATTAGTTCTTATTTCCATAGCATCTCATCTCCTCGGGCCTCCATACTTTTCCCTTGTGCTGTTCTTTTCAACTACAATGTCCTTCTCTGATTCCAGGTCCTATATCTCCTCTTCAGTGAGACATTCTCTAATACCACCACCATTCTCCATCCATCAACGAAAAAAATTCTCCCAATCAGGATGCACATTCCTCTATTAAATCATACACACATTGTCAGGTTCTACAATGGTTGTGCTCATGTTTGTACATATAAGGAGACACACAACCAGTGTTTTGGGGGGCAGTCAAAAATTAGATGGATTTTCTAACATCCTTTAGAGAGAACTTTTCTGAATCTTGATTGAGATTTTCCCACCCCTTAAAAGACTATGGCTAAACTATAGTCTCCTCACGGGCAGAGGTCATTCCACACACCTTAGAATTTGTGGCATGTAGCAAAGAGCCTAGTGTGAGCAGACCCTCGATAAATGTGTTGTTGAAAATCTAAATTAATAAAAGAACACATGTTGAACTCGAGGGTGCCATTTTCTGACTCTTCACCACATCCCAATCACTTTAAGACAGAAGAAACAACAAAAACAACCAGAAAAACGAGAAAAGACAATTCAAAAGCTAGCGTTCAGGAAACGTTGTGTACCCTTGAACGTCCCCCTTCAACACCGGTGGTTAGAAAACAAGTTGTCATACTGGGAACCAGTTCTGTGCCAGAGCCCATGCCCTTCTGGGCTGCCTTAGATGATGCCAAGTGGGCAGCTTGGAATCAGCCATGATGGGAGTAGTTTACACCATGGAAATTGGCATACGGTATGAATGAAGGTTGTAGGGAGGTGAGTCTTGTGTTGCTGTTCCCATTTGAAATTGAGCAAGTCAGTGATCTCCAGTGTATTCAATATCAGAACATTTTCATCACTCCCCAAAAAACCCATACCCCTTAGCAATCCCTTTGCATTTCCCCCTCCCCTAGCCCTGGCAATACTTCTGTGTGTGTGTGTGTATTTTGTTAAAGAACTGGTTGTTAAACATTTACAATACACCACTGTTGAGAAACCATCTGTTTCTATAATAACAGTTACTTTTCTCTTTCTCACTCAACACTTTGATACTTCAAGTACCTTAAGGCCTCCTAAACCCCAAGGTTTCTATAACAAAGATTTATATACCTTTAAAAAGAAGTTATTTTAGCTCCCGCTTAATTCAATTTATCCGTCATAGACTGAGATGAAAAATAGTCATGCATAGAGAAAAGATCAGGAGCTAATAAATCTTTTAAAAGGCTAGATCACTTTCTGCCAGATTAGTAGATGGGATTTACTTGTGCATGAGACAATGGGCTCTTGTCTATTTTTAGATTAGATAATGCATTTCCTAGGACCCACAGGAGGCCTTGGCTTCTCTTATTACTGAGCACACATGCAGAGACCAGAGGTTTTATGAAAGGGAAAAAGAAAAAGACAAGGGGAAAAGATTGGTGGTTTGCTCTTTTGATCACTAAAGCAACTCCACCAGGAAAGAGGAAATACAATGCCCGAGAATTTCCTCCAAGAAGTCCACCGCAAATACACACAAATACGCATGTATCAACAGACATATATGCCTTGCACACATCCACGTGAGTGCACTTGCACCATGAGATCATTTGTTAATGTCCTAAAGACCTGCTGACCCCAAGATCTGGCAAGATGGCAGAGGTATAGGACGCACAGAAAGCACCAGGTCCCAGAAGTCCAGCTAAAGCAGTAGAAAACCACTCTAAAAGCCGGCAAACACAACAGGAGAGAGAAGAGAATAAGAACAGCAATTCTAGGAGCAGAAAATTGACCACTTTCAGAAAGGTAGGACGTGTGGAAAAAGTGAATTTAAAGCGACGGGAAGAGAGACCCCGGGGGGAGGGGCCGGCTCCCAGCAGCCCCAGAACTGCTGAGCATGAAATCCGGAACTTCTAGTCCGCTCCGCTGAGGGACATCGCTCCGGAGGCTAACCGGGGGTTCAGCCCTCACAGGAACAGTGTGGTTTCAGGACCCGTGGGGTCACCGAGGGACCAGGGGAGCCCGAGTGCGGCAGAGCTCCCAGGTATCAGGGCGGAGAAGCTGGCAGCAGAGAAGGAGCCGCACAACGCCGCATAGGCTTACCTTGGACTATAGGAACTGAGACATATAGTTCATATAGGGCTGCTGCACTTCAAGCGGGGAGCCCACGGGAGGCAGCTCCAGAGACACCCCCTCCTTCCTCCTCCGGGAGGAGCGGTGCGGGCGCGCGCAGCAGGAATCTGCTGATTTGGGGACTCCAGACGGGGCCGCGCGCTACAGATAGAAGCGCCTCCGCCACGGGCCAGCTGAGCACAGAGCGCGGACCGCAGACAAGGGACACGGGAGTGATAACAGCTTTCCTCTAAGGGCCTGTGGAGGATCGCGGCGCCCAGCACTCGGCTCCTCTGGGCCGGAGACTGGGAGGCCGCCATTTTCATTCCCGGCCTCCAAGGCCTCCAGGGCGGTACAGAAAGCGCTCAGGGAACAAAGACTCCGAGAGTGGACCTGAG
>CM053615.1:21527122-21620590 GCA_028646535.1 Procyon lotor
GATGGAACTGGAGGGTATTATGCTAAACGAAATAAGTCAGTCAGAGAAAGACAATTATCACATGATCTCTCTGATATGAAGAATTTGAGAGGCAAGGAGGGAGTTTGTGGGGGGGGGGAGAGAAATGAAACAGGAAGGGATGGGGAGGGAGAAAACCATAAGAGACTTCTAGACTCACAAAACGAACTGAGGATAGCTGGGAGGCGGGGGGGTAGGGATGGGGTGGCTGGGTTGTGGACATTGGGGAGGGTATGTGCTGTTAAGTGTGTAAGCCTGACGATTCACAGACATGTACCCTGGGCCAAATAATACATTATATGTTAATAAAAATTAATTAAAAAAAAAAAAAAGACCTGCTGACCCCAAAACTGTCTCCCCAGATGTGGGCTCCTAGATACCACATGCATATTACTTCTCTAATTAATGCCTGATGATTGGATTTGCTTCTAAATCTTCTATATTTGCAAACAGGGAATGCTGGGCTGTCTAGGGAAGAGAGTCTAAGCTTTGGACCGAAAGTGTGGCCCATGGGCTAGCAGTGACAGCATCATCTAGAATGTTATTAGAAATGCAGAACCTCGGGCCCTACCCACACTTACTGGGTATGTAAGTCTTACCGAGATTACATATCCAGTAATCTTACTGAGTATGGATTTACTGAGTAAGATTTAGTAATCTTATTTTTAAGATTACTTAAAATAATCTTAAAAATTATTAAGATTTTTAAGATTTACTGAGACTTACTGAAATGGATTTTTATTTTATCAACATCACTGGTAGATTCACACGTGCATTAACATTGAGAAGCACTAGATGACACCAGTGGTGGACCCTTTGATTGGCATCTGTTCTCACCTCCCTGTCTTGAGTTTGTGTGAAGCAAGAACTTGCTGAGACTTCCTTGGCATTCATCCAAATGACTGCTAACCAGGGCTCAGATGTCTTGGGAATCCCATCCCATTAGCTTTAGTTTTGAAACTGCAACAAGAGGCTTATTTTCTGCCCAGATTGGAACCCTACTGAGTGCAGAAAGGTCAATGGCCCATCTTCTGGAACCATGGAAAGTTTTACTTAAAATTAAGTTTTAGCAAGAGGAAACTAATATGCTCATTACAGAAATCTAGAGAACTATGGAAAAGCAAATTAATATCAGTTGACTTTCTACCTCTGGGTGTTAAACACTTAATATTTTGGCACTTTTTTTTTTTTAAGTATGCAAGTGTTACATCCTATTTCCAATAGGATTCTTTATTTTACACAACTGGGAGGGTAAAGTATATAGAGTTTGCATCTTGGGTTTTTTTTTCCACATGTCATGATTATTCTCCTATTCCTAAAAATTCTACAACATGATTTTGATGACCTTATATTCCTATGTGGCTAAATCACATTTTGTTGAAATATTTTTATATTCCTGAGTATTTTAAACGTTATTTAACCTTTATAAATGACATGATGATTAAAACCTTTCTGTATAAGTCTTTTCCTGACTTTTTTTTTTTAAGTAGGCCCAACCCAACATGGAGCTTGAAATCATGACCCTGAGATCAAGAGTCACATGCTTTACCAACCAAGCCAACCAGGCTCCCTTCTTTTTCTGACTTTCTGATTTTTCTTCCATATAGATTTTCAGAAGTATGCTTGGTTGGTCAAATGGTATGAACTTTACAGGTTATAGATACATAATATGGAAGTTTATTATGTATGGTAATATGGAGCTCTCCCCCAAAACTCCAGCAGACAGGACACACCCTCACCAGCCTTTTGAACCCCCCAGGTCCTTGGGTGACAATTCCTGCTGAATTTTTTTCATTTGAATTTCTTTGATGAGCAGTGTGGTTTCACTTGTGAATCCTTATACTCCTTGGTCTTGATCTTTTTTATTATTGGGGTGCTACCACAGAAATATATATGTGGATACAGATTCACATTAATTCTTTTATCAGTCTTATTATGTGCTCCATTTTCCCAATTATCATTTAACTATTTAAAGTCATATAAATTTTTTACATTTTAAATTGAATATCATCAAAGTTATGAATCTTTTCTGTGGGATTTCTTACACAGTGCTTATGGTTAAAAAGATCCTCCCCACTAAGAAGGCATTGTTAATCTATGTATTTTTCCAGGACAAGGTGAAATAGGAGGACTGATTATGACTATGCTCATCTCATTCTTGATTAATGCTTTTACCTGAATCACTTCCAGAATACTTCATTCCTTCCCTATTTTTTGTGATATTTCCTTAATCACATGTTACCTCTTAGAACATATTCAAGAGCCTATTTGACAGTTGATCTATCTCTCTGATCTGTCAATTCTTTCTCTGATATCATATGATTCTAACTATATATATATATATACACACACACATACTATATAGTATATATATGTGATATATATCATATATATATGATACATATATTTTTTTCATGCCAGCTCAGTGTTCACAAACTGACACAAAAGGTGTCTTTTTTTTATTTTACTTTCTAATTTTGGCCTCTTATGGTATAAATCAAATTTCTAACCTGAGAGCTGATATCCAGGTCTACATTTCCAGCAAAGAAGCAGTCATCTGTTGTTGTTTTAACGTAGAACATTAGATATTAATAAAGGTACTCTCCTTGCCTTTCCAAAAAAGAAACTGGAATATGCCTAACTTCATGGTGAGAAGTCTGAAGTTTCATTATATTTTGCCATGCAAAACCATGTCCACTCTCTGTTTCTTGACATATCTGGTTGTTTGGAGATATTCAAAAGCTACTCTAAACAGCTGGGAAAGTATTTCCTCTTCAGTGCTATTTTTGTGGTCAAAATTATGAAAGTCAAGTGTCTTCTATTTTCCTGAAGAAAGGTTCTCCTTTTCTTTTTGACTTATCACACATTGACTCCCTTTTAAAAATTTTCTCACAGCATGGGGCACCTGGGTGGCTCAGTGGGTTAAGCCTCTGCCTTCGGCTCAGGTCATGATCTCAGGGTCCTGGGATCAAGCCCCACATCGGGCTCTCTGCTCAGCAAGGAGCCTGCTTCACTCTCTCTCTCTGCCTGCCTTTCTGCCTACTTGTGATCTCTTTCTCTCTGTCAAATAAATAAATAAATAATCTTTCAAAAAATAGTAATAATGGTTCCCTTTCTTTTAAAAAAAAGATTTTATTTATTTGACAGAGAGAGACACGGTGAGAGAAGGAACACAAACAAGGGGAGTGGGAGAGGGAGAAGCAGGCTCTCCACTGAGCAGGGAGCCCGATGGGGGGCTTGACCCCAGTACCCCTGGACCATGATCTGAGCTGGAGACAGACACTTAACAACTAAGCCACCCAGGTGCCCCAAGAAAATCATGGTTCCTATCTCATGGAGTTGGTAGAATGCTTAAATGAGTTTAAAAGAGCTAACACAATGTCCAGTACAAAACCAACACTAAATAAATATAAGCTTAACACATAGACCCCATCTCTCCATGGCTCCTCATCTTTGCAATTGAATTGGCCTGACTTTTACTTTGCCAAGAAGATGAAATTCTCTGTCTACCCTTTCCTCTATGCTCATTGTCAACTTTAACAATCTCATTCTCTCCCTTTTCCTATCTCAAGCAAAGAAGGTCCTCTTCCCTGCCACGACTGTCCCTAGAGGTGTGATCACCTTCCAATGCAGAAGTTATTATGCCTGATTAAACTAGTTTTGGAAGTCACACACAATTATTTCTGCTGCATTTTATTGGCCCCATATATCAGCCGTGACACAACATGGAACGAGACAGCAGAAGCACTTGAACACTGCAAGATAATGATCACAGGGACCCCCTTAAACACTACGTCAGTTCACTCTCATGCTGCCCTCTTTCCAGCCTTGGAAAGGCTGTCCACGCTGGCCACAATTTCTCCTCCTCTAATCTCCTGGGCAGAGTTCCTGTTTGCAAGCCATTGGAATTGACTCCAAGTATTCAGAAGAGGAATTCATTTAAAGGCAATTTTGGAGAGGGCTGGAGACCCAGGGTGGCTGAGGTTACATTTCTAGGAACAGTGCCCAAAGCCTGGCCACAGAACAGGCCCAATGAGATGACAGCCCCTTGCTGTGGCTGCTATTACTGCAACCCTACCAAGCACTACAGGGGACTTCACTGTCACTATCACCCCAACGACGATACTTTTTTTTTCAGTCAGGACCACACCTCTTGCTCTTCAAACCACTGCTCTTCAAAAAGCCAAAACCTCTGCTGCCATCCACCCAAAAAAATAATAAAGGATTCTTCAAAAAGTCTCTTTCAAGAGTTGTTCATTTCAGAACAGATGTTTAACATGGGTGTGTCTAGTCAGTGCCATGTGGGTCACATTCTTGCATCCCAGCTTTGAGAAGTACTGGAAATTTCAGTTTCTGAGTTCTTCTTTGATGAGGCAAGATGCCAGAAAATATCCAAAAAGGCCAGAAATATCCAAACAGTGCAAGGGTTTAAAAAAGCATAGGACATCCAGAAAGAATGACAAATTGTCCACAGTACCCACTTCTTTTAATTCTTATAATTTGGCCTCTGCCTCAGTATTCCCCTAAAGCTGTCCCTCAGTGATAGTCAATGGACCTTCTTGGATCAGTCCTGCACTAGTTGAGGAAATTAAAGTAGCCCTTGGCAGCGTCTTAGGACAATTTCCCCAGAAGTGGACACGGAGACAAGAACTCATTTCCAAGTGATTTATTTTTTTTTAAGATTTTATTTATTTATGTATGTATTTGAGAGAGAGGGAGAGATAGAGAGCACAAGCAGGGGAGAAGCAGACTCCCTGCTGATCAGGGAGCCTGATGTGGAACTCGATCCCAGGACCCTGGGATCATGAGTTGAGCTGAAGGTAGAAGTCCAACTGAGCCATGCAGGCACCCCTCCAAGTGATTTATTAAAGAAGTTTCTCCAAGGAACTTGGTTAAGAGGTGGAGGACACAGAAGAGGAAGAGGAAGCAGCTAAATTCAGGCATAATTTCAGGCAAAGTCCCAGGGAGTAGATTCAATCTGATCCTGCAAGGGACTCTGGAGGGTAAGTTATATCTCAGGGTCCTGACTTGAGGCCAGGAAGCTTTCATGATCTACGCTGGGGGGGGGGGGGGGGGGGGGGGGGGGGGGGGGCAAGGAGGGACATAAACTACAGGAACTACTAGCTCTTTGATTTCATGGGTAAGCTGGCCACAGTAGCCTGAGGGTAGTCCTCTGAAAAAACAGAAGCAAACCTGGACCAATGGAGACCTAAGTACATAGGTGCCTCAAGGAGACAGATGCATAGACATGGTAAAAGAAACCCAATGTTTCCTTGAGAGAAGACCAAAAGATCCCAGGAGAATTAGCCCTGGGTACCATTCCTACCTGGGTCCACAGCCTTGCCAATGGACTCCTGTCATCAACCAGCCACCATTCAGCCACACTTCTCTGAATCTGCCTCAGCTTTCATTCAATTTCTCTGTCAGCTTACACCAAATATCCCTAACCTTTCCTGCCTTCTAACATCCATTTTCCTATGCTAAGGATGCTCTCCCCTCAGTTTATCTACTGTGGAGTTCCCTGTGATCTAGCTCAAATGCTGCTCGTATTGGGAAGTCTTTCCTGGTCACCCCAGCACTCAAGGACAGCTCTGCCCTGAATGAGGACAAGACTATTTTTAGCTTTTATAAGAGCTAATCACATACTGTAGACATATTCGTGCTTTGTCTTCCCCGATGAGTTTTAGACTCCTGAGGACAAAGACTGCTTATTATAAAACTATGTTTATCACATAGCATCTTATGAAAGTATTCACTTACATGTGTTTTTTTGAAAGAATACTGTTTCTGAGTTCATGAAACATCAAAAAAATATTGCAGTTTACTTTTAAAATAGAGCATTTCCTAAAGCAGAACCTCTAGTGTATTCCCTTAAATATGTTCCTTTGTTGAGAGCAGATGAATGATATAACACACTTTTGTGTGATTATTCCGGGTCTAAAAAGTAAGTACTGAAATAAAAGGCTTGGCTCTGGGTTTCCAAACAAACAAAATTCTGGGACATTTTCCTGACCCTTTTGGATGACTTTAATCAACTGAACTTATCCCCAGTTCCTACTAAGGCAAGGCTGATGCCTTCTTAGTTTTTGGGAACCAGATGCTCTGTCTTGTGCCTTCATCTACTTAAAAACCCTCCCTAGTGTTCCACTGGTCTTAGAATCTGATCTAGCATGCACAAGGCCCTATGTGATTGAGCCTGTCTACCCCACCAACCTCATCTCATCACACTTTCCCTTTGCTCACAAAGCTTTCTCTGCTGCAAGCCGCATTGCTGCTGCTGTCCTCCACAACTTTCTTTGCTTTAGGGCTATTGTCCTTGCTGTTTCCTCTGCCAAACTACCTTTCCCCCTGTAGATGACCCACTTATTGACTCTTCTTCATCTTTTAGGTCTTAGCTGTTCCATCTCAAGTAACACTTTTACCCCTTTCCCTTGGTGGTGTCAACCATATCACTCTGTTTATGTCCTTCAAGGCGTTCATGGCAATATGAAATTAGTATTAGCTCAAAAGATATTGTCTCCCTTCCCCAGTTAAAATTGCATGTTGCCCAAAGGAGATTACCTTATGAATATGCTCGGGACCCATAGCAATTCTACACTCAGTGTGGGCACTCTGTTAGCAGTCATTAAATGAGTAAATGGAAGAGTATGCTTTGGAAAGGAAGGTCTTCTTGTGCAAGACAATAAAATGAAAAATTATAAAGCAATAGATAAATCTGACTTCATAAAATTTTTAAAGCCTCTGATAACATAGAAGGAAACCAAGTGAAAAATGGAAAAAAAAAATACTTGGAACAAAAGGAGATGATGAAGAGTGTTTTGGGCACGGCAGCCAAGAACTCAGTGAGATAAAAGAAAATAATGAACAAGAAAAGGTAGAGGAAGTGAAACTCAAGGTTGAAGATACAAGACGGATCATCTACACGGTTGTGGAATTCTCCAAGAATGGAGTAGAAAGGTGAGTTTTGAATATGTAAACCATGAAATGCCTTTGGGATGTGGAGGGCATTCAGTCCTCTCAACAATTTCACATGGCATGACATTTTTATCCCCACTTGACAGAAAAAAGGTACCTCAAATAACCATCTAACCTCATTCAAAAGAGTAAGTGGTTGAGCTGGAATTTGACCCTAAGTCTTTGTGGCTTCAAGGCTTATTATGTTCTTTCTATGTCGGTATGCATCTTCCATTTTTCATGGGTGAGACTAAGCACAAGGGAGTTAAGACATGATCCATGACATTCTTGGGCAGTGGATTCTAAGCCCAGAAGAGAAAATAAAAAGTAGGACTGAAATGCCTTAGGGAAGAAATACCACACTCAAGAAACTCTTAATCTCATTAATCTTAATACATTAATCTCTGCACACTACAGTCCCATTTAGAAATGTGACTCGACCACCCAGGAGAATAAGTGGGGTTCTGGAATCAAAACTATATAAATAAGCCATAAAATCTCAGAACTATTAGTTACCTTCTAGAAAGTATTTTGCCTAACTCATTTTCTGCTTAGAAAAGGGACACTCAGAAAAGTTCAGTGCCTTGCCTAATATCACAAAGCTAGGTGGTAACATCAGTCTAACCAGGTCACCACCAACCCTGTACATCACATAGACCTGACTTTTCTTCCCACTCTAAGAGGATTTTGAGACAGAATCCTTGAGACTGTATGTCTTTTCTTAGATCATAGTTGCCTACAAGCTAGTTCCACTTTGCTTGGGAGTCTTCTCTGCAGTGCATTTGACATTTTGGCCCTTTTTGCTCAAATTTGCTGATGTTGGCCTTCTCTCAGATCCAGGAACAGCCTTCTTCACAGAAACCATGACTATAACCTGCTCTGAACTTGTGGTCAAATCTTGCCAGAGGCAAAAGTCCGCTTCCTGATGGGCTCTTTCCCACGACTAGTCTCTTGAGAAACTGGAAGTTCTAGTACTTGTTGCCAAGCAAGAAGCTTGAATCACTGAGCACTAAAATGTGAGACAGTAGAGAACCAGCCACTCACCAACTGGTATTGGGAAGGCTGAAAATGCACCAAGCTATCTCAGCTTCTTCAGTGAAGTCAGATTCAGCAACTGGGTGTTTTCCTGTACCTTCCAGCCTGATGCTTCTCCAGTGGTTGGGAGAATAGAGCTGGAGTGGATTGGCCCAGAGGAGAAACAGATATGAATTAGAAACTACTTCCTCTTCCACACTCACTCACTTGGGGAATAACCGATCAAGGCATATCAACATTAGTAAACATCGTGTTCGGCTTCCTTTGGCTCAAAGACATCAGCTTTTTAAAATGACGGCTATTAAGGCGAGTGGCTGTGTAGGGCCTCATAAATTATGAATTTACCAGTCATGGATGAATACAGATAACCCTGCAATCAGGAGACAGCTGGTAATTAGAAGCAACTCTTCTTCTGATTTAATTAACCACCTAAGGAAATTGGGTTTTGATTCAGATTTGCATTTGAATGCTCTAACCTCTTTAAGACAAGGAAAAAGACAAGCACCTGGGTGGTACAGTCAGTTAAGTGTCCGACTGGGTTTCAGCTCAGGTCATGATCTCAGAGTCATGAGATGGAGCTTGGGATTCTTTTTCTCTCCCCCTCTGCTCCTCTCTCTTGTGCTTACTTCACTCACTCTCTTTCTCTTTCTAAGATAAACAAATCTTTTTTTAAAAATTTAATGAAACTAGAAAAAAGAAGAACAATTCCAGAGTGTAGAACATCTCTTCTGGATTTACAGTGGGAGAGCTCTCTCTACTATGGTTAAAAAAAAAAAAAAAATCAATGAATTAAAATTAGTCACCGTGTGTTATTGTTGTGAATAACCGCCATTGATAAGCTCAGGAAAGAGGATTGGGTGAAGTAGTCTCCATTTCTGAAATACGATCTTCCCCATGATTGGAGACAGCCTCCCTCTTTAACTGATTTGATGATGGGGGAATCGAAGGTTGGGCGGTTGCCCAGTATTCGCTAGTGAGTAGGTGGCAGGCTCAACATTAAAACACAGAGCTCATTTTCCAATCTACAATATCACTTGCTGCCTACAGTGCATGACCCCCACAGATGTTTGGGAGCAGGGGAGGAAATTCATAAACACTTCTATATTTGATCCTGTGGTCCTCCTCGAGCCTTTTACTGTACTGATGGATTAGAAAGGAGCAGAATGTTTTCCCCCACCTCCACCCCAACCAAGACAGGTGCTTTAATAAAATCCAAAAAATGTGGTCAGCATTTCAGAAGAATAGTGTTGCCTAGCAGCAGTGACCTTTAAAGAAAGGTCAAATAGATTTTTCCTAAAGGATTTTCAGGATATTTGGAGCCAAGTTTCCTGATGATTCATCTAAATATAGTACTGCAATTTTACCACCTGCATTAGTAAGGGGACTTCTTCAATACTCAGGCTCCATAAATAAATATTAATCATGGCCATCACTTATTTGGTGTATTATTTCACAAAGCATGGTATAGGTACCTGTTCAGATACCACAGGTGGTGTACAAAGTGATCTGAGGTCCTATCAGATGGATATTTGTTATTATAAAGGTTGTATATCTGTTTAAATGTGTATTTGAAAACATAAGTTTACCAACTCAATGCTTTAGTAAATATAGTTGCTTAAAGATAAGTTTTTTAGAATAATTTAAATAAAGCTAAGTAAGAACGCATATGGTCAGTACTCAAATATAACTGAAGTTTTGCGAGTAATAATTTGGCACTTATGTTCCAGACACTTTGTTGGAGGATTGTGCTTTCTTCTCTCACCCTTGTTTCTTCAGAAGCTCAAGTTAATCTTACCTGTGGGTGAGTGAGTGAAACTGAACCTACTTGGGTTTGGTTTCGATTTGAACACTTTACCTTTTAACCTAATCCTTTTGGGATTTGGATTTTGCAAAGATTATTGGAAGATGTCTGAAATTCTCCCACTTTAAACAGTAAGCTCTAGAATTTTCTCGGTAGTGCAACAGACTACACTCCTGCTGGCTTTCATGACTTAAGTACGTTCCCATTCCTACGCTCAGGGACAGCAGAATTGGTAGCTTGAAATTGGCCATAGCGAGAGTATTTACACCATGGATATTGGCAGACACTGTAACTTAGAATTTGTTTTTGTTTTTTTGTTCTGGAGAACCAGTTGTTAAATATTTACCAAAAGAAAACTGTATTCAATCTTATTTTAAAGATGTTGGCGACAATGTGGGGAAAGGGGAATCCTTTTACACTGTTAGTGGGAAGGGAAACTGGTACTGCCAATCTGGAAAACAGTATGGAGTTTCCTCAAATAGTTAAAAATAAACTACCCTGCAATCCAGCAATTGCACTACTAGATATTTACCCAAGGAATACAAAGTTACCCATCCAAAGAGATACATGCACCCCTATGTTTATAGCAGCATTATTTATAATAGCAAAATTATTGAAACAGAGCAAGTGTTCATCAACCAATGAATGGATAAAGATGTGGTGTATACGTACAATGGAATATTACATGGGGATACCAAAGAATGAAATTTTGCCCTTAGCAATGGCTGGGATGGAGCTAGAGAGTATTACGTTAAGAAAAAGAAGTCAGAAAAAGACAAATTACCATGCGATTTCACTTCTATGTGGAACTTAAGAAACAAAACAAATGAGCAAAGGCAGAAAAAGAGAGAGAGAAAGGCAAACCAAGTAACAGACTCTCAACTCTTCAAGCGCAAACTGCTGGTTCCCAGAGGGGAGGTGGGTGGGGGGATGGGTGAAAGAGGTGATGGGGATGAAGGAGGGTGTTGTGATGAGCACCAGATGATATTTGAAAGTGTTGAATCACTATATTGTACACCTGAAACTAATATTACATTGCATGTTAACTAACAAGAATTTAAAGAAGAACCTAAAAAATAATGTCTTCCTGCAACATCCGTACACCATCAAGGATCTCCATGAGAACAGCAGCCACAAACATAATAGCATCAGAGTGCCACCAAGAATGGGACCTTCAAGGGGCAGGATTTTTAGGCAGTTCTTTTTTTAAAACTCTTCTTCCAATCGAAACTTGTTATATGACCAAACATGAGCCATTAGCCTCTTAAAGACCTGCTTGGATTATATATTTTCCAACCAACACTAGTACATCTGTTTGCTCTCTATCCTTTTAGGCTTCATACTAGTCCTAAGATATTGTACCTAAGTGATCAAACATGGGGCGTAGATCAAGAAGAAAGTGGGGCTGTCATAAGAAGGCAATAAGGCAAGATGGTGTGGAGCAGGTAGGGGATAATGAAACCCTTGTAAGCCAAAAGCAAAGAAGCAATTACCAATGATTTATGTAGAAAAAATTTTGAGCATTCCCAGTCCCCAAAAATAACCTATCTTAGGCTTTTCTGATACCCTAAGGCACATCTTGCCAATGGATGCACCAAAAAAAAAAAAAAAGCTAAAGCCCAGATGTTCACAGACAAGTTCAAAGCTCTGACGGCTGGATGCTGAGTGTGGTTCCTGGAGAAGGTGCTTAGTGGGGCCACTCTCTCTGCTGCCGGGAGTGTGTTTGTGTGTGTGGGGGGGGTGCTGCCTCTCTAATGGCTCACTACAAAATAAATACTGGACATTATTTTCAATTTTTGCTTTTCTTTGTAAAAGCAAAAATCCTCTTGGGATTTCTTTTGGTTAGCAAAGTCAGGTACTAGGGTAAGTCTTCCATTAAAGCCAAGTGGCATATGGTGAACTTGCAAAAAGTGGGAGGTACCAGTGAGAGAGCCTCAAGTTCTTCCCAACGTCAGTTGACCCTCCTATTTCTGTCCAATCTCCCTTGATTTTCTTTTAGCCTGTGAGAAAGTACCCTGGGCAAGGGGTGGTCCTCAAAGTTCAGAATTCAAGATGCTACTGGTAAACCTACCTAGCTATCCCCTACAGAGATTAGAACTTCAGACATGCATAGGCACTCTGCTTGCCCCTGCTGCTTCTCACTTCACAAATAGTACACTCTTATGAACATAAAGCTCATTACAGCAGAGCTGGCTGATTCCCAATGGGCATTTCTTCGCTGATTTTAAGCATATACTGCTCTGATTGCACCTTGACTATGGGAGGGACCATCAGTCAACATTGCTTCCAAGCCGAGAACATCCCAATTCACTCTGGGCTCCACCATTATGGGAGGTTAGCAACTGCTGAGCTTCCACATTTTACAACTCTGGAGAATATACTTTACATTGTCACTCATGTCAATAGTGACTCCAGGAAAAGTCCATGGCACACAAATGATCAAACGCATCACCGATGAAGAAAGCAAGGCCAGCAGAGGAGACTTGTCCAAGTTGCCCAGCTAGCTGCTAGCAGAACCAGGATGACATCTCAAGTCTCTGGATCACAGTCTGCCTAAATTCGCCAGACTGCCTCTCATACTTTTCTAATAATAACAACAGAAAAATAATACTATCTTATTACACTGAACATTTCCCAGTGCCAAGCTCTGCATATTTAATGACTTACAGACATTTTATCATTCATAAACATAATGAATGGAGTAAGCCATGGGCCTCAAGGGGGCTTAGGTCTCTAACATGTTGGCCGAGTCATAAGTAAGGATTTGGCAGAGTTCTAGAAAGTCTAAGAGGGAATGCAGCAGGACTCAATGTTTCTCCTTGCTTCAAAGCATAGTACAGGTGTCTCTCTGACTTTAAATCACTTTGTCCCTGAGGAGTTGAGGTGACTTAAGTGGAAATATTGGGCATATGTAGTTCTGCCCATTGGTTCTTCTCTGCTTCTCCATCCTATAAATCTTCCTGGAGGGATTCTCATGTACACAGAGTCCAGAATATACACGAACATATAGATATACCTGATTCTTGCTGCCAAGAACCTTTTCTATTATTTATTAGTTATACTGATTGCATAAAAATAAGCACATATCTCATCAAATAATTCTAATTCATCCATGCCCTAATATCACATTCTCATCTTGTTCCACGTACAACAATGAGACACTCAGAAGGAAAATCAGCTTAACATTTGGAGACAAGACTCCAATCCTTCAAGTTTCTATCCATGTGCCTACCTTCCCCAACCTAGAGCTTTCGTCAGTTAAGATTGCATTGGGCTGTGTGCACCAAGCACTTGACCATGTTGTCTTAAGCAAACAAGTGGTTTATTTTTTTTTTCACTAGATAAGAAATCTGGAGGTGGGAAGTCTATAGCAGATGTAGAGGACTGGGAAAATCACTGAAGACCTACTAGGATCTCCCTTTCTTCTCCACCATTCTTTGCATGAACTATTCATCCTTATAGTTTTGCAAGAAGACATCAGGATTGTGTTCAGGCGAGAGAAAGGGGGACAGTCAATGGGCAAAAAGTGCATGCCTGTGAAGTCTTTCTTTTCATCAGGAAAGGAATAACTTCCAAGAAACTCAGTGCGTTTTCAGATTTATATCCCATGGCTTTCACTAGGGAGCCTGAGAAATCAGATGGTGTGGGGGCAGGGTCACATGCCATTTTGAACAAAAGCTGAGTTATGTTAATAAGAAAAAAGGAGAAAATGGATATTGGGTAGTGTCAGTCTGAAGATTGGAGTCCTTCCCTGGAGCCCTCACCATCAGTTTTGACCATCCCTGAGTCCTTCTGTAGAGGCCAGTGTCCCCTTCTCCAGCTGCAGTCCTCATTATTAAGTAACCCTTTTCTGGTTCTTTTATCTGATTCAGTACTCCCTCAGATAAATAAGCCCACCAAGTCTTGCTTCTCTGCTAGCTTTGGTCAAAACCTAGAATCTAAGTCCTACATTAAGCCTAGAGTCTCCTACATTGTACTGTGCTCTACCAATGCAAATTCTCACTCTTTTGTTCTTTCCTGAAACTTTTGGCAGCTCCTTATATCCAGGGCATCTTCACTGATTATTGCATTCACCTCCAAGCCCTTCCCTGAGTGTAAGGGTCTCCTATGGCCTTCTCAAATGAGCGTACTCTTTATTCTATAACCAGGGAAGCTCAGGGCACTTCCCTAAATTCTCCCAACCATCCAAATGAGACATAAGGATTCTCACATTTTGGGCCCCTTCCAAGAAGGTTGTGCCTTCTCCAGACCTCCTTGTGCAAATCTAATCTTTCTTTTTCTAAACTGCAAATCATCTGGCCAGAATCACCACCTAGAAATTGGAATAGACCCTTATTACGTCAAATAACCTTCCTCTCCAGGAAAGTGGACAAAGACATACACTGTTAAAAAATTCTGACCACTGGGAAGATTTCCCTTCCTTTCTACCCTCAGTTGGAATGCTCTAATTGTCCACTTCAGCTGGAGGCTGGCAAGTTGGGAAGGAACATCTGTGAAAAAGATCAAGTTGGGCTTTTCAATCTTCAGTCATGGGAGCATCACATGCATTTACAAGTATGGGCTAAAGGAAGGACAGATGTGTGGTAAAAGTAGGCACAATGAGAATGTGAAACATATGGCCATGCAACCTAGTTGTGCCTTCAGGGACTACTCAAACTACTCCTCTAATGGCTTCTTATGCTTGAGGACTGCAGGCCTGACTTAAAGGCTGGTTGGATCAGATAGTTTCCAGGTCATTTAGATCAAAGCACAGTAGCAAGTCAGGAGCTGTTTCTCAATGGAGAATCTGTGCTCTGCCACAGACACGTCAAGAACCGTTGAATGTTCTGAGCCAAAAAGGAAAAATGGGAGCAGAATTATTGGCGAGTTATATATTATTCTGGGCTCCATACAAAGCCAACAGCTTTGGGGGCCACATGGTAAACAGGCCCAAATAGGACACCCAATATCCAAAGAGGTTTATTATGTACCCTGCTTCTTTGGGGTGGTAGGAGGCATGATATTAAGCAACATGTATTTCATATTGAAAAAGATAATAACCCAATATTCCCCAGACCACTGGAGCTCCGGAAGTGATAGATAATTTATTTTGTCGTATCTCTGATTCGTGTCTTTCCAGAGCAAGCAGAGAACCTGCTACTTCCCATTCTCCAGGATCCATCAGCATAATGTCATCAGTGCAGGCAGCAATGACATACTATAGACTGATGATTTGGTTACAATCTTGACAGGTGAGACCGTGGTATAGTTTCAGAGTCGATTATCTCTGAGGCAAGATGGCAAATGTATATTGCTGACCCTGTCAGGTGAAAGCAAGATATTTTTGGTGTTATCCACTTATTGAAATAGATGAATACCTGTCTGTCAAGTAAAAGATCTTCATAAATTTATTAATTTGCTCCAGTAATAAAGATCCATGTGGATGAGCATCCACAATGGAAATTACCACCTAGTTACATTTATAATTTACTGTTATTATACAGGATCAGACTGTTTCTGTTTTTAATTTACAAACTGAAAAACTCATCAGAATGCAATAAAAAAACATTAGCCATTCATATTCAAATGTGTGATTATATCATAATGCCTGAATTTCCCCAAGAAATAGAATTTGGCTTCCCATTTACTATTCAGTAGATTTGGCCAATTACTCTGATCAGCAAACAACAATGTCATTCTATATCACTAGGAATTTATTTAATCTTGGTAGATAATAGTTTTCCCAATAAAATAGCCATGGTTACTTTGAAGGGATGCCAGAAGAAACTTGTTAGATTTTATTTATTTATTTGACAGAGAGAGACACAGTGCGAGAGGGAACACAAGCAGGGGAGTGAGAGAGGGAGAAGCAGGCTCCCTGCTAAGCAAGGAGCCTGAGGCAGGGCTGGATCCCAGGACCCGAAGATCATGACCCGAGCTGAAGGCAGACGATTAACCCACTGAGCTGCCCAGGCATCTCAAGTCGTCTTTTGTAATATAACAATTTGAGCTAAATTTCTCTCCTCTTCTACCCATAGGCTGCCCGTTGATTTCATTCCTGAAGACCCCATAATTTAAAAACCACGACTAGCTACTTGTGGATGTCTGATAATGTCTTATATTCTTCACACCATGTTTGCCCTGCTGCATAATGAAATGATAGTATCAGTTTTTTCTGTTGTCATTTGGACTCAGGCACTCTGGGCTTCTTTCAAACTGAGATCAAGGAGCCCATTTCAAATATAGCATTTTCCATTAACATTCTTGATCTCTTAGGAACGAATTGTAAAGCTCTTTTTAAATATTGTGGCACTTCTTTCATCAACATGTTTTCATAGCAAGAGTAAAGGGAGAGTCTTCTCGATTATATAAGAAGACAAAAGGCAAACACGATAGATTCAGTTCAGCAACTGTTTAATAATAATTCTTTTTTTTTAAAGATTTATTTATTTATTTAAGAGAGAGAGAGAGAGAGAGAGAGAGAGAGCAGGGGGAGGGGCCAAAGGGGAGGGAAAGGAAGAGGGAATTCCAAGCAGACTCCATGATATGTGCAGAGCCTAACGCTGGGCCGGATCCCGTGACCCATGAGATCATGACCTGAGTCAAAATCAAGAGTCGATTGGTTCAACTGACTGAGCCATCCAGGTGCCCCTGTTTAATATTTCTGGAAATTATTACTCCTGCATTATAATAAAAACTCACTGGTCTTTCTGTGTCATTTAATATGAGCCAAAATTTAATCCAAAATTATGTGAGTTAACCCAGAAAAATGGTAGAACCACACCAGCTTAACTAAACCTAGCCCAGTTTATGGATCTCTAGTAATACACCCATATAAAAAATTTGAATCCCATCCCTTGTGAAGTATGCTCAAAACTGATTTCAAAAAATTTCTTTAGGGGCACCTGGGTAGCTCAGTCATTAAGCATCTGTCTTCAGCTCAGGTCATGATCCCAGGGTCCTGGGATCGAGCCCCACGTCAGGCTCCCTGCTCAGTGGACAGCCTGCTTCTCCCTCTCCACTGCTCATGCTTGTGTTCCCTCTCTCACTGTGTCTCTCTCTGTCAAATAAATAAATAAAATTTTAAAAAAAATTCTCTAGACTTTTAATGATACAAATTCCTAAATCCTTTCAAGTTCATAATACCTGAATTTTGCACTTCATCTTTCTGACCATGTTATGTTTAAATTCTGATTATCTTTAGATCATCAATAGTACATGGGCACATGGAAAATTATTCTTTCTTCTACAAAGGAGACATGGCTTCCTCATCTGCAGGCAACATTTTAGAAAGTTTTTGGGGTTTTTTTTCCAATTAATTTTATTTTATTTTTTCAGTGTTCCAAGATTCATTGTTCACGTACTACAGCATTTTTAGAAAGTTTTAAGGATCTGAAAAGCCCATCAAATCTTGCCATATAACCCATTCCAATCACTGAGTCTCCTGGTCAAAGCCCTAAATTTCAGTTAGAGACCTGACAAGATTGTGATTTAAACTGGTGCATAATTTAGCAACCTGCAAAGTCAGGCTGTGAATTTCTTTTAGTTATTTTAGCTCCACGTCTATAAAACAAAAGCAAATAGTGTTTTTTCAAGCATTTCTGGACATAACCTACATTATAATGTAAATTTGATATCATAAATGATATAATATCATAAATGAATCCACTTATGCATACAATTGAATCATAAATTACATCAAACGTTTCTCACCACAACTATATATAACGTACTTAATATTTTCTCTTCGATTATATGTTATTTTTAAACTGTTGGTTTTAACTACACAATAATGGGTTTCAGCCACAATCTCATAAAAACCCTGAGTTGTATGTTTATTTCAAAGTTTGATACAGCTGCTAAAATATCCAATCCTGTTGGGAGAGACTCCAGCATTTTTCATTCACTTTTAAATTGATTTCCAGCCCTAGCTACCTAGTTTCTAAGAGCTACTCCCTCAGTGGTACAGTGCTTACCAGAGCACAAGTAAAAATTAGACTACCAATTTACCAGGCCATAACTTGCCTCTATGTATTTTGGTGCATAAATGGGAATTTCACCATATTTTTCCCCATTTAGATTCAATAACTAATTTATTAAATCCCATTTCCTTGAGGAGCTAGATCCTGCAAACAATTCTTTCGTTTGTCAGTGTTTGTATGATTTAGGGTTTTTTGGATGCAAATAATAAAAATCAATTCTGGTTGACTCAACTTAAAAAGACGTTTATTGGGGGGCACCTGGGTGGCTCATTCGGCTAAGTATCGACTCAGTTTCGGCTCAGGTCATGATCTCAGGGTCCCGAGACTGGGCCCCACAACCAGCTCTGCACTCAGCACAAAATCTGCTTACCCCTCTCTCTCTGTCCCTCCCACTGCTCACACACTCTCACACCCTCTCTCTCAAATAATAAGCACATCTTTTAAAAAAGAGTTTATTGAGGGGCGCCTGGGTAGTTCAGTCAGTTAAGCATCTGACTCTTGATTTCAGCTCAAGTTATGATCTCTGGGTGGTGAGATCAAGCCCCACATCAGGCTCAGATCCTGCTTAAGATTCTCTCTCTCTCCGGAAGTGCCCGGGTAGCTCTGTCGGTTAAGTGTCTGCCTTCAGTTGAGGTCATGACCTCAGGGTCCTGGGATCGGGCCCTGTGGTGTGTTCCCCACTGAGCAGGGGGCCTGCTTCTCATCTCCCCTCTCATGCTCTCTTCCTTTCTTCCTCCCCCCACGCCTCTCAAATAAATAAATAAAATTGAAAAAAATAGATTCTCTCTCTCCCTTTCTCACTGCCCCTCCCCCCAACTTTCATACTCTCTCTCTCTTAAAAAAAAAAAAAGGCGCCCCGAACAGAAGGATATCTTGATCCTCAAGCACAGTCAGAGTTAAAATGCACTGACTTGGAAATCAGAGCGGCTGAAGCTTGGAAGTGAGGAGGCACTCTCTGACCCAGCTCTGAAAATCACAGGGAGGGAGAAAGAAGGCAAGTGAGTCCACCAGACTTGGGAGAGGAGGTGACATCCATAGCGTGGGGCTCTATGTGTAAAGTATATTCACCTCGAAATTTCTCTTCTCTTCCCATCTTCAGATCACTGCAGTTCGCGGACAGTCTGTCATTAATAGTTTCTCCCTTTCATACTAAGCCCTACCACCCACTAACACGTTAGCCAAGAAAAAAAAAGTCTAGAAAAAGAGCTGAGTATCAGAGACAGGTCAGATGGGGACACTTTTTTTTTTTTAGATTTTATTTATTTATTTATTTGACTGAGAGAGCGAGATCACAAGTAGGCAGAGAGGCAGGCTGAGAACCAGAAGGAAGCAGGGAGCCTGATGCGGGGCTTGATCTCAGGACCCTGAGATCATGACCTGAGCCGAAGGCAGAGGCTTTAACGCACTGAGTCACTCAGGAGCCACATGATTGGGAAACTTTTGATACAAAGTAAGGAAAGGCAGGAATGAAAAGGCCTATAACGGGGGTGCAGATGGTGTGAGGCAGAGAACACTAGCTCCCCGTGCAACACTCCAATACCCCCTTTCTCTTCCTCCTAGCTGACAGAATCGCATTATAACCTAAAGACTGCGGTTCTCAGACTTCCTTGCCACTAGAGGTGGCCAGTGAGATGTATATGCAGTTGTTGAGTGGTATTCCCGTGTTCCTTCACTGGGCGACTCAGCTAAGTGGTATGTACCCTTTCCGGCCAACCCCTTCTTCTTGAGACCACAACAAACTCAGATTTAGGGGCTGAAGCCATCTGGAGCCCTGAAATTATCTGAGTATGGAGGCTGCTTGCTGAAACGAAGGAGCAGAAGCAATGATGGAGCCTGGCTACCTCCAGAACCTTCTTACGTAAGGGAGAAGCAAATCCCTGGTCTGTTAAGTTGCGTTCTGGCATTTGCAGTGACATGCATGTGACTGAATCCTAGAAGAGAATCCGTAATGCAGTCCTATGCCCAAAGAGCACGTTTTTAGGAAAGGCTCTCAAAAAGAAGGCTCTGAAAGTCTTCCTGTATAAAAAAAAAAAGAATTAAAGACGTCCATTGAATGGAAAGTGAAAGCAGCCCATGGCCTTTTATTTGTGGCACGGCCAACCCGCCCTGTAGGACAAGCTCAGCCCAGCAGGGGCCCCCCCACCCCTTGCCAGCACTTCCCATGTGACAGGTTGTTCCCACTCCACTGTCACCTGGAGATCCTGATGGTCATCCCAGGTGGGGCTGGCTGTTCTCCACCCCGGCTCCATCGCTAATGCTGTTTTGCACGAGCACCTGGCCAGCCCAGCATCCTCACCGAGAGAGGTGCCCTCCACCCCTGACCACTTGTGGCACAAAACCTGCACAATATTCAGCAAGAAAAAAGTGGTGTGGTCATGCATTAGAGCTGATTTGTTCTCTCCAAAAGCTTAGAGCTGGAAGTAAATTCTATAAATGAAGCTCTTGAAGTTAAAACAGTATTTTGGAAAATGTGCTTTGTTACCTTACCTTTCTCAAAGTCACATCCCACAGGACACAGATAGGAAAATGTCCAAGACACATGGAGGTTGAGTACTAAGAGTTGCTAATAGTTGTTAAGTGTTCTCAAACGTTCATGATGAGCACCTAGCCACTGACCTAGCAGCCAGCAGGGTCCAGAGATAGCTCGGTCTACACAAGGAGCAGATGCTCCTGGAAACGGACAGGGTGGCGGCTGGACTGGTCCCTTGGGTAGCTGGGGTTCTGCACTCTTCATCCTGCCCGATGTCCCTATCTGTGCCACCAGGGGAGGGCCTCTTTCCGGTGACCTTGACAGTCCTGTTTCCACGGCTGGGCTCTCTTTGTATTCTTCATCGTCCAGCAGATGTATGCATCAACAAGACTTCCACATGCCCAATGGGTTCCATGGTCTTTCTTTACACCTCGGCAGCCATGGCCCCTTGTCAGCTTCCCAGAAAAACGCCACCCCCCTACCCCCACTGCCCAAACACAGATACCACATCCCTGCTCTGGCTCTCCAAGACTGTCTGGATCTAACCTTGTATTTTTGTGCCCTACCTTGGGGCTCGACCTCGGCTCACACACCCCCTCCCACTCCTGAAAGCCTGACTACATTGACCAGTAATGACTTTGGCATTGCCTAACTGGGGGAACTTGCATGAGTTGCTTAGTGCCGCCCATCTCAGTTTCTTCATCAGGAAATGATGGGGTCGAACAGAGAACTCATAGATCCCTTCCAAATGCTGAAAGGTTGACCTACTTTGTACATAGGTTCTCCCGTGTCAATATCCTTCCTGATTAAGAACATAGATAAGAGTGGGGGCAGCTGATACTTACAGAGCACCCGCCATGTGTCAGGCATGGTCCTAGGTGCCTTTTTGTTATTTGACTCCGACTGACATATTATAGGTGAATGGGATAATTCTCCCTTTTCTGCCTGGAAGGAAGACCCCAACATTAGCGCAAGATGCCCAGAGTAATGAAGACTACAGCTGGGAATAGACGTGGAGGCTGACCCCAGGGTTCATGCTTACCGCCCCTCCGCTAGTCCCTAGTACTGTCATGAGCCTGACGGCGTGGTGTTGGTGCCAGGGTCCTGGGTTCAAAGTCTGATATCACCATTTACAAATAAAGTTTTGAAAACAGCGTCAGTATTTAGTTAAACAAGCAATTACAAGCAGCTATTATCCTTGCTGCTCCCCGAATTCTTGCCTTACTGTTTCCTCCTGGGAGCAGTCGATTCCTTTCGGCTCCAAGGGACAGAGATCACCTCTTAAAAAACAGACACATTGGTTAAAAGCACCACGGAACGGGGGACATCCAAGAGAAAAGGAACACGAAATGAGTCCTTGGGAGAAACATTCTTTTTTCGAATCTTGACAGAATTCAAAGAAGGGATTTAATAAGAATTTGAGTGCCAGTTACGAACCCCGCGCTGGTACTAGCAGGCTCTGCAGAGACCGTGCTATTGGGTAAGGAGGGCCAGCAACGCTGTTCCTAGGCAACGGGTCGACGCAACACAGGACCAAGCAAGCAATGCCAAGTTCAGGGGCTGCGAATATGCCACCTCTCACTTCGCTTCTGCGATCTTGTGCAAGCCACTTGCTCCACGAGCCTCCTGCTCCTTGTCCTGTTAAATAGGCATACCCAGTTGAGCCCTGTTTGGAGAAAGCCACTTCTATTAAGAGCGACCTGCCAATAAAAGGCATAATTAAAATGTGTAATAGAATGTTATTTAGCCATTAACATAATTGTCTATCCATTAATCTACATGTGTGGTCTCGGCTTTCATGCATAAATTATTAAAATTCTTCAATCAGACTCTGCCTGAACATAAATTGGGTCAAATATGTGTTCTATATTAAGGTTGAAAAATATGTAAATCTCATGGGATGCTAGGTCTGAGAGCTATAATTTGTAGGAGAACACAAATACCTTTGATGTAATTGTTCCACTGTCCATAGTTATTTCAGACTAAATTAGCTTTACTTTAGCTAAATCCTGAAAGCTATTTAATATCTCAGCAGGAAGGATGACCTGTGATGCCTTTAGTTTCACGCATCAGTCCTGCATAACTAATTATTATCATTGTCCCTATTATCAACCATAAAATAACAAAGACCTGACTAATTACTTAATAGAGTAGTCAGATGTCAGTAAATATTATCTGCTTCAGCCGCGAACATAAAGTTCAACCTCACATTTTGATGGAGAGCAAAGGAAAAAAATTCAACCAAAATTAGAGATTACTGCCCTTTCCTTCTGAGCAATAGCCTTTGTAAGCCTGCACGGAGTTTGACCTGGTTGTTGCTGCATTTGAGAAACAGCAGAGCAGAGAGACACAGGAAAATGATCCAAAAGAAAACCCTGATACCTAAAGATGAACATCTAGCTTATCTATTTCCTTTAGTCATGGTAGTAACTTGGAATTTCCCTCCCACAGTTTGGATTTTCCTGGATTCCTCCTTCTCAAGGACGCATGTGGGGCTTATGAGCACCTTTGGAAAAAGACTCTCAGTCAGAATGTTCACCTTAAAATAGATGGTTGAGTGGGATCACCTCTGAATAGCGAATGAGAACAGGATGTGCTGATTTTTTTTTTTGTTTGCTTCCTTTCCTTTTTTAACCCTTTTTTTTTTAAAAAAAACAAAATAAAGCCACATTGATTTGGAATGCTTCCAAGGAGCAGCCTTGTATTTGTAGATTTCTCTTTCCTCCTTTTAAAGACATCTCTGGTGAGCAGAATGCTGTTTAAATCAGAGCGAGGAGGAAAACGTTAATTATTATTAATGGAGCTGCCCCTTCAGTTACCCAGATATAATTCATAATGGCCACTCAAAGCAGACGCTCTATCATTAGGAGGTTAGTAATATATTTGCTGGAGGTATGGAGTTGAGCAGTGAAGTCAATATTTGTCTTAGTTTACATATCAAACTGGAAAATAAAACAACTCTTGTTGTAACAAGTGAATTGGTCTTGGTAATTCTGTTAGGCTATTTTGATAGGGGTGGGTAGGGACCCAGAATTCCCAACAAATTCACTCAACATGATAGCTCAGGGCCAAGCCGTGTTCGTGAGTTCGCCCAGAGACTCAAGTGTGGCATGACCAAGGATCGCGCTTCGCTTTGGGGAGACCTCAAGATGTTTTGCTTTGCGTGGCTATGTCAGATGATAAGGACAAAGAAGTAATATCTCCTACCCTCCTCCCCAGTGTCTTCATAGTACTTTTGTCTAGTCTTCCTTTTGCTCCAAAGACATTTGTCTCAGTTATCGTTTTATTTTCCTGTGCAGTTTTCTTTTAATTGAAGTGTAATTAACATAGTGTCATGTTGGTTTCAGGTGTATAATTTAATGACTCAACAATTCTGTATATGCTCAGTGCTCCCAAATATAAGTATACCCTTAATCCCCATTTATCACCCAATCCCTACCAACGTCCCATCGGGCAACCACCAGTTTATTCTCTGAATTTAACAGCCTGGTTCTTGTAGGTTTTTTGTTTTTTTTTTGTCTCTTTTTTTCCTTTGTTTGCTTTGTTTCTTAAATTTCACATGTGAATGAAATCTTATGGTATTTGTCTTTCTTGGACTTATTTCATTTAGCTTTGCACCTTTTAGATCCCACCTATGTTGTTGCAAATAGTAAGGTTTCATTCTTTTTTATGGCTGAGTAATATTTTACTTTATATGTCCACCTGTGGATGGACACTTAAGTTGTTTCCATATCTTGGCTATTGGAAATAAGGCTGCAATAAGTATATGGATGTGTATATCTTTTCAAATTAATGTTTTCATTTTCTTTGGATAAATACCCTGCAATGGAATCACTAAATCATACAGTAATTTTATTTTTAACCTTTCGAAGAACCTCCATATTGTTTTCCACAGTGGCTGCACCAGTCTGCATTCCCACTAGTATGCACAAGTGTTTCTTTTTCTCCATATCCTCACCAACACTTGTTATTTTTTTGAATTTTCTATTTTAGCCGCTCCGACATGTATAAAATGATCTCTCATTGTGGTTTTGATTTGCATTTCCCTGATGAGTGAGGTTGAACGTCTCTTCATGTGTCTGTTGGCTATCTGTGTGTCTTCTCTGGAAAAGTGTCTGTGCAGTTTCCCTGCCCATTTTTAAATCGGGTTATTTGTTTTTTTGGAGTTGAGTTGTACCAGTTCTTTATATATTTTAGATATTAACCCCTTATCGAATATATCACTTGCAAATATCTTCTCCTATCCCGTAGGTTGCCTTTTTGTTTTATTGATGGTTTGTTTTTTTCAGGATAGTCATGGGCCCCAAATAGGTTGAAAAGTTGGTGTTGAAAATAGGGCAGAAAGAAGTATGTCCATTCCAGCATTCCGGGGCAAACTTTCTGGTGCCTCCATCAACCGCCATGAGCCATCGCCTTTTCTTCCTTTTAAGGGATCATAAACCTTTAGTGCTCTATGTACAAACAGCATTAATAACCTTTTAATTATTCTTTAAACCCTATGAAGAAATACCATTGCGTAATTGAAATGCTTTTCTGTCCATTCCCAATGGCCACCTTGGCACTCGTCTGGAACATACTCTAATCTTTCCTGTTAAAAAGAATGGAATTTTTTTTCATTTCATGGTTTTTCATTTAACAGCAGGATTTGCAGGAATGAATGACACTTACTAAGGGAGGGAGAGGTGGAATGGAATCTGGTCTGAATTTAGTCATTGTAAATGCATTCTTGCACCTCGTCAGTGGAATCTCTTCTCTCTAATCTCTAACCTGGTACCTTTCATGGGCCTCCTAAAATTGGCTGTGTTTCCCCCGCCTCTTTCTCTTGGGCAGGTTAGTCCTGTTCCTTGGCATTCTCGTTCCTTGAGAACACCCTATCCAAATCATGCATGTACTTCCCTACCCTACTGGAACACCTCCAACAGCCACTGCTTTCTCTGGCATCCTGACTGTCTTACTGGTCGCACCATTCATTTCCGTAAACGAGCACATCTTCCTGAATGTTTCCAGAAAACTGGTACACAAATCCAAGTCCTTTCCCCTGTTAGACTGCAAATGCTAGTGGTTCTTCCCTCCCCCTGCCCTGCCACCCTTCACCACCCACCCTCATAGCACCTCGCTGGAAGCTAGATAGATGTTCAATAAATATTTATTGATTGGAATTCAATGGAATTACTGTTTTCTAGTCCCGCATACAAGAGAAACTAAATCTATGCACACACGAATCATTTTTAAAGAAGTGCTCTGTTATATTTCCAGATAGTCTGAAACATTCAAAGGTATTCTGCCCTATAGACATGGGCAAGGATAATAATAACACAGTGCTTGAGTGCTTGTCATTGGAGACAGCTCTGAGTGTGAAACCTGCCTCTGGATCTTGTATGTACTGGCTGTGGCATGCTGAGCTAGTTTTTTAATCTGGGTCGCAGATCCTTAATTCACAAAAGAACAAAATGACACTTCCTTTCCTAGTTACTGTAAGGTTTAAATAAATGCCTTTCCTTCCTCTGTCTCTTAATTTGAGACATACTTACTTTAAGGTCATTTTCGGATTGCTCCATTATTTTCATTTCATTGGGAGCCAATTCTTCACCCAATTGGTGAGCTTATTTCCTATCTTTTTTAGTGTCCACTTTCTTCATGTGCCTTCAGCCTAGAGTCTGTGAGCAACTTAGGAGTAGGAGTGTGTGTGTGTGTGTGTGTGTGTGTGTGTGTGTCTTTTCTTTTTTCTGGTTTAGGCTCCCTTACTAGCAGTTTTATGGTTTCTTCAACAGGCCACTCCTGTGCTTCCAGGGGTTGTCAGAGAATCTCTGGGTTTCTGCATTAAGATGATAGTGAGGATATTGTAAAGGCATTGACTGAGCCTCCCATAAGCAGTTGGACCTCTTCCTCAAATGAGGCTGAATCTGCTTCCTCATGCCACAAAGGTGCATAACTTTATAAATACTGCCAGGGATTTGACAGAATTCCCCAGTTGTAGGCACTGTGCCTGATTCACTTTTCATGGGGTATTTTGGTTGCAATTACTCCACTGACGTTAAACTGTTCTCTCACACCCACAGTCCAGCTGGCCTATAGTTGCAGCCCTGCTCACTGCTTTATCTGTTTGTCCTGTGTTCATATCTAGAGAGGTCTTTGTCTTGTCTGGAGGAAGAGGCCTTTATTATTTATTTTTATTTTTTATTATTTATACTTAATAGTTTGTTATTTTCATGCATCACTGATGTGCATTTGAAGCTAGAGATAGAAGGAGACAGAAAGCCAGGGGATTGTGGGTGTTCAAAATCACAATGCCACCTTAACCTGCAGGAGTACTAAAAATGGTATCTTGGGGATGCCCACTGAACTGGGCCTGAGACTACAGATTGCAAGAGAAGAAGGACTGGACCCCAACAAAAAATCAAAGCCCAAAGAAACAAAATGACCAACCCTGGGTTGTTGAGCTCTGTTCCCCTGTAGGTACCTGATTTGGAGCAAAATCAAAGCCCAATGAAACGAAATGACCTACCCTGGGTTGTTGAGCTCTGTTCCCCTGTAGGTACCTGATTTGGAGCAAAATCATAGCCAAACCATGGTGGGGAACAGACAGCACTACAAAGAGAAGCGGAGGAGAAGAAAGAGTTTGAGGGTAAGAAGCAGAGCAAAAAGGAAGAACAGAAAGAAGAGGAGGGAGAGGAGAAGAGGAGAACCAGGAGGAGGGGCAGCACTCTTTCTGCTGGGAGCTTAACCTTCAGATCTGAATGGGCAACATTCATAAATAGCATATATGCAGATTTGATTCTCAACATCCTTTACAAAGCAACAATGGTAAAAAGCAAATTGTGATACTCACGTGTGGGAGTGGAGAGGTGTGCCAGGAAGACAAGAAAGAAAAGAAGGACCGCCAGACAAACTGGAGATCATGGACTCCCACTTCCTTATTTTATAGTTATAGAAACTCAGACACAGAGAGACATAGTGACTCGCCTGAAGTCTCACATATTCAGAAGCAAGACTAGCCTTTCAGACTCAACATTGGTGCATTTTTCTTCTCATTTTATCCTCAGGGAGAAGTGGGCTTAACTGAGAAATATTCACAGGAGCAAGTACCTTTGGAACCAAATAAAAGGAAGCAGTATTTATAATGTTGGTTTTGTAGAGTACTACGTTGGTGGGTCTGATGATTTGTAAATTGTAATTGACATGTCTTTTGAGCAAATAAAATACATTCCAAGAATATAGAAAATATTAGGACTTAAAAAAATAAGGACATGGAGCCATATCTCCTATAGAAGGTAAGCTCCAGGGACACCCTTGTGTCTCAGTCAATTAAGCTTCTGCCTTTGGCTTAGATCACGATCTCAGGGTCCTAGGATCAAGCCCCATACTGGGCTCCTTGCCCAGCGGGAAACCTGCTTCTCCCTCTGCATCTCCCCCTGCTTGTGTACTTTCTATCTCTGTCAAATAAGTAAAAGAAATCTTAAAAAAAAAAAAAAAGTAAGCTCCATGAGAATAGAAACCAAGTCTGAGTTTGCTCAATATCGAATTCCCAATTCCTAGCACAGTGGCTCAGTGAATATTTGTTGGATGAATGAATAGATGGATGAAAATATTAAGTGAAAAAAAATTCAAAGTTATGTGTTTATTGCAAATTATATTAGTTCTTCTCAAATAAAAGACTCCAAAGAGATGCTGTCACTATTATCACAAGCAAAAGCAATATTACCTAAAGCATTTCCTTTTTGTGGCTTTATACCATGTAAACATAATTAAAATGTGTTCACTTTTGAAAGCAGAAAATATGTTTCTTGGGTGTTCAAGCACAGTTTTGATGCACACAATAAACAAGTTGAGACTAAAACAAAAGACAAACAGTCTTTTGATCTTAATCAATTTTTTCTCCCCTAATTCTATTATACAGAACCTTATTTTTCAAAATTTGTTCTTTGTTGCCATAGTGATGAGCTCCAATGCGAAATTATATCACACTGGCTTTCTTTCAAGTTTCAATAACACGCTTTCAACACCCACTTCTCTTTCAAATCCTCTAATCTCTGAGTACCTTAAGAGTCTCACTTTTGGGGAGCTCAAGTGGGAGTTTGGGGGGGTGGTTAGTAAAGGGTTATGTATGGAGAGTGAGAGTGAAATGACAAGAAAAAAAATGAAATTTACAGCATTGTATTCTTCCCATCTTCTGAATTTTTCATTTTATAAATGATATACCAACAGATGAAGGGAGCCTTAACTTAAAATGATAGTAATTTGAGAATAAAGGTGTATGGATTTATAGGTTATATTTAATATAGAGAGAGTCTTAACAAAGCAATAAGAAAATACTTTCCAATAGAAAAATCGAGGAAACACATAGATAGGCAATTTACAAAAGAAAATAGTAAAATGCTCAATAAACACATAAAAGGATATTTCATCTTTCTAGTAGTCAAAGAAGTAAAAATTAAACAGTGTGCCATCTTTTACCTGGTAACTGGTAAAAGTTTTAAAAGATGATAGTTGCCAACTTAGCTGGAGTTTATTGGGCATTCTTGTACACTGTGTTAAGCATATAAATTGGTACAGCCTTTCTGAATATCTTTTGAATTAAGATTTCCACTTCCAGGAATTTATCTAAAAATTCTAAAAAGGGAAATCTAAATCTAAAAAGGGAAAAAATGGATAAAGAGGGGTATGTATTCACAAAGATGCATATCCATTGATACTCAGTATCAATAGTATGAAAACATTCATACAATAAATGGAATCAACCTCAATGCCTATCAGTAGGGAGTGATATTGATCATGATTTAACCACATAATGAAGCACTCTGAAATCATTGAAAATGACAGAAATCTATATTTCTTGACACGAAAAGTTTTCATACTGACACAAAAAGAGAGCCACATAACATATGGTGGGAAAAAAATGGGTATTTGGAAGACTTTTGAAACACCCTAGGAAGAACAAATGTGTGTGCGTCTCCACAGAAACAGGTCTAGATGTCGCTACACCAAAATACGGATTGGGGTTATTGCTGAGACAAATGCTTTCAAGCGATTTTCATTTTCTAAATTTCTCTGTCATATGAAGATGTGTAATTGGCAAGCTGAAACCAGGAGAAAATAATAGAGGTGTATATTTTTTATCACACACCAAGTAAGTTTCTTATAGAATTTTTGAAACCTAAGTTCCCAGGCACGGGAGGCGGTCAGGCCTGGAATGGACCTTGGACATTAGATGGCTCTAAAATGAAATGATGATTGGGTTGGGGATGGCTTGTGGAAACACCAGCACAAATCTGTTATTCAACCAGTAGTTACTGAAAAAGAACCTGGATTTAGTCCCTCATTTTATAAGACAGGAAGCCCAGACTCAGAAGGGCAAAGCTGTTTGCTTCAGGTCACAGTTAGACAATAAGGGAGGAAGTTCTTCCTCCCAAATTCTTCCTTTCTGGGTCTCTCGCTTCCCCCACCCCACCCTCCACCACTACACAAACTGCCTGTGCCCTCCAGCCAGTTCAGGTGACTGCGTATTTTGTGGAGCAAAAGACGATATTTTTTCATTGTATAACAAATCTTGAACAAAGAAAGACACAGCATGACTCAGTGAGCTGAGTTTACATAGAAATTACAGGCTGCGCTGCTGTTTGGTAAGAGTCTGAAATTAATTACAAGGTATTCCCAAAACAACACCTCTTTGGGCATCACATGCATTTCTGAAGATTTCTTGCAGATGACTGCTGGCCAACTCCGTGCAAATCCAAACATTGCTTGTTTACTGTTATGCTCTAGTGCAAGACTTCTAGGAATGTTTCTAGAAACCAAAGACTTACAGGAGGCACAGTCTCTTACCACTGAGCTTCTCCGCTGAGGGACCTATCTGGCTAAGGAAGCATTTCTATGGCTAGTGTCCATCACCATTTCCGAACCCAAGTGAGTTCTGTCTGGTTGTCTTGAATACAAGAGATGAGTATAAATGGAATCATATTAATGGGGAAAGTCCGTGTTTCTCCATTTCTTGACCTGACCTCTACTTAGAACACTGAAGAGGGTCAAAGGTTACATTGGAGGGTCCCTGGCTGGCGTCTCTTCTGGGCTCCCAACCTGGCCCTGAGCATCCCCCAAGGAAGACCACCTTTACCTTCTTCCCCTCTGCCCAGGCTCTTCTCTGACGCTTTCTGGTCTCAGAGACCCTTGCCCCTACTCTTAGCCTCAACCAGAGGAAGGTCAGAGTCTATTCTCAGGGCATCTCCAGAGGCTGCCTAGTATATCAAACTTCACTGAGAGTCTGGTGACATATTCTCTGATGACTGGGGAGACTCTGGGCCACATTTTATCACCAGGAGTGGAAGGGAGCTGATTCTCCTACCAATGACTCTACAAGGCCAGAAGACACACACCCCCATACCCCCCTCTCCCCTAGTCACACCAGAATCTGCCTTCCCTCCCTGAAACAAAAATCAGACCCCATGCAGCTCAATCACCTCTTAAGGACCCACAGTCTACTCCAGATAGGTCTGAAGAATCCTGAATCTCCTAACAGGCTCAAGGAATCTTGGCTACCTGCATTTTGCTTCTCGTTTTATACTGCAAAGCAAAAGACTATTTGGGGGAAAATAAAACCAATTTCCATGATGCTAAAAGAACTTGAGTATCTGCCTACTCTAGAAGGGTCTATTGACTCGGGCCAGGTTCATCAGGAAAGAAAGGCAAAGCAAAACACGTAAATATTTGCACGTGCAAACCCAGAAAGACACAAGAACCAGACAATGAAAATGTCACCCCTGCCTTTTTGCTTAATTTTGTCTTTTGGTTTAAATTTGTCACGGTTGTCAGAGCAGATCAAATCACTGTTTAGACAACTCTTAAAAAGTTAGCAACAGTTTAAGCTTAATTTTATTTCAATTTCAAAGTGAACTTAAAAAATGCCTCCCGGCGTTTCCACAAATGGACCGTGCTCTGAGCATACCCTGCAGCAGCAAAAAGAGCCGATCAGGCTCCATTCTGATGATGTATGGTTGGGCCCCCGCGAACTCGCTCAGATCAATCTCAAGCATGGGGATTATATACGCAAACACAGAAAATTTAGCACCGCTGAATTTGACCGCTCAGACATAAATGCTACTGTTCTCAGAGAAGATCAATGTTTATGGCCTTAAATTCATTCAATATTTAATTTAAATGCAAGCTGGTTTATGCCTGAAGCCAAGGCATGACATTTCGGGTTTTGTTTTGTTTGGTTTGTTTTTTTTTTTTTCATCACTGATAGGCCAACCCAGCAAAAAGCATCACGCAAATTCCCAGATGCTAATGTCTCAAGGTCTCAAGCACGGTGCCCACCTGGCCAGAGGGGTCCAGGAGCAGGGTAGCAAGGCACACCCTCATATCTGACCCCCATCGTGGAAAGCCTGCTCATTGGCAGCAGTTTCTGGTTTTCTCTGCTTCCTGCCTCTCCCATCCAGCGGGTTTCTATGGGGCCGCAGGGGCCAGCCTTCTGGGGGCAAAGAGAGGAAACTCTCAACCCACCACTGAATTCAAGGCCAAGTTAAATAATGAGGAAAAAATTTCTAAAGAGCCGAGTAGACTAATTGGTTGAAACAAAAGCAGAAAAAAAAAAACCCTCTAAACAAGTCTAGATCTGACTCTTTATTTTCTTACTTTAATTGGGTTTTATTTTATGAGCTTGCTTTTCAAATGCTATCCTCACTTGTTACCCAAAATTCAGAAAATAGAGTCAAGCAAAAAGAACATCTTTGTATTTACTACTTACAGCTCCTGGAATGGCATGTTTGTACGTGTCCTTCAAGATTCTTCCTGGTGGGCACACATACATATAGATCATATTTTTTTATAAAGTTGGACAATCTGAAGTGTGTGTTTTGTTACCACATTATAGGTCAGGGGTTCTTGAACTGCACATTATAATCACCTGGGAAGACTTTTAATACCTTGATAGACAGGCCTCACTCTTTATCACTAAATTATTATAATTTCTGAAATGAGACCCAGGCATCAGTATTTTTAAGGCACGCTAGGTGTATCCAAGGTACAAAAAAGTTTGGGAATAACAGTCTTGAGAAGGATAGCACACTTTACCACCCCAAAATATGCATGTGCATCTTTGGCATGAGAATTATTTTTAGAAAGTGCAAACATAGGAGAAGCTTTGAAAACAGGTTAGAAGATACCTTTCACTAACTTGAAAACAGGTTAAAAGTTAAACCTTTCACAGGGGTGCCTGGGTGGCTCAGTCGTTAAGCGTCTGCCTTCGCCTCAGGTCATGATCCCAGGGTCCTGGGATTGAGCCCCGCATTGGGCTCCCTGCTCAGCGGGAAGCCTGCTTTTCCTGCTACCATTCCCTCTGCTTGTGTTCCCTCTCTCGCTGTGTTTCTCGCTGTCAAATAAATAAAATCTTAAAAAAAAAAAAAAGTTAAACCTTTCACTAAGTTACCTTTCACTAACAAATAATATAAAATTATATTTATATATATGAAATTTTTAATCTCCATTTGTAGATTATTCTCTGTACCAGGAAGAACTGGCTAACCCTTAGTTGCAAGAAACTTTTATCAAAAGACAAGGCAACCCTGACATTTGCCTAACAACCTTGGGCTCCCTTATTGTGCTTTTCCTGGTAACTTTCCATAACCAGCTCCCTTCCTGTCCACTCCTGACATCTTTCTTTTGTCTTTAACTATAGATGCTATTGAAGGTGCTGGTTTGGGCCATTTGGGGGAGAATTACTCAACTTTCCTGAGTCTCCCCCATATGTATGTAAGATATACATGTTAATAAACTTCCATTTGTTATTCTGTCATTAACCTGTCTATTTATTACAGGGGGTAGTCAGGCAAGAACCTAGAAGGGTGAGGGGAGAATTATTTTTCCTCCCCTACACTCACATGAAAAACTGGGATAAAAAGATCAGGTGCAGGGCGAGGTAGAGCAGTCGTTTGTTGGACTTGATGGTGTATCTGGACCAGCTGGGGAACCTGGTGAGCATGCCCAGTCTCTGGCCAGCAACTAGCTCCATGAGCCTTGGACTTGAGTCCTTCACTAGTTCTCTAGGCCCTTTTAGGTATGCAGCAACCTGAAGAACCACCAGTTTAAGTGACCCATCTCCTACTGTGTGATTACCTCTTAGGTGACCAGCTCCTCCCTCCTGCTCACCAGGCTCTAGACTTCAGGAGTGGCTCTTCTCTATGGCAGGAGCTTCTATTCACGTGTGGCTATGGAACACTTGACACTGGCTGGTTCACACTGAGAAACACTGGATCACAAAGCTTTAGTACACACTGAAATCGTAGTATTTTGACTGTGTTGGGTTCCTTTCTTTTTATTTCTATTTTCAACCTGGCAACTAGGAAATTGAAATTACACATGTGGCTCACCTGAGATTTCTGGGAGATAAGTTGCTCTAGGGGACAGGACCTATGTCTGTTCTCTGCTATCTTTCCAGCACCGGAGCTCAGGGATTTTGCATCAAATAGGCACTCTATCAACATTTTTCTGAATGAAAGAATGACTCAGTGAATGAATGAATGAGCCCATTCATTCATATGGCAGACCAAGCATTTGCAGTGGGATTCCATAGGCAAAGGAGAAACTTTGGGAGAATAGATGTTATTTGAGTTTGAGCTTCCCCAGAAGCAGTTCCTGAGACAAAGATTCAATGCAAGTGATGTATTTGGGAAGGGATCTCCAACACACCAAGAGGGGAGGGAAGAAGTGGGAAAGGGGTACAAAATAAGGTGTATTCTTGAGTCAATTACCACTGTGGGCAACTGCAGCTTGGTCCTGTGAGAGAATTTTAGGGAAAAATACAGAATTGGTGCTTCAGGGTGATCTCGCCCACCAAAGTGAGAGAACAAGGGTATTTGTGCACCATTTCCCATCAGGCTTTGGTTGCAGTCTGCTGGGAGGGCTGGATGTGTGAATCCCAGACACCTCTGTGCCACCGTGTGCAGCAGATGGACAAAGCCTGCCGGCAAAGAGATGTTAGTGGTGGTAAGGCGCATGTGCCATGGCCGAGGGGACAGGGACATAGCCAGCAACAGCTAATGACAACTCCTTTCTCAGCACATCTATTCATTCCCACATCTAATAATTAACACCGGCACCATCCTTCTAAACATTCTTCAAGGTGGTCAAGAAAACTCCTTGGGATTATTTGCCAGCTCCTTCCCTGCTGAACCCCTTTCCTGCTCTCCCATGCGATGCACCTAGAGGATGCATAGGGGAAGAGGCTTCCAGCTAGCAGCCCAGTGTGACTTAAGAGTTGCCCACATGGATTAAAGGTGGCTTCAGCGTCTCCGTCATCAAGGTCAGGGTTCTACGCCGCATCTCCTGTTAGTTAACCCTATGCAGATGCCAGTAGGCAATTTTCTTTCTTCTAGTTTCTCCATTAAGATGCAAATGCACCCAGGGATGGGGCTGGCCCTTTCTTTGACTTGCCCAAAATACACACACACACACACACACACACACACACACGCCTGACATGGTGGTAGCCAAAGGTCTGAATAAAGCATCTCAAATTTCTAGTTTCAGAAAATAGAACTTCACTTCATGTTAAGTCATTTCACAGAAACCAGACCACAGTGGTTCTGTCTGGCGAGGTTCATTCAGTCTGGTTCTAATTTGAAATGAATCGGGATAGACTCCAGAATAATTTCATTAGGCACAGTGAAGCAAGGCAAATAAACCAGAAGTAGTAAACAGAATAAAACTCAGAAACGGTTGCTGCTGTTCTATTTGGGGGGGGCACTGCACACAAAGTGGTGCCAAATTGGTACAGTAATTTTACCTTTACTTGATACCACAGAAATGTATCTGTGTTTCCCCAGGAACCGTCCATTTCAGTCATGACCTTGATTTACTCAGATCAGGCTAAGCCACTCTCCGGACCATCACTGCTGAAGTTCTACATTTAAGGCCCTCGTCCCAGTCTGAGATTCTGGCATTCCCTTTCTCTCTGGAATTCAGATGATCTAATCATTTAGCTTATTTAATTAAGCATTCAGGTTAAAAATATTAGGTTACTTAATTTAGAGAGATGAGGAAGAGAGAGAGAGAGAGAAAGAGAGGGATGGACAGATGATCTTAGAGTCGTGCATATAGTTGGACCACCACAATTTTAAAAACAAAACTAGATATCCTATTTTTTAAAAATTTTTTAAAAGGTTTTATTTATTTGACACAGAGATAGAGAGCACAAGTAGACAGAGCAGCAGGCAGAGGGAGAGGGAGAAGCAGGCTCTCTGCTGAGCAGGGAGCCTGATGTGGGGCTCGATCCCAGGACCTTGGGATTATGACCCAAGCTGAAGACAGTTGCTTAACCAACTGAGCCACCCAGGCGCCCCAAAACTAGATATTCTAATAAAAATATAACAAAAAGAAGTGAGTCCCCAGTCACTCCTTTTCTTCCTTCCTTCCTTCCTTCCTTCTTTCCTTTCCTTTCCTTTCCTTTCCTTTCCTTTCCTTCCTTCCTTCCTTCCTTCTTCCTTCCTTTTCTTTCTTCCTTCCTTTTCTTCTTCCTTCCTTTCTTTCTTTCTTTCTTTCTTTCTTTCTTTCTTTCTTTCTTTCTTTCTTTCTTTCTTTCACAAATGCATACAGAGCATCAAGTCCCATTTTATGAGGTCTGGAGTACAACCTGGTAGTGTTTTAGAAATCGGTGTATCTAATTGTGACCTTGTGCTCTGATTGCCCAGCACACCACATACTTCCCTCCTCAGCTCTCACTGTACAAAGGAGAATGGGTCAAGGGGTCTGGTTTATATTCAAATGTGACCTATAAAGGGGGCTTAAATTTAAGGCAGAAAAGGTGTTGGGAAAACATTGGAAGCAACCTCTTGGTTGTCCATCACAAAAATGCATACCTCAACTGAAGAAAGATACGTTTCTCCTTGGAGATCCGGCTGCTTTCAACATTAACCTCCCCAACGACCAGAGAGATTTCATTTCATGGGAATGTGTATAGAGACTGAATTTTGGTTATTGATTGGCAAGAATAAAAACACAGCACTTTGCACCCACACAGAAAACAACAGCAAAGTTGGCTTCCCTTAAATGAAAATATTTCCTTGGCTTCCTCTTAGCTACATATTTTTAGCAAAAATTAAACATACACTGCAAATCGTGCCTTCATTTCTTGGGTAGGGAATAGACTCATTTCAATCGAACTTCAAAGGAGCAGCCAGAAGACTTTTCTTTCCTAGCCCACTTTGAAACACTCCCACACTATTTTATCCTTTTCCCTCTGTGAGTTATTTTTTTCCCCTGTCAGAACGTAGAGTATGTGAGAAATCTGTACTGTTCTATTTTTGCTGAGGAATGAGTTTTAAGCTCAGAAATTGCTAGCTATTCAATTGTTATTCTTTCTCTAGACCTTTATATCAGAGTCAATGCCCAGTCTTTCCTCTTCCTGTGATTGTAACAATAACATGAGAGAGAGGATGCAAATTTAGCTATTGTCTAAGACTAAATGATGCCCTGTAAATGTAAATATTATTTTTTACTTTAATTATATCTCTATAATAGTAATCATCCAACCCCACATAATTTTATGTGGTAATGGTGACATCACAGATCAAATAATAAAAATAAAAGCCACATTTATTAAGCCTGACTAGGGATCATCCATATCTTTAAGACTCCCATCTACCCCATTAGTTAGATGCTAAGAGTTGTCCCATTTGTCGAAGGAGAAAGGAGGACTCCCGTATCCTACCCATGTTTACATGGGGATGGGGCTGAGATTCAAAACTGCAGAAACCATCTGTGGTCATAACAATGTGAACAATTCCCACTAAAAAAGATAAGGTTTTACTTTTTGGTTTTACTCTTCCTTCCTGGGAGTTCAAACAACATTCTACGGAGGTAGAACAAATAAACACAAATATTCCAAAGGGAGATACTCTAATCAAGTAAGTGGCCTTGTCCGTCATTCACAGGAGATGCCAGCCAAAAGGTGAGCAATGCATGTACCCCTAAGAATATGATGAAAGGTGGCAGGTGCAGACTTGGGGGGCCCTTCGTACAAACTTTCAGACCTTATGGACATCATCACTTCTCTAACGTAGCAAACTTTAGGAGATCATAGAAACACAGCTCGACACCTGCCTTAGTCTGTTCAGGCTGCTCTAGCAAAATACCAAGACCGGGGGGCTTATTAGAAACAAGAATTTATTTCTCCTGGTTCTGGAGGCTGGAAGTCCAAGGTCAGGGTGCCGCCATGGCGGGGTTCTGGAGAGAGCCCTCTTCGGGTTTCCTAGTGCTGACTTCCTGCTGTGTCCTCAAGTAGCAGAAAAGAGAAGCTCTTTCCGACCTTGACTTTACCTAAGGGCACTAATCCCACTCGGGACCCAAGCACCTCCCAATACCACCATGCTAGGCATTAGGGTTCAACAAATGATCTGGAGGAGGGACATCAATCTGGGTCCCTAGCAACATCCCACCTAATTCCTTCTTTTTACCAAAGCGACAACAGAAGGCTAAAGTGGGGGAGGGGCTTACCCAGATTCACAACGTTTTTTGACAAAACTAGAACCATTTATCCAGGTAACCAATGTCTCAGCACCTAGCAGCTCAATCTAACACAGAGACCAGAAGAGCAACGTACCGGACGTCCACTTTCTACATGGCTTCAGAGCAGGGATAGCTCAGCACCTGCAAATCTCTGTCAACTGGAACTTCTATAAAAGACGCTCATAAATTCTCCAAGATCTCACGGTGCTTTTTGGATCATTACAGGGAAGATAAAACTGTGGTCAGGGCCATTTTGCTGTTATGCAATCTATTTTATTCTGTCTCTCCATATGGCATTTTATTTTGTTTCTCCAAAACTCCAGAATATACTTATTAACTAGAGCCGGCGGGCTGAGCAGAAGTGGTTTAAAGTAGACATAGCCGGGTCGTCTTGTCGCTCCAGAAAAGTCAGAGGGTGCTAAGTATAACTGGAAGAAAACTGGGGCAAAACAACAGAGAGAAAATAGCTGTGATACAGCATCAAGATCTCTCCAGCAGAGGAAATATTATCATTTGTGCTTTCGTGCATGGGGGGTGGGGAACTTCCCCGAGCTTTTACAGGAAACCTCAGTAAACTTACCTTCTTCCATAAAAGTAAAGCTGCAGAACCAAGTCCCGTATCGGGAGGTACTTGGAGAGAAGGTGGCCAGAGACTTGCAGGAGAAGCCAGGTGGCTTGGGAGGCGTGGGACCAGAGAAGTGGAGGTCGTCGTTACAGAAGTCTCAGGGGGCCGGGGTGCAGGAGGTGGAGCAGGTGCATTCCCCTGGGCCCTGAGCTGAGGACCTTGGCCTGCAGGTCATCAGTGTGAGTGGTGCTCTTGAGATCAATATCTGAGGAAGAGAAGGGTAGGAGATAGGACTGGTAGAGGGAGAAGTTGAGCAGAGGCCTTGAACCACCTCATGAGGAGGTCTGAAGCTGGGGTGACGTGTTTGAGGTTGTCCCAAGTTCCTGCAAAGGGAATGGGCCTTCGTAGCCCACCTGCAGTGGTCCCTGAATGCAGTCCACCCCAGCCAGGGCCAGGAGGCTCTCTGTAGCCCAGGAAAGTCCCCCAGTGGGCCGACAACTGAAAGTTTCCTGCCAGGAGCACTGCCAGTTAATAGCTGGGAAGGGCAGTCCTTCGGTGCTGGAAGGAAGCCGCTGGGGGGTGCATCGCAGGGCTATCCTGGGGTCGTGAACATGCTCCTTGCCTGGGAGCAGGTCTTTATAAGACGAGGCAAGGACACCAGGGCTACTGTCCCAAGACAGAGGTCAGGGTATAACTTCCTTCTCAAGAGGATGAATGGGGATGGGGTGCACGGTGCCTGGGGCCTGGAAAATGGATCCAGGCTTCAGGACAGAGCGCGCACTAGATTCAGGCCTGTGATGGGGCCCACCCAGAAAGAAGGGCACCAAATGGGGGCTACGTGAGTGCTAGAGGTGTGCCATGGGTCCCCTGCCCTGCCGTCCTCTCTCCTAGGCCAGGCTTGGTAATAAGGAAACACACCCAAGTCCCTAGCAGTCTGGCAGGACTGTCTGGGTCACAGTTTGGGGGCTGTAGCTAAATCCAAGGGTGCAAGCTGATTTCTGACACATTGGGTGTGGAGTGGGGTGAGGCTGGCAGAGGTGGGATTGTGAGTGGGGATGTGAGCGGGGTACCTCAGTCTCACCAGCTTTAAGGAGATAGAAAGGCAGGAGAAACCTTGTGGGGGTGGAAAAATACCCCATTGATAATAATTTACATGTGCAAGATATCTTACAAAATTCCGTGTGTGAGAGACACCCCTAGAATGTTTATACAAAAAGCTACAGTGAATGAATGTCATAAATGCTCATATCAAAGCCTATCAGAAGGCACCCCCACCCCTCTTGCCTTGTCTTAGGCCTCAGGAGGTATGAGCCATCCCCTAGAGCATGCGCTTCTCGTGGTGGCTAAGCCACCATCCATCTCCTCAGTCAAGTGACCCTTCTTGTCCGGGAAGACGCCTCCAGTAGACTTTCCTCTTTTGATCCTTCTTCTGCTCACAGTGTTAAATGGCATCACCACTCTTTGGAGACTCACCCAAACTGTGAGGATGACAAGGCCGTGTCACCATTCTGACGATGACGTCGCTTTCATGTTTCACCACACTGGCCACGGGGCCATGGGGCACTCACGACGACCCTCCGATGTCTCCCTTCATGTCCAGCCTGCAGGCCTGACAGAAGCATTTTGTGGGAGAAAACATAAACTAGGGAAAGAAAAGACCTCAGCAGTCATGAGTGGTGATCAATGTTGACTCTGTCTTCTTAGAATGGAAACTGAATGCCTGCTCCTGTCCTCTTGTTGTGGGGCCAAGGCGTAAGGTCAAAGGCAATACATAAGGTTGCCTATTACAAAAAAAGGGTGGGCCACGCCCATCACTACCGACTGGTTTGAACACCTACAGTAAAGACAGGATGATGGAAAGTCATCCACGCACAACGCGATGGACTCATGGAAAACTTCCATTGCCAGCTGCTCCAAAGTGGGTCTTTGAGATTTACTTCCTTGTTATCTTAATAAGAGAAACACAACCCTTCAATGCCAATTAACAGATGCTTTATTCAGGTATTTCACGCTTATAACTATCGAGGAATGTCCTTGCCCAGCAGCATCTCGCTATCTATTTTTTAGGTATTTAATTAATGGCTTTGCTCCAGGATAAACACATCAAGTGTTCAATAAGATGATGAAAGCTTTCTTTAAAAATGTATCTCAAGTGCCATTATACTTGAAATTGTCCTTCAACATAAAATCGTGAACAATTACTTTAAACAAAACCATCGTAGTAAGAATGGACGAGGATGTTCATTCTGTCCGTTCTCTGGTGAGGAATTCAGCCCCTCTCTAGCAGATGTTTGGCCTCAAAATTGAGTGCAAGACGATATGGCCTGTCACATCAGAGCAGTACTTTCAAAAATATTGTGGATAAAAATGTGCAATTCTTTTTTTTTTAACAGCATATTTGGAATTCACTTGTTTTCCGGGTTTCGATGATTGATTGTTTCAATGATGTTTACTACATTTTATGATTCCTTTTAACAGTGACTACCTGAAAAGCAATTACTGAGCTGTTTCCACTCATGCGAATCATTTCCGATTCAGGTATTTTGGTAGTTGCTGCATCTAGGTTACTCTTTCGTACAGAATTCACGGTTCCTGCTAGCTAGAAGAGGGAAAGGCCTGGGTTTCCCTGATGACAGATTTCTAACAAATATCTGGTGTGTTATTGTAATGGGAATACCGAGAAATCTGCCCAGCTCGTGCTCTCCAACGTCACAGAACACTCGAAGGGCAGGCCATGATATAGGAAACATTTGTAATGCTGCGTATAAGTTTGTCACATGTGATCATATTTTAAAATGGTTTATTCCACTGTCCAAATGCAATGCATTTAGTCATCATTAAATCAATTTTTCTCTGCTATTTTGGCTGGTGTACAGCTTATCGGTCATTTCCAAAGAAGGACTTGAGGCATAATTTGAAGGTGTTGTGAAGTTTGAACCTTAGGAATATGTGTGCGTTGGTGTGCTTAAACAGTTTGTAATGTGTGTAAGAAGCTAGCTGATCTAATTTTACACTACTGTGATCCACTTGGAAAATAGAAGGAACTGTGATGCTTTCAATTAACACATATTTAATCAGAAGGGGAGGGAAGGAAGGAAGGAAGGAAGGAAGGAAGGAAGGAAGGAAGGAAGGAAGGAAGGAAGGAAGGAAGGACTAGGAAAGGAAGCAATTATATGACAATTTTAATTAAAACCATGTGTGGGCCGTGTGTATGACACTCGGGAGTAATATAAGGCACATTCCTGAAGAGGTGAACGTTACTGAGAGATGAGATCATCAAATACGGGATAATAAAAACTATCAAGGGAACACATATGTAGAGGTAAATTGCATAGATAAAACTAAAGGGTCAAAGCAGTTTAGAGAGAGATCAATGTAGGCCATCAACACCAGGAAGGTTTCATGGAGGTAACCAGACATGAGCTAGACCTAAGGGATGGTTAATATTTTTTTTTAAAGATTCTATTTATTTATTCATCAGAGAGAGAGAGAGAGAGAGCACAATAGGCAGAGAGGCAGGAAGAGGCAAAGGGAGAAGCAGGCTCCCTGCTGAGCAAATAGCCCAATTCAGAACTCGATCCCAGGACCCTGGGACCATGATCTGAGCTGAAGGCAGCTGCTTAACCAACTAAACCACCCAGGCGTCCCAGGGATGGTTAATATTCTTAACAGAAAGTTTCCAAATTTGGGAATACTCTAGTATGTACAGTCATAGTTTTGATTAAGTGGCATAACCTACATTTATATCCCCCTAAATTGACTTAGAAATAGCACATAAATAAAAATGTCTCCATATGTCTATATACAAAACAATGGAACTACACGATATGAAAAGCAGTTTGCCAACATCTGGAATTCCTCAATGTTCTCAAGTTCCTGAGCAAAAATAGGGGTCCAATCACTCAGAGAACGTGGCTTACCAAATTCCTGACTTGGAGCACACCCCACACATTAGGATATTAAGGGTTTGAGAAGTTGTGCTGAAGAGAAACTGTTGAGCTCTGTTTACTTTAGAACTCCCCAAGCTCACCTGACCATGGAATGTTCCTTCTCACAGCATAGACATGTCAAGGGATTGAACTCCGCGGGACACAGATTGGGAAATACTAATCCACAACAACAACAAACAGATTTTTAAAATGGGCCAAAGGGGGGGAAAATGGGCCAAAGACCCTCACAGACACCTCATGGCAAGTGAACATACAAAAAGATGCTTTTTTTTTTTTACACGTTGTATGGCATTGGGGAAATGCAAATTATTTTGTTTTTAAGATTTTATGTATTTATGACAGAGAGAGATAGCAAGAGAGGGAACACAAGCATTGGGGGAGCTGGAGAGGGAGAAGCAGGCTCCCCCCTTTGCCCCTTTTCCCCCATTGCCCGAAATGCAAATTAAACAATGAGTTGGCTCTACACACCTATCAGAATGGCCCGGACCCAAAACACCGACATCAAATACTGGCAATATTGTGGAGAGACAGGAATTCTTGTTCATCGCCGGTGGGAATGCAAAAGGGTGGAGCCACTCAGAAGACAGTTTCTTACAAAACTAAATGAGATTGAGCAACTGGACTCCGTGGTATTTACCCAAGTTGTGGAAAACTTATCTCCACACACATACCTGCACGTAGATGTTTACAGCAGCTTTATTCAGAGTTGCCAGAACTCGGAAGAAGCCAAATGAGCCTCGGGAGATGAATGGATAAATAAACTTGTATATCCAGACAATAGAATATGATTCAACTCGAAAATAGAATGCATTAAGAAGCTATGAAGAGAGATATGAAGGAAACGGAAATGCATATTACCAAGCAAGAGACGCCAACCTGAAGAGGCTGCATACTGTAGGATTCCAACTACATGACATTCTAGAAAAGGCAAATCTGTGGAGACGATAAAATGATCAGCGGTTGCCAGACGCCGTGAGGGCGGGAGGGTGAATAGGTGAAACACAGAGGATGTTTAGGGCAGTGAAACCCTTTGTATGACATTATAATGGTGGATACATGGCGTCAATTTTTCCAGACCCATAGAATGTACACCACCAAGAAACTTGATGCAAACTATGGACTTTGGGTGACAATGATGGGTCAATGCGGATTCATCGACTATAAAAAAAGTACTTCACTCTGCTGAGGGATGATGATTATAGGGAAGTTGCGCATGTGCTGAGGATGAGGGACGGGTGTCTAGGGGACACCTCTGTACCTTTGCCACAATGTTGCTGTGAACCTTGAAATGCTCTAAAAAAGTCTATTAAAAAAAAATCCAGTCAGGAACACATTGCATTCCAGTGAAATCTGCTCCACACATACACATTTTTTTTTTTTTGCTACTTTACCTGTCTAGTACAAAGCTTCATTTAAAACAAAACAAAACAGGGGTGCCTGGGTGGCTCAGTGGGTTAAAACCTCTACCTTCGACTCAGGTCATGATCTCAGAGTCCTGAGATCAAGCCCCGCAGCAGGCTCTCTGCTCAGCAGGGAGCCTGCTTCCCCCTCTCTCTCTGCCTGCCCCTCTGCCTACTTGTGATCTCTCTCTCTCTGTCAAATAAATAAATAAAATCTTTAAAACAAAACAAAAGGAAAAATTGGTATTGAGAGTTATTCTATGGCTGTTTTAATGGCCCAGTGAGTGGTAGAACCCAGATCTGCTCAATGGTAGTCTTATGCTTGTTCTACCAAGTTCTATATTACGGAAGCATCCTTATCTATATCCTGAAACCCTCAGAAAGACTGATGAACAGATTGGAACAATGTCACAACTGATCTTGAGAGGAAAAAAATAGAAGCCCAAAGTTCAACCTACTCAAATGTGGCCAAATATAAGTTTTTTAAAGGATGAAACCAAAATGCCTTATGGTAGCAAAAATGTCAAAATTGTTCAAAGGCATAGAGATGGTTCAAATAGGAATTTTCAATCACTAACCAATTCTATAAGGATTTCTAGTCTACTTTTTAATCATGCAAATCTGAGGTTTCTCCTTAAGGATTACGACCTGTCCACCCAATTCTCACTTTGAAATAAGAGACATTAAAGAAATGTACCTGAACTCGATGACCAGAGAAAAATCCAACTTAGTCAAACACACATAAGATACACAGGTCCCATGTTTCGTCTCTTCTTGTGTTGAAGTCCTTGCAATTCCTACTGCTTTTCACCTACTAACCCTTTTCAATGTGTGTCTCTGATCATTTTTTTAAAGCTCTGTGCCCAAGGTGGGCTTGAACTCATGATCCTGAGATCAAGAGTCACATGCTCTATCGACTGAGCCAGCTGGGTGCCTCTGTCTTTGATCATATTTAAGTTTGATTCCTTTGTTAATGTCTTTAATCATTTTAAATATTTTTGTTTCACAGCCTCTATTCCATTGTCCTGTTATGTAAAGTTCTCAGGAAGGAAGCTATCCCTGTTATTTATCAAATCGGATGATTTCAAGTTTTGCTGCTGTGGTTTCTCGAGGGTTTTACAGTTTGCAGTTGTGAGGTCATCTTTGCAATAGTGGGTTTTAGTATTCTCCGTGGCGTGGGACAAGGGTAAGTCCCTCCAGAGGAGTTGACCGGTGCAGGACCGCTCTCCTGGTGTAGGTGACTCTGCACCAACACAAATTATCCATTTTAAACTCAATTCCATTCGAGAAGGAGGCCTGAGGTTACAAATTTGCATGTGCTTTACGGCAGGTTGGCTTACTGTCATTGGCCCATGTAAATGGTGGATTTTTATCCAGTCCATCTCTTACCAATGATTCGATCTTTTGGAGAATTGCCATAAGTCTCATCTCCTATCTCACTTGGGTATTAAAAATCCACTGCCTTGTATTCCTGAAGCTGACACCCATCCCCAGAGCTGTCAAGATCCACTTACATCTTCGTAATTTTTTTCTTTGTTTGTATCTTCCCTCCTTTCTTTTGGGCACAGATGTGCATTTAAATGAGGTTGGTTATAAGTTATTAGTGTTTCCAGAAACTCATCACTAGAGGGTTTTGGGGTTCCTTATTCCATATGCTGCCTGGTCCAAATGCCAGGCCTTCACTGCATGACTTCCATCAGAGACTGGGGGGCGCAGCCCAGGCTGGTTAGATTCTGGTGTAACCCTTGCTTGGCAATTATGTGAGAGCACATAAAACTACTGTAAGTTCAAAGTTTTTCCAATGAACTGTGAAAAGCTGTTGTTTATTCTTTTCCAGGAACTTCTATTAATATGTCATCATAAAAAGCACTTGCAAGTTAATGGAGGAAGCAGCAAACAGTGAAGGGAGAGATTTTTGGATAAATTGGAAATCCTTAAAACTTCTCTGTGCAGCAACCCTCAGGGTCAACAAATAACATGTGTTGAGTACCTCACACCAGCCTTTGAAGCAGCACTGATGAATTACAAAGATTCTTGTTGGTTTAAGGAACTTAAAAAAATAAAGATTTATTTACTTATTTTATGGGGGGCACGTGGGTGAATGGGGGGAGGGGCAGAAGGAGAGGGAGAGAGAATCCTCAAGCAGATTCCCTGCTGAGCGTGGAGCCCAATGCAGGGCTCGATCCTAAGACCCTGGGATCATGACGTGAGCTGAAATTAAGAGTCGGCCAGTCAGCTGACTGAGCCACCCAGGCGCCCGAGGAACTTCTCTAAGAGAGACGAGGGAATCAGCTCAAATCTTCTCAGACCGGTATTGGAAACCTGCCTCTTGCCAATTATCCCTCAAAAGTCCTTCTAAACTCTTCTTGTCCCTTCCACACGATTATTAGTGATGAACTATTTAATGCTTATTTTCCTCACATGCGATTTTATCCAGAATTTACCATACTTACTATAAGAGTGCAGTTTATGGGATATTGTATATACACACACGCACACATGCACACGCTCACACCTACCTATAACAATGGAGGGCCGTGGGGGGTGTGTGCAGTGCATTTATGCTCCCTTTATTAGGCTTGGAGCAGAATTTTACTGTTTTGTATTTTCAGAGTCCTGGCTGCTGAGTCTTGGCTTTTATGACATAGTTTTGTTTACTGCCACAATTTATTTCACGCCAAACCTTTGGTCAGGAAGACAACCTCCAATTATCCCACTCTTCCCATTGAAAAGCGCTGTTTTACTCTGGACCGCATGTAGTTCCGGTTCTCTGGAATGCATTCTGGTTAAAAGCAAACACTGTCTGCATGTCAGAATATTATTGTAGCTAATTAACTATACTACAAGGCAATCAATCCAGGAGAAAATACTCTTCGTGCGCTACCATGTGCCTAGTTTCACGCTTTTTTAGTACTAGCTTTTTGAGATGTTCTAAAAGACATAAAACATGGACTTCTAACACTCAAGGGGACTACAGGTATTTTATTTTGTTATTTAAAGATTTATTTATTTGAGAGAGAAAGCACTCACATGCAATTGGGGGAAGGGCCAGAGGGAGAGAGAGAATACGAAGCTCAGAACATGGGGCTCGATCTTACAGCCCATGAGATCATGGCCTGTGCAGAAACCAGGAATCGGATACTTAACTGACTGAGCCACCCAGGCACTCTGGAGCCTACAGATATTTTAAAAGGTTATGTAAATGCAGCTTGTAATCAAGGACCTAATCAAAAACCATTTAAAAGACATGCTAAGGTCCTTAAGACATATTTAAGCCGATTAAAATGTAATTTTTTAATATAGGGAAGAATCTATTCAGTTAATAGCTGAAAAATTAATCACCTATGCAAAAAGCTAGGATGGGATGGGGGAAATCTATGTTTTTTAAGCCTTAAGAGGGTGAGGTAGACTGGAAGGAATGGGGTGGGATTGTGCAGGAGAGGTGGGAAATGCATTTTCAACTATTGTGCCATTTTTCAGTAACCTTGGTTAGGGACTATTTTTATTGATTGTGGTTGGAAATTTCCATTCAGGGGTTTCTTCTAGGAAATCAGCAGGAAACAACAGAAGACCCAAATCGATCCTTTCCTTAAGCGAATTCTAAAAAAAATGTAATTTGTGGCTCCTTCTAAATCATCCATTCCTGGGTCTGTCTTACCATTAGTCTTATTATGCAAAAATAATTAAGTTGGGGCGCCTGGGTGGCTCAGTCGTTAAGCGTCTGCCTTCGGCTCAGGTCATGATCCCAGAGTCCTGGGATCGAGCCCCGCATCGGGCTCTCTGCTCGGCAAGAAGCCTGCGTCTCCCGCTACCCATTCCCTCTGCTTGTGTTCCCTCTCTCGCTGTGTTTCTTGCTGTCAAATAAATAAAATCTTTAAAAAAAAAATAATTAAGTTAATGGTGAGCATTAGGGCATGAGAAGTAATCCTGGATTTCTAAGATATTATGAAACCAATGCAGTGTTCTCAAAGGGTATTTTCTCAGAAATTTCCATCTTCTCAAAATTTCTTAAAACTGAGAGAAAATTACAGAAATACTTAAGCAGTAAATTAAATTACACCCATTATTCTTTTTAAAATTTTTTTTATTTTTATATATATATTTTGTATATATCTTTTTCCCCAAATACTTTTATTTTTTCAGTGTTATAAGATTAATTGTTCATGCACCACACCCAGTGCTCCATACAATACATGCCCTCCTCGATACCCATCACACCCATTATTCTTATACAGTCTTTTAAAAAAGAGTAAATTTAGACTCACTAAGTCTATACAAGCAGAATACACTAATTTTATAGGTGTATAAATTTTAAGTTCTTGGTGGGAGAATACAGCATTGAATGGGTCAAAGAATATTGCTCTATTTGCAAATCTTCAAAGTGACAGAGCCTTCTGGAAAGATTTATGACAAGTTTTTCTTTTTAAAAAGCGATGTTTCTATAAATCCTACCAAACTGCTATGAATAAGGCTGTAAATCACTTCACTGACTTGAGTAATGGGACTTGTATTTCATGAAACTGTGCCAAGAAACCCAGAGGCTTTCATTGATATTGAATCTTCTGTAATATTTAATACCTATCTGCCCCTGAAAAGATGAATTTTGATGCTAACTGAAAATATTTTTTTACCATAATTTTTGCTGAAAGGAAAAATAAATAGAAATCAACGGTATTAAGTCCAATGGGTTTAAAGAGGTTTATTAGTCACCGGCAGAGGAAAAAAAAATTAGAAGCAATAGAAAATAAGTATAACTACATTCACTAAATTGATGTGGCTATAAGTTCAGATTTTATCTGCAATCATGATTGGTACATCCAGTTCTAATGGATGAATAATCTTGAGTGTTTCTTTCTAGATGGCTTTTTTTTTTAAGTCTTGTTTTGAATTTGTTGGACAAAGGAGAAACTCCTCTGAATGTTCTACTCTTCTTTCTAATTAGAACCACACATTCTCACAGGGAAATTTAGAATCTGGTAGCTAACTAGACTAAAAACCCACCAGTGGGTAATTCCTGTGAGGAGAGAAGAGTACTTGTCCCACAAATTCCACATTTGCGTATGATAATCAAGAGAGCTAAGTGTATGCTATGTAGAGGCAGCTCTGACTGACCTTCTGGGCCATGAGTTTTATAAGTGTTGTCAGTGTTACCAGCCTTTTCCTCTGGTAGTGTCAGAACCTAGAAGAAACTGGGCCAGATACAAAAGAAATCAGGCTACGGGCAAGAGTAAACGTTGTAGCCCCACATGTTTATAATATACTGTGGCCTTTCAGATACTGGTCAATGATTTGCATGTGTTTATGTACACCCTACTCTTCTTCACAAATAATTTGATGGGAGTCAGAGGTGCATTCAATACTTCAGGGTATGATAAATGAAAACTGAAAAGAAGCAAGGTCAGAGGGGAAGTAGAGGTAGAGAAGTAGGAAAAATCCATGCCACGGGCTCTTAAATATGAGGTCACATACTCTGGTTCAGAGGGCCAGGGAGGAGATGTGAAGCCTTAATCCTTATACATGTACTGCAAAAAAAGGTGAGTCTGGAGCAATGGTGGGAGAAGGGGTCAGAAAGGTGCTTCGACTAATTCACAGTTCAGAAGGACGTGTGTAACGTGCACTTGGTAATTTGTGCATATTCAACTCTGTTATAGAAAACAAGAAAGTAAATGAGATGGATGAAATTCACATCTATTAGCATAGATAAGGAAGTTGGTAACCCTATTAGACCAAGAAGACAGCAAATATTCATCATGTGCTATATATATAAGCGTGTAAGGTACTGAGGATTCACGAGGTCTTAATTCACTACCCACTGGTGGAGCCTTTCTGGCTCCAAGAAATACAGGTAAAACCCATAGCTGCTCATCAGGTTAGTTGGCAATCTATAGCTACTGACCAAGCATACTTAGCCCTCTGTATTGGCTTGGGTCAACAGTTTCTGTTCCCAAGAGTTCTGCCCCAAGCGCTCTTTCTAGTCCTGCATTCTGTTCCCATCTACTTCATGCCTTAGTTTCCCTGGCGGACTCCAGAATCACCCTGTCTATCCCACAGGTCCCCATCCCTATCCCAGGACACCTCTAACTTCCTGTCTCCGAGACTGACTTCATCTCTTCCCCAAATAACTTGTCCACCCATATTTCAGCCTACACGGCAGCAGTATCTACTTAACCAAAAGCTTGGATATTGCTCTGACTCTGTCCTTTTCCTCAAATACAAAACCCTATGATTTCCTCCCCCTTAAAGTATCTTGTTGCTGTTCTCTACTCACCATCTCTGAGCATGTGCCAAATTAATGACATAATGGACAGGTCTAATGGACAAGGCTGTCAAAAATCTGCCTTGGTTTACCTCTCTGCTCTTATCTAAGTCCTGGGCGTGGTGGAAAAGACCCTTTCTCTCTCTGCTCTTACTTTTTGCCTTTTCATTGCCTGAGCTCTATTGCTTAGAACTGAATGATCCATCATCTGTCCCACATCTTTGATTTTACTCTCACTATTTTTCTCTCTGTCTAGATGCCTTTCTTCCCCACCCTTGGCGCCCCCCAATCCACCACCCCACCACCCACTATTTTATTCTGTCAACTCTTAATCTTTTTTTCATGTTTTATTAGGATGTCAACTCTTCTAGGAAATTTCCCTAAAACCCCAGGCTCATCGCTCTCATGACCCTTCACCCTTGGCCTTTATTTGAATTACGTGCCCTCCCTTCATGTTTTCACAGTAGTCTGAGATTCCGCTCTCATTGCACTAGCCATCAGAGTCCCAGAGGAAGGAGATGGTACGCTCTAATTAGGATGACTCAGAAAGGTATGGGAGAGGTGCAGGGGAACTATAAGGGATAGGGTAGGAACCCAGGTTAGTAACCATTGATCTGGCACCAATTCTAGGTCCAAACAGACAAGGTGAGAGAGTGGTTACCAACAGCCTAAACAGAGAAAATCATGTGGAAGAGGTTATCTGATGAAGAGCAGTGACCTTTGTTTGACAGTGACCAAGGCAACCTTTCTGTGAGGAAAACAGATTAACTCTCATGGCTTCCTTCTCCTTTCTACTTGACTTCATACTAGGGTTCCTCCTAGGCCAAACCAACCAGCAGGCAGAGGACAAGGAAAGGAGTTAAAATAATCTCACAGCCCAGCCTGCCAACTTGTAAGGTTGGAGAAGGGGTGAGTTGGGCTCTAGAGAAGTGAATGGATTTATATCTAGCACGATCACACTGTAATGAAACTGTCTTCTTTGTTCATCAGGCTCCTTCATTAGACTGAGTTACTTGAGGATAGAGAATGCTTCTGTCATCTCTGCATCCTCAGTATCTAATACATACTAGATAACACATGCTTGTGGAGAGATTCAGAGAGTATGGTAAATTGGACATTACTGAAAGGAGTATACTTTCTGAGCGTATTTCACATGCTTTTTGGAATCCAGGGAAAATGGAAAACAGAATGAATCTTAGGATTTTCGTTGTCTCACAAAGAAACATCACTTGTTCGAGAGAGATGAGTTATCTTAGTGCTTGGTACTGGGAGGGACTGGATGAGTCTTGTGACTTCCTCCGTACGAGATACTGGGCTGCATAATGGGTAATCCCTCCAAGGGAAGCCACAGGCGCAGAAATATTTTTCACAAGGCTGCTTAAAAATATAAGCCCCTTGGGAGTGCCTGGGTGGCTCAGTTGGTTGAGTATCTGACTCTTGGTTTCGGCTCTGGTCATGATCCCAGGGGCGTGGGATTGTGCCTTGAATACGGCTCCATGCTGGGCATTGGAGTCTACTTGAGATTCTCTCCCTTTCCCTCTGCCCTTTTCTCTGCTCGTGTTCATGCACAAGCTCTCTCTCCCAAATAAATAAATCTTTAAAAAAAATTTAAGGGGTGCCTGGGTGGCTCAGTCGGTTAGGCACCTGCTTTTAGCTCAGGTCATGATGCCGGAGTCCTGGGATTGAGTTCTGGGATCAAGTCCTGGGATGGAGTCCTGGGATGGAGTCCTGGGATGCATCTGGCTCATTGCTGAGCAGGGAGCCTGCTTCTCCCCCTGCCTGCCACACACCCCCCCCGCCCCCACGTATACTCTCTCACTCTCACTCTCACTCTCACTCTCTTTCTGGCAAATAAATTAAAAAAAATTTTTTTTAATTAAAAAAATTAAAATATAAGCCCCTATACATCTGAAACTTACAAAACACTGTATGTTAGCTATACTGGAATTAAAATTAAAGAAGAAGCCCTTGATAAAAGCCAAAGACTTGTTATTAAAAAGTAATTGGAAGGTGAACTGAGCTAACGTGGTCCACTCTGATAGGTCTTAAACTATCTTGCCCCTACATGGTTAGGCTTAGACTTCAAACCTCATCCCCTAAATAAGCCTCTAGTGTAGTCCTCGCTGGGTTCTCTCTTTTACCAGCCAATAGAAGAGAAGGATCAACTAAGAAGCTCACACGCACTGAGGGGCCATGGAACCATCAGAGGGCAGAAGCATGGCTCCCTGAATGACTATGGGAGACAGAGCCCTCTGTCTACTTCTCTAGCTCCTGCAAACCTCTGTGCTGAGAGCAAAAAATATACTTTTAATTTGTTAGAACTCTAAGTTTTGTTGGGCTTTATAGCCGCAGTTATTTTATCCTAATACAGATCTGAAATAATGTTCTAACTTCTACATCTGAGTCTGTTTTAAATGCTGTCACCAGGATTATCATAATCCATTGTCCATATTCACAATCAGTTATTTTCACAGAAGTCCTTTCCAGCTTGAATCTCATGCTTTCAGAATTACCGTATTGCTGCCTTCCCTCTGAGAGATGCCTCTTAGAGCCCTTCTTGCTTGGAACGTGATAGAAAATACACAACACCGTGATGTATTTTATAATGTACAAAGTCCTATTGCATGCAGTGTCTCTCTATATTCTCCCAGCAAATCAGAGGGATATTCAAGGGTCTGTTTTTGTCCCCATTTTGCAGGTGATGAAACTGACACTAAGGTTAAGCATAAAGCAAAAAAAAAAAAAAAAAAGTGGAGACAGCTAACGTACAGAGTTCTTTGAAGATTAAGCAAGAGAATAATTTAGTCTACCTGGCATCTGGTATCCATTAAGACTTTTCTTATTTTCTTCCTAAGTCTCTGATAAGTTGTTTATTGCTGTGTAACAAACCACCCCCAAGTAATAACTTAAAACAGTAATGATTATTGATGCTGTTCCCAGAACCCAGCCGTGAAAACACAAGTAGCTGGGGAGTGGGGGTAGGGCTGGAACAGCTGGCTTCCTTGGGCTTCTTTCTTTCTGTGGTCTCTCCACATGGTCTCTCCACATGGCAGCCCCAGGGTAACCATGGCAGCTGAAGGCTTCCAGCGAGAGCAGAGGGAGTGAGAGAGTAGAGTGAGAAAGAGAGAGCCAGAGCGGGCTACAGAGAAGGAGAGGGTGAGGCAGAAGCTCGTAATGCCTTATGACCTAGTCTTAGAAGGATGTTATCCTGTGTCATTTCCGTCACATTTTCTGAGAAGCAAAGCATAAGGGCCAGCTCATGGTCATGGGGGGAAAAATTAGACGCCGCTTCTTGATTGAATTTTTGGCCATTTTTTTTTAACTACCACATTTTCCTTCTCCAAAATGCTTGCCTGAATTAACGCAGACATGAAGCTCCGAGTGTAAGGGACACATCCAAGGTCATTAAACCCTTAAATGGTTCCACCAATATTAGATCCAATTTTGTGAATCCCACCTCCATGCACTTCCCAGGATCCCAGAAAATCTCACATGATTAGCATGCAGAACCTGGTAGGCAAGACACGCTGGCCCCCAAACAGAGCCAATCCTCCTTGTCTTGGAAAACACGCTTGCATTTATTTTGTAGGAAAAATGTTACGCAGAAAGCAGTAGTCCATGAGTACTTTCCAAGTTTCTCCCAAACATCTGTGTTTAAAATTTTTCCCCCCAACAGATGTATTCATTTGCATTTCCCCCAGATGAATCACTTTTTTTTGTTGTTATTTTTTGACTGTATTTCTCCCCTCTCAAGATCTTTTGGTATTAATTCTCAAACCCACCACTTAAGTTGGTACTGTCTCCTGATTTGCCCTTCCTGTAGGCCACTAAATGAAATGTTCTCTAAGCCAATGATCTGGGGGGCACCTGGATGGCCCGGTTAAGCATCCCACTCTTGGTTTTGGCTCAGGTCATAATCTCAGGGTGGTGAGACTGAGCCACACCTTGGGCTCCTGCTCAGGCTGCAGGAGATTTTCAATCCCTCCCCCTCCCCCGCCGCCCCTACCCTGCTCTTGCTGGCATGCTCTCTCTCTGTCTAAAATAAATAAAATAAATAAAATCTTTAAAAAAAAAAAAGAGGACAGTCTGATAGAAGGTCTGAGCGGCATTGTTTTTGTTTTGTTTTATTTTGTTTTGTTTGACAATAGGCCAACATTTCTTGAGTTGAAACTTCTGTTGCCCCAGAGTTTAAACCTCATTTTAGAAAATCTGGGTTATTTGAGAGGTGATATAACTTTGAAACCTCAGAGGGCTCACATACAGCCTACAATTCTAAGCAATAGGGTAGATTTCCCAGTAGGAGCCTTCCTGTTTGGGGATGCCCAGGAGTCCCTATGAGAAATCGTCCTTTCTCTTTCCCAGACCCAAAGGGTTGGTGGGAGCATGGGGTAAGAAAAAGAGAGTGGAGAAGTCTCCAAGAGATATGGGGGTCTCTGTGTAGACCAGCACACTCTTCAGGGACATAATGCAAGCCCCAAAGGTAGTGTTATATTTTCTAGAAGCTGCATTTCAAAAAGTAAAAGGTGAAATTGATTTTAATAATGGATTTTATCTAACTCAGTATATCCAAAATACTATCATCTGAACATGTAGTTATTTAAAAAACATTCACGAGATACTTTTCATTCTTATTTCTATACCCAGTCTTGGAATCCGATGCTCATTTCACACCTCTTGAACACTTCATTCGGGACTAGCCACGTTTCTAGTCATCAATAGCCAATACCGTATTGGAGAGCACACATAAACTCTTCCTTTCTATTGCTCATTGGTCCTCTGAGACCTCAATCTTTTCTTCTCTGTTTGCATACCTTCTTATCATTCAGACTCCGCTCAAAACACCTATTCAGGGGGAGGAAAGGCAAGTAATGCGACCCACTCCCTCCCTGTCCTCCTCCATCCCGTTCTTCCGTTACTGTCGCCAAAGAACTGATTTCTTCTGAAATGGTTTTATTCATTCGCCTACATATTTCTTCTCTATCTTCTCCACCAGAATGTAAGTTTCACGAGGGCAGGAATTTTTAAAAATTTATTTTGGTCTCTTGAGTTCTCGGCGCCGAGCACGGTGCCTGGCACATGCCGGACGCTGCAGGACACATTCGCTGGACGAAGGAATCGCATTTCTCTGGAACGCGGCCGAAGGGGGCAGCCGAGCGGCGTGCACAGGTGGGACGCCCACGACGCGCGCGGCGGCGCTCCCTCGGCTCCAGGGTGGGTGTGGGCGAGTGGGTGTGCGCGGGGGTGTGCGCGGTAGAGCGCGCCGGCGAGCCCGGAGCGCGGAGCGGGGAGGAGCCGTCAGCGCGGCGCAGAACCCGCAGCGCCCGCCGGGCCGGGCAGCTCGGAGGTGGGTGGGCCGTGCCGCCAGCCCGCCCGCGGGGTCCCCATTGGCCGCCTGCCGGCCGCCCTCCGCCAGGAAGGCGGCGAGGAGCCGAGGGGCCGCTCCCGAGCCGGAGGGGGAAGCGCCCGACCGAGCCGACGCCGGGGCGGACGCGTGGGATCCGCGCCCCCCATTCGCTCCCTCCCCGCGCTCCCGCCGCCGCCCCGCTCGTCTCCGGCGCTGGCGCCCTCGGTCGGCCTCCGACAGCTCCGGAGGGACCCGGGCAGCTCCCGGGCGCCCGGGGTGAGTGGCCGCGCGCGCGCTCGCCGGCTCCTCCCGGGCCCCGCCGCCTGCTTTTGCTTTCGCGGCGGCGGCGCGGCGAAGTGTGCCCGGGCAGCGCCGGGGGCAGCCGGGAAGGCCCAGGAGGGGGAGGCTGGACTGCGGGGAGAAGTGGGGTCGCAGCCGGGAGGATCCCCCTGCCCCGCGGGCCGGGTGGGAACAGGTGGCGCGGGCCGGGCCGGGCGCTTTGTGTCGGGGCGCGGAGACCGGGAGCGGGCGGCCGCGCCTCCCTCGGCCGCTCCCTTTCCTCCCCTGCTCCCCCGGGCGGCCGTACGCCGGGTCGGCCGGGTAACGGAGCGGGAGTCGCCAGGAATGTGCCTCTGGGGACTGCCTGGCTCGAGGGAGGAGAGGAGAGGCCGGGGAGTGCGGGAGCCGAGAGGTGGCGCGGGGGCCGCGGTGCCGCCGCAGGCCGGAGGGGGATGCTTCCAGCGAGGCGCGTTCCGCGCGGGCGAGGGCTTCATTCTTCCGCGGCGCCCCCGGAGGTGGGGAGCTGGGTGGGCGTGTGTGTGTGTGTGTGGAGAAAGGGGAGGCGGGGAGGCCGGTCACTTCCGGAGCCGGTTCCGATCCGCGCCGAGCGCGGTGCTTTCGCGGACGCGGACCTTGGGGTGCGGTTGTGCCCGGCTCCACGCGCGCGCGGGCGATGCGGGGCTGGGGGACGTCCGTGGCGCGGGTTTAACAAAGGGTGCGCCTCTCCACGCGGCGGGGAGGGGCAGCTGGGGAGAGGTGGTCCTCGGCGAGCGGCTCTTAGCTGGGGAGGCGCTTCGTTTTCGGGTTGTCATTTTATTATTTTATTTTATTATTATTGCTCTTATTTTAAAGGACTGGAGACTGATGCATGAGGGGCCCAAGGAGGCGCAGGAGCGGTGGTGATGGTGTGGGAAGCGGAGCTGAAGTGCGCTGGGCTTTGGTGAGGCGTGACAGTTTATCATGACTGTGTTCAGGCAGGAAAACGTGGATGATTACTACGACACCGGCGAGGAACTTGGCAGGTACGGGGAGGTTTGGGGGGGGGGTGTCGGAAGCGCATGCTGCTAGGTTGCGCGAATGCATAATATTGGGGGCAGTGGGCGGTAAACAAATGCAGTTTGAATCAAGAGGCTCCCTCTCCCTTCCAAGAGATGTGCAAATTATAGAGAAAAGAGTTACTAACCCAGCGCGTCCTGGGGTCCAGAAATAAACCACGTAACCCAATGGGCTATGATGGGAGAGGCAATTTCAGTGTTAGATTGTGTTGCAAAGGGTATTGATCAAGACCCCTGGGCAGGAACAGATTTAATTGTCTGCAGTAATTCTTGTTAGCTTTTGCAGTTCCGAGATGAGGCAAAAGCTAAGTAAGACATGTTTGCATCTGGTGTTAGGTCTTATATGTGATTTAAACGGAATACAGACGAATTAGTAGGCTTCTAAAATCTTCATGTTTGCTTTCTTTTTGAATTTTCAGAATGCTAGCAAGTATTGGGAGGTCATATATGGCCACTTGCCAGATCTTGGTGTTGGGTTTGGATTTTGGAACTTCCTCCAGCCAGGGATTTAATTACCCGGTTGGTGTTCCCGGTTGCTTTGGTTTCCTTTACAATGTTAAATTTTTAACAAATAAATGATGAAGAGTCTAATATGGCTATCTGGATTCAGAACACACTTCCATTGCTGTGGGGGCTGTGACTCTGAGTGCAAAGTCGTTCAGTTTCTAGGTGAACAAAGAATGATTATTTTGAGGCGTCTCAGGGCTGGCTCAGTTTCCCCTTGACTGGGTATTTGACAGGATGTGTTGAGCTCTGGTCTAAGTAGCACAAAACCCAATTTTCACACCTGAATTTAGATTCAATGTAAGAATTTGATTTTAGTGGATTCCTATTGAGTAAAGGATCTTGAAACAAACAGAAAGTGTGTATTTACTCGCACTTGTATCAAAATATGTATTTTTCCATACTCACCAATGTCTTGATCCTAAGATTTTTTTTTTTTTATTAGAAGGAAATTCAGAAGCACCCACACCCTGGGTTACCTAATGGGAATTTCCAGTGTGAAGCTTAACAAAACTTTTTTACAAATTCAAATAAGAATGGGGAACAAAAGCCATTTTTTTGGAAAGATTTTATTAATTTATTTATGTGACAGAGAGAGAGACACAGCGAGAGAGGGAAAACAAGCAGGGGGAGTGGGAGAGGGAGAAGCAGGCTTCCCCCGCCCCACCTCTAGCAGGAAGCCTGATGGAGGGCTCGATCCCAAGACCCTGTGATCATTACCTGAGTCAAAGGCAGACAACCCAGGTGCCCCTAAAAGCAATTTTTAAAAGGTTACTGAAACAGAGTATTTCTGTATATGTTCAGTATCAACTCAGGCTGTCACTGAGCTCCTGCACTTAGGAGGAGCTTATGGTATATTGGAGATTTACTGAGGGACTGAGGGAGAAGGAAAGCTCTCAAAAATCATATTTCACAGATATATTTAAGATTAAGGTTTAAGGGTGTGTGGTTGAAGTACTTGGTTTAACTAGAATTAAATCACTTTATTCCTGTGGTTTTCAGCAAGATGAGTGGTATATGGAGTTTTCCTTTGAGTTTCTCTACTAGGAAAAAATGGTGAAAAAGGGGTTGCCTGGGTGGCTTAGTGGGTTGAAGCCTCTGCCTTCCACTTGGGTCCTGGTCTCAGGGTCTTGGGATTGAGCCCTGCATTGGGCTCTCTGCTCGGCGGGGAGCCTGCTTCTCCCTCTCTCTCTGCCTGCCTCTCTGCCTGCTTGTGATTTCTCTCTCTGTCAAATAAATAAATAAAATCTTTTAAAAAATGGTGAAAAAACGTATTTTAATTCCATTTGTATAGTGTGGCCTGATTATATAAATTCTCTTAGAGCGGTGATTAAAAGTGAGCCAATTGCTTTATGGATTAAGTATATGACCTTATTTTCAGTAAGATCTTTTGGTAGAATTATGTGTTATGAGAAAGAAAGAAACAAACAAAACAAAACAAAACAGCAACCTCCCTGAGGCTGGTGGGGGAGTTTGTGATCTCTACTTCGTGGGCAAGATGACAGGCCCTCTGCCTCTGAGCTGGGAGGTGACTTGCTCAGTTCTCACTACATTTAGCTTTGACTTTTGTCTCCGTCTCCGTTTCTCTGTAGAACTTTCTCCCCACCGTGCAGGACTAATTGACACCTCGCTGATGCGCTGATTTAATTTGTGTGGCCTGTGGATTTGAGAGAAGGGCTGTGAGAAAGTGGGAGTTGGGGGGGTTTTAAACAAAGTACATATGCCCATCGTTCTGATATAGCTGCTTTTGTTTTGCCTAAAAATGGGGAAAATGGTTGATTTGAGGGGGAAGTTTTTTTTTTCCCCCCAAGCCCTGTGATCTTTACATCTGCCTTAGAAATAGCCACTTCCTGAAAACAAGTCCTGAGCTAGGATAGAGATGAAGGAAAGAGGCTGCTTCACATGTCACAGAAATGGAAATGGGCAGATAGGGAGCACAGAGGCAGGGCCCTTGTAAGCAGTGAATTATACCCATTCTACACTTGACCTGCATGTCTTTAGGAGTCATCTAAATAATAGGTACTCTTTTAGCTTATGCATATACTGAGACCAAGTCCATAGCCAGAGGAAGGGAGATGGGTGCACTCAGTGTTATTACTATTATTATTTTACTTTTAGGAAAACCAAGAGAGTATGTTATGTGTGTGTGTGTGTGTGTGTTTGTGTGTGTGTGCGCGCGCGCGCACGCTCTGCCCAAGACGGCTACAAAAGCTCTCTGTCCCTGTAAAGAACTTTATAAAGTACTCTGATTATTGCAGTAATGATCCGCAGACAGACCACTGGACAGAGATCCTGGTTCAGAATCTGGCTCTGCAACTTGCTGATTACCTTGAATAAGTCTCTCACCCTCTCTGATCGTCAGGATCTTCTTTTTTTTTTTTTTTTTTTTAAGATTTTATTTATTTATTTGGCAGAGAGAGATCACAAGTAGGCAGAAAAGCAGGCAGAGAGAGGGGGGAGCAGGCTCCCCGCTGAGCAGAGAGCCCAATGCAGGGCTCAATCCCAGGACCCTGAGCTCATGACCTGAGCCGAAGGCAGAGGCTTTAACCCAATGAGCCACCCAATCGCCCCAAGGATCTTCATTTTTAAAGCCAGTGGCTTACAGGTACCTGGCTGGCTCAGTCAGAAGAGCACGTGACTCTTGTTCTCGGGTGTACACATTACTTAAATAAATGAACAAATAAAAACTTAAAAAAAATAAAGTGAGAGGCTTAGTGCTTATGTCGTGGCTGTTGTGAAAATCACATAATCTAACACATGTAGAAGTATTTTAATCCACAGTAAAGCATTAAACCAATGCAGATATTATTTTCAGGACTGACTGAGACGTGCGTGTTCCAAGCCGGCTAATAACTTGGTCTGCAAATCAATTTTTTTTTTTTTAAAGATTTTATTTATTGGACAGAGAGAAACACAGCGAGAGAGGGAACGCAAGCAGAGGGAATGGAAGCGGGAGAAGCAGGCTTCCTGCCGAGCAAGGAGCCCGATGCGGGGCTCGATCCCAGGACCCTGGGATCATGACCTGGGCCGAAGGCAGACGCTTAACGACTGAGCCACCCAGGCGCCCCTGCAAGTCAATTTTTGTTCACGTTTCTGTTTGCCAGTTTTGGGAAGGGAGGCCTTCTGGGAAAAGGGTCATGCATGGGGAAGGCACATTGATGTTGCCCACTCTTGAGTCCAGACTCCTTCCATGAGCACCCCTCCCCCTTTAGAAGACCGTTTGGTAACCTTTGTGTTGACTCTGGGGGACCCTTTGGGGTCTCGCTCTCCATCTACAAAGTACTGCTTCCATCCCACAGAGTGGTTTCTGGAAGGGGTTCTTAATGAATGTGGATTTCTCTGTCTGCCATTATAGCCGGCTCATTTTTAACACCCCAGGGTACCTTAGCCGCTCTTGTCAGCTTGGGAAGCTGCAGGCTGACTTGTGCCACCATCGGGCTCCCCTTACATGGTGGTTCAGCCCGAACTGTGAGCCTTCCGGACACCTCTCTGAGCACCGCTTTCCTGGGGAACTGGCCTTCTTTCCTCTCCTGCCGTCGGACCTTACATGATCTTAAGACCCAGGGCCTACCTCCTGAAGAAGTTCCCTCTGCAGTGATTTCTCCCTCCAGACTTGCTGTCTTAAAGCAGTCCGCTCTGCTGGTACATGACTGCAGACTGCGTTCTGTGGCGCTGGGTCCTTGCTTTGTGCTGTCTCATGGTCGTGTGGGGCTTATTGTAGCCGGCTTGAGGTCTCTTCTGGTGAGCTCTGTGGACTTCTCTCCCCAGGGCGGGCAGCGTGCTGTGCAAGACCAGCTGACATCTCGATCTGCGCCTGGACAGGCCATGCGGGTGGCCAGGAGCCATGCTGGGACCAGGATGGGGATTTAAGACCTAAACAACGATGTGGGTGCTGATGCTGATAGAGAGGCAACGTGTGGTGTGAGATAGCCTCGGGGCACTCATTTGGAAAGCGGGGAGACACCTACCACTGTAGGGGATTGTGGGAATGAGAGACCCTACCTGTCAACACCTGACACACACCCAAAACACGTCGCTACCTGAGGTGTTTTTAAAAACCTGTCGTCCCCAGCCAGGTGTTTCCAACATTGCAGAGTCCTTGTTGATATGATTACCGGCTGTCCTCACAGGTTGTCCCACGGTTGTGACCTTGGACTTGCTCATCAGTGTGTATCTCTTAAGCTGACTTAGATATTCGTCAGTAGGGGCTCAGTAAGTGCCTGCTGCTGACACGTGCACACGCATGTACATACGTACAGCCCTCAGTAAGGGGTGACCCCGATGGGGATGTCAAGCTTAGGATGTCAAGGGCTGCGACTCCTAAGAGTGGAAACTGCTTTTTCCGCTTGTGTCCTCTGTGCCTGGACAGTAATACGCACCGCAGCCAAAACGTCCAAGCCCAAGGTCAGTTGCAAATGAAACAAAGTGGAGCATCAGATAATTTACATCGGTTCTGATATTGGCTGGAAGCTTACTTATTCAAATTCAAAACTCTCTCATTCTGGCATACGATCCACAAGCATTTTTTGGAGTAAGGCTTCGTCCTGAACTCCAGGACTCAGCACACATCTTTCATTCGGTTTGCTGCGGATCACAGGGTGGGTTCTAAGACTGAAGGCAATCCCGTGTGGCTGGAAGGAGGAAGAACTTCTTGGCCTGTTTTCCCTGTAGAAGGGGGGATCTCAGGCCCACCTGGTTGACTAGTGAGATCATCCCGGAGGGCTGCGCTGAATGTGACTTTTTTGATTTGCCTTTCTGCTTCCGTGTGCCCTAGATGTTTCTTCTGGACAGGCTGCCAAGTTTTAAGAGGGGTAAGGTTCAAATAGATGTATTGGAGGTGATGTTCAGTGATTTTTTTTTTAATTTGAAGTGTAGCCGACACACAATGTTACATTAATTTCAGGTGTACAGCATAGTGGTTGACGGCTCCGTGTTCTGGAATGCTCATGGGGTGGCCGTCCTCCTCCGTCACCCGCCGTACAGCACCATCGACTGTATTCCGCATTCAGCGATTTTGAATTCTGTGCATTTTAGGAAGGTCTAATAATGGTCTTCCAGGCTGTGAAGGGAGGGCATGGAGATGGCCTTGGGGGGCAGTTTGGCTGGATGCTTGCTTGCCAGCCCTGGAGAGGCATCCTTGGACCAGCCAGGCGGGTATCATTTAGGTTCGGTGGGGCTGGAAACATAGGGGGTTGCGGTTTTATTGCCAGGGAGCTGAGGAGCATTGATGCTGACTCTTCGGTCCCCCAGGCTGTTACCCCAAGCCCGTATCTTACCTTGGGATAGCCACTTGGGAACCTAAGGCTCCGTTAGCTGTCTCTGCAAAGCCTTGGAAAACACAGGAGGCTTACAGAGATAGGTGCTCAGATTAATTTCAGTAATTACACATGGAGGTTTTATCAGGAGAGGTGACAGTGTCAACACGTCCTCTGACCTTCTAGCAAAGTTGTGACCCCTTAAAGGCAAAGACCATTTCCTCCCAGGTGAAGTGGGGGCAAGGAGGGCATCTGGGTGGAGAAGCACAGTCGCGTGTTGCCGGATACCCTTGGAAATGGTATGTTGGGTGTCGAGCCCTGTGAGCTCCAAGGTCAGTTACATTGTCTGACCTCTTTGAAGACTACCTGTCTTCCTGCAGGGAAATGTGTTATGAACTTTCACCCTTAATTCTAGCCAGCTGCTGTTGTACCTGTGGTTAACTGGGTACTTTGAATGAATGCAGTGAAACATGATTTCAGTAGAAACTTACTACTGATCATGAGACAAAGAAGCCGCTTACTGGTGGAAAGGAGGGGCGTGTCTTGGCAAAGGGCAGCCCAGAGACCCCTCTGCACCCAGACCCGGAAGAATCTGGGAGTAATCAGTGGGTCCTCCCTTCTCACTTCTTCTGGTCGGTGCTTAGACAGGGCAGGTGTCTCCAGCAGCTGGTTAGTAGGTAGCAAGAGATGGGCCCCGAACGCTGGCCAGACCTGCTTCGAACATTCTTTACACTAATTGGGATTTGGCAAGATATTTAAGAGAGGTGACCTGGGCAGCTAGCTAGTGCCGGTCCGTTTTCCGTATCTGCCTTGGAGAAGGTGGTTAGGAGGAGCTAGTAGCCAACTTCCCTGCGGGTAGATTCAATCCAAAGCTTCCTCTGAGCTCGGAACTCTCCTGGCCACTTTCCTGCACACACAAGCTTCTTTCCTTTTCCCTCGTGCACCGCGGTTGTGAATGATGTTCGTGCGTGCCATGGTTTGACCCAACTCCCCAAGTTAATGGTTCAGCTTTTTAGAAAGTTCACGGAACACTCTTAGTATTGTTTAACCTTTGCGTAACGTAATGTGTAAGAGTCACGGCTGTGCCCAGGGGGACATCCCCTAAATGACAAACTGTTTCTCGAAGCGGCGCTGGTCTGTCGGGGGTGGGGTCGCCGTGTGATCGCCTGGGTCTCTATGTGGAAAGTAATACTTAATTGTTGTGCTTCGGTTTATTGAGGTAAATTATTGCCTCATCTCTTAGCCTTGAAAGGGATGATATGACAGTATAATTATTTATAGTAAATCCAATTTATCACTTTGTTAACATTCTAAATGAATTCCTTTAAATGTGCAGTTGGGAGAGAGAGGAGGAAAAAAAATTGCCATCCGGTTTGTCTACAATGTCTAAATGGGATTAAAACAACTGGGTCCTGTGGAATCAATCTTTCTTAGGTAAACCGTCTTATCTGTCGCGCCTCTCTCTCTCTCTCTTAAAGATTTATTTACTTATTAATAAATAATAAGAGAGAGAGAGAGATCACAAGCAGGCAGAGAGGCAGGCAGAGAGAGAGGGGGAAGCAGGCTCCCTGCTGAGCAGAGAGCCCGCTGCGGGGCTCGATCCCAGGACCCTGAGATCATGACCTGAGCCGAAGACAGAGGCTTTAACCCAATGAGCCCCCCGGGTGCCCCAACAACTCTCTCTTTTTAAAGTGACATTAGAATCTAGTATGGCTTTCAGATCGCACTGCGGTCACTTAAGTGTAATGTTGCCTCCCCTTGAGAAATGACCGTGGGCCTCACCTCCCTGTCCTACAACCTTCCAAGTGTGAGATTAAGGAATTTTCTTCAGCAACTACGTGTGTTCAGAGATGTCAGGATAGGAGGTGGGGCGAACGCTGTTGATTTTTTTTTCCCTTTATAAATACAATCAACTCTGGATGAGGAGCATAATGTTTGAGCAAATGAATGCTGGAAACTGCTGATCTCTGGTGTTTGGAAAGTTTATATCGATGGTGCTTATATTCCTAAGCCTGGTGGTTTTCAGCTGGGAAATTTGGCTCTGAGTGTGGCCTCTCTTTGGGGACATATTTTCTGTCAAAACTACCTAATTATTGTTATTTAGATCTAATGCAACAAACGAGGCCGGTTTATCTCAAGTACTGTGGATATTGTAAGTATCCACCTGCGAGGAAGGAGCTAATTTCCATTCTTTCCCGTCATCCAGTAGTTCTCTCTGCAGCTCAGCATTTCCTGCCTTTGGAACCACGCCCACTTCTCCTTTGTAACCTAAAAAGTCAGGAGTTTTGAGACCTTACTTCCATCTCCCATGCTCTGGTTGGAGGCCCTGGAGGGTAGAATTTTCCAGTTGAAAAACAAAGGTAGGGAAAATAAGCAATGCCCCTTTTTCGATCTGTCATGAAAAGGATTAGCTCTTCCTCTGAGCTGCAGGGCTGCCTGTGACGAGGCTGCATAGGCAGAGGGTAGGTAGGACTTGGGTGAGGCAAAGAACAAGACGGGGGGGGGGGGATCTGCTGGGACAGAGGGGGAGTGGCTTGTTGAGAAGAGACTTTTACCAGCCAGCTGCTGAGGTAGGAGATGCTGAATCGCACATGATACACAGAGGAGCTGTCTGTAGAAATTTGGTAAGCAAAACCCAAACCCAAACCGCTAAGAGGTCACTTACTACCTTACAAATGCCATTTTATTGGGATATAAATCAGTATAATTTGAAAGCAGGGCCTACCAGCGGATTCTCCTGTGCACCTGGGGTGTGATTATACAAAGCTGTCTCTCTAAATATTGTCTTTGCCACTCAGAGTATCTAGAATCAGCATGTGAGCTGTTGGTCTTGAAACCAGAAACTTCTATCGAGTTTGAAACTCAGGAGCTCGTCCGGCTCCTGCGTCCTTCCCCTCCGCAGGGTATGAGTAGGCCCTCTCCCGGCGCAAGTGCCGTGGCCCTGGGCTGCTCTGGGCTAGGCCGGGCTGACCTCAGGCCCTCCTGCTCCTTTTTCTCCCGAACGTCATCTATCGCACATTGTACCGCTGGAACCTGTCATCCCATCTGGCCGGGAGCCTATCAGGTGACCGCTTGGGATCCTGTTCTTGGCATTTCTTTGCACCGTAATCCAAGCAAGCTTCGGGATAGCTGGAAGATATCTACAGTTTTCCCTTCTAGAACTGGTGAGGGCTGGCCCGAAGTACCACCCTGTATTTTCCCTCGTGCGTAGCTGCAGGCGGCTGATTCAGTTGTTTGGGAGAGGAAGTGGGTGAGCACAAGTGGAATATTTTCCAGGATGAAGTTTTATCAGTCCGTGCCCTCCCCACCCCTCCCTTGGCACAGAACTGACAGTGCTTGGCAAAGAGAGCAGCGGGCACATTCGGGGTGGTGTGCGTGGAAGTCCCCAGATTTTGCCAAATGTGATCCTGGCATTGAATGAGTATGTCCTGTCTTCTGAATATTGCTGACTTGTAGGGACCACCGTGTGTAGGTCTCAGCTCATCTTCAGGAGCAATGTTCTATCTCCGATGAAGATAATTTTTAAAAAATCATCTACAGGGGCACCTGGGTGGCTCAGTGGGTTAAGCCTCTGCCTTCAGCTCAGGTCATGGTCTCAGGGTCCGGGGATTGAGCCCCGCATCGGGCTCTCCGCTCAGCAGGGAGCCTGCTTCCCCCTCCCTCTCTGCCTGCTTATGATCTCTCTCTGTCTGTCAAATAAATAAATAAAATCTAAAAAAAAAAAAATCATCTACACGAGAGAGATGTGATCACCTGGAGAAACGACCTGGCCAGCGTCAGCCCACGGCCTTCTCCAGAGCACGTCCCCAGCTCGTCCCCCAGGAAGGCTGTCTTCCTTGGTTTTGCAATTTGGAATGAAGAAGCGGCCACTTGGTGTACTTACACAGCTGGGTTCTGCATGGGATTCTCGGCTCTCCCTGCGGATTGTACGTTGGGTGAGATAAAGCTAAGCACACCGTAGGTCTTTTTTATTTGCCTAATGAAGGTACATATGCAGAAATTAGAATATGGTTCAGAGCTTGGATCCAAATCCCTGTTTCTACAATGCGCCAGCTGTTCCCTTGGGAAACTCATTTGACTCGGTTTTTTCATCCATTAAATGGGGATAGTAAGCCCACCTATCTCCTGAGTTTGTCGTGAGGTTGTTTGAGAAGCGGTGGCTGGTTGACAAGATGGAGAGAGCCAGATGGAACGAGGGGGAGGGGGACTATATGACACGCTTCCGAATCTATGTGACAGAACCCACCCTTGCCTCCATTCGTTCCTCTGTGCCCTGCTCAGGTTTTGGCCCAGAGACCTAGCCGGAGGGTAGGGGTGAGGGCTCACTCCCTAGTTCCCTCTTTCTGCTTTCTCTTCTTTATGCTCCTCTACCTTTGGCTCAGCCTGCAGAGTGGGCTCACTCTGCTAAGTTCAACTTTGTTCGTCTGATCCGTCCTTGTAGGCGTGCCTGCCACTTGCCGGTGGGCACCGACACGGGACTCGGTGTATGTGCCAGGCTCCCGCGGTGAGTCGGCCTCATGTTGTGGTAGATGGTTCTTCGGAGTTCCTGAGAAACAAATTAGGAATTTAGCTGTGCATTCAAAAGTGGGCTGCTGGGGATAAGATAAGATGCCATCTTGAAAGTCCACCCAGGGGCGCCTGGGCGGCTGAGTCAGTTGAGTGTTTGCTTTTGGCTCCTTTGGCTCTGGTCATGATCTCAGGGTCTTGAGATCGAGTCCCGCATCTGGCTCTCTGCTCAGCGGGGAGCCTGCTTCTCACTCTGCCCCTCCCCCTCCCCCTGCTGGTGCGCTCATGCTCTCTCTCTCTCTCTTTCTCTCAAATAAATAAAATCCTTGAAAAAAAGAGAGAAAAGAAAGGAAAGGAAAGGAAGTCCATCCAGACGTCATGGGAAGAGAGAGGGGGAAGCTTCTGTTAAGGAGGTTCTATTAAGTTGGAAAGAGAAGCGTCCAGGGAAGCCAAGGTTGCTAAATCAGTGGACAGCCGGGTGTCAGCTGCTCAGAAATGCTCCGAGGGATAGCCCTCCTGGCATTTGTCGGGAAGCCGGGACGTGTCAGCCACACAAACTCAGCTTTCCCGTGCTGTCCTTGAGTTCCCGGAAAGCCTATTTCATTTTTCTAGCTGCTTTTCAAGTTAAAAACTCATCCTAAGCAGCCACAGAAGACCCCAGGCATTTGAGCAGAGACACAGACCCCTGCTTTTTGTTACAGATCTTTATGGAAAAAGAGGTCTGCAGTGAGTGTGTGGGCCCCCGAGTTCCTGAGCAAGACGACCTTGCACAGAGCACAAGACCTGTGGCAGAGCTGAGCCTCCATTTAGCTCTGACACGTACTGATTTAAGATGTGAAAATGAGTGTTTGGCCAAGCCCAGATTGCCCGTGCCAAGAAAAGCCTATTAGGTTGGTGGCTGAAAGACTGAATTGTTAGGACTCACTTAATGCCCGGGAGGCTCTGCCAGCAGCTGGGAGCGAGTGCCCACCCTCGTTCGGGCCAGGGTCTCGCTTGTGCGGGGGAACATGGCCGCTGCCCAAGGGGCCACTTCTAAAGGGTGATTCCTTATTCTTCAGGCCCATTGAGTGGGTAGCTTTAGTTTATAAAAGTGGCGTTAGATGCTCACAGATTTGTAAAGGAAAATACTTGGAAGCTGGGTCTAGAAGATGAGTTTGGGTGAAATATCAGGGAATGGCAGAGTGACTATCAACAGGCCACGTATGTGGACCGTGAAGCAAAACTATCGTGTGTGCCGTACTAACTGTTCATCGCTTCTCCCTTCATCCGGGATTGGTTGGACACGCGAATGACCCAGCTCTTGTTTAGCTTTGTCTCAACAAGTTTCCAATCACGCAGAGTAGACAGACTGCACAGCCGATGATAATAGAAAGGCCAAGTAAGATGTGAGAGAAACCAAGTACAGAAACCCGTTTTTGGAGTTTGGGCAGGGAAAGGTCATTTGGACCTAGAGTGGTCATTGATTTTTTTTTCATTCATTTATTCAGTTTCTTGCGGGGATGTGAGAATGTTAAGTGGGCGGGTGGGTGCCTCAGTGGCTGTGTGGGTCTGTGTGTCTCTGTCCACATATTCCCTGGAAGCAAGTGGAAATCAGACACGAAGCAGGAAACAAGGAAACAGATTTATGGGGAACCCATCTAGACTGGGGGCTGGAGGTAGGTATTGTTATCCACATTTTACAGGTCAGAAAACTGAGGTTCAGAAAGACATCGCCCTTGGATAATGTGTATAAAATGGCGGAGGCGACCATTGGGTGCCCAGACTGCTAAGCCGTGTCTGGAAATTGGGTGGTGGGTGGTGCTGCTCAATTTGTGTCCTGTTTCTTGGTCACTGTCTTCGAAGGGAGGTTTAAAGAGCTTTAAAACATCCAGCAGAGGACCGGCTCCTCTGATACGTTCAACGTGGGTTCGCTTTGTTCTTTCTACACCTGGCATCTCTCCCCTGTGATGCTAGTGACCATTTGCTTGGGATACCTCTTCGTGGTGAGTGCTGTCTGGTACACCGGGGGATGCCTAGCGGTGCCCCGGCCTCCACCTACTGGATACCACTAGTGCCCTCTGCCCCCCAAGTCACAACAACCCAGAATGTCTGCAAACATTGCTTACGTGTCTGTTGAGGGGCACCCCCTCCCCACTGCCGTTGAGAATGATTGGGCTCCAGGATCAAAGCAGGGAAGCGTTGACTCATGAGCCTAAGGGTTGGATTTGGTCATGCAAGCAGGAAGGAAGCTGCTGAAATTGGTGTTCAGAGCTGGGGAATGAATATGGCGGCCGGCCACGTGGTGTGAGCAGGTCTGGGGCAGGTGCCGTCTGATGTGCTGTCCGAGGAGCGAATGGCTCTGCTGTGTCCCAGAGGCCTGGCCTGGGCTCACAGTGAGGAAGACCTAGAGAGGCTGCCGGTCAGACTTGCAGATGTCACTCCCTTGGGCGTGGGAGCCCCCCGTGGCTGACGCCTTGGTTTGCGCTGTGCCCCTCCCTGCTGACCAGGCCGCTGGAAGGCACAGCCGGGCCCCCACTGCTGCCTGACCCTCTCTCACGGGTGGCATTCTCCTCCTGTGCTGAGGACTCTGTTTTTAACCTGCTTAATAGGTGTTGGCTTTTTTTTTTTTTTTAATATACTGGTTGCTAATTTTAAGTCAAAGCTAGAGAACTCCTACTTTTTCTTTTCTTTTCATTTCTCTTAGCCCCCGGGTTCTGCCTCTCTAGCAGAGTGGATGGTAGAGCGTGCTGTGTGACCATGGGGGGGCCCACATGGCCGAGTTACTGCCTCCTACGTCCCTTCCTCCTAGCAGGAGCTTTCCTCCTAGCAGGGGCTTTTAAAAGTCGAAGGTCAGGTCTGGGGGCTTCCCGGACAGGAGGTGTGAAGAGGGTTCTGCCTGGGGCTCTCAGCTCCGGGGAACAGGGGCACTTGTGGAGAAGTCACCTGGGGGAAGCTTGCCAGTGGGGGAGGGTGTGAAAGGCCCGTGGCTTGGGGGGTGTTGTGGAAAAGGGAAATTATCATTCAGGGTGCTGGCAGGGAACGAGTCCACTTCCAAGGGCTCAGGCGAAGGTTATGGGATACCCAGGTGCACAGCAATCTGGGGGGTCTCATACCTGCTGAGGCTGAGCTGGAACCCTGAGGAGAGCTATGAGCACACACCATTTTTGGGAAGAAACACCTCGACTTCCCTCTCCTGCCCTCCAACCTTTTACCAGCACCTCCTGTTAATCCCCCCTGTCAACGTGGGGGACCTTCCTCGGACCTTCCTTGCTCCTCCTGTTGATGGGTGTATATGCTCTTTCCCCCCAGGGGGTCATCGTGAGCATCCCACTTCAAAGCGATGCCCTCCTCTTGTGAACCTCCGGGGCAGTTCATCTTTGGCACATTCATACAACGTTTAGACTCCCCACTGTTGCATTGTTGGCTGTGTGTGTGTGTGTGTGTGTGTGTGTGTGTGTGGCTTCCTTGGATTGGAAGCCCTTTAGGATGTCACAGTTCTTTTGTTTGCAGCCTCTTGCAAGAAGGTATTCCAGAAACATCTCTCGTTTGATGATCAGTTCCCTTAACTGGTCATAATCACAAAATTCTGCAATGAAGGACTGCAGCCCCAGTTCCTGAGTTTCCAAAGCGGACAAATAATCACAAAAAAGTTCTCGAAGATCCATCGGGTGTTTTTGTCCTTAGGATGACGCTGAGAGGGGACAGCCCCGTAAATGTCCTGATGTCACAGCGCTCTCTGCAGGGAAGGATGTGGACAGAGCAGCTATGTCTTGTCTCCTGTAGCGCAGTGATGATGTCCCCAGACACTGCTGGTGCTTTTGACCACGTGACATATTCTCGGTGTCATATATATTTAAAAATGTGAGAGCATGGGGTGGGAGGGGAGTCTAGTGGGAATAAAATAGGGTTGACCTCGTTTCAGTGACGGAAGGGGAGCTGGGAAGCGGAGGCCGTGTGTACCAGGAACTGACCTGTCCCTGGGCACAGCTAGTGTGGCTCTAGAAGAAAGCAGTGCCCGGCCGCACCGAGCCTGGGAATGGAGCCTCCCCAGCCCAGCTGCATGCCCCGGAATATTTGCAGTTTCCGAGGGGAAACCTAAGGGACTTGGGGTCAAACCTTCTTGTGACCTGCGGTTGCCTGGCTGTCGGTCGGTTCTGTCAGATTGGCTCTCTCTTTTTATAATGCTTGAAAACAGGGGCTTCACAAAGGAAAAAGGGAGTCTTAACCTAGAATCGACTTCTTCCTCAGCAAATGTGAATTGATTCTAGTATGGGTAGAAAGGTGTGTCGTGTGTTCCGAAAGGAGGATAGGGTTTAATTACGGTTTAAAATTAGTTCTACGGGAAGTGCTTGGAATTCCACCCAGAGAGACGAGACGGGGTTGATGGGAAGACAGGCATTGGCCGCGCACGTCTCCCCTGCTTGGGGCACGTGGGGGGACCGCCGGGGCAGGGGCTGTGAAACCCCCCTGCGGAAGACCCCCGGGTGACCCCTGAGCACATTGGGACGGGGCCCAGCTGGAGACCATTTTCAGTGGAGTACAGCTCTGTTTCCCGGGGCTGTACTTCCTCTGCGGTAAGAAAGAGATCACAGGCAAGAAGACAGGTGCTCGAAAGCCCCATGATGACGATGGGGAAGTGGTTGAGAGCAGGTATTTTAAAATCAGCCCCTGCGGGGTGGGAAGAGTCAGGATATTGGTAAAAACTGGAATTCCAACTTGATTGTTTCTTATCGACCCTTGAAGGTAGGTGGGAAGTGTTTTTTCTTTATGCTGCTTTTACAGATTGGGAAACCGAGCTCAGGACAGCAGAGTTCAATTCAGTGGCGATTGAAATGTGGGCACGTGTGTATATGCATACATACGTGTGCGTGTAACGTGTGCACACATGTATGTGTATACATGTGCATACATGTATTGCAAATTTGATAGAAATTTACAGTGAAATATGCATAGTGTATTGTGAATTCCATCTCGCCAGTTGCGTCTCACAGAACGCATCAACATAAAAATGTGTTTTTTATGTTGGCCAACCTACGGTCCACAATGTTTTGACACAATGGAGTTGCATCCCTTTCTGCTAATTCTTTTCCCAATAAATTTATCACCATTAAATTTGACATGTGATCTCCTGTTGGACTCTCTCTCCTCCTGGTACAAATTATATTCATTACACTGAGGCGTTTTTCAGCCTCACTGCCAATTGCTGTTGTGCTAAGTATCTTTTCAGTTTTCGGTGTCGTGGCAGGGGTTGGGACTTTGATTCCGTATTATTATAACAGTGGCTGTGCTTAAGGAGCAGCTCTCCAGATTCCTGCAAAACAAATGGGACCCTCTTGTGAGCGGAAAGAGGCAGGCTGGAACCCTTTCCCTCTTCCATTGTTTAGATCTGAGAAGGAGGTGCTTGCCTGTCTTACTCGGTCCCCAGAATGGTGCTGAGTGTCTGCTTTAGAGACTCAGAAGGGGTTGGTAGCTTGAGCGAGTGAGGTTTCAAAGCTGGGACTGGGAGTCAGTTCATGAGACTCCAGTTTGTACCCTACTGTCCCGTTGGTGGGCAATGGGGAAACTCAGGAAAGAAGGAGCCCCAGAAACAGGCCGACAGAGTCCTGCCCTCTGGTGGGATGCAGTGCGGTGCAAACAGGAAGGAGAGGACAGCATCTCCTGTGTCCCTTTCTTCCAGCTCACGGAGCCTGACGTTTTTCTTACCCGTCCCCAGGAAAGGGAAGGCTTTCTCGTCCAGCAGGGTGGTGACTTCCATTAGTCGTTAGTAGCCAGTGGGGATGACCAGTTCTGTGGAACATGAGAGTTAGATCCCTTTATGTCTTCTGCAATCGTTGGTACAGCCCCGTGGCATGGAAATCAAAGATGTATTGTACAGACAGGCATCTGTCTGTCTGTCTTCCAGACACCAGCAACTCAGCTTCTTGGGATCCATCCAGATATAGTCTCTGCACATTTAAGTCGATAAACCTATAAATATTTTCATGTTTTTTACTGAAATTGTATCACGCTGTTCACTTTGTTCTGCACTTTATTTTTTGTTCGTTTTTTTAACCTCCTCAACATATCTCAAAAATCATTCTGTTACTGTACAAAAAGGAATGCGCCTTACTGTTCTATGGATTTGTTGTAATTTGTCTAACTCTCTCGCAGTCTATGAACTCTTATTAGAGTTCTTTCCTAATGTTTGTATTGCAAATAACGCTGCAATGAATACTCTTGGGTAAAATCCTGTGGTTATCTGTAGGATAAGTTCCTGAAAGTAGAATTGCTGAGTCAAAGATTATAAGCCCTTGTTATTCTGGTAGCTATTGCCGGGTTGTTGTTGTTTTTTTTTAAACTATGCTGCTACCCACAACCAAGAGCCAATTTCCCTACTGCCTCCCACAACTGTTGGGTTCTTGCCATTTGTTGAGCATGGTTTCATTAATTTTTAAATACGAAGGAGTGTAAGCTTACTTCCCATGTGTTTAAGAATTGTTTGTGTTTGCTGTGAACTTTCAGTTCATACTATTTGCTCATTTTTTGATAGCTCTGCAAACCTCTCTTCATTTGTAGGGGCCCTTTATATATGAAAAAGAGCTTTCATTAGTGCCCGAGTGGCTCAGTTGGTTAACCATCCAACTCTTAATTTCGGCTCAGATTGGGATCCCAGGGTGGTGAGATCAAGCCCCATGTTGGGCTCTGTGCTGGGTGTGGAGCCTGGTTAAGACTCTTTTTCTCCTCCCTCTCTACCCTCCCCCTGAAAAAAATAGCTTTATGTCTGTGACATGATTTGTATGTCTTTTTTTCTAGGCTGTCATTTGTCTTATGACTTTGTTTCTACTGTTTTTCCTCCCACGGATACATTTTTATATTATGGTAAAATTACATAAAATCACGTTTTCCATTTTAACCGTTTTTAAGTGTGCAGATCATGAAGTACATTCCCATTGGTTGTGTAGCCTTCACACTAACCAGCTCCAGAACTTTTTTATCATGTCAAACAGATGTTTTTTTTAACATGTCAAATTGACCAAATTGTTTTTTTTTCATCTCTTGTGGGTTTTGTGTCACAGTTAGAAAGTCCTTTCCCTCTCGGAGTTTATTAAATAGGCTCTAGGGTTTCTTGTAGTACTTTTGTGGTGTGTTACTTAAATTTACATGTATGATCCATCTGGAACTCATTCTCGTGCAAAGGATGAGGTATGTTTCCAAATATATTTTATCCAGATAGTGAGCCCTTTGATTGCCATTGGGTCCTCAAACGTGGTTTGAGAAACAAACGGGATTCCGTTGGGGGTCGGGGGGAGGTGGTGTTTGGGACCTCGGTCACTATAGGGAAACCGCAAAGAAGCCATTTTGAGTAGCCCATGTGAATTGTGGGGGGCTTCAGAAATAAGCCTGACCCAGACTGAGGAAATCTCATTCTAGGAAAATTCGAGCTCCTGGGTATTTATGTTTGCTAACCTCAAATAGAATCGCAGACATGCTCGTCAGTACTTCGTCTGAACTTGCTGAAAGACGGTCTATTTGTATCCCTGCTGACACAGTTGGATAGGATCTGTGCAGCATGCGGGCCAGAACTTCCCGTCTCTCTCAGGCAAGGACAGCACTTCGTGTCCTGCCAGAGGCTCTAAAGGAGGCTAGGAAGGGGGCAGGCATCAGGGCTGAAATCCAGCTGATGATCAGGGACCTCTCCCTGGAAGAGGGGGGACCTGTTTATCATTCACCCAAAGGCTCCGAATAGTCCACAGGTGCCTTGACCCTAGAACCCAGTTTCCCGAGTCTCTAGACCCACTAGCAAGCACCCTTCTGGATCTGTCCTCCCAGGCTCTTCGAGAGGAGCGTCAAGGAGCAGCCTTGCATTCCAGGTGTGCTGGACTGCGAAATCCTCCCCCTCACCGTGGCTGGCAGGGCTGGGCATCAGAGCCTTCAGGCTTGTTATCGCAGGCGGCAGGCAGCAGAGACATCATTTTTGTGTGTTCCATGAGGTGGGCTAGGAAAGGTTGGGAAGCCTTGAACTTGCATCTTTCTCAGGAGCCTGAGAAAGCAGGGGTGAGTTCCCTGGTAGAAGCACCGTGTCCAAGAATTCCAAGGGGGCACCAGTCACAGTCCATTCACATCCTGACCAGTGTAACTGGTATGTCCTGTGGTTCCCCCTGGGGTCCCTTTTTATCTCATGGTAGCCTGTAGGTGGCCCGATGGAAGCATTTGGGGTGCAGGAATATGTCTTTGGGTGTGGGAGGGAAGTTCTAGGACTTTGTGCATCTCTATTTTTCACTGTGCTTAGCTCAGAAATGAGTGGAATTAATGAATAACAAAATGCCAAGTTCCAAAATAAAGCAGAGATAGTTCTTTTGTCAAGGCAGCTGTGTCTAGGTTGGGGACTGCTGGTCTACCTCTTTTCCAGTATGTTTCATCTCTTCTCCCCAACAGCTCTCCACGGTCTGGTGCCCTGGCTTCTCCGCTCATTACCCAGCTCCCTGCCCATGGTGCCTGGCACCCCTGGAAACTTGAATGTTTGAGAAGCTTAATTTCCTGTCCCTGTTGCTCTTACCACAGGGTGAGAAGTCAGTTGTTCTGAAGGACTTGACCTGTCAGTTGAGCCATAGCTGCACAGAGAGATGTATGTTTGTTTTGAAATATTAAAATGAGATTTACCTGGAAACGTTAAATATTTAAATTCTTTGTTGAGTTTTGGGTTTTTTCCCCTGATTAGTAGAATTTTTTTCCCCTGCATTTTTCCCCCAGGTATAATTTGCATTGCACTTGTTATCGTGCCATTCTGGAGGCTTCAACAAATGCATGTTGTCACGTGACCTCTAGCACAGTCAGAATATACAGTGGTTCCCTTATCTCCCCAAATTTTCTTGTGCCCCTTGTAGCCAGTACCCTGCCTCCCCCATCTGGAAACTACTCATCCATTTTCTGTTCCCGTAATCTCCTTTTTGAGAATGACAGAGGAATGGAGTCATACATAGCGTATGTCCCTTGTTAAGTCTGGCTAGCACAGGGCGTTTGAGATTCATCTACATTGCTGAGATATCAGTTCATCCCTCTTTATCGTTGAGCAGTATTCTGTTGGATGAATATGCCACAGTTTATCCACTCACCAGCTGAAGGACATTCAGGGTTTTCCAGTATATTATTCGTATTTTGACTGTTTCCATCTGGTAGTGGGTAGGAAGCTCGCTAGCGAATCGCTGTGGTACTAACCAAGTGTATTTGGTACCTTTCTTCAGGGCAAAGTTTTTTGGGCAGCGTCTCCCAAGACACCCTCCATGATGGTCCTTTAAGATGATGGCGCTAGTAGGGGTGTCACCATGCCCCGTCTGGTTGACACCTCACTGCCTCAGCTGCCTTCCGGTATTCTCTCCTGCTCCCTCGCTTGAGGGATATACCTCCTTTCACGTGGAGGCCAATTAGAAATATTCTAAAAGCATTTCTCTGAAATTCGGAACCCCAACTAAACCGTCTCCATATGCTGTTTTCTACTTCAAAGACAGTTGGAGCAGTTGGAGGATAATTTGACACAATTTCTTTCCTTCAGAATGAGGGGAGGGGACAGGGATGAGGGGACAGAAAAAAACCCGCTGAGTTCATCCGTCTCAGGCAGCCTGGGGAAGTGGACACCTGAAGGGTAGAGGGCCAAAGATGTTGTTGGTTGTCTATAATTATTTAGCTGATAGGAACAGAATTCTGTAGTGAAGGCTGGTATTCGGCTGCACACTCCAGGGAGGGGAACCGGTGATTGCCTACTTCACTGACAGGTTGTGTCATTTCAAGCGACCCTCTGTCTCCCAGGGGTTGGAATAATCCCGGGAGTAGCATTGAGGAAACTTGGGTTTTGACCTTGACAGTGTTGTCTTGAGCATTGTGTGTATGTCAGTTTCTCTTTGGTAGGACGAGGGCCTTGGAGAGGATGGGCCTCTTGGGTCTCTGACGCTGATCTCACCCTCTCAGATTCCAGCAGATGGTTGCTCTTTGCATCTGCTGGGTCTGTGAGTCCAGAAACAACCACTTGGTAACTTGGGGATGCTGAGCTGCCCTCATCGCTCACCCAGCATCCAAGGGGGGTCGTACTCTGCTGCGGGACAAGCCGTAGCTAGCTAGGCACTCTAGTGGAGTGCCAGTGAGCGTGCTTCTGCCGAGGTGAGATTCGGGGGACACTTCTCCAAGTTTAGGCCTGTAGGGAAGGTGATCTGGCAATCTAGGAAGGCGATCCTCTAAAGACTTTAAAAGCCCGTCATGTAGATGCAGTACTGCCTTTTGCTAGCAACTGTATCAAAACACAAACCTAGTGTTTGTGTGAGCAAACCTGGAACTTCCTTTGGAGCCGTTACCGGCTGCAGTAGTGGGACTTCCCTCAGGTGGTTATTGCATAACCTTCTTGTCTTGCAAGTGACATCTAAAATACTTCTCCTTTGAAGCACGCATGTGAGGCCAAGAGAAAATCGGAGACTGGAATGGGATCTTTTGGCCAAGATCTTATCTCGCAAGTGATCATTTGCCGGCCAGAGTGCAGAAATCATTAATCCTCCTTTGCCACGACGTTCCTAGTGACTTGGAAATGGGAAGTCAGATTTCAGGAGTCTCTCTGTGGCACCGAGGCATCCCCGCCTTATCTCGACGGAGACAGTTTGAATTCCACACATGGATGCATCAAACCGTGTTTGTAGAGAGTAGGCTGGAAGCTCGGATCCTGAAGCCTTCTTGCTGCTGTGCCCTTCCTACAGAGAGCTACACACCAGCGCTCACCTCTTTCCTCCTTTGCTCCAATGCCACTTTCTCAGCGAAGGCGAACTCCACTGTCTTCTAAAAATCAGCTCTCACCCCACATCATACCCCATTTCCTGTCCTACTTCTCCCTAGCACTTAGCGCTCCCTAACTTCCTACTAACAAAACCTGCCTATCTTGTCTTTTAAAAAGTTAAGGGCGTTATTTATTGTGCGACTCTTTCATCAGAGATCTTTGTCGGTTTTAGCCCGGGTATCTGGAACGGGGCCTGACACACAGAAGGTGCCACGGAGAAAGTTAGGGAGTGAATGCAGGCACGCCGGGATGCGTTTCAGAGATCTTGGGTTATCAGTTTGCTTTCATTTCTTGCCTGCAAAGCTGGAGCTGGAGGGAAGGTACAGGTTGCAGGGAGGAGACTAGAGTTCTCACAGCACGTGGACTGCAGCCTCCATCCCTTCTTCCTGCAGGCACAACTGACTGCCTTGAGGCCGCCCGGAGCAAAGGAGCCTTCCGCCCCGTCGGGCTCAGGCTGGCCCAGGAGAGCCCAGGAGCTCCCGGGCGCTTGGCCCTCAGTGTACGCATTAGGCTCGCTCTGTCCTGCTGGGGTCTGGTATTCTGCTGTAAGTCACCTCTGGCCTTCAAATTTAGGGTTTCGTGAGAAATGTTGGTGTGGGGGAGTATCTGATGGCTTCCTAACTTCTCAGAATCCCCACTTCCTCATCTGCAAAGCAAAGATCGAGGGTGCTGCCTTAGGCATCTGTGGACGTTACATCAGAGAATCTACAGCCCTTATTACTGTGGTGCTGTTCTTAATTTGGAAGCTCTCCCTGCCCTCCCCCCACTATTGTCTGGTACTTAGAATTAAAAAGCACAGCCTAATCTTGCCCCCCCCACCCCCGCTTTGTCCCGGCAAGAACCTGTGTGGTTATTCTCATTTTTTAAAAAAAGATTTTATTTATTTAATTGACACAGAGAGAGAGATCACAAGTAGGCAGAGAGGCAGGCAGCGGGGTGGGGGGGAGAAGCAGGCTCCCTGCCGAGCAGAGAGCCCGATGTAGGGCTCGATCCCAGGACCCTGAGATTATGACCTGGGCCGAAGGCAGGGGCTTTAACCCACTGAGCCACCCAGGTGCCCCATTTCTCATGTTCTGTTGTGGTTATTACATTTAGCGCAACTTATACCATAGCAACATAGCATTTTCCAGAATGGGAGAAGTAAGCCGAAAGTCCTGGAGGCCGTCACTCTCAGGCAGTGTCAGAAGGCCAGAGGAAGCAGTGGAGAGAGCCCTTGTAACCTTGGACATCAGCCCCAGAGATGCTCTGTTGCCAGCTCCGGGTCATATCATCAGTTTATGCATTCAGGTCCTTCACAAGGTAGCTTGATTTTAAACGTGCGCGTTCGTTTCCAGTCTGCACAATGTATATGAAGCACATTACCAACATCAGTCCCTCCGAGGGGCAAATAATGTCTACTTTTCTGAGCCCATTTTGGAATTGGAAGAGAAAGTCTGTATTCAGCTCAGCTGCGTGCACTCCATTTTAGTTTAATAATTCACGGATGAAAAGTTCTTTCATCCACTGCGCTTCTTGGAAAATTCTAGAATAATTCTCCTCTGTCCGAGGAGCAGTAATTTGGCTCTCTAAAAAGATAGACATGCTGTTTAACTTTTCAGGCAACCTTCATATGAATTCTGACGTTTGGGGACAGGCCGAATGAGCCAGTTTCCCTTTATGTCAGCTGGTTTAAGGATGTGCGGAGAGAAGCCTTCTTGTGGCAGGTGGGAACAGACGTCCAAGGTAGTCCCTCAGGGGCCCTTTTAAAGGTCAACATCTCTGGAACAAAGTAGTCATGGGGGCCAGACCAGTGACCTCTTCATATTCATGCAGGTCTCCTCTTCAAAGGAGGTTTTTAAGTAATTTCCTTCCCCAGGGGGCTTGGAGCAGCTGTGAGCCAAGGATTAGCATCAGGCCTTTCAAAAACAGAGAGTAATGAATTTAAGCAATGCTTATTTTATACCACATCTTCTTGCCATTTGCAACGACGTGGATGGAACTAGAGGGTATCGCGCTAAGCGAAATAAGTCAGTCAGAGAAAGACAATTATCATATGATCTCTCTCATATGAAGAATTTGAGAGGCGGGGGTGGGGGTGGGTTGAGGGGGGAAGGGAGGGAAAAATGAAACAAGATGGGACGGGGAGGGAGACAAACCATAAGAGACTCTCAATCTCATGAAACAAACTGAGGGTTCCTGGAGGGAGGGTGGGTAGGGATAGGGCAGCTGGGTGATGGACACTGGGGAGGGTATGTGCTGTGGTGAGTGCTGTGAAATGTGTAAGCCTGATGATTCACAGGCCTGTACCCTGGGGCAAATAATACCTTATATGTTAATTTTTTTTAAAAAGTATACACATTAAAAAAAAAAAAGAAATGCTTAGTTTAGCCTGTGGAAAGTGAAATAGAGCCCTGGATATATTTTAAAGTATTTATCCATCCATCCTTCCATCCCTCTCTTTCAAAGACAGAGAGTGAGGGAGATAGGAGAGCCAGAAAAGAGGGAGACAGATGGGGGGTTGCATTTATGGGAAGAGTGGGGGTAGGGAGGAGAGGGAAAGAAAGAGAGAGGGACTTGGTCAAAAACATAATTTAGGGGAAAAAAATGGTCTGATCTTTTCGTGTCGGGCTGGTCATTCATGAAGAAACAGCATTTGAAAACAGGCCTGATTTTTTTTTTCCTGTGGGCTCTCCTACGTTTTCTTCATTGAGCTCGGATTACTTCGGAGGCAGGGAAAGGTGAGGTGGTCTGAAGGCTTTGTCAGTGGTGAGCGGGAAGGCTGGAGTGAGCACCGTTCGTTCACCCCTGCCTTGAACCAGCGCCCACCTCCTCCAAGGAGTGACCCACGACCAGAGGGCAGGAAAGCCCTCGGGATTCCACACAGGGACTGTATACTGCATATAATTTGAAAGCCCAGTTGCTTGGAAGTTCAGCTCTATCTTGTTCCCTCTGGTGTGTGGGAATATCGGGCCCTGTGGGATGTCGGAAGGGCCGGGGGTCTGAGAGATGGCCATCAGCTCAGAGAAATCCCCAGACTGTAGTTTTCCTCCTGGGTGCCCCCGGGGGAGGGCATTTGTGCCCACGAGCTCTTATCGGTAATGCTGAGAGTTTTCAGGGCTCTAGGTTTTCCTTTGGTGAGGGAGCAATGCTCGTTCCTAAACAGGCTTTAAGGCTTTAGGGCCCAGCTCCGCTTGCTCCCTTTCTGGCCAAATTGTGATTCATGACACCTTTGATCCTCTTCTGTTGGGAGCGCCCGCCCTGGGACTCGCTGGTGCCCCATAGGGTCAGGGTCACAAAGTATGCTGCTCAGGCCAAGTCTGGCCCGTGGCCTTTTTTGTATAGCTCAGAATGGTTTTCACATTTTGCAACGGTTGGGGGGAAAAAATCAAAAGGGCAATAATATTTTGTGACGTAAAAATCCTATGAGATTCAGATTTCATTTTCTCTACATAAAGTTTTATTGGAACATAGCCACCGTCATTTATTTATGGTTGGTCTCTGGCTGCATTCACATTATAGGAGCAGACCTGAGTAGTTGTGACAGAGACTTGGAGTCCTGAAAGGTGAAAACATTTCCTTTCTACCACTTACAGAAAAAGTTTGCCAGTCCATGGTTCACATCACGGGGCGAGGCGTGCCCTGCCTTTATCTTAGGCTGATTTTGTTAATGTTAAATTGATTCCATTCATATTATAATGTAACAGTTTTTATTTTAGTAGCCCTTGTCATACCCTGTATAAGAATCCAAAAATGTGGGGCGCCAGGGCAGCTCAGTTGTTAAGCATCTGCCTTTGGTTCAGGTCATAATCCCAGGCTCCTGGGATCCCTGCTCGGTGGGGAGCCTGCTTCTCCCTCTCCCACTTCCCCTACTTGTGGTCCCTCTATCACTGTGTCTCTCTCTGTGAAATAAATAAATTAAAAAAAAAAAAATGCAAAAATGCTAGTCAATGAAAAGAATATCTAACCTCTCAAATACACCTAGCCAGGCATCTGTAATTTCTGATGCTGAGAAAAAAAAAAAAAATCTCATCCCTCCTTTACTACCCTCTTCTTCTTTTCTAATGTGTTCTAAAAATTTTCAAACATACAGAGAAGTTGATACTTGAAAAGAACTTTTCAGTGAGCACCGATAGGCCCACCCCTTCTGTTCTCCCTTTGCTAGTGTTTTGCTTTATTTTATCTATCCCATGCCTGTCCATGTTTCCAGCTTATTTTTGATGCATTTCAAAATCAGCAGTGGGTGCTACTACATTTGAACTATGGTTTATTTTTATTTCCACTGTTATTAGGCGTAGCCGGAAGGGTGTAGAATATCTGTACTCCCTGAATGGAGTGAGAGGGAAGCGTTAACAGCATCTGGTAGCAAAAGAAAAGTATAATGTGATTAAAGCCTGGGTTTAAAAATACATGTGTGTGGGTCCATATGTATGTACACACCCATTGTAAAATTTTGTATCTGCGTGTGTATCCATACGCGCCTGTGTGTACGTAGATTATATGGGTGTGTGTATGTCTTTATATTAAACAAAGGAAGCAAGTGCTCCATAAAGAAGTGGAGTCTTTGGGGAGCAGATTCAGGGGCAGCTGCTGGGAGAGCCAGGAAATGAAGCGGCCACGGTGCTTTCTGTGTGGGACCAGGCTGGACCTCTGGCCAGGCTGTGTGGCTTCACCAGGGCGGCCTTAAGTCTCTTGCTCTTTGCTTGGTAAATCCTCGAGAGGAGAGAAGGTTGAGCTCAGGGCACTGAGCGTCGTAGGCATCTGAACCTGTTTGGCTCCCCTCCCAGAGAGTGTCCGAGGAGGGAGGGAGAGGGGGCCAGAGGAGCAGCCTCTGTGTGAGCTGGTCCCTGGGAAAGATGTTCGAAATCCATTAGGCAGCCGGTTACGGGAAAGGGTCAGTGAGGAACCTTTGCTCATAAGAGCATCCTTTCCTGACAGGAGCCCTTTATCCTTGACTGACCCATTGTGTTCGTCATTTTCTTCCAGCTGCTCCGAGAGTCCCTGTCCCCGAGGCCTATTCAAACGCACGTTTGTGGGGTGCATTACGATTTTTAAAACATTATTCATGGGTGGTATTGGCCCTCACTGAGATCCCGTGGACGTTATCATCCCAATTTCTTAGGAGAATTTTCTTTTTTAAATTCTGCAAACCACTTCGAATTTAGGGGAACAAGATGAGTCATAGGCACTGGGCCCTTCGTATCCATAGATGCGCACACGGCTCTTTGCCCCACGCGACCGAAATGCGACCGAAATGCTGATGGCTTGATGTTGGGTTTGTGTTTCAAGGTCGCGGTGCTGCGCCACTAGTCTGGCTTGGAAGTTTTTTGGTTTTTGGTTTTTGGCAGTTTTTATGTTTGTTTGTTTGTTTGTTTGTTTGTTTAAAATTTTTTGTTGTTGTTGGGTTTTTTTTTGGAAGTTTTTTAATTGACAGTTTTTGCTGCACCTCCACGCCCTGCCCCCAATTCTTGCCCCTGAAGGTGAAGGGGTAAAGGCACCATGTTGGTAAATTTAAAGATCGCATTGGCTTTATTCAGTGATTTCTGAATTGGGCAACATCCCATCTAGAAATAGAAAGGAGCTCTCATGAGCTGTAGAAATGGAAAGGTTTTTAAAGAGGAAAGAGGGTGAAAGCAAGAAATTATTAGCAAAGAACGCATTGATTCTGCTCAGGTTGAGGGGAATAGTAGGGGTCTTTCTGGTGAAATATCTCACTGGTGCTGACCAGCTAATTCCATGTTGACTGGTTAAAGATTGCATTCCCGAGGAGTTGAATATGCTGTTAGGTTTTAAGTCTTGGTTTGCTGATGTGGGGCTTGGCACGAGAGACTCCATTTTGGGCCTGCTGTCTCCTTTTGAGTGCACATTTCATTGGGTCTTCCAAGACCCTTCGCCAGTGCTGATCCCCGTGTGGATATTCAGTAAATATTTACTTTGCATTGGGTTTATTTTGAGTTATTGGTAGGATGCCTTAGCTTTTGACTCCATTTCTGATCTAAGGATCAGCAAAAACAACTTCAGGCATAGTGTCTGCTCAGATAGGTACTGTTGTGGACAAGTGAAATACTTTCCTGTTGGATAGCCCTATTTTAAAAGTGTATTGTGTTCTTTCTTTGTTTTTTTTTTTTTTTTTCCCCAAGATCACTTATTTATTTATTTAATTGACAGAGAGTGAGATCGTGAGAGAGGGAACACAAGCAGGGGGATTGGGAGAGGGAGAAGCAGGCTTCCTGCTGAGTAGGGAACCCGAGGCGGCGCTCAATCCCAGGACCCTGGGATCATGACCTGAGCCAAAGGCAGATGCTTAATGCCCAAGCCACCCGGGCATTTACACACCCTGTTGTTTTCTTTCTTGATTTATCTTCTATCATTGATTCAATTTGCACAAATTTTATTAACATGATAGGAAGCTTTTGTAGAAGGCTGGTTGTTTGGAAGATGAAAGAGTAAGTAAAAATACTTCCTGATTTCGAACTATACCACAAAGCTCTCGTAATCACAGCAGTGTGGTGATGGCAAAACAACACATACACAGATCAGTGGAACAGTATCAGGGAACCCAGAAATAAACTTTCCCATTTATGGTCAGTTTTCAACAAAGGAGGCAGTGGGGAAAGGACAGCGTCTTCCATAAATGGTGCTGGGAAAACTGGACCGCCACATGCAAGAGAATGCAACTAGACCTCTTAGACCAAGCACGGAAACCAACTCAAAAGGAATTAAAGACTTGAAAATAAGACCTGAGACCTGAAACACCCAGAGAAAAACAGGTAGTAAGCATCTTGACTTTAATCTTGGCTGTGGTTTTTTTTTTTTGCATTTGACACCAAAAGCAAAAATAAATAAGTAGGACTACGTCACTCTAAAAAGAAAAGGCAATCTAAGGAATGAGAGGCAATATTTACAAATCATTTAGCTGATACTCAAAATATGTAAAGATCTCCTCTAACTCAATAGCAAAAACCAACCTGCTTAAAAAATGGGCAGAGGAACTGAATAGACATATTTTCAGAAAAGACATGCAGATGGCCAACAGATAGGTGAGTCGGTGCCCAACATCGCTCATCAGCAGGCAAATGCAAATCAAAACCCCAGGGAATATCACCTCACACCTGTTAGAATGGCTATTATCAGAAAGAGAAGAGACAACAAGTGTTGGCCAGGATGTGGCGAAAAGGGAGCCCCGGTGCACTGTTGGTGGAAACATAAATTGGTGCAGCCACTAGAGAACAGTGTGCACGTTCCTCAAAAAATTAAAAACAGGACTGCCATAGGAGACAGCAGTCCCCCTCCCGGGTATGTCTCCAAAGGAAATGAAAATAGGGTATCGAAGAGATATATGCACCCTGGTGTTCATTGCAGCACTATTCACAGTAGCCGAGATATGGAAACAACCTCAGCTGTTGGACGAATGAATAAAGAAGTGGTATATGTAGCTGACCCTTGAACAACACGATGGCGAGGGACAGTGACCTCTCATGTAGTCAGAAATTTCCACATAAGTGGTGCCTGGGTGGTGCACTTGGTAAGTATCTGACTCTTGGTTTCGGTTTAGGTCATGATCTCAGGGTCATGAGATCGAGCCCTGTGTCAGGCTCTACACTCAGCGATGATGAGTCTGCTTGGAATTCTCTCCCTTTCCCTCTGCCCCTCCTGCCTGTGTGTGCTCTCTCTCTCTAAAATAAATAAGGCTTTAAAAAATATATATAAATAAATCTTTAAAAAAAGAAATTTCCATATAAATTTTGCCTCTCCTAGAACTTTATATATATATACAAACATATATACATATTTTATTTATTTATTTGACAGAGAGAGATCACAAGTAGGCAGAGAGGCAGGCAGAGAGAGAGGGTGGGGGGGAAGCAGGCTCCCCGCTGAGCAGAGAGCCCGATGCGGGACTCGATCCCAGAACCCTGAGATCATGACCTGAGCCGAAGGCAGAGGCTTTAAACCACTGAGCCACCCCCGCACCCCAAACTTAACTATTAATAGCCTACTGTTGACCAGAAGCCTTACTGATTACATGACCAGTTGATTGACACATATTTTGTTTGCTATATGTATTATATAATGTATTCTTATAATAAAGTAAGCTACAGAAAAGAAAACATTAAAATCATAAGGAAGAGAAAATATATTTACGGTACTTAGCTATTTATTGAAAAAAGTCCTCGTAGAAGTGGACCCATGCAGTTCAAACCTGTACTGTGTATATACATGAATGAATATTATATGTATATTAATGAATAATACTCAGCCATGAGAAAGAAGGAAATCTTGACATTTGCAGCAACATGGGTGAACCTTGAGGAAATTATACTGAGTGAAATAAACCAGACACTGAAAGACAGAAAACTGCATGGTATCACTTATATGTGGAATCTAAAAAAAAATAAGAAAATAAGTAAAAAGAAGTTAAACTCATAGAAACAGAGAGTAGAAATGTGGCTGCCAGGGGCTGGGGAGGGGGGCAGTGGGGGAAATAGGGAGAGGTTGGTAAAACGGTACAAGCTTTATGCTGTAAGATAAATAAGGTCTGAGAATCTAATGTATCACATGGTGACTGTAGTCGATAACCTTGTATTGTGTAATTGACATTTGCTAAGAGTAGAGCCCAGATGTTCTCACATACACACAAGAAAAATAACAACTATTCATCAGTTCTTAGCTTGTGGAAACCACATGATGTAAATGGGTAAACAGATGACACAGAGACCATGCCATTTTTTTGTGTGTATTCTCTGTGTGTTTCTAGCTCTAGGCAAATCCTGCCAGGGGCTGGGCTTCTTATAATGGCCCCTGTTCCGTGGTCACCACCGCGTATGAGCTGCATTTCCATTAGCCCCCCTTTCCTGGGCTTACTTGACCCTGCGTTATTGTTCCCTCAGCAGCTTCAAGCAGAAAATCGGCAGAGAGATGCCTATGAAATGCTGCCTCAGTTAAGACTGATTTCCGTTTTCAATTCCAGTGTTTTATATGAAACTACTCTGTTTTTGATATTGAGTTACATAAAAATTATAAGGTATACTAAATTTTGAGTGTGGTTAAGAAAAAAAAACCCTGTACATTTGAAACTTACACGGGATCAGCATTTTGTATTATAAATTACAGGCACTCAGCATAACTCACAGGGTTTCGTTGCTCCTAACTTGGAGTTCTCATGTGTGAAGGTACCCTTTGATGTGAAATATATAATGTTCTTTTAATTTAACATTGTCTATAAATACGATTTTTTTCCTCTGGGAAAGGTGGTAGATTCTCTTCTGGTTCATTTAAATATATAGTCCTGTAAAGTTTTATTTCTCTTTATATCATAGGACATAATTCTAGGTATCTTAGGATATTTCCAGATCCATAAGCTTTCCTCACTAATTCTTTACAAAATTATTTATTTATTTATTTATTTATTTATTTAGAAGACTTTATTTATTTGAGAGAGAGAGTGCGCGTGCGCACAAGCAAGGGCGAGAGGCAGAAGGAGAGAGAAGCAGGCTTCACCGAGCAGAGAGCTCGATGCAGGGCTCGATCCCAGGACCCCAGGATCAGGACCTGAGTTGAAGGCAGCTGCTTAACTGACTGAGCCACTCAGGCGCCCCTATTACTCATTTTTAGTAAAATAGATGACGGTATATTAGATGCTCTTTGCCTAAGGCATACAGTTAAGGCAACTTCCTATGTTTGTAGGTAAAGGGAAAGAAATACGATTAGACACATATTTCCCAGAGGCCGGTGGTGGTTATCTTTTGGCAGAAAATTACAGCCTGGTGATCTTTGTTTCCTTTTTACTCATCAGTTTTCTAAAATTTCCACAGTGGTTGTTTTATCTTAGTAATAAGAAGCAAAATGATACTTGTTTGTTCTTTTAAATAAAATCATTTGTGCCAGCCAGCCCTCAGCCTCTGTCCCCTCCCAAATGAGTCAGGGTTTGGGTGTGTATTTCTAAGCTTACTTGGAGTACAATTGACAACATTATAAAATATTTAAAGTGCACTTTGTGATGATTTGCCTTGCATATAAACTGTGAAAGGATTTCTCCCATCTAGCTAATGCCATTCATCACTACACACACACACACACACACACACTTAAAAGATTTTTTTATTTTTTGATGAGACCATGTAAGTTCTACTCTTAGCAAAAGCAAATTATACATATAGTGTTATCAACTGTAGTCACCGCATGGGTTTTAGCATTCCTCATTGTCTCTAGGTTAGGTTACTGCCCTGACCCATCCCCAGGTGCCCCGGGAGGTCAGGAATGACAGCAGTTGGGTGTCACCAAAGCAACCCCAGTGGCAGACACCAGTGTGGAGAACGCTACAAGGCTCACAGGGTTTTAAGACAATGAACCCCATTAGGTTCATTCTGGGAACCGTGGCGTGCCGAGAGCTCAGGCTTTGCTTCTTCTGCAAAGGCGTTACCAAGATGAGCCCCAGGAGATGTAAATCCTAGCTCACGCCTGCAAGTGAAGTTGTTTTTAAGATACTCACTCTGTGAATGAGTGTGACCTGAAGGTTGTTTAATAATACAGATTCTTTTCTCTAGAGAAATGCTAAATAATTAAAGCTTTTATATGTCTGTACTGATTCTGAAAACCAAGAGCCTAAGATTCTGACAGCTTAATTAGTTGAAAAAAAAAAAAAAACAAACACAACAAAACTGCAGGTCATGTGGAGTTGTGAAAAAAAATAACCAATACCTGATTTTTCCTGTCACTCTGCCTTCCCGCGCTCCCTGTCCTTGTCAGCTTTGGATGAAATGACTATTATGTATATTCAGTTCATTTTGCAAATTAATGCATTTATACTTATTCTTTCCAAGCCATTTGGCTTTGGGGCAAATGATATCCTCTTTGTGAATGTTTTATTCTTATTTAAATTCCGAATGGTATTGAATAGGCACAATAACAATAAATTTATTCAAAATTCAAGGATAGGAAAGAATTTTAATTAACCTAATCGGTTTATATTTTTGTAAGGGAGTAGCAGTGTTAGCTTTATTATCTGGACCGTATGGTGTCCCTTTAAATTAATTTTTACTTTGAGAAACTTGATATTGGAGACGGGAAGTTTTCATATGTCTTGGAAGCCCTGTGGAAATAGTACAGCAGCACCCGATCTTAGCTCGCTCCTCTTAATAGGCTTGGTCTAGCCCAGGGGATGTTTCTGGGTATACTGTGGTGTGGGTGTTTTGTGTGTGTAACGTGTGATGTACAAGGGTCGCGTCTGTGTGGAATGCGGTGTGTGTAGAATGTGCTGTGTAGGGTGTGTGTGTTGTGCGTGTGCAGAGTAGGTGATATATAGGGTATGTGCTTGTGCTCACGGGGGATGTGGTGTGTGTGTGTAGGTAGAATGGAGTCCGTGTGTGAGTGTACAATGAGGGAGCACGTGTGTGTGTGCGCGTGTGTGTGTGTGTAGTATGTGATATACATATGGTTGTATATGGTCACATGCTTTTGGAAGGAGCAGGGGGAGATGCCACGAAAGAGGCATTTCTCACTCTCTGCTCTTAATGGAGGTTTTCTGGAAGCAGCAGATGGTATGAAATGTGCAGCTGTAAAGTTAGAAGAAAATCTTAGTGAGGACCAGATTGGATCTGAGGCCAGGGAAGGCGTATCCTCGTAAAATCAACCTTTGAAAACTATAAAATCAGATAGCAGAGCCCAAGGGCCACCCAGGGGGTTCAGAGGAGCTGAAAGGAGCACTCATTCACAAAAGTAGTGGCTGCCAGCTTTCATCCACAATCCCACAGGAATTACAGTTGTTTTATTGCCCTGGGACGCTTTGTAATTCAGCAGATGGCTTCAAGAAGTCAGTATCTTCCCATTTTTACTTTAAGGTCAAAGGGATTCTAATTAAAGCTAAAGCTACAATCTCAGTGTCATTTGTTTAAATGAATTCACCAAGACTAGAGTTGTGGACTTTTTTTAGAGGCAATTTAAGATGTTAATTGCCCATGTAAGTAAGAATAATTGAGCCAAATAATGGCACCAAAGAATGACTTAGAGATCTGCTCTCTTGGAGTACATATTTTTTAAAGGAGGAGGTTTTATCCCCCTCATTATAAAAGTAATACATGCTCATTGAAAAAGAAAGAAAGAAAGAAAAGAAATAGAAAAGAAGAAAAGAGAGATCATGGAGGGAGGGAGGAAGGAAGACAATCTCACTACTCAAAGAAACCGTGTAAATATCAGTCAGTTTCCCAATCACATACCTGATTTGAGTTTGAGTGTTTGCCTTGAGAGGTTTGAGTGTAGGTGTGTGGGTGGGGGCGGGCATGTTGGTTTAGTTTGCAGGTCTGGGGTTCATGTTGTCTGTATAAAGACTGATTTGCTTCCATTCATCTTAAGGTTGTATTATTTCCTCACTTTAAAAGGCCTGTATCTGAAGTCCAGTGAAAGCCTCAGTATGTCTCATGTGTTGGAGACCTGCTGTTAGAACAAAAATTTGAGCAGAATTTTAAAACAGTGAAATAAAGAGACCCACTATTTAAGCAAGAGTGACTCTCTGCCCAGCTGTTTTCTTACTGGCTGGTTCTACAGCAGTTGCCCATGTAACTAAAAGGAAATTGTGAGAGATTAAAAAAACAAAACCTCCATCTGGTTAATTAAAAATTTAACGCTATCTGTAGTATTAAAACTTTAAATTACAAAACAACGATTTATAAACTGTTTGTTGGCTTTGTTTTTTAAATTGATTTTAACTCCTTTTTAAAAATTAGGTGTTTTTGAGCTTTTATCTATGACAGGTCTTTGTACTTGCTACATAATGCATTTAGACTCTGAGAAGGGGCTAAACCCCAGTTGGATTGTGTATATATATATATATATATATATATATATATATATATGGATGCATTTTTTGGAGACGCTTTGTGTGTTCACTAACATTAAGTCTTCTAAAAGTGATGAGACTTCTTTTAGGAAGGTTACTGACGTTTAAGATATGTAGATTTTACACACTTTCAAGATGCGTAGTTTAAAATGTGTAGATTATGTGTGCTGGGGGAAGCTAAGTATAACCTTTCCCTGACTGCCATTAAATCAGTTTAACCAGACAAGTAATGGGAGCTGATAAGAGATTCAGTGAGACCTCTGTAAATAATTGTGTTATTACACACATCACACCCCGTTGCCAATACTCACCTGTCTTTCTCGGACATTGAACTTGTAAGGGGAACCTGTGTCTTAATCAATTTTAATCCCTAGGGCTGATCCATACTTGAGATGTAAATAATGGTTGAGTTAATCAAAGACCCTCTCATTGAGCCATTTTCTCTTGAGCCAAAGTCATTTGGACTGTGACAGAGATTCCGCAAATAACTGTTTCCATTTTCCATACCCACCTAAACCTCATTGAGAAATGAGAATAATTTGAAAAGACTTCCCAGGAGCCTTCTCACACATTTCCATATTTTAATTAAAATACTCCAAATTTTCTAAAAGTAATAATACTTATTTTGTATAGATTATGAAAACTATTTTTAGAAAAGACAAAATCAAGACGTTCAAATAGAACATCCCTTTCCTCCACACTGAATGCTGGTGGCTCTGGTGATTCCTTGATCCGCCATTTCTGGTGAATGTGTATCTAATCCTGTGTAGTTACATCCAGCTCAAGTCAAAGGGTTCTTCTTCCAACACTCAGAGAATGATGGAGAAAGCCATTGTAAGGCGTCAGAACACACCTCTTCCCACCAGAAGAAACACAGGACTTGCAGAAAAGTTCCTCAAAACACTGAGGTTAACTATTGAAGAAGTGCAGAAGAGGAAATGTGAGATTTATTTTCATATTGAAAGTAGAAGTGAGAAGAGTTAGAACCTCTCCAGGATACACTTTGCTGAACTATTATCTATGGGTTACGTCTCAAAAGGTATTCTTTGTCATTTGTTATTTTGGGGACCACTATTATGTATTGTTAGCAACAGGTGGTACTAACGTGATTGGCTGAGTTTTCTCTTATGTATCTATCACGTATCCGTGGTCCATATATATACACCTATGTTTTTCCTGTTTGTTACAATTAGATTTTGTAGTTTTCTGCTGCTGTTTGTGTCTCAAGTCTGAGTGTCTTTGCTCTTTTTTAAAAAATAGTACTGAAACCTCTACAGAATTTTAATGTTACATTTTATTTAAATATACATATAAGTTGATATTTAAATTAAGTTCAAATTAATTCATAGTAACATTTAATTATTAAGTGAGGTTTCGAAGCAATAGAAATCAGCAGATTGTTTTAGGGCTCCAAACTTAAGGAGCACAGCATTGATTACAAGCCCTCAGCTCTGCTGCAGAAGAGTCAAGGGCTTACAGAAAAATGACTTACATGGTTGGTTGGCAAAATTTCATACCAGTCTGCCTCTATAGGACTTCATAATGATTTAGCTCACTTTAATCATGGATTTTTTTTTCAAAGATTTTATTTATTTATTTGTCAGAGAAGGGGGGGAGAGAGAGAGAGCTCAAGCAGGGGGAGCAGCAGGCAGAGCAGGTAGGAGAAAAGCAGGCTTCCTGCTGAGCAAGGAGCCCGATTCGAGACTCGGTCGAGGACCCTGGGATCATGACCTGATGCTTAATCGATTGAGCCACCCAGACGCTCCCATAAAAGAGGTTTTAAAAGTACTATTTAAGATTTCACATTTATGTACAAAATATATACTGCTTATCTGTCTAGTTCTGTTCTCTAGAACAAACCATCTGATAAGGAACATGTCATCTCTGAAGTAGGGGCAGGGAGAGAAAGTTTTTATGAAAAAATAAAATTTTGGTGGCCTCCTTAGTGGCCATGTGGTTGAGTCTTTCTCAGTGCTCCTCACTTACAGATCAGTTTTCACAATTTCCATTGCTTACCAATTGAGTATAACTGTTCATCACTTAGAACCCAGTTTTTTAAAAATGTGTTGCTGTTAATAAATGTTTTCTGGCAGTAGATAAGTGGATTCTGACATAGTTTATAAAAACAACACAATCAGCCAAGGATTATCTGTTCATTTCATGGAACTTTCTGCAATTTCATCATTTGTCCTTATCTGGGGTTTTTCTGAAGTTGCTTTATTAAGTATTGCATTGCTTGGTGGAAAAAAGTGCGAGCTGATTGCAAACTTGGGAAAAATGTAAAAGCCTTATTTTTTTAAATATCCAGATTAAATGCATGATAGTTTTGTGTGTTTGGGTTTTATTTATTATAACATTGTGCTGTAGGCTTCCAAGGAACAAGGACTTGGAAGATTTCATGTGATCTTAACTAGCCATCTGCCATATTTAAAAATAAGCTCGTGTTGAGATAATAAAGGTAGAAGTCGTAAATATATAATCTCCCAGAAGGCAGGGATGCTGTCCATAAAATTATTTAAGGTAATGTTGCAGAAGAGGAATATACACATTAAGTATACAAATGTATTAGCTTCAGAAAAAATATAGAAGTAATATATTACCCAAATTTTGGAAAAAGAGGAGAAATCACTCATAGCCTCATGATTTCAATAAATTTCTGTGATGATTTTGGGTTAGTAAATGCTTTTTTTTTTTCAATTTTTTAAACATCTTTATTAAGTTATAATTGATATAAAAAAAAAAAACCCTGAACATATTTAATGTATACAATTTAATGAGTTTGGAGAGAGGCATACGCCTGTGAAACCATCACCACAATCGAGGACGCTGCATGTCCATTGCCTCCAAAATTTTCCTCCTGCTCCTGAGTTGTTTTTTGTTTTTTTGTGTGTGTGTTTTTTTTTTAATTTTTATTAACATATAATGTGTTATTTGCCCCAGGATACATGTCTGTGAATCGTCAGGCTTACACATTTCACAGCACTTAACAGCACATACCCTCCCCAATGTCCACACCCCAGCCACCCTATCCCTACCC